>WUAM01000431.1:109936835-109951012 GCA_024336885.1 Actenoides hombroni | reverse complement strand
ACACAGTAGGAAATAAATGGCCACAGTATATTCGTGCCTTCTGTAGAGCTGCTGTTCAGTCCTGGCATTGCCCTCGGATAACCTGAGAAAGAGTGGCTCTTGTAAGACACCCAAGACATTGCTGGCCACAGAATGATGTAAGCTTTAAAAATGAAGCAAGCAGCAACAATAAGGAAGACAAAACAGCTGGCCATGAACACTTCATTTTCATAGGGAAGAGCAGGATTTGAAAGCAGGAGAGTCTAAATGTTGCTTCCCCTGCTTAGGAACAAGTGAACTGAGTCACTGTAGGGATAGTTGTAGGCAGCTAAACATGTGTAAAGCAGAGATTTTTAACACTTCACTTCTCTGTTTTTGAAGCAGGAATAATGATATTTCTGTGCATCACAAATGACACCTCAGCATGGGCGGAGAGCTCAGACAGCTCAACAATAAGTGCCCTGCCATAGGAGTGTCATGGACATGTCAGTCCTCTACTCCCTGTATCAGTTTCTCTCAAACTAGAGTAAAGCAGAAACTCAAGGTCTTTGTTTTCAGAGACTTCACTGAGCCTCAAAATCCCAACAATAGCAAAAAACCCCTCATAAATAAGGTCACGTCTCATTCATACAACTCTATTTTTTCCCAGGTACACCAGGGAACTCAGAACTCTAGGAGGTGCAGAGACCCTCGTGATGTGTTTCATGGGAACACCCGGAGAGAAAGAGGTCTATGGTGGGCTTGTCACTAGAACATGGACAAGGTTAACAACTTGAATCTGTCTTGGGAGTTTTTGTATTAAAAGAACTGCTGTTCTCTGTGGAGTGGCATCAGTAGATGGAAGAAGTGGGCAAGAGCTCTTATTGTATGTTGGAGAGATCTTCAAGACAGAAGGACCATCTGCTTTTACCCACTGATACAGGATGGAAATTGGGTGGATTAAGCTGAAGGAGACACCAAGTTTTTTGATAGCAAAGAGTAAGCTGGGCTCTTGGTCCTTACTCTCCTACCTCCATAGGAGGGGTGGCCTTACCCATGCACTCCACACCTGACCACCCAGGTTGGCAGGCAGCAGCACTCATGGGGTCTGGGGGAGGGAAGCAGGGAGCATCACAGCCCACGGTACCTTAGTTTAATCCCAGACCCTGGTGCACATGCTGCCCTCCTGAACAGTTTCTTTCTTGCAGCTTGAACACTCCACATTGTCCTTCCCCACAATTCTGCAGGCAAGGTCCTTCTGGTTACTAGTGTTAACACAGGTTTCCCTTGTTCTGTCCCTTGAAATTTCCAGTAAAGCGCCTTTAATACAATCTCTCTGTGGCTGCTCTAATTATGTGTGAAATATTTTTTCCCCCCATAAACCAAAGAAAACAAATCAACACAGTAAGATCCTTTCTCTCAGGCTGTTTGGCAGGTCTCACGGTCTTCAAAAAAGTTACCCAAGGTCCACACAGTCTCTGCTGGCTTTTCACAACAGCTACTTTTGGGTTCCTGTAAAAGGACCCAACAAAAGAAAGGGTAAAACAAATCACAAAGCCCCAAAAGGCTATTTTCCCACCTGAACAGTCCCAAACAAAAGGACAGGCTGTCTGATGAATGGCAGAACGTGTGTTCTTCGTGCCAGGGCTGCTTCTGAAGGAAGGAAGGATATGGGGTAGGGTGGCAGCAATTGGAGAACCTTTAAAGGCAGGGGTGGGTCTCAGTCAGTCCTTTATTCTCACACAGGCCAAGATACATTCACAGTACTCGAAAAGAGAAAGGGCATTTATTTTGTTTTATGAAGGCATGGGACTATTTCATCTCCTCCTCACACCAATGCATCTCAACACCTTGCTGCTCCATCCCTGGGAAGCATCCAGGTGTGCATGCAGCCCTGACAATGCATCCCAGTTATAACCTATGGAGCCTACACCTTTCCTGGTGCTCCTCCACCTGCAGCCCAAGGCTCTGCTTGCATCTCCATCCTGCCCCACAACCAGCCTGCTTCAGCCCAGCTCTCCTCAGGGCCACATCACCAGCACTCTACAGTCCCCACAGCCCTCGCTACCTCACGCAGGCAGTTCCTGGCACTCCTTAATTCTGGTCTGGTTTATTGCTTCCCTCTCTGCAACCCTCAGCTACAGTTCTGTTCCAGTTTCCCTTGCAGCGGCTCTTGGTTTTTTTGCTTTTTGCCATCGGGGCAACTCAGTTTTTCTAATGGTGCTTGGGAAAAGAGCTTCCAGAAAGTGAAAGAACTTCAAAATGAAGCATGGCTTTCGCTCTTTCCACACAGGGAAGTATCTTACACCTTTTTTCCAAAACCAATACCAAGTATTTACCACTTAAGGGAACATTATGCCCATATTTAGGACTTGTTTGAAACGCCGCAAAGAACAAAAGAAGGGAAGAAGGTCAAGCTCATATGCTATGGGAGCAGCTAGTCTTGAGCTTGTAACTACGCCAGGCCTGTTACTCACTCATCTGAGGGGTCCTGGCATTACACAAGGCTCGGGCTCCCAGCCCATTCTTTCTGAGGCGGCCAGTCCCCTCCTGGGGACAGTGACGCTACTCTTGCAGCCTGCCGTCAGCAGCATTATGTCAGGGCTCAGCTTCTTGCCTGTTCTTGCCCTTTTTAGGGCTGTGAGATTCACGTCACTGCTAACTCGCCCTTCCAAGGAAGCAATGTTTTGACATGGTGACCACGCAGGAGCAGCATTAGTCCTTTGCAGACATCGAGGCTCTTCCCCCATGCCCTTGGGCAACTCTGCCACCGTATCAACCCTAATTCGCTCACGCATTTTACTGAACCAGAAACACCACAGCATCAAAGCCATGCTTGCTGTCTGCCTCTCTGAAGAACAGGCTAAATCTCATCCAAAGTTCAAAGAGGCAGATGAGGGTTGTGAGTAGAGCCATCCCACCTTCACCTGCCCCAGCCTCACAGGACAGGTCTGGTCAGGGGCTCCTGCAGCAGCCCCAGGTGTCCCAGGCTGAGCCCCAGGCAGCTGCCCCAGCCCTGCAAACAGAGGCTTGTTTCTGGAAATGCTGCAGCTGGCAGAGCCCTTCCTACTTCACAAATATTGACACTGAGATCTCTGCATCCCAGCCGAGGAATAACATTTTCAGGGAGCCCTTGACCTGCAGAGCTTCTCTGTTGAACAGGGGGCGGGGGGATCTGGATTTTAGTCCTTTGTTTTCCTCTCCACTGGAGCAACTCCTCAGGTGGACCCATCCAACTCTTACTCAGCTTCAGGCACCAGGAACCTATGGAGACCCCACAGAAATGCTTCCTGGAGATGCAGCCACTGTTTTGCAGTCCAGTGAGGGATGTTTCACCAAAAAATACAGATGCCAGGAGTCAGAAATTGTCAAAGAGAGACCTGTTAAGACCTCTGAGCATAGTCCCAGATGAGTTTTTAAGAGAGCAACAGCTATTGGTAAAGTAGAAGCATACAGACTGCTGGGAAGGTGTCCTGAGGACTTCTCCCCTGCATCCTTATTTGGTCTGGTACTTGGCAGTGAGTGTGGATCTAATCCCAGCACGGATGCAAAAACCTAGGACAGTTCAAGATGTTCTTTCCTAACACAAGCACAAGTCAAGGCAAGTTTGTCCTACCAGTCACACCACATATTCCTCAACCCAGGCTCTAATACCTATCATCCACCTCATCAGCCTAGAAACTCAGCTAAGGCCACAGAAGGACATCAATATAAGGTGAAGGGCTCATCTGCAAGAAGCTAAGGAGAAGGAGGAGGTTGTCTGGAGGTGTGCTTGGTGATAATCATATGAGTATCTCTGAGTTTGGACGTTCCTCAGAGAGCCATTCCAGTGCTAGAAGTCTGGGAGGGTCACAACTTGTTCTCCAACCACGACTTTTTTAATGGAAGGCTTGAGGTCTCGGAGCTAAAAGGTGAGGCAGGTTAGATCTTCCACTGGCAGAAAAAGACAAGATGTTCTATTACGAGTAATCCTGAGGATATTTCTGGGCTTTCTGAATTAAGACTCCAGCTCCACCTACCCACTCTACAATCCAGACAGAGAAATGTCCTCTCTTGTTCAGCAAACAAAAAGATACGTTTGCTGAAGACTGAAAAACAAGGAGTGAAATGCTGAAACTGGAGGATGAGGTTTCGTAAGTAAACAAACGAAGAAAGAGAAAGACTAATAATAAATGTAAGAGAAGTAGAAGGAAAAAGCTGCCAACTCACTGACAGCCTTGGGGTTGGATAATTTATCAAGGTCTCCATGTATCATGCCTGGAGAAGCCCCCTACTCTCTTCTCCTGTAAAAGTCTGCTACCGAGCTCTGACCACTCGAGCGGGAAGAGGGCCGGTGGCAGATAGCAACGTCCACCAGTGACCCTAAATCCACATCTGTTACATATATTACTGATGAATTGTGGAGCTTTTAGTGGAATTTTGGTTTTGAGATTGACTTTTTTACACTTTCTTGTTTACCAGCATGAAATCTGTATCACTTGCAAATTAGGAACTGAGATTTAAATTGGAAAGGGAAAATGAATACCCTGGGGCAGGACTGAGAGGGTTAAAATGCTCCGGGGGATTCTTGTGTTAATGGGATGGCAGAAAAGGCTGACCTCCAAAAGATGAGTGTACACCTCTTGCTGAAGGACTGAAAACCCATTTAACTACAGTAAGAAAAGCACACTGCCTGCTGTGAATGTTCTTGGACTTCTTGTTTAAAAAATGACCTCTGGGCTGTCACACGCCAACGAAGCCAAGTCTGTCTGAGATCCCCTTATTTATCAGCTGAAGCTGTTCAGCCTGGAGGATTCCTGGAAAGCAGACAGCTCTTTGCAATCAAGTGCCTTGGCCTAGTCCTCTGCTGGGACTTTAAAGCTGACAGCACAATGGCTGTGACCTTCTAGGTGGGAGATACATAAGATGTTCATTCTAGGTCCTAGGAGGAAGCCTTTCCCTCTCCAAAAATAAGTGACTCTGGGTGAGGAGCACCTCATTCACCTGTCAGCACTGAGATGTACAGGCTCATTCCTCCTGTTTCTCAGCAAGACTGGCCAGAGGACACGAGCCATATCCAGAGCTGCCGAGCAGCCCCTTCCACAGTGGCAGGTTATCATTATTCCTGTTGAGCTTCCTTTCCGACAACAACAAATCAACTACAATATTGCTTTGTGGAGGAGCATTGGTATGCTCGTGTCAAAAGCTTCTCCAGAGACCTCTCCCACCTCCAAAGCATCCAAAGAGCCTGACACAGTCCACCAAGGACATAGAAACTTTTTGAAGGTGGCAGGTGGAGCTACACCTGCTGCCAGACCCTATTTGCTGCCTGTTCTTTGCATTCCTGCATCCCTTCCCCACCTCTTTCTCACAAAGCTCAGACAAGCGAACACTTCTAATTGGAAAACACCTTTAACTGGAACAAAACAAATGCCACAAAAGCCATGTTCCACACAAAAAGCAAACAAAGAGAAAGGAGAAACTCTCTGCAGAGTTTCCCCTGAGCAGCCGGTTTCACTGAGCTCAGGAAGACCTCTGGGCTTCCCTGCTGCCACACTGGTGCAGGGGAGAGGCAGCCGACCCCGCTTCAGAGCCCGGCACACGTCTGAGCACGAGCAGCATACGTCACCTCCGCAGCCAAAGCAAAAGGGTGCAAGACCATAAATATTCAGCCCAGCAAACCTGTCGGCTTGACGTAATCTCTCCACCAGCTTCCAAAATCAACAGCGACCTGTTTATACTGCGCAGGGCGAGAGGAGGCATTCTGGGAGAAAAGCAAACAGAGGAGATGTCCTATGCCCATACAAAAGGTGCTGTATTCCCGTGTTGCTCCATCCCAGGCTTGGAGGAACATAAAATTAGCACTGTTTTCATTCATTCATTGTATAAATAGTCTGCATGGTGCCCACCCCCACATTTCCTTGCTGAACCTGCAAGTCTCCATCAGGGAGGCTGGGAGGGGGGCAAAGTTAGGTTCAGTCCAAGCAGCTGATTAACAAGGTGAGGTGAGGGCATGCATGTGTGTAAAATGGGGAAAAAAAAGGAGAAAGGGAGAGTGGGGGTTGTGTTCAAAGGCCAGCGGTATGTGAGGGGAGCGTGGACAGGCAGGGAGATGCCCACAGAATCGTGCTGGCCAAGGGAGCAGTTCACACCATGCCTCCTGGACAAGAGCTATTTCACTATCACCCAGGGATGGCCAGACACATACTGCACAGTCTGAGCATGGAGCTGCATGGCAGGAGGGACATCAGGTCCCTTGTGCAGTGGGGACACCGTGGATGGAGCCTGATGGGCTGTGCAGTCCCATCTTGACCGATTAAGAGCCCTGTGAAGCCCTGCCACATCACGCTACAGCCTCCTTGGTACCCACTCTCCTCACCAAGGATGTGTCAGCTTTTCCCCATACTGAATACAAGAGGAAGTTTCCCTGGGGTGCCCTCCACCAGCGCAGAGGGATGTGCAGCCCCAGAGCACCAGCCATCCCCTCTGGGTGCCAAGCCCCAGCCCAAATGGCAGCGTAAGCTCTAACACTGTGCATGGTTAAGCTAGTGGAGCCCATTTCCCTCAGACCCTCCCTTCACACCCCACCTGTGGTATCCAAAGATGGAGATCTTGGGCAGCCAAAATGATCACAAAAGGCCTCATCTAGTCAAGACTGTGCTGCCCAACACCGAATCTCTGACTGGAGGAGCTCATCCCCACTCCCACCATACAGCCCTGTTGAGCAATTGGAAAGACACTGAGAGAACGGGAGAAGGAAAAAGAAGAAAACATTTTTTTAAAAACCCATTGCCAAAAAACCACCAGTCTGTGTGTACCATCTCACCCACCAGCCTGGGCTTCTATTTTTATCAGGTGATGAACAAGGCACAATATCAGGGTGGGGGTGAGCCCCGCTGTTTACATCTGCCGAGGTGGGGACGGCCGCTGCGAGCAAAAGGCAGCTCATTCAGCAGGAGCTGGAGTGTCCTGGTCACTGCAGGTTGAATAGGAACATTGTCCGGGACGGGAGGTTCAGGAAGGGCACCATTTCCAATCCGGGATGCAGAGAGGGCCAGGAGAAGTTGTGTGTGCCTATGGGGTTTGTTTTTTAAGTATGGGGTGAGTTTTCCACCTGCACCAACAAGGCTGATATTCTCTCTGCAATAAAGGAGCACAGGTGCTGTATCGGGGGGGGGGGGCCTTCTCCCTGTCTTTTTTTACCCTTAGATGCTGATTCATTTCTTTTCAACCCCCTCCCATGCTCTCAGGATAACATCTCAGTGGGTAAAGCCTCGCTTGGGAGGTTTTAGACCCCTTCTAATTTTTAGCTAGAGGGGTTTCAGCACTGTCTCTTCCCATCCCTCCAGTGGGACCCCCAAAGTAAGACCATACAATTGTGCCCCACCCCGGACTGAGTGACATGGTCTGTGCAGGGATATGGACACTTCTACATCACACCATGCTTTCCTCATCCTGGTATCTTGTCTTGAAGAAGTGCAGGACCCAAACAGGAGGGTCAAAGCCAACACTGAGTCACCCTGACAGCAGCACTTGGGCAACAGCTATTCAGGCTTTGCCTGCGAACTACTGGAGTCAATCCTTGCTGATACAACCTCAGCACCAGCTCTGGAGGGTTTCCTCCTGGCACAGGAGTTTCACCACCAGCTGGAAGACAGGTTGCAGACTTAAATGACAGCCCACCCCACTCAACTGCCTTTGCACAGAGTAGTTGTGACCCCACACCCCCATCTCATGTCTCTGCTGTTTGTTTTTTATAAATATTTTAGTAGATGTTGGGAAGGAGCAGTAGTTCACAACAGAGAGTGTCTTAGTTTCCACAATTTTTGAGGGTTTTATTCTTTATTTTACTATTTTTTGCTATTTCTTTTCCCTCTCTCTCAGCTGGAAAGCTACAGCAGCTTTCATTGCTTTTGGAAAACTGCAAACAACTATCACCTTAACTGATACAAACTTTTTCTGTCCAGCACTTTTTCCTTTTCTGCCCGTTTTCATTCAATGACTGCTTCCACGATAAGAATTCTGGATACTCAATAGTTTTCATGGCAAACCTATTACCCATATTATATAGGGTTTGTTCTCTGTTCAAATATTTGCACTCCCTGAAGGTGGAACTTCACTGGGAATAGACACAAGCCTCCTTTGAACTTTGTAAAGACAGGTAAAAATCTTACCTAACTGTAAGCAGTTTCTCAACAAGTTACCTGTATTTCAGAGCTCTGAATTGTTACTTCCCTACTTTAAACAAAAAACAAAAGCCATCTGTGTGACTTTTTTTGACCTGGCCTCTCCTCAGCTTAAAAAACAAACACACACAAGGACAGTTTATGAATCACAATTTCTCTGAGCATATTTAGCTGTTTTTCCATTCGTTACTGATGCAGACAAAAAACTGGGACAGCCAGCAGGTACTGAGTAGTTTCTACCTCTTTCCTGAAGTTGCCAAGAAACCAGTTTGTGTGGAGCATCACATTTTCCTAGCTGGTCAGCTCTGAAGTGGAATTTTCTCTGTTCCCTGGCTTGAGCTCACCAAAGGTTTAGATGGGGTTTTCTTCGCCAAACCACAGTAGCAGCAGAGGGTACACAGGGCTCAGTTATTCCACAGCAAAACAACTAAACATATACATTTCCCACAAGTTCTTTATGTTATGGGGGTAAAGGGCTGTGGGCAGACTTGAGAAGTTTCAGAGTTTCTCACGTACATGAATCTGAACAAAATCAGTACGGTCACATTTTATAGCTCCTGTCTACGTGTTTTTTATCCTCAGATGGAAATACCAAGTCCTGCCTAAAGCATGAGCTACCATGCCCCATCTGAAGTGTGTTTTGCCTGTCCCCTCTCATCACTACAGCTGCCCAGTGCAGACACAGCCCAGGCAGCAAGGAGGGGTGTCAGGCAATGCTCCAGCACAGCCTGTGTTGCTCTGTCCATCCCAACCCACCCAGCAGCTATAGATGGTGGCAACCATGGGATGGATCCTATGCCCTTTGAATAGAGGGGAAGGGCCCCACTTGACCTCAGCAGATGGGGAATTACATCTGTTATGGATAGGCAGCACTCATACACACTGAAAGGTGTGTGAGGTAGGGGAAATAAAGTCCAAGAGTTTCAGATGGGGAAGTAAATGTACTGTCCATTCTAATAGTTGAGAAGATTTCCATCACTGCCCTTTTCACTTTCTGAGGGCACCTAGAAAGTTTTTAAGCTAATATCTAGTGTCTCAATGCTAAAAAAAAAAAAAAAGAGAGAGAGATTATCTAAGAGGGAGGTTCACAACCAAAATCTGGTCTTGAATCTCTAAGACCAAATAAGTTACTCATGAGATGAAGCAAGTCTCAATGCTCTGTGATCAGGGAGTATTGCCTGTCAGGACAATGGATATACAGCTCTCACAGGAGGGCATGAACACTGGGAAAGGGTTATGAGCCTCAGGTTTAAAAATGAGACAGTCAAGGAGTCAAGCTTTCAAATGAGGCATGGGATCAAAACAATTCAAAACTATTATATCATAAACCAGAAACCAAAGGAGGGTGTTAGGAAGATAAAAGAAATGTGGTTCTTTGGTTGGTTCTTTGCTTTGGTTGTTTCACATTATACTTTCCTACTGGCTTCAAGAGACTGTATCCACCTGATAGGTCAAAGATATTAAAGGTGGTGTTAAGAAAGCTAGAGGGAGGGAGGTTGAAGACAGGCTTGTGGCTTGGGTGCAAGGAGGGCACCAGAGGACCTTACTGCACCCAGTTCCAAATTTTACCTTTAATGTAGGCTAGTGATGTTATCTTCTATACTAGGGGAAATAGCTTTCTCCTCCTTAAACCCAGAGTGTTTCCCACATTTTAAAAACTCTTTGAGAACTAAAGGCTTTAAAAACTTTTCCCTTTTTCCCCACAGGAACAGCAATGCAGAAAGTAGGCTGTTAAGACTTGGTGAAATTTGACCTACAAAAGCATTCATCTTTGTGTCTCCTGCACTTCTCTCTTGTAACCCATGTCACAGCCTGCACAAAGACTTTCCCTTGGGCTGGAGATACTGACTCTGTGATGGAGGGACCTTCAGCAAGAAGCTGTGAGGAGCAGATACTACCCAAGAAACATCATACAGTTGCATTTCTGCACTCGAGATGACCCCACCTTTGAGAGCTATCTTTTGAAGATCTCTCTCTCTCGATCTTTTGGAGATCTCTTAACAGCTGAAATGGTGATGAACAGGGACACAGAAAGACAGAATCACAGCATGAACAGTCTCAGCCTGAGCTGGCACTTTCTTGCAAGCCTGAGGAACTTCAAACCCAAGATCACTGTCCACCCTAAGGTTTCACTACTACATGGGTTTTTCAATCAGAAGAAGTTTCCTCAGCTGAAAATCTCAGCAGTTTCCAACCTCCTCCTAGTTGCCATCTGTCCCCTTCACAAGCCAAGGTGTGGGCCTGCAGCAGCAGACCCATTCCCTCTTCCTCAAGCACAGGTTTTTCTCCTCCCCAAAGACACCAGTATCCCCCACAAAAAAAAAAAAAAAAAAAGTAAAATACATTACAGTCTATTCATCACTTTCTCACAGCACCAGAGCTGTTAAGGAGTCAGGCAGGGAATCCTCCTCAAAGTTCTGCATTGGTCACTTCAGTCTCCATCATTCCTGGCTGCTCACAGGCTCTGTATTTTTCCCCAGTGCACCTCCAAATAACTTTTAAACAAATTCACTCCCACCAGCCTCCTTTCTCTGCCTTTATATCAGTTACTGATGCTCCAGGTGCTTTCTATTTCCTAATGCTGAGCATCCCTTCCCTCCCTCCACATCATGCTCCACTGCCATCACCTGTCTCCTTTCCTGCAGCAGCCAGTGAAGCCATGCAGGAGGGCTTCCCAAACTTTACTGTTTACTGCTCTCTCTGGGCTTCCCAGTAAACCAGCTCGTTGCTACTCAGACTGCAGTGATATTGACTGCATTGCAGGCACACGTACTTTGCTCAGGTTCCTTAATTAGCTTCATCTTATTTTAGTTTGGATAAACCACGTTCTCATTTTATTACATGAACTATTTCTTCTCTCTCAACCACTTGTGGTCCTCCAGCCAGTTTGCTTCCAAACCAGAGGGCTAAATTTAATCCCCCACTCCCCATTCAGCTTTCTCCATTTACAGTATTTTTTTGGTAATGCTTTCTTTCCCCCCTTTCTTTTCTTTTCTGGGTTGGGTCCTTTTTTTTTTTTTTTTTTCCTTCTTTCCAAGAGGCTGGGCTTCCTTTTCTGTCTTTAAGCCCTCCTATTTCCCCCTGCCCCCTGGATGCCTGCCTACCTTTACTCTAAAATCCAGAGGAGGATCCAATACACTTAGTTTGCCAGCTCTTCAAGAGGTATCTAAGGAGGCTGACAGGAGTTTGATGGTCTCTCTTGCAGCCAGTGGCAGCTAATGTGGTCTGAAACCCTCTCTCTCTTTTTTGCCATTCACACACAGTACTTACTCTTCAAGCCTGCTGCTGCTGCCACTGCCTGAAAGGACCTGAAATACCACACAGGGAATTTTGATTTCTTCTGGGGAACAGAGGAAGAAAAAAAAAATAAAAATAAGGCAGTAAAAACTCATCTGGAGATTGTGAAGAAGACCTACAGTAATAGCAAGAAGTGGCAAGCTCTTTCCTTCTTGAACGCCGAAAAACACCTCATTTATCTGCCAGGTGTATGGGACTTAGATTCTGGAAGCACTGCACTGAACTGTTAAAGGTAATGTACTGCGCTTTCCTCCCTCTTCTCTCTTGGTAGCTTTTCATTAACTTTCCTGCTTCTTTCCTCAGTGCTCTAAAGATACAGGCTCTCAATCAGTGGATTGGTTGTTTCTCTGGTGAGCGACCAGCAGAGAAATGTGAGAAAAGTTGTAAGCTGATTGAACTCGAGCTTTTCTGCAGTTTCCCTTCTGCAAGCAGCACTGCTGGGAGAGGGGAGCCTGTGCCTGCAGTGCCTCTCGGTGCAATGGTCCTCACCACCAACCCACCCATTATGGGGAGCAAACCTACAGCCAGAGGCAACACCTATGTGTCAAGTTTGTCAGTTGGCTTGGGGAAGGGAGGAAAAGCAAGCCACCAGCTTAAGAGATCCTGTAGCCAAAAACATGAGGTGGGAGAGCAGAGACAGGGTTATCACTGTTCTCCCTCCCCAAAAGACCCTCTGACCCATCAGTGTTTCTTTGTGATAGATTTCAGCTACCGCTGGAGCCCTGGATGGTGTGTCTGGTTCTTCTTCTGAGCACTGGGGAAGGAGGCTGCTGTCACACTGATTTGTTCCAAGTGTCCTAAACGGCTGCGGAATTTCTCGTGATAATTGTTTTCATTGGTGTCATTGCTTTGCTACAGGGAAGGCAAAGGGTGATCTCTGAGCTGGAGGGGTGTTAAGCTCTGTAGGGGCTGGCAAGTTCAGAAAGAGAATGAAAAGAGCCTGGATGCCGGAGGGTTTGACAGCGCGCTCCCCTTGCGTGGGGATGGCAGGGACCAGCAGTTGGCAGAGTCTGCTGGGCTATTTCCAGTTAGCTGCTCCAGGCGTTACTAAGTACCTGCCCTCTTTATGAATCCCTTTGCAGATGAAGCATATTTTTAGCAAGAGTTTGCAGGGAGCTGAGCTCTTCTGCAGAAGTGAACAAAGCAAAAAAAAAAAAAAAAAAAGTTTTATTTTTCAGAATCTCTATCAGAAATTTCTTCTTTTTGTTCATTTACTACTTTTTACGACTTTTCATTTAAACTTTGTGCCAAGTAGCCCTCTGCACGTAGCAGAAAGCATGCTTTTTAAACTTTCCCTTTTGAGTTTAGCCAAAAAACTTCAGTTTGAAAAACTTTCCTAGCTTTCTAAAATAACTTTGCCAGATGTGGAAAAGGGGGGAATATCCCACAACAAAATAGTTGGGAGGGAGAAATTTTTTTTAACATTCCTCGCTATTTTGGTTTTCATCTATAAGCTCCCAAGAAAGGATGTTGTCTGGGTGGAGGGACCAGTGGTTTGAGGACTGAGTTTGATGGGTTTTCAGATCCTGCAAAGGATGGCAATCCTGCGTGCTTTTGGAAGCTGAGCTATTTGGTTCTTTGTTTTGGATGTTTGATGTTATATTTTTCTGCTGGTTTCAAGAGACTGTACCCACCTGATAGGTCAAAGGGGAGATGTTGCTTCGTTCCAGGATGGTTCGAGTTGCTATCAGAGTGCAGAAAGGGGAGGCATTGCCTCCCACCATCACTGGATGGGGCAGAGGGTGAAGGCTGGAGATGTACCTGTGCTGGCTGAGTGCTCTTGGAAGCCTGAATGGTCTTTGGAGGAAACCTCCATCTGTTCCACTTGAACAGCTGTTTAATGTTTCCTATAATCACCTGCATGTACAGTAAGTAGCAGAGTTTGAAGTAGCAGCACGAGGGCTGGAGGATGGATAGATAAAGAGTGCTGATGAGATAGGAAACTGAGGGAGTGAAAGAGACAGAGGGGAAAAAAAAATTGTAAGGAAAAGGGGATTTCAAATCAGATTCATCAGACTTAACACTCTCAGAGCAAACAGCAGCTCATCACTGTAAAATGCTACCTAATTAGAGGGGACCATTAAGGACTGTAGAGGAGAAGAGGATGGATAATATCACTTAAAAGACAGAAATGATTGAATGAATGAATGTGTAAATGAAAAGAGAGACTAGATTGTTGTGCAGTGCTCTGGTATCACCCAGGGATACACATAAAGATCAGAAACCCTGGGGACTCCAAAATGCACTCCATTATTGGTCTTTTCTCTCCTCTCTCTGGGACAGATCCTCTGCAAATGTAAGTTGCACAGATCCAGTGACTTCGTTGCCGTCCCACACTGACTTACACCCAGTGGGAACGTGGGCTGGTGGAGGGCCAGTTGGTCCCATTTTAAAAATCAACAGGATCTTTCTTAGCTGCCTGCGACATCTTTTCCACCACCACCCTCCTCCATCTCTTCGCTTCCCTTCTCCCGTGCCAGTGGTGGGACGGCTGCTCTACCACAAGACAACCTTCCTCAAGCTGCTCTCTTCCTCCTCCCTCCTCCTCCTTTCCCCCCTCCAAACCCACTGCAGCCTCCACGTGTGAAACAAGCCAGGCTGTGTGTGCCACTCTCAGGCAGCTTCCCAGCAGCAGCAACAAAAGCCGTGTTCATAGCGGGTCTGGACCACATACGGAGCCAGCGCGCGACGGCTGCCGAGCAGCCCAGAGCAGCCAGGGCTGTTTAAAGAGTGAGAGAGAGAAGGCAAAGAGAGGGA
>WUAM01000431.1:109901605-109936735 GCA_024336885.1 Actenoides hombroni | reverse complement strand
TGCTAGCACTGTGGGAGCAAAGCCAGAATTAGGAGCACCGGAAAATTAAAAAAAAAAAAAAAAAAAAAAAAAAAAAATACTTGAGCCCAGCGCAACAACGGAAACCTTACAGTTTACTTTTAAAAACTCAGTGCTTCCTTGTGAGGGGGCAGAACAGCTCAGCCTGTGTGTGCGGGGCAGGTCTGCGGGCTCTGCCTGTGTGCACAAGGGCAGGGGTGTGAGCGCTGCCTCCCTCCCCTCCCTCTCAATGGACTCACAGTATAAATCTCAAGAAGCTTTTTGTTGGCCTGATGAATAGGTGGGGGATTTTGTCGTGCTACCTGCGTGGCCTTTTTTGAGACGCTTCACACTGAGATTTTTTTTTTTTTTTTTCCTCCGTGGGTTCTTTTTTGGGCTTTCCCTTTCTAAGAAAAATTTCCATTTCTCCTTGCATGATATTCCCCCTCCCCGGTGATTGCTCCATACAGACCAGAGAGCAGAAGGGTGTGGGGAAAGATGAGAAATACCGGAGTCATTTGGCTTGGGTACCCTAAGACCCTCCATGTGTTTTAGCTGTTGAAATGCCCTGAGGTGTTAAGTAGCAGCCCTGTGAACCACCTCACTCTAAGTTCCTTCCACTACTTTACAAACCAAACTGCTGTGCAATCAGCTTTAGTCATCTAATGTTCCTGATGGTTTCAGCCCATTGACAGAGGCACCTGGAGCTGTGTCACTGCCCCTGCAATCAAGCAAGGATAAGGGAAATTATGTGACTTGAGCACAATGGCCATGCAGCTAAATCCAGAAGCCACCAAGTCCCCCTTCCTGCTGTACAAGCTGCACAGAAGCAGCCTGAGAGCTGGCTTTGTGAGCTGGCTTTGCCCTTCCCTGAGGCTGTCTGATGAGGAAACCTTGCTCTGCTTGGGAGCTGGAGGGGAGGACAGAGCAGAGGTCACAGAAAGGATTCTACTGAGAGAAGGGAGCAAAAGATGAATGCAGGGGAATGGGAGACTCTGACAAGCAAAATCATTTGAGTTTTCACCTTTCTAGTTGCTCTTTATGTCAACCAAGGCATGGCAATTCATGGTTTTTCCACAAACAGTGCAAGCCAGAGGACACCTAGGTCAGATGAAGTAGACAAACTTTGGGAGAGACCCAAAACTGACTCAGGTAAAGAGTCCTACCTCACTACTTAGTTGCCCCCATATTGTCACCTCGTCCTGAGAGAATGGAGGGTTATGATGGAAAGGAGCAGTGATTACTACGAAGAACATGGCTAATGGGATGTCCCAGGAAAGGCAGATCTGTGTGATTTGACCTGGCAGCTGTAATCACTACTGTAGTTAGTGGGCACCATGTGAACCTTGAACATGGGGATGGTCCTGGTTGCCACTATGTTACCAGAGAACTATGGGGCAGCCAGGGATCTTCTGACACATCTTGGTGCTGCATAGGGGTGGAAGAAGCTGAAGACATCCTTGGTCTGTGCCCAGCCATGAGTAGGGCAAGTCCTAGAGGAAGGGCACTGGCTTCAACAGAGGCCAGATAGGGCAATGCAAGACAAAAGGGCATCTGCAAGGGAAACAATGTTGTATCATAGGGACAAAATGATCAGGACAGGAAATTTCTTCTGACAGGGTAGCGCTCACGGGTTAGGCCTGAAAGGAGTAAAACTGTCTATTAAGCCATGCCCAATAAACCTAGCTTACATTAGTGGGAGAATGTGGAATGTAAATACTCATGCTTCAAGGCATAAGGTAACCACTAAACACCCAGTGTTAAAAAGAAACTTCCTCCTCAGCAATTTATTCCCTATTTTTCGATGATGAGAACTTTGCTCTGAAGCTGGTGATATAGGTCTTGTCCAAGACAGGATACTGGCCTGGACACACCACTGGTTTCATCTGGTCTGGCAATTTCCATGTGCCTTTGGCTTCTCAAATGCCCTTGGTTAGCACTGGGCAGAGGACTTGGACACTTTATTAGCGGTAGTGGAGAAAAACACTGAAGGACAGGAGGAATTGTCTGTGATAGCTGCAGGAGATACAGATTTGACTTAATAGGCGAGAAATTTAAAAAGGAATCATTTGACAGGGCAGGTTGGAGGTGGAGAATCCATAAGGGAAACTAATAAGAAATAACCAAGAGACATCTCCTGGCTGAGGTTAGACCTCAGAATGGAGGAAAAAGGTGTGTAAAGAAAATGTAGAGACCAGCAGCTGATAAACAGGTGAAAATGATGGTGCTGATCCCTTCCAGCTGGAGCTCCCATCCATCATTCATACCTCCACTGGGAGAGCAGGTTCTGCATTGGGGATTGAATAGCCTGGAATCCACAGCAAAATTTGCTGCTCCTGCTGGGATCCTGCACAGGGTTGGGGATGAACACCCTTCCATAACCCCGGAAACCCTCGGGCACTGCAGGCTTTGCACAGGCCAACGACAGATTCAGGAGTTTAGCTGGTCCAAATCTGTTGACTTCAGAAGATTACTCCAGCTTAGCAGTCCTGTGGTACAGCAGTTGTAGATCTAAGTGTAATTAACATGACATCATCTGGACCACAATTTCTAGGTTGAAATAATCACGTAGTTCTCATCTTGGAAAGTACAGGATGGCTTTCATATAAATGATTAACTGTCACTATTACCCCAGAAAAATAGTTTCTATGGTGTTTGGTGTACAAATAATACCCTGTACCTTCTAGAGCGCTCGCTTTCAAAGTAATACTTCAGTGCTGTACCATAACAAATACCCTTCCATTCTGTAATAACCAGTCTGCAAATGATGTCTTTTCCTCTGTTGTAAATTATACCGTGCAGTTACTGCTGCTGCTGCTATTGCATTCGATCTGGTTAGTAAATAGTACTCTTTCCCTACCATTGTATCTGGGGTTTAAATAATATCCTGTCTTCATACAGTAGCTGGCACACAAGCATCACCCTAATCCTGCTTGGTACTTTGGAGTGCACAGAACATCCTGCTGCTGCAGAACAAATTGCAGCCTTCCTCTCCGTAGTATTTCCCCTCTAAATATTACCCTGCTGTTTTGTATAGCATTTGTTGTATAAATAATACCTTGCTGCCTCATAGTAACTGATATGTGATACCGTCTGACTGTAGGGCACTTTGCTAGTAGTGCCTAGCACCCTGGCATTAGCTGACACAGCAGGGCTGTGCAGCAGGGGGCACGGCTCCCACCCCAGATCTTCGTCACTGTTACTTGGGTGCTCAGCAGCTGCAGAGCTGGAGCTATTCCTGTCAGCAGGGAAAGGGGGTCACTTGGCCTTTATCTGGCCTGCTAGTCCACAGGATCTTGACCCTTCCTGGTGTCTTCAAGATAACAAGCCATTTTGCCAAAGAGAGGGCAAAACTCTTGTCTCTTCACAGTTCCCAGATTCCATGCATCTTGACTCCTAAACCAACTTTTGATGTTAGTCTCAATGTTGGGTTTCCTGCCTGTTATAGGACGGCATGCAATGATTCAGCACCACCAATAAAGTTGAATCGTGTTTAGCAGAGCACAGAGTGTCTTCCCTGCCCATATTGTTCAGCTCTGAATCTGTCCAGCATTTTGAAATGCTCCAGACCAACCCCAGCATGCCCCTGAGGCTATAGCACTCTGTAGTGATGTCCACATTTCTTCTCTGTAATTATTCCCATATCAGTACACCAATAAGCATGAGTACCTTCCTTGACACCTCTCTGAAGCATGTGGATGCTGGTTTGGGTCCTTCTCCTGCTGTACTCAGGCAGTCATGTTGGTTACAGGCACAAAGGTCTCAGAGTCAACCAGAATCTTCACTTCATCATCGGTGCTGTGCTTCCAGTTCTCACTAGCATACCCACAGTACCTTTGAATTAGCCAGCCCAAGCACCATCACCACTCTGACCAAGGCAGCGTGGACTATAATATCTTCCCAAGAAGTGAGAGAAGTTCTTGGGTTAGTTGTTCTCTGCTGTCACAGTGCCATGACATGGGGCTTAGCCAGGTGGCAGACAGCTCAATCGTATCTACAGTACCTAGTGACATTCCCCTTGAAGAAATTAGGGAAAGTGTCCCTCAGTCTTAATCTACATTCTCCATTAGGGAAACTGTATTTTCGCCTAGACACCCTGTTTCAAAGAGTTTATAATCTTCTACCCTTCCTTCTACTAGCCCCATCAGATGTTCTCCTTTAGTCAAGGTAAGGTTTGTAGGCAGAGGTGGTATCTTCTGAGATATGAGGTGCTGAGAATGCTGGAAAATAAATATTCTTTGGCTACATAAGCCCATTTTTCAGCTATTCAATCCACACAGGCCACCTCATTTCTGCTGTTGTTTTGACCAGTTTTGTACAATTGCCACTAGCCTCCTACTTTGAATAAGAGCATTAGACCAACACAAAACCACATACTTTGGGAATATTATCGTCAGGCCTTTCCTTACCAGGTGCTAAAGATCCCTGCTCCTCCTGCATCCTCCACAGAAGCTCAGCTGTTCATGTGTGGTTGGAGTGAGGGTGTTTTGGTAGCTTCAGAATCCGTCTAGTGTCCAAGATAAGAATGTTGGGTTTGCTCATGTTTAAAATGGAAACATCTTTCTCATACTGCAGCCTCAGAGTAATGCTGAAACTTTACTCATGCCTCCATTATGCATATTGGTGAAAGTCAAGACACTAAAATACGTTGGTTGGCACTTTCTCTTCAATCCTGGCACAGTTTATTTCCAACTTCTTCTGTTCTCCAACTGGATTGCTCTCTGTTCCGCAGCTGCAAATGCAGCTGACTGTTTCTGTAGATCTGCAGTGCCTCATCCATCAGAGACGTCCCCCTCATTGTATTGTTGTAATTAAACAATAATATTTTGAAACTGATTTGGTGTCAGGGTCATTAGACACTCAGATAGATGATTGAATTTATCTCCCTTATAAAATTATGTCCTTTTGCAGAAGGTGCTTTAGGGACCGAAGGCCGTGTTTTTGCAGAAGCAGCAGAGTGCCCGAAGACACAGAGAAGCACTTCTGCAGATTCCATTAGGTGCCTCTCTCATCCATTTGCAAGTTTAAATTCTGAAATAGTGTGGATAATTTGGCAGGCTATCAGAGCTGTACTAAACAATTTCGACATTCCCAGAAATCTCACGGTATCTCACGAGAGTGCACTCTATCCCTTGTTGTTGTACCGACACTTGAACCCCAGATCTTTTAAAGCTCAGTTGAGAAGCGATCTGCTAATTTTGCATAAGACCAGTGGGGCTTGTTTCTCTTGCTCTCTAGAATGCTTGCTTATGGTTTTAATTCTCTTGCAACATCCTTATGGTAAGAGGGAGGCTGTGTTGAGTCTTTCAGAGAGCAAGCATAGAGCACACAGCCCAAGGGGAGAGGAGGTCTAACATGGCTTTTCTCAACGTGGCACAGGGGGCTCAAAAGGCTGGACAAGCCTGGGGACTTCATGGACCAATCTTTGAGAGCCAGAATGAATATCAGCTGTAGCCCCTCACCTTCCCAATTTGCATTAAGTTAAAAATCATTAACTTAAAGTATGACTCATTCGACCATTTTTACAGGAATACTCGTCCTAATTGCTAGAGAATATTTTTGTTTTGAACATTTAGCTGCCAACTACTGTTCCTGAGCATCTCTCCCATGGTTTATTTAAACGGTGTGGATCAATGTGCATTAATGCTGTGATGGCTTTTCAGTTGCAGCTATGGAATCACCACGATCTGCAGGCTGCTCCGTGACAGTAGCCAAATGTTATGTATGATTAGATCCAGTTCTCCTACTGTGTGTGAAAGCCAAACAGGATTTTCTTTGCTATATTGTCTTATGGAATTAATTCTTCTTCTGTCTGAAAGCTGAGTGCTCAGTACAAACTTACGGGGATTTAGACTTCCTTTTGAGACCTCTCCCTGCTGTCTGTCAGGAACTTGCAAGCAGTTGCTTGTCTAGACTAGGTTTTAATACCAGAACTTGGGCTTCGTGTTCCTTGCCTCAGAGGTAAATGACATCTTTTCTACTGATTGCAGTGGTCACTGGATCTGGCCACCAAATAATTTACCTGCCCATCTTATTGGAAGAATTAGAAGACAGTTTGGTTAAAATAGATCATAATTACTACTTGCCTTTAAATTGGTATTTTATGCCAATAGCATAAAACAGATTTTACTTTTATACCATTTCTCTTGCTAGTGTTTTGTGCCTGAGTTAAAATACCACTGTAGTATGCTCCAGGATCCATTTTAAAACCCACATCTCCCCCATCAATGCCGGAGTATATTTGCTTACTTGAAACACTTTGCTAAGCAGTTATTTTGCCTACAAGGGGATCTGTGTTGGTGCCTTTCTGTTCCTCAAAATGTGGGCACTGTTGGTTTTCAGCTGTTCCATGTACCTCTGGAGAAACAACATTTTCTGTTGCCCTTACAGAACGCTTCACCAAACTCTGGGCAACATTTTGGCACTCTCCCTCAACCACATCTCATGCACAGGAATTTATTTGCCTCTCAGAAAACTTTGTATTCCCATCTAATTGCTGTTTTGCTTTACTCCATACCTCGCTTTCTCTTTTTGAAGGTATGACATATGGTCTTTGTTTAGCAAACTGTAGAGCTGGGCTTAGCAGCAGTGGTTCTCTCAACGTCTGTGGCTTATGTTAAGATTAAATTTCTTTCCCTTTACAAACTACACTTCACAGAATGATTTTATATTTCACATAAGAGCCTTGCTCGTATTCAGGATTCCCCTAGCTCTTATTCAGGTCTCCCCAAATTCATGTTTGTGCTCTCTAGGTTTGGTCAGCAGCATACTGTCTACATTGCGAGACCTTTAAGGTAGGGACTGTTGTCTGGCTGTGGTGGGGTAATTCAGTGGAGCCCTGAGATCTGAGCTGTAATGAAAAGATTATTGATATGCATTCATTGACTCTAGGCTGAAACTCATTTTGGAGAGGCTAATTGTCTCCATTTTTCTCTCTCTTGCAGTGTCACATCATCACAGTTGTTTCCTAAGTAATACCATACCTAAGCCCATTTATAAATTCATGTATATATAGAAAGAAATCTCTACATATACATAACATACATTCAGGTCAAGGAGTTTGGCTGGTTTTTCAAATGCAGTGTTTCTGTTCTTCAGGCTGGTTTCACATGTCTTTGAAGGGAACAGACCTCTCAGCATGGGCAGAGTTTTGTGAAGACACTGAGATCTCCTTTGGTAAAAAGCAAAAGGCTGTGATGGAGTTTTGGATTTAACAAGGGGTCTCATGTGATTAAAACGTCCTTTTACATTTGTTGCTTGTTTCAGAAAGTGTTGTTTGAAGGGTTTTCTTGGGGAAGTTTTGGACTGCCCCAAAACGGAAATAAATCTCAGCCAGGGAACAAACCCTTCTGCCAGTTATTCCCTCTCCTGTGCTGAGGGGTCCCATTATCCTTTCTGCTGGGTGGATGAAAACATCACCCAGATAAAAACATCACCCAGATGGCCCCCACCTTCATGGTGGGGCCATTGGCTAGAAGAGGACAATTTCTTAGGCGTCTTTTCCATCACCTTGCTCCTTCCCTTCCAGTTCCCTGTCAGTCTCATAAAGTAGGACTTAAAGCTTTTGAGGTCTCTGATGGATAGTCTTTCTCTGTGGCAAACACAAAATAAGTTTGTTTGGCTGTGAATTATTTTGTTGTTATCTTCTTTCTTGTCATGTTTTGTTTTCCTCTGTACAATTTGGCTTGGTTCAAAAGCATCACTATAGTAGAAAAAAAACAAGAGGAAAATTTATTTTCTGCCTGGAGTCCCCATTGGTTTCTTCCCAAGAAGAAAAGAACAGATTGAACCAAAGACAGGAATTACTGTTCGGATAAAGTGACTTGACAAGTGAATAGGAGCAGTGGGTGAGTGTCTGTGCCCAACGGGACTGCCCCTGTAGCAATGAGAGATGAGCATCCCTCAGTAGCCCCAACATAGTGAAATCCCCCTGGAACGACTAGGGCAGTTGATTGCGCTTTGAGGTGCCTCTGCCCCCCGAAAGGAATAGAGCAATATTACCATTAATAGGGGTCTCATTGACTGAGCCAGCTAAATTGAGTTAAATACACACTGTGTGTCTTGGCTAAGAGAGAAGAGGGCACTGCATGCCAAAATAGTCTCCTGGTACGTGAATGGTCTGAGCACACAAAAAAGGAAGGAATTATGCTGGGATGCAGGGCTACCAGGTGCCATGAGATGGCACTGGCTGGGTAAGTGACTGAGGATGAATATAAAGGTAAAACCTGAAAGAAGAGATAGCCTGATGAGATTTTAACAGGGCTTTAAGACCTCCACACAGACAGGACAGCCCCTGGTTTGTACAGCTGGAAAACAGCCTTTGACACTGCTCCTGCTCAGCACCCGCCGGCTGCAGGACTCGGTCCCTGGAAGGGTGGCGAGGGCAAACACATTGCCTGTGGTCCACATGATCTTCCACCACCATTAAACCTGTCAAGAGAGGGACAAAGTGGTCTGGGAGAGCTGGTCTAGGAGGAAATGAGAGGAGACAGCAATCCATTCTCCTGCTGTCATGCATGAGGCAGTTTCAGGGGGTGCAATGCCCAGCCATTGATTAAGCTTTCCTAGAACCAGAGATGGAGTGAAAAGCTGTTTCTCTTTCTTAATCCTTCCTGTACCATTCAATCTCCTAGATTAGTACAAGCTGGCACGGCTGTTTTGTGCTCAGTCTAGTTGTCAGAGGTTTGCTGGCAGAAGAAACTGAGAAGTAGGACAGTGTTCCTCAACACAGCCAAGGCTGCAAAACCCTCATTATAGTCTGAAAGTGAAGTCTGTGGTCCTTGTTTATGCTGTGTGCCTTCTCCATAAACTAGAAGGCAAAGCCAGCCCAGTGCCTCCAGAACTGAAGTTCATCATATCAGTCCCAGACAGCAGACAACTTTGATGAAAACCTACTCCAATGTGCTCATAAAGACCATTCCTTCTTCACACTCTGAAGTGCATGAGGTCCTTCAGCACCAGTAGCAAGACTCACTTGCATTATGTTTTGGGGTTCACGTTGCTGCCAGAAAAAATATCTGAAGTCCTAGTGACTAAAGGCTTATGAATCAAAGAGGAAAAGCTCTTTTGGTCTTGGGAGATTCTGATTGCCTGCACAAGGACTGCATGTGAACATTTAATATGCATGTGCCCTTCTAAAGAGTCACAAATGGTTTGAGGATCTGGAAATGAGGATGTAGTAATCCCTTGCTTCTCCACTGAAAATGCCAGTGATCTGCTCAATAGGAAAAGATGGTTCTCCATCTTCTGGGGCTATGAAGAGAAACAATGCCAAGAGATTGGTAGATTTCAAATCTTCCAGATTATTTATCTCAAGTAGTAACATTTGCTTGGACCACTGGCACTACCTCCAGGACAAGCACATGGCAGGATGTCTTCCTGCTTTCCAGCCAGTAACCAGAAAGCCTCAGGCCCTCTCCCATGCCATTTGCCCTTTTGTCTTCCAGGTCATCCCAAAGGGAGGATCGAGTCAAGATTCCACCTTCCTAGAAAAACTAAACTATGCATGTCTTGAATTTATGAGACAGGAAATCTAGTTGGTAGGAAAGCTAGGGCTGAAACAGCCTCATTTAGGTGACTCTAAGCACAGTGTTTACACAATGTCTGGAATTAATGCAGAGAAAACTTTCAGGTGCCAACTTTGGAAAGAGAAAATGGGGAGCAAAAAGAAGCAGATAGTGAGACTGTGATGAAGCTGGAAGCTCTTCCTCCGGGTTGGATGGAAGGTTGCTTTTACTGCTGTTAAGTACCAGCAGCACGCTATGCTTGGGAATGTAAAAGCCAGATAGGACGTGATTGCTCACCTGTCTCTTTTGTGTCCAAGCTGTGACAGTGTGAGGATGGTTGGAATTATCAACTGGGTGTATTCCCAGCATGGATGGCCTCACTAAAGGTAGTGGTGCAGCATGATGCATGTAGCACATCAATAGAAGGTTTCCTTAGCGACTGGCTGCCGCAGCCATTCTATCTTCTAAGAGGTGTCTATTCACGTGAAGGGGCATTAATGCAAGGCAAGGCTATGCATACCATCACACGGCTGGTACCAACCAGAAATGTGGTCACACTGTATGTCATTAGCATGACCAAAATGTGCTGTTATTAGAGGCTCTACAGCCATTCACATGGTCTTACGGCTCTCACTTGAATCTCCTAAATTTCTTGACTTTCCAAGGCAGTTCTCTCTACGTGGAACACAGCAAGAGGAAAAATCTTTACTGTTGTGAAGCTGACAGGGACCAGCTTCATGATGTCTCATGCAGTCCTGGTGAACTTTCACATGACATTTCTTAGGAGCATGTGCCTAGATGCATCCAAGGCAATTTTGGGTAGTAGATTATTAACAGATATCAGATTTGGGTGGTAACTAGAAAAGTCAGTGAAGACTTGGGTCTCCATGTCTATGGATTCTGTATTAAAACATGGTTTCAAAGGCATTATGGATTTCTGGAAAACCAGCCTTCTGAAGGGCTGAGCTGGGCCAGAGCATTGCAAAAGTTGTCCATGAATCTTCTGCCAGGGTAGAAGCGCTGAAGAGATGTGTTTCTCTGCAGTCACATTCCCATCTCATTCTGTAGCCAGAGAGGGACATTTTCTCATTTTTAAGGCTGCTTCACTGTTCAAATGAGATTTCAGCCAGCTCACGAAACAAGTGAAAAGTCAAAATCTGGGCAAGTGGAAATGCCCAGCGCAGCCTGTGCATCATTCTCACACTCCAGCAGAGTAAGAGGCCATCCCCAACATGGGGCAAGCAGCTGCTGTCAGTCAGCTGAGCATTACCTGTCCCACACAACCAATCTCTGCCTCTGCAGGGACCTACCTGCCTGTTTAGCTGACGCCTGCTTGGAGCAGGTAGTTATATGGTGATTTAGAGAGACCTTACCAAGTTAATGGATGGAGGGTTTCCAGGTCCCTCAGTCTTCTCTCTCCTGCTCTATACTGGATTTAGATCACTCGGATCCCAGGTGCACAGAAACAACAGCTTTCGTGTGTCTCAGTGGGTTTTATAGTGAGCCAGTGCATTTGGATGGAAAAAGTTGCCACTGGAAGGGCTTGTTCTTGACTTCCTTGGGTCATGGCCCAAAGATGACATCTTCATACCTGACATCCAGGGAGGATCTAGTTTCTTTTCTTTGTGTTTTAGTGGTTTTTCTTCCTGTGCCTAGGAGACCTCCATTCAAGGCTGACAGCAGCTCCAGAAAACAATTGTGGATTGTTAACTTTCTTTCCCTGGGATGCGATTGTTTACTGTGATGGGGGATTGTCATTCCCAGAGACAGCATATCTTGGAGGAAAGACATTTCCACATTCCATTGCTTCTCTGTAGATTAAATTCTTCCTTCCTATCCTAAGCGAAGGGATAGATCCCAATTACATCCAACTGTCGTGGATAAAAAATAGGGTATAAGGAGGCTTTATGAAATGCATAATCTCCATCCCATCTCTAAAAGTTAGATGTCTATCTGCTCCAGGCTCCCATACTAGCCAACAGAGAAATGGCTGAACCACTCTTTAAAGGTTCTCAGCTGAGACATCTATTTCATGAGGAGATGAATTGCTCATTAGAAGTTTCTTTTTTTCTCCTTGGAGTAGAGAGGATTTTGAGTGTGAGCTTCAGCTAGTCTCAAAGGCTCATTGTTCCCTTGAATTTAGAGGCTCTAGGAGCTGTTTGAATATGGCTCTTGCTTTCCCATTGAGCAGACACTCAGAGCCACGGCAGCTCAGGACTTGGTGCTGATCCCACACCTTGCCTGAAAGGCTCCGGCTGTCATCTGCTTGCCATAATGGTCATTTAAAAACTTCTGTGCTCTTGAAGGGTGGGAAAATTGCTGGTGTGTGTGTTTTCAATGACAGACAGTTCTGGTTTTCCTGCAAAAGAGCTAGTTTTGGCGTGGCGAGTGGTTTCTGCTGTTCTGAAGCCTGTGCGTATAACTAGCTTCTGATCTCTCAGGGAGAAAAAAAAAAGAAAAAAAGAGGTAGGGGGAAGAGAAATGCTGCTGAAGTTAATGACGATATAGTGTAAAATCAACATAAATCAGGGGAGAATAAGAGCTGATCTGTAATAGATAGACACCAGAAAAGAGATAAATGCTTATAAGACATTTTGTGCTTAGTAAGACATTTATTTCAGACCATGCCTCTGAGCTTGGATCACTAACTAAACTAGGATATGAATGTTTAGGTTTCGTTAAGATTTCCTGTGGCATCTTGCTTACTGAAAACATGTCCATACATCCTGGGGTATTCTGGCTTTTCCTGTAGTGTATGTGCAATATAATGAGATAAACAGCCAAATTATAACAAACTGTAAGTATTTTATTGAAAGAAAAGTCCCAAAGATGCTGAAACTGGTATAGCATAGAACTCAGATTACAGGTCCACATGTTGTGGCTGAGGGTTACACTGATACTGTCACCAGGGTGTGGTAGCAGAGCTGTGCTCATGCCTGCAACACCAAGGGCTGCTTGAGGGCAGAAGCCAGCTGAGGCCTCAGGTGAAACCTGACATTATTCCTAGTCTTCAATAAACGTTCTCTGTTTTGTGCCTTATGCACTAAGAATTTCTTGGGGCCGTCAGTTTTCCATCTCCTGTAGCAATTCAGGCAGCCAATGTTACAGGACTGTCAGCGTGTGGAGGACTACATCCCTTGATGACAAAACATCTGAGCAGTTACTGCCATGTGTCTTTCTGATTGGGGAAAAAAGGACTGTATTGTTTCAGGGATGCTTTCAGAAACCGAGCAGGCGGGAGCAGCATCCAAGCTGCTCTGTACATAAAGACCTTACTCTCAGAATGGTTTGGAAGCCAGACAGAATGGAAATTTTCTCCAATTTTCTTTACAGCTGAAAAAACATGAAAAATCACAGGAGTGCATTTATTGCCATATTTCAGTTCCACAGTTTGCCTTCTCAAAAAAAAAAAAAAAGAAGAGAAGAAATAAAACTGGGTTTGCCCACCCCCCTCACTTTTTCCCCCCTCTTCCTTCCCTCCCATTTCCTGGACCAAGCTAAGGTTTTTAACAGAAAAGCTCTCAGTCCTTCACAGAGGCTGGGAATATGCAGAGGGACAATAAAGTGTTTGTTCATAAAGATCATAGAGAGGTCTGTAGTTTTACACGGGAGAGGAGAAAACACCGTTTGACTCTGAAAGCCTACAAGGCATGGGACATGCTGTCTAAATATACATGAGAATCCTCCTGAAGTCCCTGCTGGCCGATGGTGTCTCCTCAGACCTCATCAAACCTGTAGTCCTCAGTGCTGGTGCCTGAAAATAATAGTGCTGAAACAAGGCTAGATGGAGGTGATGTTCCCTAGAGAAACTAAGGTCTCTTCCCTGGTGAGGAATAAACGGTATGGAAAACCAGATGAAGAGAGAAAATCCAAGTCTGAATGAGTAGTGCTGGTTTTGACTCTTGTTCAGGAGCCTCTTTATAGCCTCAATTTTAAAGGAAATATTGTCTTTGGAAATAGCTTTATGCCGAAGCATATCTTTTAGGTAATGACTGGCATTTTATTAGCTGCCAGAAACAATATATATATATGTATTAAAGGTCTTCCAAAATTGAGAAACAAGGAAGAAGAAAATGACCCAGCAACCCCCATCCAAAAAAAAAAGACATACCCCAACCAACCAATAAAAATAAAGCTAAAAAAAACCCAACAAAAAACAAAGTGACAACAGCAGGATTAAGGGTGATGAAAATAAACTTAATTGCAACAAGGGAGATTAATATGGTCTGGAACAAGTGAAGGCCACAGGACAAACTGCAGATGGGACTCAATTAAAATAGACTAGAACAGAAAACGCTTTCCAGCAAGCAGACAAGTTAGACTGTGCTGCAAACGGGCCATCTGGCTATTTTCCACTGTACAGTCTTACTGTGTAGGCACTTTGTTGGACCTTCCTTGTAGTGACTTTCCCTTTCCTTGCTCCCTCTAGATTCTTCAGTCCTTTGAAAATCTGGGGACAGGGTTGGAAGAGCAAGGGATTAAACCTGTCTGCACATATGTACACACTTCCCTCCACACACACTTAGCTTCTCAAATAAACATATTTATATGCAGCCAATTTAGGACAGTCTGCACACAACCCGATACAGAAGCACGGCCTTAGGCATAAAATAAAGTGGCAATAAACTTCAGTGAAAGGGACAGTTGTTCTCTGGGGTGGAGAGCTCCTGAGCCTACCAGCATTTCCCAACTCTGTCTTTTTTGGACAGGCAAGAGCTTTTCTTGAATTCTTCCTGGCCCAGGCTGAATTCGAGAGGTCCTTGTTTCTGTCTCAGCCACTGGTTAGTGAGGGAGGGTGGCCAGGATTTTTGTGGCAGCTTGGTTGGATTCTTCTTCCTCCAGACTGTTTGGTACCCTGCACAGGGACAGTTATTCTGATGCAGAGGCATAGCTGTGACCTTGTGTAACTTGTACTACCTCCTCTTCTCTTTTGGCCACAAAAGCTGCCCTGTCCAGCTGTTCTCCCAGCAAGTGCAAATGCAGTTTTGCAAGAAAGCAATCTTCAGGGCTGGGAGGTGTTTTTGTAACAGGGACCTTGCAGAAAGCATAGCGTGATTGCTGCTGCTTGTGTGTACGGGTCTGTGCTGCAAGAATTAGTCCCTCCCAGTGCTCCCCACTAGATCTTGGACAATCCTCTCTTAGTAGTCACCTTAGGAAGAGCTCCACCAAAGTGTCTGCAGAACTCCTCAATGTGACTTTTCTGACTACAATACAATGACCCTGCAACAGAACTGGGGTTTGTCAGCAGTGACCTGGTACCTCCTATGGTAGCTCATGAAGTAGCTCATTTTCTTTCTAGTGGCCAGGCTAACTCATTGATAATCGAAAAAGTAGTCAAATGAAGTTCTCCCCAGAGGCCTGTGTTATTGACTGTATCTCCAACATGTTGCTCAGGTCCACCTTTCTCCTTAGACATTCATCTACAGTTGGGAGCCATCCAGTAAGATGCTGAGCAAGGGACATTCCTGCCACTGCTTAGCCTGCTCCAGGATTTAATTTGCCTTTGCTCAGTTGTGCAACTCGAGCACTTCCTTTGTGCCAGATCCCATCTCAGCAAGCACACACTGCTTCAGGTTGGTTCTCCCATGCACTGAACTACACCTTCATGCTCCTTGGGCACAGCTCATCTAATCTGAACTCACACTTCTGTAGAGACAACATCCACACTTGAGCTAATCACCCTCCTCTGCTCTGACAGTCAGCAGAGAGGGCTCATCAGTTTTGAGGTATGTGGTGCATAACCTGTTTGAAGTGTTGCTTTAGAATGAGACAAACGACCTCCCAAGTTCTCTTGTCTAGACAGACCAGATCTTCATCATCTGTGCTATCCATATCTGCTCAGAGAGATCTCTGTCTTTACTTACGTCCAGAATTCAAGCAGCTGTTTGCTCATTATCACATGCTTGGACAACCCACTAGAGACAGCATGCAGTGGAAGTATTGCAGCATGGAACCAGTGCTGTAACAACAGGACATTGATCAAAGGCATTCCCAGCACAGTGAATCCCAACAAGAGCTGTGAGCAGACTCGGTGTTGGATGTCTTTGGCACACTTAAGGGGAATGAAAAATGGAGATCGACATTGCAAATAGCACCCAGAGGAGTAGGCTGGGTTTCTTACTGGCAGGGAGTCAGCACTTTCGCAGAATACACCCAAAACATTGTAATTGTGATTTGTTTAACCACTGCTCACAAGGAAAAGCCATTGCCTCTGCGCTTCTGTGGGATAAGTGGAGACGGAGCCTTTTCTCCATAGCTAAACCAAACTGCAGAGATACTGCTGGTCCCAGCTGTTGTCATATAAGGTTATTTTTCTTTGTGAAAGATCAGCATAAACTTGAAAAAGCTTAGGAGTACATGCATTTGTCTTAGCTTTGGGGACAAAGTCATTTCCTCTAGAGTATTTTGTTCTGTGATGCCTAACTGACACAGAGATGAACCTGCTCTCCTCCTACCCATTGCCCATGTACACAGAAAAAACAACTGTGTGGGACTGAGAACAGCACCAGTTTGCTATAGACATAGATTCTAAAAGTCTTCTCAGCCAGCCAGCTCCTGTTTTATTAAAACATCTGTTTCCATGTTCTAGGATGTTTCTATTCTTTAGTAGGCAATACTGGTCTCAAGCTGCCTGCCTCTTCTGGCCAAGTTTATCTCATGATATTCAGGGTTCTTCAGCTTAATTCTGGAAAAACACAGAGCTGGCTGAAAAGTACCTGACTTAAGGAGCCTGGAGAAGTAAGAGCTCTTATTTACTGCTCAAGCAAATATAATGAGTAAAGACTCAGTTACTAATGTCTAGGAGAGTGTCCCCTCACCAACTGCCTTCTGCCCTAGGGTAGTCCTCCCCTGTTCCCAGAACTCACATGATCTTTGCTCTCCTATTTCTTCTTTTATCCAGAGGATGTGAATGGAGAAAATCCACTGGAATGGCAGCTTTGGGGTAATGCAGGTAGAAAGCATCTGAGCCCACCCCACAACCTCATTCCAGAGAGACAGTCCTCAGGTGATGTCAAGCTGGTCCATAGTGAAAGCAGTGACCTACTTCAGGAGGGCTCTGGATACACAGTCCCACAGTTATCTGTTCTTGTAGGAGGTATTCCTTTAACTAAACAAGAATATGCTTCGAAGCATAACCTTCAGTTTCCACCTGAAGTTTAGACATACATCAAAATGCAGAAGCTGTGTCTGCTTCAAGTTTCCTGCAGGGCCTCATGTGTTAGCAGTGACTGTCTATAGCCTGCAGATGCTCCCCAAAATACAGGTTAAGCCCTTTTCCTTCTCCTCCACTGGCAGCTTGCTCCCAAATCCCTTTCTCCCTGCCTGACATGGAGCTGGAGGATGCCTCGCCTGGGTAGACTTCAGGCATGGCTGGGTGAGATTGAGCAGGGAAGGGGGTCAATTTTACAGAAGCCTTTTTTGCCTTAGATCTTACAAGGCAGGTAAAAAAATGTGTGTGATATTCATAAAAAATTATTCTTTGTACTGCCTAGAGCCAGGCAAGATGCATAATGCAAGAGCAGAGGTTGAAACAGCAATACATTCATATTCATGATTTAAATGTCAGAAAGGACCATTTTGGGCTGATCTCCTGTGAATGAAGACCCCTTAAACTTCACCCTGTTGCCTCTGTATTGAGCCCACTAATTTGCATCATCCTAAGCCACATCTTCCAATGTCTGGATTCGAAACTACCAAGGGATAGAAGCTCCGTTGCTTCCCTTGGTACCAGTTCCAATGATCCACCACCCCCCATTGAGAATGTGGGCTTTGTTTCCCATTTGCTTTTGCTTGGTGAATGGCTCCCAGATATTAGTGCTGATGATGACTTTCTGTTAGATCAAAGGGCCCTTTAGTATCAGCAGCTTCTGCTTGAAACAAACTTGTGCGCTGTTGTTAACTTCTCAGTCTTCTTTTGTGTGGTATTGTTATAGTAATTAGATTCAGACTTCCTAGTCTTCCCCGTAAGGCATTTCCTCCATCCCTCAGATCCTTGCTAGTGGACAAGTTCGGCAACATCTTTTTCTGATATCCTTATGCCAACCCAGAGGTGCACACAGTGTTCCTGTTCGGGTTTATGTCAGGTACTGGCAGTAGCTCTCCTGAGTGGCTGCTTTCTAGGACAAAACATCCCCTTGTCAGGCACATTCTGTATCCTTTGTATGGTTTTGTATTTGATTCTATTAAAATACAGTCTATTTGGAAACACTGACCCCTTTAGATGCCCGTTAGAAATATCTCCTTCAATGTCAGTGTCCCTCAGATGGCTCCTTTCAGAGACCTGCCAGCTAGGCTCCTGCTAAGCTGTTTTAATCTATGTGCTACTGACATTACATATCTTCATATCACGGAACCCTGTGAAAGTCAAACCTTATCAAAATCTAATTACACTGCATTACAACCATGCAGGCAGCTTTATCGGACAAACTGAGAATCGTGCCAACTAATAAAAACAAATTTGGAAGCACCTGTTTTATATACAAGTGCCTCAACTAAGATTAATATTACTCCTATTCTTTGGTGCTTAATTAATTGAAGTCTGTATCAGATTTTCCATTATTTTGCCTGGAATTTATGTCAATCAAGCCAGGATGTATTTATGAGGCTGATGGTTGTATATCTTGGCTGACTATTGGCACAGTGCTTCAGTATTCAGGATCTGCCCCAGTGCTCTAGTGCAGATCATAAATGAACATCAGTGGGACAGCAATTTACTCAGCCAGCTCTGCAAGGACTCTTGGGTACGGCTGTTTAGCCAAACTGATATCAGACTGTTTATCCGTAGCAGATGGTGTTTCCAGTTCTCCTTACTGATGAGCAGAAAGGCCCTCCATTGTCCCCCCCACAGCCCATCCTATGGGCACGTCCCACTGCCATCTTCTAGGTACTAACTGCCAAATGCTTTGACCTCTTTTGCAGCATGGCAGTTGACTTGGTACTGGACATCAGTAAAGGGAAATGGTGAAGTCAGATGTCATGCTGCAGAATTAGTTCATGATACATTGCTTATGCAGATATCAATCCTAATGGGAGAGTCACCCAAACAGACTCCACAGTTTCCCCCTGAGGTTGTCACTTGCCTGGAATTTTATTCCCAGGCCCAAAAGAACTTGAGACAAGCCCATTAGATCTTGTTCAGCCTTACAGGTGCAAACTCAAGCCTCCATGTTTCCCTGCCAAAGTGTGCCAGCCCTGTTCTGTCCAATTTTCTGCCAGTATAAGTGTCTCTATTAACTAAAGATTCCACAAAAATAGGAATTTGTGATGTGTCAGTTTGAAATGAATGAGCGCAAGGAGGTCAGTCTTTTCCTGAGTGGAAGACTAATGTCGGATTGTACAGGACGAGGTTTATTTTTGGCCTTTTCTTGTGCCAGTGAGGATATTTAATGGACTTTTCTGCAAGGTCAATAGGCGTATACTCAGAATGTTCCCTGTCAGATGAAGTCAGCTGGGATCTTTCTAGATCATAGCAGTTAAACAGCCAATATTTGGGCAGGTGACCTTGAAGGAAACACCAGTGATTCAGTAGGTGTGGTCCTTCCCTCTGAGTCAGTGCTGAAATGTGACACCAAATGATGGTGTGTTGCCGGAGGACATCGTTTTTATTTGAAATATTAAAGCCAACTTGAGCATTTGTGGCTATTTAAGATCACATGATATTTTACTGGATGATAATCCAGTTAAGATTAATTTAGTTGGCCTCCTATATTGCTTCTGCCACTCAGTGTCAGGAGGATGCTCCTTTCCTTGCCTAAAGCTTTCAGAACTAGCAGGTTGCTCTAACTGAGGGACCCCAAGAGGATATTTTTAGGGTGGAATTAAGAGGCCCAGAATTGCATTCTGTGGATATCTTGTGTCAGTTCAGGATTCATTTACGGTTCAGGCTGTGTATGCAGAGTGTTTTCACCAAAGCATGATAACCTTTGGCTTTTCTACCATATAGAGGGCACATTTCCCTTCAGAGCATTTTAAGGTATACAAAATGCATCCAATCATCTGGCCCAAGAGCCAGTGCTAACTTGGATAGGGGATACTGGTGAGGGGCAGCTCCTGTTCTGAGGTGAAGGCTTAGTGGATGTGATGGACCCTCTTGAGCAAATACATAATAATTGTGAATATCTGTTGAAAAGTTTTCTTTCTGCTCCACAGGGCAGACTGAATCACAAGAGAGAATGGGAGAGCAATATAATAAGTGATCTATAATAACACTTCAGTCTGCTGTACATAGCAGAACATCTTATTTGTTTGTCTCATGGACTCATTTCCTGAAATAAGAAGCACTTTGAGACAGCATCCTTCCCCAAGGACTGGCTTTCACTGCCAGCCATGTGTAGGAGGCTTAAGGGACAGCTGAAAGCATTGCAGTGCGCCTCAGTAGCACCCACAGCACTCAGCTCCCTCTGAACATGCAGATGTCATAAACCATTTCTCCTTGTGTTGTTTCTTGCAGGTAAACTATGACCACTTTACTATTAGTGTTTGTGTGTTTGCGAGTCATCACCGCAGCCGTCTCTGTGGAGCTCTCAGGTACGTGCTCTGGCGGGTGGGAAAGTGGGGCTGGTCCATGTGCTGCACTTTGGTCCCATCCCTGAGCACAGGCAGCTGCCAGAAATAAGCATACCCAAGATCTATTCTGTGTACACACAGGGCTCTTCTAGTTGGATGGCTGCTGTGCCATAACCTCTCACTGTTCTTGTGCTTGGGGAGCCAGACAAAGACAGGTTTATGGGGAAACTAAGGAGCATTCCCCTTTTTAAACCCTATCAGGTGTGATTTCATAACATGGGCAGCAGCTACAGTGCAGTAGAGCCCTTCTTCATTCCCTTCATTCCCACATCCAGCACTGGTCCAAATCCACAAGCAACCATGGCACGAAGATCATGGTTGTAACTTCCCTTTCTGCAACTTATTTTCAGCAGACTAGACCAAAAAGAGTATGTCTGAATATGTGGGTACGGGTTTGCAAAGCAGATATAGGCTCTGGAGCATATGGAAACACTGGATCTTTTGGATTGAATGTGTTATTGATGTAACTATTGCTTTCTTTGGGAACTGGCAGACAGTAGTGATGGCCTGGAAGTGAAGATACCTGAGCAGTCTCCCCTGCGTGTTGTCCTGGGAAGCTCCCTGAACATTCCCTGTTACTTCAACATCCCAGAGGAACAGGACACCAGTGCTCTGCTGACGCCACGGATCAAATGGAGCAAGCTCTCAAACGGGACCGAAGTTGTCTTGCTAGTGGCCACCGGTGGGAAAATCCGTCTCAACACTGAGTACAGAGAGGTGATCTCTTTGCCCAATTACCCCGCCATCCCCACCGATGCCACCTTGGAAATCAAGGCACTGAGATCCAACCACACTGGGATTTATCGCTGTGAAGTGATGTATGGGATTGAGGACAGACAAGACACAATAGAGGTCCTAGTGAAAGGTGAGATCCTGCCCTTGCTCTTTCCTCTCAAAATCTTGCTGCCAAGCCTGGGCAGAAGGAGGTACTTCTGTCCCCATAGGCATAAGCCCTTCCAGTCAGGTCACAGATAAGGCAATGGGTAGGTAAGCAGAAGCCATGGGCCAGGCATCTATTTTAGTAGGCTAGGACCAGACTAAATAAACCATTAAAATGAGTCACAGCAGAATATATGGCAATAAAATGACTCTTCTGGCAGAAGGTGAGTTACAGAGACAGTGAGACGACATACTTGGCAGGAGGTGGTAGTGGATATGCTGAGCTGTTGCTCAAAGGCGTGAAGCTGGTACAGGGCCATTATAAGACATTTTATTTCTTCCAAATATTTTAGGAGATGAGATGCCCTCAGCTGGAGAATTTGTCTGTTCTGGAAAAAAAAATTCTCCATCATCTTGCAAAGCCCATCCTAGTAATAAGTGGATAAAATAACAAAAGTTTCTTAGAATCCTTATCTTTCTTAATCATGGTTTTTGCTTTCAGTGTAGGACAGGGAGACAGCTTCCACTACAACTGTTAACCAGCAGGTCCCTGCAGCTCGCATGCACTGGAGTACATATGTGACAGTGGAGGCTGGGAGTTCTCTCATAGTCTCCTGGTGAATTTTCCACTTGACTTAAAGCCCACTTGTTCCAGAGCTGAGTGTACTGATAGCCATCCTCTATGAAGATCCCTGCTCATCAAAAAAAATTCAGCTTAGATACATTTGCAGCAGATCTGGAGATTTTAGGTGTATTTGTCTCTTGTTATTGTTGTCTGGGTGCGTGTGCAGTCTGACATTCTGCACCCTTGGTCCTGAGCAGGACTTTGGGAGGTGGCAGCTTTCAAAGCTGCACAGCAGCACAACCCCTGCTCTGCCCTGCTGGCTGATTTCTGAACTGTGCATTTAAAACGCTGCACAGAGCTGGTCAGGGAAGTATTGAGTCCTCCTGATGGTGATACAGCTCTGTGTTTGGGGTGATGGGTTTCCTCCCACTGTTCACCCCACTATTCAGGTACTGGATTTTAAAACACCATGACTTTGTTACAGCACCATGGGAGAGCAGTCATTGTGCTAGGTCACCAAGGTGCTCCAGAAGGTCCTGTGAAAGGAGCCCATCAAGTCACCCTTGGCTTAAGGAGCTCAAATACAGACAATCAGCATAAATATTTAGTTGTTTCTAGCTGACACGTAGTTCTTTGAATCTGTAACTCCTTCGGAAGAAAAGGTGCTGGTTGCTCTCTAGCAGACATGTGACTGATGGCCCTTGTGTTTTCCAGGCATCGTGTTCCACTACAGAGCAATCTCCACAAGGTACACCTTGAACTTTGAGAAAGCAAAGCAGGCCTGTATCCAGAACAGTGCTGTCATTGCTACTCCCGAGCAGCTGCAAGCTGCCTACGAGGATGGGTACGAGCAGTGTGATGCTGGCTGGCTGGCTGATCAGACTGTCAGGTAATGAACGCTGGAGGGGAAAGGAAAGTCACAGCGGGGTCGTTAGGGAAGGACTTCTGCAACGAAGCCACTGACTGAAAACGGTTGAGAAACAGTTGCTAAATAGCAGCTGTTGTAATGGCTGGCGTGCAGAGGGAGGTGGTGGGTTGCAAGTCATTCTCTGCCAGTGAGGAAAGCAGAGGGACCACTGTCCTCCTCAGCTGGTTGTGACAGCTAAGTAGACAATAGTTTAATCCTGACCCTTCATCCTCCCTGAAAAAAACAGATGCTCTGCCAAGATGCACAAGCGTGGCTCAGCTGTACCGAGCTGGGCATTTCCTCAGTGATGTCTTTGGACCATTAGAGAGAGGGCAGGACACCAGATCAATCCTTCCCCTTCCCCATAGTTCAGGAAAAGTCATAAATCATCACGCTGTGCAGTGCTCCACAGCTCCCACCCAACCTCACTGCAGGTGCCAGGGTCTTGCTCCCCAACTACTTACACATCCTCTCTCCCAGGTACCCCATCCATTGGCCCCGGGAACGCTGCTACGGTGACAAGGATGAATTTCCAGGAGTGAGGACCTATGGTGTCCGTGAGCCAGATGAAACTTATGATGTTTACTGCTATGCAGAGCAAATGCAAGGTGATTTGGGGCTTTTATTGTCACAAGATGCAGAAAGGTCTGATCATGCCTAGACTGGGCAACAGTAAATACAGAGGCAAAGGTCCTGGAAGCAAGACAGGTTAAAGATGGAAAAACACATACCTCAGCAAGGCCAGATGTTCTCTACAGCCTCTTTGTTAGACCTTGGACAATTTTAATGTCAAATGACTAATGCAGTACAGAGGGTGGAGTCCATCTAACCTCCACCAGACCCATGCCATCTTGCAGGTCATCCATTCAGAGGTGTCCATCACCCATCCTTATGACAGGGTGGAATACTGAAATATTTCACCATTGAAATATTCGACACATCAGAACTGAAATTGTCCTTTATCTTCCTCTTGCCACATAATCTCAGTTTGTTTGGTATGTTTTGCTCCAGTCTATACTCGGTCTGGAAGTCTCCCTTACCACCAACAGAGGGTTGCAGTTCAGCTGTAATACATAGTATGTATGTAACACATACATCTTCTCATCCTACCCAGACTCTCAGGAGTGGGAAGAGGAGACAAAGGGAACTGGGATTAAGTTGTACAGCTAATTCCTGTGATAATGGATGGTGTAATTGCAGGTAAGGTTTTCTATGCCACCGACCCTGAGAAGTTCACCTTCCAAGAAGCTTTCGACAAGTGCCGCAGTTTGGGAGCCCGTTTGGCCACCACGGGGGAGCTGTACTTGGCCTGGAAGGATGGCATGGACATGTGCAGTGCAGGCTGGCTGGCTGACCGCAGCGTCCGCTACCCCATTTCCAGAGCACGGCCCAACTGCGGAGGAAACCTGGTGGGCGTGCGGACAGTGTACCTGTACGTCAACCAAACGGGGTACCCCCACCCCGACTCTCGCTACGATGCCATCTGCTACAGTGGTGAGTGCGGGAGGGCCGTGGGACTAAGTGATGTCTCTCTACATATCAGCAAACACGAGCTCCTTGGCCAGAGCTAACCACTTGCTTTTTCATTTTATTTTTTTTGAAAGGGTAGGGGGAAAAGCAGGTTTGGCAAAAGACTTAGGCCCCTCTTCATGTTCAGGTAGGAAGTAGACCTAGAAAGTAGATGGATGCCTGACCTGTGTGGGGCAGAGGGGTCTGGATCTGAGGAGATGGATGTAACTCAGTCCTCTCCAGTCCTCCCACAACTTCCAGCCTTGCTAGCTCTCCTGGAGACATGCAACAGGGCTCAGGTGCTTCGTGTACAAGACTTTGAATAGTGGAGAAGGAAGAGAAGTAAACAGAGGCCAGGTCTGACCCTGAAGATGTGTATGGTGCTGTGATGTGGTACAGTCACGTGCCTGGGTTTCCATGCTGAGGTAAATCAGAGACTGTAGCAGTCTCTGGCAATCAGAAACGGGGCAAAATTGCACCTAGGAAGTTGAGAGCATCCCAGCTACTCCTTCTTTCTTCTAACTGCACAATTCTGCCCACAGCAAGAAGACAGCTGAGCGCAGTGGTATATGGTCTCTTCAGATCAGCCAGAGGCTAACATTCAAATAGGATTGTCCTTTCTAAAAAAATAATAACATATTATTTTAAAATACATTTTTAAACACATTTGATACAGGCCTATAGTGCCCAGATGCATGCATGGTCAGTGTGTCAGGAAGCCCTGTCAAACCTCCCAGATCCCTCGGAGGTACGCAGCTACATGGCCAAGCTAAAGACTGGTCCACCAAGCCACAGCCTCCTGAGTATCTCAGGCTATGCATCTGAAACTGATAGGCACAGCTAGTCCTTGTTTGAGCAGCTCTATCTAATTCTCTGAATCCCTTGAGGTCCGAGAGGTACTGACTAAAATGAACTAGCAGGAAAATGGAATTGGAAATAAGTAGAGCAGGGAAAGCAGTGCTAGGGAAAAAGCCTGACAGTGTCTCAGTATTTGACCCTCCGCAGCCGAGACCTGCTTTGTTGCATATCCAAGATAACCCATCCCTTCCTCACCTGCCCAGATCTGTTTTATGCTGCTCTTTAAACCACCCTCCTTGCTGTAGGCTGACCTGCTCAGTGGCATGTTAAACCTGTTCTCCTTCACCCAAGGGATGTGCCTTGAGCACAAAAATGATTTAGGAAAGGAAAGGTGAGAGTTTTTTTAATGTATTTGGTACAGCAAGTGGCCTTGGCTGTCTTGGTGATGGGGTTAGCATGCTTATGTGATGAGCTCTTAAGTTGTTGCCTGGGCAGAACAGAAGGAGATCGTGATCCTGTACTGAATGTGAGTATCCAGGACCCAAGCTCCCCTACTTCCCTCCGGCCACCTTAAATTCCTAGCAGCAGGCACTAGAGGTCAGTGCAGACTTGGATATGGGCAAGGTGTTCCAGGGAGGAGAGAAGAGAAAGTCCTCCCTGATTTACCATCTGTAGAGCATGCGGTGGCCCATTACCTCTGGCTCAAGCATGTGTGCTCCATGCCGTACAGAGCCATAGTGGAGGAAGCAAAACCACTTCTTTTACCAGACTGTCATGGTTTCCCTGCTCCTCTCAGAGCCAGGAAATACCTTCTTCTCAGCGGCAGCACCAGTGCAGTACACCTTGCTAGACTGACCACGTCCTCTCCATCTGCTGCTTTATCTCCTGATGTAGGGGACGATGTTGAAGCTCTTGTCCCAGGGCAGTTCATCGATGAGACAGGAAGCGAGCTGGGCAGCGCTTTCACTGTCCAGACTGTCACCCAGACGGAAGTGGAGCTGCCTCTGCCACGTAACGCCACAGAGGAGGAGGCCCGTGGCAGCATTGCCACCCTGGAGCCCATTGAGATCACACCTACTGTCACCGAGCTGTATGAGGGCTTCACGGTCCTGCCCGATCTCTTCACCACCAGCGTCACAGTAGAGACAGCTACCCCAGAGGAAGAGAACGTGACCAGGGGGGATGTCACAGGGCTGGGGGTTGTACCTGCAGAGGTCATCACCATAGCCTTAGGAACTACCGTCGCCACAGAAACGGCAGAGGTGAGCTCAGTGGAAGAGGTCGTGGGGGTGACTGCCACACCAGGACTAGAGTCTGCCTCACCGTTCACCGTGGAAGATCAACTCATGCGAGTGACAGCAGCCCCCGGCGTTGGTCTCCTCCCTGAGCAGCCCATCTCCCCCACAGGTAAGTCACCAAGACTCCAAGAATCCTGAAGATCAGTTTCTCCTATAGGTAACCATTCAGCTGAAAACAGCCTGAGGTCTTGCCATCACAGAGGGCATTCAGGTCCCCAGAGGTGTGTAGGCCTCTTTGGGGACAAAGGCAGGCAGAGCACCTCTACTATGATAGGACAGGAGGGGGTGAGGAGGATGCTGTGAGCCACCCCATCATGTGCTGAAAAGGGTTCAGTTGGCTGATGCTTGGGGCTGCAGTAGTCACACTCTGCACTCCCATGTGCAGCTGGCTCTAGGAAAGGGGAAAGTCAAGGTGAGAAGATCCTAGAGGAGGGCTAAAGGGACCCTTAAGAGATAACCGTCAATGTCAGTGGAGTTCAATGAATGATGCATCTCCATCAAAGTAGTTTTGACAGCCACTAGTCCTTGGATTGGTGTTGGGAAGACCCTTTCTGGTCGTGCATCTCAATGGAGGGAGGGTCCAATATCTGTTGTCTCACCACAGATTCTCTTCCCCCAGGTGTGGTGTTTCACTACCGTGCTGCCACCAGCAGATATGCCTTCTCCTTCGTCCAAGCCCAGCACGCCTGCCTGGAGAACAACGCAGTTATTGCCACTCCTGAACAGCTCCAGGCTGCCTACGAGGCTGGCTTTGACCAGTGCGATGCTGGCTGGCTGCGGGACCAGACAGTCAGGTAAAACCTGGGGAAGACACCTCTCAAAATTTCTATTCAGCCATGAAATTGAGGCTTTACTCTGGTCTGTCCTGCTGCTCTGCTCGTCAGCATCTAAAGCCTTCCTGACTTAAGGCTGTCTCCAGGCCATGATACCTAGTGGACAATAAGCCTGTTCTACCCATTTCCTAACCTGTGTGTACATCCTACAGTGGTGAGCTCCCTTGACATGTAGAAAAAGTGGAGGAACACTTGTATTCATTGCCCCAAGCTGGGTGTGGAGTTCTTTCCAAAACATGCTGGGGGCTCCAAGCACCTCTAATGGTCAATTGTTCGTGTCCTGCTCCCAAGTACATTGAGGTTCTTCAGTCCAGGGTGCATAAGGCTGACCTTAGGTTCTCTTCTCTCTTCTTCTTTTGGTAGGTATCCCATTGTGAATCCCCGAAGTAACTGCCTAGGAGACAAAGAGAACTCCCCAGGCGTGCGGTCATATGGCATGCGCCCAGCCTCGGAGACCTACGATGTGTACTGCTACATTGACAGGCTCAAGGGTATGTTCTCCCCCTTCCTCTGGGCATGGTTGTGGGACAAAAACCTTCTTCACACCTCCACATCTATGTGTGCATGGGTGGGATGCAGTGACTCACGCCTGTTTTCTCTCCCATCCCTCAGGTGAGGTGTTCTTTGCAACCCAGCCAGAGAGGTTCACCTTCCCAGATGCTCAGCAGTACTGTGAGAGCCAAAATGCCACCTTGGCTTCTGTTGGCCAACTCCACGCTGCCTGGAAGCAGGGCCTGGACAAATGCTATGCTGGCTGGTTAGCTGACGGCAGCCTCCGCTACCCCATCGTCAGCCCCCGTCCTGCCTGTGGTGGGGATGTGCCTGGCGTGAGAACAGTCTACCAGCACTACAACCAGACAGGCTTTCCTGACCCGCTGTCCCGGCATCACGCCTTCTGCTTCAGAGGTACCTCCCGCTCCTTGCAAGGCGTGCAGACCTCTCTCCTTGGGGAAGGGGATTTCACAGGGGAGGTTGGGCACACTGGGGTGCCAGTTTGGGTGAAGCACTTTCACCAGTATCTTGGACTGTGAATTTTTGGAAACTCCCTCCAATACCTTTTTGTTCTAGCTTTGCCACCTGTGGAAGAGGAGGGGGTCACCTCTTTCTTTGATGATGTGCTGGCAACCCAAGTGATCCCTGGAGTGGAGGGGGTACCCTCTGGGGAGGAGGTGACCATGGAGACAGAGTTCGCCACTCAACCTGAGAATCAGACAGCCTGGGGGACAGAGGTCTTTCCAACTGACGTGTCACTGCTCTCAGGTGGGTCAGAGCTTCCCCATCTCCTAGGTCACGCTTGGCTGGTGTTGTAGGGGTGGGACACTCCCAAAATAAATGTTATATGTCCTTGCTGAAGGGGACTCCCTCTAAACCTAGATATTATCACCGTCTTTGAAAAGTCTGAGGCTGTGCACACAGGAGGAGCTACACGTGTATATTTATTGAACTTTTGTCTAGGACTGAACTAGGACTGGACCAGCAGAGCAACACACATGGCATTGCCAGAGTACCTTGCAGATTATGTTGTTGTGTATCCAGGATGGGGAAGGCAGGCTAGAATCAGATCTCAGGCCATGCCTTCTAAGGAAGACAGAGCTGAAGCACGGTCAGAGTAGCACCCTCTCTTCCACATGTTACTTCCAAGGAAACAGTAGTTTGGTTTTGGTACCTGGGAATTGGCATCACTGTTGCCATTGTCCCGTGTCAGAAGATTATATATTCTGTCAGTTTCACAGAGAAATGTTATTTGTAGTTGTTTAAGATATAATGTTCAGTAACGAATTTGAAGGGACCAAACTATTTCTGCAAGCACATAGTACTTTGTGTCTTTATCCCAAAGGTATCGGTCTGGAGGTAAAGTCAATCAGGAAATTGTCAATTGCTTCTTTAAAATAATTTAGTACATAATTTTCCTGTCTCCCTCTGTTTGCTCTTTCTTTTCTAGTGAGTCCATCTGCTTTTCCTCCAGCTACTGTAATACCAGAAGAAACAAGCACCAATGCTTCCATCAGTGAAGTGTCAGGAGAGGTGACCGAATCCGGAGAACATCAAGTCAGTGGTGAAACTTCAACGTCTGTGTGGGTATCCAGAGTCCCGGATACAAGCGCGGAACCCACTTCTGGAGGTTTTGAACTTAGTGGAGAACACTCAGGGATTGGAGAAAGTGGATTACCATCAGTAGACCTGCATACCAGTGGCTTTCTGCCTGGAGAAAGTGGGCTACCCTCAGGGGACCTGAGTGGCATATCTTCTGGCATCATTGACACCAGTGGCTTATCTTCTGCAGAGGAAGGCGTATCAGTGTCAACTTCAAGGATACCAGAAATCGGTGGGATGCCATCTGGAGTGGAAAGCAGTGGGATGCCTTCTGGATTTGGCAGTGAAATCTCAGGCACTGAGCTAGTCAGTGGCATATCATCTGGAGAGGAAAGTGGACTCGCCTCTGGTTTTCCTACCATCTCTCTTGTGGATACCACATTGGTGGAAGTTGTCACAACAGCACCAGAACAGCGACAGGAAGGAAAAGGATCCATTGGAGTCAGCGGCGAAGGAGATCTGTCAGGGTTCCCATCCACTGAGTGGGACACCAGTGGTGGAGCCCAAGGGTTACCTTCAGGAACTGAGCTCAGTGGGGAGCCTTCTGGGGTGCCTGAGTTCAGTGGGGAGCCTTCTGGGGTGCCTGAGCTCAGTGGGGAGTCCTTTGGAGGACCAGAGCTCAGTGGGGAGCCTTCTGGGGTGCCTGAGCTCAGTGGGGAGTCCTTTGGAGGACCTGAGCTCAGTGGGGAACCTTCTGGAGTGCCTGAGCTCAGTGGGGAACCCTCTGGAGGGCCTGAGCTCAGTGGGTTGCACTCAGGACTGGATGTCAGTGGAGAACCCTCTGGAACACATGAGGTCAGTGGCCTGCTGGACCTAAGTGGCCTTACTTCTGGTATCGATGGAAGCAGCGAGGCCTCCGGCATTACCTTTGTAGATGCCAGTTTGCAGGAAGTGACAACCCCCTCAATTAGGGGAGCAGAAGCAAAAGAGATTTTGGAATTCAGTGGATTACCTTCAGGAGGTGAAGATTCTTCAAGCATGGTATCTGGGAGTTTAGACATCAGTGGTGAGCCTTCTGGGCACGTAGACTTTGGTGGGAGTGTTTCTGGAGTGCTCGAGATGAGTGGATATCCAAGTGGAGTGATTGACAGCAGTGGAGAAGTCTCTGGAGTTGATGTCACTAGTGGCCTACTGTCTGGAGAGGAAAGTGGACTCACCTCTGGCTTTCCCACAGTCTCTCTTGTGGATACCACTCTGGTGGAAGTTGTAACACAGGTGTCAGTTGCACAAGAAGTGGGAGAAGGGCCATCTGGGATGATAGAAATCAGCGGACTTCCTTCTGGAGACAGAGGACTATCTGGAGAAGGGTCTGGAGCTGTGGAGACTAGTGGATTTCCTTCAGGGACAGGAGACTTCAGTGGAGAATCATCCGGGATCCCGTATGTCAGTGGAGACACCTCTGGAGCCACAGATCTAAGTGGACAATCTTCAGCAGTGACCGATATTAGTGGGGAGACCTCAGGGCTTCCACAAGTCACTTTATTCACTTCTGATTTAGTGGAAGTTGTGACAAGACCAACAGTATCACAGGAACTGGGTGGGGAAACAGCTGTCACATTTCCCTACAGTTTTGGGCCAAGTGGGGAGGCCTCTGCCTCTGGTGAACTAAGTGGGGAAACATCTGCATTGCCAGGAAGTGGTATAGAAACATCAACAGCTTATGAAATCAGTGGTGAAACATCTGCATTTCCTGAAATCAGTATAGAAACAGCCACAATTCAAGAAATCAGTGGGGAAACATCTGCATTTCCTGAAACTAATGTAGAAACATCCACGATTCATGAAATCAGTGGGGAGACATCTGCATTTCCTGAATTTAGCATAGAAACATCGACAATTCAAGAAATCAGTGGAGAAAGTTCTGCTTTTCCTGAAATTATAGAAACCTCCACAAGTCAAGAAGCCAGGGGTGAAACATCTGGCTATCCTGAAATTATCATAGAAACATCCACAGTTCAAGAAGTAAGTGGGGAAACCTCTGCATTTCCTGAAAGTAGCACAGAAACATCCACAATCCAAGACATCAGTGGGGAAACGTCTGCATTCCCTGAAATTAGAATAGAAACATTCACAAGTCAAGAAGCCAGGGGTGAAACATCTGGCTACCCTGAAATTACCATAGAAACTTCCACAGTCCACGAAACCAGTGGAGAGACGTCTGCTTTTCCTGAAATTAGCATAGAAACTTCCACAGTTCATGAAACCAGTGGAGAAACATCTGCTTTTCCTGAAATTAGCATAGAAACTTCCACAGTCCATGAAACCAGTGGAGAAACGTCTGCTTTTCCTGAAATTAGCATAGAAACTTCCACAGTCCAGGAAATTAGTGGAGAAAGTTCTGCATTTCCTGAAATTAGAATAGAAACATCCACAAGTCAAGAAGCCAGGGGTGAAACATCTGCCTATCCTGAAATTAGCATCGAAACATCCACGGTTCATGAAACCAGTGGGGAAACATCTGCATTTCCCGAAATCAGCATAGAAACTTCGACAGTCCACGAAATCAGTGGGGAAACCTCTGCGTTTCCTGAAATTAGAATAGAAACATCCACAAGTCAAGAAGCACGAGGTGAAACATCTGCATTTCCCGAAATCAGCATAGAAACATCCACACTCCATGAAATCAGTGGGGAAACATCTGCATTCCCTGAGATTAGAATAGAAACACCAACAAGTCAAGAAGCCAGGGGTGAAACATCTGCCTATCCTGAAATTAGCATAGAAACATCCACGGTTCAAGAAGGAAGTGGAGAAACCTCTGCATTTCCTGAAATTAGAATAGAGACATCCACAAGTCAACGAGCTTGGGATGAAACATCTGCATTTCCTGAGACTAACATAGAAACATCCACAGTCCACGAAACCAGTGGAGAAGCATCTGCAATGCCTGGTACTATCATCGAAACAGCTGCCACATCTTTGGCCACTGATGAACTCTCTGGTACTCCCAAGGAGAAGGAAATTCCTGATGCAACATCTGGAGCTGTGACACACTCGATCACAGGCATTTCAGGGGAAACCTCTGTCCCAGACGTCGTAATTAGTAACAGTACTCTAGACGTTGAACCAACACAGGGACTCGGGAACCCTGAAGAGGCTCAGCTCAAAATAGAACTCTCCCCTCCCGCGGTGTCAGGACAAGAGACAGAGACAGCTGTTGCTCTAGACAATCCCCATCTGCCAGCCACTGCTACTGCTGCCGTGCCTCAAGTTTCACAAGAAGCCATAGACACATTAGGACCCACTACAGAAGGTACCGTGTCTTCTTCTTGTATGGAAGGGAATGCATTAGGGAAAGGGAGGGAGGGAGGGAGCATAGCTGTCACTTTTTTGCTTCTTCTACAGCAGAGAACATTAACATGGAAGCAGACTTGAGCAGAACATTATTGTGGTGGGAAGCCATAAATATGTGGGGATTTTCACAGGTTGTGCTCAAGAGCTTCTGTCTTAACAAACAATCGCCTGTGTTTGGGCAGGTAATGCAACTATCCAGATGCTATAACTGCATCCCAGAAGCCTCCAGGACCTCCTTCCTCCCTGCCCATGGCAATGAACTAGTGGGAGGTGTCCCTGCCATTGGCAGGGGCGTTGGAACTAGATGATCTTTAAGGTCCCAACCCTGACAACTCTATAATTCTATAATTACATGCCCTTGGGGAAAGCAGCAGAGGACCAGTTCTAGGAAGCACCAAGAGATGTGTATCTGGCCTTCCCCTACTGCACCATAGCAGTAGGCACCAGTTGTTTCTCTGAATTGCTGTTCCTGGTGTACCCAGCTGCATCCCAGCTGCAGTGAGCAGCCCAGTGGTGCTGGTACCTGCCAAGAACATGATGGAGACATCATCTGATTGTGCCCCTCGGGGTACCCACGTCATCCATAGGACACAGGCCAGCTCTCCCCTCTGTGCTGACAGAGGTGAGGGCTTGAAAAAGAGTATTCTGTGAATGGTCATTGAGAACTGCTGTGACCCAGTCCCTGGGTGTGATATAGCTGGGGAAGGCACTAGGACATTCACACCCTCTCTGAAATTGCTCTAAGCCATTGCTATAATCTAGAGAAAACAACAATTTTTTCTTCTCAAGCAGAAACAAGAACAAAGACAGTTCCACCCACCAGAGACTTCCACCCTGGCTAGTGGATGCAGCTGAGAAGTTGGATAAGATGGGCTGCAAGTCTCTGTCCTGTTTTGTTCCTCTGTGCTGTGTTGACTTGCTGCCTGTATGCCAGAGTGTTTCATAGCACTTGCTCCAGAGCAGGAGGTTGGCGATCAGCAGCTTTGCAGTGACAAGGGGTAAAAGGCAAAGCAAGCCAGTTGGAGACAAAATTATCTGCTCTCAGCATCATCTGCACTGAATACAATGTTTGCATGGAGCAAACTGCTCTGATCCCTTTGGCACAGAGCGTGGCTGCCCTCTGCTCTGTGTCCTAACACTGCTCCCTGCAGCTGGAATGGGCTGTGTGAGACCATGCTCAGAGCATCACTCCCTTTTGTCAGCCCCACTGATAAATGCCCTCCCTTCCACCGTGCCCCTTTTTTGGTGTGTCAGTGCACTGTCTTTAGTAGGAACCGTTGCTGCCAAGTATAAACAGGCACAATATTTAAATCTGGGTAACCATTTATGGTGAAAGCACTCTGCTGGCTTTCTGATGAGCATCTCTCAAGCAATGTTCATATGCTGTGGAATCATTAGGATACTGCAACGAGAAGAAGACAAGATGGGACATTGTGCTTGCTGGTGGCTGCTTCTTGGCCAGGGGAGGAGCCCAGTCTCAGTAACACAGGATGTCCTGTGACATTCCTGGCCACAGCTTGGAATGCAATGAGGTGCAGGGTCCTGGGGACAGGCCCCGCTTGAAAACCATCAAGGCTTGTGCTGTTGTCTGAAGGTCCTACATATGCTCAGTTCTCAATGAGTCACACGTTCACGTAGGACAGACACATTGCTTAAGTATGGTACAAAATGTATGCACGAAGAGGTTTGCTCAGTTCCTTCTAGCAAAAGTAACATCAATTCCACTCCTTTCCCACATCACCTCCAGAACTACTTCTTTTTGGTTAATTTACACTATTCAGTGTAGGTAGCTGTGGACTCAGTTAAGGATCTGTAAGTGCAGGCTTTGTGAAGCTCAGACTGGTTTCTATCATTTCCATCCCCAAAGTGTTTTGAATGAGTCACTGCATTTCCCTCTGCGTCACTTCTCTCCCTCTCAGAAAACAGGTAATCACAACGCTTTGTTCAGTCCTGCTCATAACCCATCGAGGTCCCCTCTGTCTCTGCACAGGAGTGGGTGAGGGTACATCAGCAGGGTTGTTCCCACAGTGCTGGTCCAGCCCAGCATGGTGTTCAGGGCTCGGCAGGATGCTGCAGGAGCCCTTCTTGCACACCTAACGGGCTCTGCTTTCGTGCCATGCCCACTGCCACGTCCAAGCCTGGGGACAAACACAAGGCAGCGAAGGCAGGGTTGAAGGGAAGGAAACAAACTAGCCAGTGAGGTTTAGTAAAAAAAAAAAAAAAAATGAAAAAAAAGGTTTTAAAAAAACATTGGCCTCAAAGTATGGCTTTATTTCTCTGCTTTTTCTTTTTATAAATTACCCACAAGGCGATTGCCAGATTCTTCAGAGTGTTTGTTAGCCAACATTCTTGTGAAGTATTCTGAAAGAAAACCATGTGTTCAGCAGCTCATGTGTGAAAAAGCTTGAAAAATGTTCTGAAATTGGAACATGTTGTGTATTTGCAAGTCACAGAGATGACGATGTAGCAGCTGGGGTTTCTTAGCAGGTGACAGGGAGAGGTAAGTGACAGCTGCATGAAGTTTAACTGTAGGCTCTTTATAACCTAGAGATGGGCTTCAGTACACATGCGTGGCTGGCGCTCCCACCCGGGAAGTTATTCTAGGGTAAAACTTCTCTTATTGGTAAGGTTCTTTACTACAGCGTCCCCGTAGGGTTAAATGCAGTCCTGGTCAGGGTCTAAAGGAAGCTCATCCAGGTGGCAAGAAATTGTATTGACTGGGAACTTGCAACACCCCTGAAACAAGGTGAACTTCTTCTAGAGAATTAGAGCAAAGTGATGACAAAAGAAGAAAAACAAAAATGGAAACAGGAGAGGAGAGGAGAGGAGAGGAGAGGAGAGGAGAGGAGAGGAGAGGAGAGGAGAGGAGAGGAGAGGAGAGGAG
>WUAM01000431.1:109873534-109887036 GCA_024336885.1 Actenoides hombroni | reverse complement strand
CCCCCAGGGTGCCCGCGCGCCCCAGCCCCGGCTGCGGGGCCAAGCCCTACTCACACTGGTTGCGGGCAGGCTGCAGGCAGGCGTGCAGGCAGGCTGCAGGCAGATGCACTGTGTTTAGGGCTCTTGCAGGGCTGAGAGGAAGCAGCTCCAGGGCCTGCCTCTTAAAGGGAAACACACGCCTTTCCCAACCCCCTGCTCGCAGCCCGGAGCTGGGGTGGGTGCCCCCAGCCCCCTGCCTGCCCATCGTGCCTGGGAAATGGCCTTGCCATGTGCTCACACGCTGCCTGCACGCTGCCCGCACACTGCCCGCACGCTGCCTGCATGCTGCTTACACGCTGCTCACACGCTGCCCACATGCCTCTTCTGTGATGTGCCAGCTGCCAGCATTGTCCCCAGGTTGGAGGGGAGAGTGGCAGAGGAGCAGGGTGGTGGGACTCCGTGATGCTCCATGCAAAGCCCCGGCCAGTGAAGCCACAGTGCCAGGGGAGAAGAGACAGCCCTTGTCCAGTGTCCAATTGTGGGGACTGGACGTGGTCCCCAGCGGCGTTGACCACTCATGTGGCAGGAGTCCTGTGGGCATGAGTGGCTCAGGATGGATGGGCTGTGGCAGGTGGTGGTCCATGCCCAGGATGTGCAGGCAGCACCTGCCCCAGAGCACCGGGGTCTAGGGGAGGGAGCTGAGCCACAGGGATCAGCCACTTTGGGGTCTGCTTGGGGCTGTGGGGGCAAAGCAGAGACACAGAAACCAGGGCAAAAGCTTTGGGGTGCCCAGTTGCACCCTTCTGATGGGGCATCATACCTAGATTTGGGTGATGCCCTCTGCACCACCTTCTGCCGGCACACAGCCAGGCAGCCCCAGCTGCTAGGGCTGGCACTCAGGAAGGGCAGCGCAGCAATGGCACGGCTGGGGGATGCCAGTCTGGGGGGTGGCCGGTGGGGCCGAGTACACGAAGGAACCACTGAGCAGCATGTGCCCTGACCCAGCGACCCGCTGCCCGGGCCCCGCGCGCCGCTTCGCTCCCTGCTTTGTTGTTTTACGGCAAGGAAATGAGGCGCGGGGGCCCCGGGACGGCGTCAAGACAGAAAGAAAACAACTGGTGCAAAAATAAACCGCCCTGGGGCTGGCTGTGGGGTGAAAGGGGCCGGGACCCCTTCCCAACGGCCCCGCGGCAAGGCACGCTCAGAGTCTGCTCTCGTCGGCACCGCCGCCACAGCGCTGATAGGGAGCAGGCGGCACGGAAACGGCGTTATCTGCTGCCAGCGCCGGCCCGGCAGCCCCCGTCCCCCACGGGAAGCCCTGACCAGGGATGGCTGCGAGACCCAGGGTCTGGAGGCACCGCTCTTCCTCGCTCTCCTTACCCTGCACACCCACCCATCAGGGCCTACCAGCCCTCCCTGAGGAGAGACACAGCAGGGTCGGGCTGCCCGGGGACAGGGGAGCATGAAGGCCGGGCACGCTGCCTGCTCGCCTGCCTGGAGCACGCTGCTCTGCAGCTCACAATGGAGGGGCAATTACACCTCCTGGCACAGAGGCACGGGGCTGCTGTGTTGCCCACACCCCCGGCTGAGGGTCCCTGGGCACCCCCACAGCCCTGTTCCATGGATGGAGGAGGTGGTGGGATCACGTCCTGGCTGCATCCTGGCCTCTGGTGCCCCTCTGCACTTGCTTGTCCAAGTTGTTCACGCTCCAGTGAGACAGCAAGTGGGATGGTTCCCCCCACTCCCCTGGCTGGGCAGACAGACAGACAGCCCCATCGGGGCATGCTGCTTCTTGGCACGGCCACCCCATTGTTTCTGAGCTGAGGAACAAGCCACACAGTGCCCGGCACTGCCTGAGCTGCCTTCAAGGCAGTGCCTGCCAGGATCCATCCCCTGCCCAGCCCGAGGAGGGGAGCGGCAGCAGGGAAGGTGCGTGGGTTGGTTTTGTGCATCTCTTCAGCAACAGCTCATGGCTCCCATTCGACCACGGCTCTTGTTCGGATGCAGCAGACAATGCCCTCCACCTCCTCCTGGGGAGCTGGAAGCATGGAGAAGGATCCAGCCGCCAGCAGCTCCACAAGGAAGGAGGAATCCCCTTTGCTCCCCTCCCACCTCTCACACTATTTTTGGAACTTCAGGGGTGATCCCAGATCTGTTTTGTGCTCCCTGAGGGGGATCCTGGGTGGAACCCCAGGTTTCAGGGTGAGTAAAGCTGTGCAGGGTCAGGGTAGCTCTGACCCGGGAGCACGTGTTCAGGGCGTGTGTTTAGGGCTGGCTGAGCTCTTGGTTGAATGGGAGCCATAAAAATGTCATCCCTGTCTTCCCCGCCTCAAACCCAGCAGCCGACAGCTCTGCCGTGGCCCCATCAGAGAGATTTCCCCCTGAAACGCTGCTTGCACAAGACAATTCTGGCAGGAAGCTGTTGCCCGAGGCTCACACTGGGGAGGAAAACCCCCATTCCTGGTGGGATGGAGGAGGTTGTGATCTGCGCTGGGCTTTCCGGGTGGAGGTGAGAGGATGCTCTCCCCGACGGCTGCTTCCTGAGGAACTGTCTCACAGGCAGCTGGCAGCAGCGGCGGCCGACTCAGCAGGCAGCGGGGTGCCGTGGCCCAGCCTGCCGGCCCTCACAGCCTTCCTGCTGCCCCAGCAACACAGCCACGTCCGGGAAGAGCATCCGAGGGACAGGGACAAGCCGCGAGGGGCTGTGCATGGGGTGGAGGGCACCATGGCCCTCGCCAACCCCCCCCTGTCCTGGGGCTCTGGAGGAGGAAGGAAACGCTGCAGAGAGGGCAAGGGGCTCGGCATCCGTCAGAGGGGCTGGGCTGGGGGTGGCAATGGGCAGGGGGAAACGGCATCTGGGCACTGAGGATCCATCCCCTGCTCTGACCGGCGGTAACTGCTCCCATCACCCTCCCCATGGAGCCTCTGCTGTGCCCCTGTCTCAGGGCTGTCTTGGCTGGACTGGGAGCAAGCTGCTCTTATCTCTGCCCCAGCTTCCCAGTGATAAGGGTGGCATGTCTAAAGGTGAACTGGTCTCACTGTTCTCCCTGTCCTCGGCTCTAGCTGTGACTGCGATTTGTCACCAAGCAGCCACAGCCACAATGAATTCAGCCTAGTCTCTGCGAACAGCCTCCCAGTCCCTCTGGTGCCCGGGGTTGGCACCCACACAGGACCCCCCTTTCTGTGAGCAGGGCCTGGGGAGAGGATGCATGGCCAAGCAGGGCACTGCTGGCAGCAGGAAGGTGCATGGAGGTTGCCCAGAGCTGCAGGGACAGAGAAGTGTGGTGGGATGCAGGTGGCCCTGGGCCAACCTCAGGGGTTCCTGCCCAGTGTGACAGAAGACTAGAGAGGAGCAAAGCTTCTTGGTCGTGTTCAGTCCAGTGCTCCTTCCCTACCAAGGACCCCAGCCTCGATGAACAAGGTTCCAGCAGCATCCACCCCCCGATGCTGCCAAGGGAGGCTCTGCTGGAAGCATCCCCACAGGCAGCCCTAGCTAAACCCACAGCTCCCTCCATCCCTGGGAGCACGCTGGGGTGTAAGAGCCAATTTTGCTTCAAGCTGGGGGATTTGCTCCAGGATCAAAGCCAAAGGAGGAGACACAGGGCGTGGGGTGTTGATAGCAGCTTCCCCTTCCCAAGTCCCATTCCACTGTGCTTGGCCATCTGCGAGCGCAGGCTCAGGCAGCTGTAATGGGGTGGAGGCAGCAGGGATAATGCACAATGGCCTGGTACCCTGTTTTTCAGGCAGGAGAGTCTGTGAAAGCAGGAGAGGTGGTGGGGTCAGCACAGCAACCCCCCAGGATGTAGAAGCCAGGAGGCTGAGGGGATCCTGGGACATCAGTGGACCTGCTAGGCTCTGGGAGGTGGCTCTTCGGGAAGGCACAGAGCAGCCACGCCACCAGTCCCAAAATTTCAGCTTGTTTTAATACTGTCAGAGACACCCCCAGAGCGGGTCCATCGCTGCCATCCCACCCGGGCTCCCTCGGCACTTGCCAAAGCGAACCCGCCACCAGCCTGGCCCCGCGGCCACTTCGCATCCCAGCACATGGGGGGAAGCATCGCTGCCAGCGCCGCTGCCCAGACACCCTGTCCACACTCCCACTTGCCAGCGCCGGGTCTCACTCGTCTCCTACTGCTAATCCCGAGGGCTCGAGCGTTTCAAGAGGCTTACCCTCCACCCCACGGAAAGGGAAAACAATCGGGTTACAAAAAGGGTCATGGCACAGCTTTCTACCTACTGCATTTGGGTGGTTTAATCACCACCTTTGCCACCTTTTCTCGGCGCCCTCGTGGCTACAGACCATCTCTCCCTCACTAACACAGTGCAGACCTCCTGGCTCTGAGGACAAGAGACCTCCAGGCGCCCCAAACTGCAGTGAGGTGGGGATGGTGGCAATGTCGAGACTTGAAAGGTGCTGGAGCCTGCACCCCAGGAAGGCAAATGGGCAGCGCCTGACAAAATGCCAGCCAAGGCGCCTGCAGGGAGCACTCAGCGGGTAGAGCCACCGGCAATGGGGACCCGCTGCTTCTTGATAGGAGCCATCTCGTCACTCCTCTCACACTATGCGGTGCAGACACTACAGGCAAGGAGACCCAAGGCCTGGCAAAACAGGCAGGGGACAACAGCCAAGTAGGTTTTTCAGAGCCCCTGCTTGCAGCCGTGCAGGGAGCAGGAGGGACATCAGAGGCTGTGAGCCTGAGGTGCCTGCTCTAAGCCCCCCAAAACTGCTGAGCCCCAAGCCCCAGTGCAGGCAGAGGACTGCCGCTGCCTGCAGCCTCTCTGCTGGAAGCAGAAGCAAAAAGGAGGAGAATATTTGTCTCCAGGCTTAGCTGGGAGGATGCAGCCAAGCCCTGGTTGCAGGATGGAGTCCCCCAGTAAAGCTCCATTTGTAGGATGGGGTTCCCCAAGGAAGCCTCAGTCGCTGTAGAAGGTCCCCTAGCCAAGCCCCAGCTGCATGAGGGGATCTCACCCCTGGCTAGTGGGGTGAAAGGGCAGGAGCCATCCCCACTTCCCACCTGCAAGGGCCCCAGAAAGTGCAGTGCTGTGGCCCCAGCACTAATGTGGGGCAGAGGAGCCCTCCTGGCCGCCTCCAGAGTGTGGGGACATGGAAAGAGGGGTGTGAGGTCGGAGCAGGAGTGGGCAGGGGCGGGCAGGGCACGGGCTGGGCGGCGGGGAAGAGCAGCCCCATCCTTCCTTCCCAGGAGCCTACTCGTCACAGCCCAGCAGCTCCACGCGCAGGGTGATGCGGTTGTGCCAGGCCACGGGCAGGATGCGAACAAAGCGGGCGTAGAAGGGCACGTCGAACACGTTCTTCTTGTGTGAGTAGTTGTCACTGTTACCGTGGAAGATCTGGGGAGGGAAAGGTGGGCGTCAGCACCACTAGGACCTCTCCACCGCCATCCTATCCCTCCCCACAGTGGCATCCCCAGCCCCGGGAGGTCGGTACCCACCCTGCCCTGCCCCACACACCTTGGTGCTGTTTGTCTGGCCATCCCGGTAGAGGGTCCAGGACGTGCCATTGTCACTGTAGGCCACCTTGTAAGCTGCTACGTATTGGATGTGCCCGAAGTCGCGGGCCCCTTGCGTGATGATGCCTGTCACCTTCTTCTGGTCCCGGAGGTCAATCTGGCACAGAGACAAGGCTCATGGAGGCTCCTGGCAGAAGCAGTGTTCCCAGCCCAGAGCATTCTGCATGTCCTGGGGGGCAGCTGGGACACGCTGGTCCTCAGGGGTCAAGAGTGGAGAAATTATCACTTGACCCCCACCCCAAAGCCACACTAACGAAACACTACTGTGAAATATTTGACCCTTTAACACCTGCAGAATCCCTCAGAGCAACCTAAAACAGGATGCAAACCCCACCATCTCAGCTCCCTTCCCCACCGCCACCACCTCAACATTTTCTGCTCAAGAGATCAACGTGGGAATGACAGCAAAAAGTCTCAATTAGAAAAAAATAAAAGAGTCCCCAGAGGAAACGCATTCCCACTGGCAAGTGATTCTGGCTGAGAAAATATGCAGCTCAGAGCGGTCTGACATTTGGGCTGTAAGTGCGATGGTTTCTCTTCTCTTTATTCTGCCACACTGTGTTACTGCTGCTGGCATGCTACAGCGTAAACCAGCAAAGGAGCTGAAAGTCTCTTTAATTTAGTTCCTGTTTTATGCTTGTCGGCAGCAATACTAGCTATACGTATACACGTATATGTATACATATGAGTATACATGTAAATATACATGCAGGCAGCCTGTGGTGCAACAGCCCAACTCAGCATGTCGTCTCGACCCCATCAGCAGACGTTTTGATAAGCTGGGGTTTTTTTAGGGCTGTGAAGCAGCTGCTTTTAATCATTTCCCAAATAAAAAGCAGGACAAATATCTAAACTAGTTTGTCCTATTATGTCATGAAGTCATGTGAAAAGCATAAAAACAGGGGACGAAAGGAAACTGAGAAGGAAATTTCAAAACTATTTGTTCCCATTCCAGACTCTGAAGAGAAAAGCAAACCTGATTTTTTTCCTTCAAAACAAAGACACGGTGTTCTGGGCAGCTGGACAGTCATGGGACGATCACCCCAGGATGGGATGGCACTTCCCAGGGGGTTGCTGCAGAACTGGGGTGCTGCAGGCTTGGTGCACCCCACAAGGTCTGTGGAGACAGCACTACCCTGTCCCTACAGGAATTGATGTTTCTGACCCGGAGCTCCAGTATCGCTGTTCAAACCAGTGGCTGTGGCCTCATCCTGACCTGCCCTTGCAATCCCAGCTCGAGGATAGCACTGCCAGGCTCTGTGCCCCACAGCAAGGCTCTGGATCCACCAACCTGGTGGCTCTGCCCAGCTCCTCATGTCAAGCCCATCCTGCTTCCAGCCACCCCGGCACAGGAGATGGACCCGGGCACAGCTGGAGGAGCTGGGGAAGAGAAATGGGGTTGCAGAGGGAGGGCACCAAGACCCACCTGCAGCCACTCGGACTGGCCATTGTGGAGTGCCGTCCAGGCGTTGGTTTTGCCCGTCTTGTCCAGGCGAGCATAATGGGGGTGCCAGGTGAAGGCATCGATGCCCCAGGTCTTGAAGACACTGGAGGCTGTGATCTGCTGGTCGGAGATCAGGCGGGATTTCATGCCCAGAGGCTCCGAGCAACCTGCCGTGTTTAAATAGACTGTAACACAACGGTTTATACAGGCGGTGAAAAGGAAAGAGTCCACAGCACCGTCACGAGCAAAAACCCCCCAAGCCCCGTCAGGTTCCATCCCCACATTCCCACGCTCCTGCTGCCGGGAGCAGGGGCAAGGCCAGGCAGGGAAAGGCTCAGCAGAGGCGCAGAGTTGCAGCCAGCTCGCCTTTTCCCGGGGTTTTTATCTCCCAGCTATTCCCTGGCTCACAGTGCCTCCTGCTGCAGAGACAGACAGACGTACCCGCAGCACAGCCCGACCTCGGAATGAAGCAGAGCAGGATACTTCCACGGGTGAAGAGAGCATTGCAAAGCCATCCCCAGCTGAAAGCACGGCTGGCACCACACCCACGCAGAGGCAGGACACGACCCAAGCCCCCACAGCACCCCACTGCCACCAAGCACACAGCATTTTCCGCCCGGCTGCCAGGGACGTGCCGCAGGGCAGGAATGCAGGAGGCACAGGGAAAGGGCTCATGCTAATCATCCCTCACATTGCCCAGAGGACTTTGATCCTCCAGTGCTTTTCAAGCTCTCCAGAAGGAAAAGCAGCCAGTTCACAGCTCAGATGGGGAGGGGGCACAATAAAAAACCCCAGCTTGGGAAGGTGTCAGCAGCACGAGAATGCAGCTCAAGCCCGGCCGTTAGTGGCTTAGTTAGCACAGCTCAACGGCTTGTGCTCCACAAAAGCAGCCGGGGGTTATTTCCAGGCATCCCACAGCCTGTGTGAGGAAAAACAAGCGCTGACAAACCTGTCCCAGGGGATTAGAACCAGCCCAAGGGGAGATGCCCTGTCCCGTGTCACCCCCTGCCCTGTGTTCCTCGGGGAGGGGAAGAGCCACTGACATTTACCGTTCATCTCGCAGCCGATAAGTTCAAAGCGCAGCGTGCAGGCACGGCGGCACATCACGGGGTAGATGCGGATGAACTGGGCGGTGATGGGAGGGTTGAACATGTTGGTCTGCATGGTGCCATAGTCCACATTCCCCTGGAAAACCTGCAATGGCGAGCAGGGCTTAAGTGCCCCAGCTCTCTGCATCAAACTGCCCAGCGGAAAGACATCGGCACTGACAACAGCAAGAGCAGGGGAAGCTGGGCTCTGCTTTCGTGCCCTGGAGCAGAGAATGACCTTGCAGCAGCTTCAACGCTCTCGAAAGAGCTTTGCAACACTCCCTGCTCCGTCCTTGCCCCACAGAGCCACGGATCCAGCAACACCCGCTCCCTCCCTCTATGGCGATGCTCCCTCTATCACAACACGCGAGACACAGCTCGCTGCTTTCTTTTTAACACAATAAAAAAATCAGGTTGTGTTTTTACACATTTTTTTCCACCACTGCAGAAACAAGAGAAACTCTTCTGTTTTTTTTAAAGCAAGGCAAACACTCCCAGCCATTGCCTGGATGCTCAAAAAACAACCAAGAGACGCTTGCCGTAAAAAACTGAGAGTGGAGAGCACTGCAGTCAATGAGTATTCCTGCTTTGAGAGTGAGACACGCTGTCAGCTCACGCTCGGTGCAGAGACAGCACAGAGCCACGTAAGCTGTTCAGTAGCACTTCCAGGCTGTGCCCAGTTCCCACAGCACGTCAGAAATAAAGATATTATCTGAACGGCGTACGTAAGTCGGCACTGCTTCTTTGGTTATGCTTATTATGGTTAATTAAACAGAGCCAGAGAGCACTGCCTGCTACTGGAACCGCCTGTGCCCATCTCACTGCTGGGATGGTTCCCAGCGTGGGTTTGAGCCAGGTCAAAAGCACTTTCCCAGTCCCGGGGACAGTCTGAGATGCAGCTCATAGTCACCCCAACACCCACAGCGCTGATGGGTTGGGGGGGGGGGGAGCCAGCACAGCCCCTGTGCCGAGCGTCGCAGCCCACCTTGTCTGCATCCTGCTTCTCGTCCTTGAAGAAGGTGAACTCCCGCCCATCCAGGCTGTAGGCGACTTTGTAGGCACGGACGTACTCCTGCTGGCCCACGCGGCGAGCGCCTTGCGTGATGACCCCGCTCAGCCGCATCTTCCGCAGCAGGTTGGCCTGCGGGGCAGAGAGCGTGAGCGGGGATGGGGTGTGAAGATCCCACACCCACCAGCACTGCCGAGCCTGGCTGGGAGGGTGGGCTCGTGCTTGGCATCAGGGCCAGCAAAGGGGCTGCCCAGAGCGCTGCGACTTTCTAGGGATGAAGGTCCTCCACCCCTCCGGCCTCGCATCCAAGGGTGGGCAGAGAATGGGGGACTGCCTTCTCAAGGCCTCGTCTTCCCCCCAGGGACCTTGCCTTCTTCAGACACATCACAAGATGCCCCTGGGTGGCACTCTGCTGTGGCAATTTAGCCCTGCCATTGCCACCAGAAGCAGAGAAATCCCATGAGAGCAGCCCAGCAAAACCAGCCGTGGCTACCAGGGCTTCCCACTATACCAGTGCTCCCAGTCTTGCCATGGGTACCTGGATCCAGGGGCTTTTGTCATAGTTGCTGGAGGTCCAGGCGTTGACGATGCCACGGTTGTTGAGGCGGGCGAGCTCTGGGCCCCAGCGCTGGAGGCCAAGGAAGCCATAGTAGACAGAGGATGCAGAGAGCTGGGCATCGGAGATGGCTCCTCCTTCCATGCCCAGGAGAACAGCACAGCCTAAGGGCAGTGGGGACATCAGCACCAAAGAGAGACGGTGACCAGGGAGCAAAACTGGGTGGTCATTTGCCTCTTGTCTGGGGACAGGGCAGGAGATGGAGACCAGCACTGGGATCTGCCCTCCCTCAGGTGTTCCCCCCCTCTCCAGCCTTCAGCCAAAACCACACCGTTCATCAGCTCCTCTCACAGCACAGAGGTCTGACGCAGGAAAGGGTGGCTCTGGGCCCCCCCTTAGAGAAGAGATAGCATCTTCCCTGGGATGCTCTCTCCATCAAGACCAGGCTTGCTGGCACCAAGGGCAGTTAGCACACAGGCACACACAGCTGTCCTCCAGATCCCCTGAACCAGCTGGTGAGATCAATCCTGAGCAGGCTGGCAGTGAGGCACAAGGCAGTGGGGAACAGGAAGGGAAGGGATTTCTGTACAGTTGGTACCAGGGACTTACGGACTTGGCAGGTTTTCCCCAGGAATGGAGAAGGACACTTGCAGGTGTAGTCACCATCCAGGTCCAGGCAGGTGCCTCCGTTTTTGCAGGGCTTGGAGTAGCACTCGTTCTTGTCTAGGAGACAGAGTGGGGGAGCTCAAGAGGTGACCCCAAAGCTAGTCCCAGGGAGGAGATCTCTCATTCAGTCCAGCAATAAGAGGAAAGAGGCATCCCCTTAGAAAGGACTACAGCAGCGTTCCTGCTGATATAGTGGCACAGGTTGAAGCTCTAACCCAAGGAGTCACCTAAGCCTTGTCCTCGCTGACTGAGGCCATGCAGGTGCAGCGGGACACGTAGCCATTGCAAGGCTTGTGTGGAGCAGGTTGAGTCTTGAGGCACCCCATGTCCCACTACTCCAGGCACTGTGTCCCCTCTGGAGATGGAGAGCAAGGCTCAGACACTGCCTTGTCCCCGCATCGCAGTCTTTCCCTCCACCCTTCAAGGTCCAAACCAGCTCACAGCCCCAACAAAGCCCAGCACCTGATGCAGCCACAGCTGCAAACACCCCGCAGTTGTCCTCCCAATGCCGCCCCAAGGGTCCCCAAGTCCTTAGCAGAAGAGCAGAGCCCCCCAACCCCACCACCCATCTGTACTCACTGTTCTGGCAGTGCACCCCATCAAACCCCGCAGGGCACTTGCAGATGTAGTCAGTGAAAACATCCCCCCGGTTCGGGACAAGCTGGCACTCGCCATTGTTGTGACAAGGATTAGGGTGACACGGGCCTGGGCAAGGGAAAGAATGGATATAATATGGGCACAGGTGGAAAGTAAGAGCACCCAGTGGGTTGTCACTCCCTGAAGACATCATCTCCCCCCCAGGTGATGGAGGTCACCGCATCTCTGCTTGGATCTCCGCTCTGTGCACCCATCAGCAGGGCTAGACCACAGTGCCGGTGGTACAGGGTCACAATGAGGGCACGCAGCCACACTGCAAGGCTTCTGACCTTCACAGAGCACCCATGAGAGGGTCAGCCCCTCACCTTTCTCTGTCTCATTGCAGTCAATCCCAATGTAGCCTTCGGGGCAAATGCAGAAGAAGGGGGTCTCATTAATCCCGGTCAGGCAAGTACCCCCATTCTGACAGTGGTTCACATCACAGAAGTCACCTGGAAGCAAAGCCACGTGTCACTGCAAGTCATTCCTAAGGCAGACAGCTGTCAGAGTCCTGAGGAGGCACACAGAGGCATCCCAGCTGCAGGGTGCCAGGGCAGGGGAGCACCGAGCAGGGACCAGCTGCTGGATCCTGCAAGGGACAGCCAGCGTTCCAGGGCAATGGTTGAGACCAGAAGCACGAAAGAGCAGTCAGGATTTGCCCCGGCATATTAAGCGAAAGGGTTTAGCAGAGCCTGCACATCAAACCAAAGCCAGGGGAAACCCAAGTTTTTGGTGCAACAAATGTTCCTGCTGCTCGGCTGGGAAGCAGGGCTGGCCAGGCTGGGGCTCGCTCAGGCACGAGCAGCACAGGATTGTTCAAAGGAATGGGGCTGGTCCCATTGCTGGGATTTGCTAATGAAAGTTACTACTTGTAAGACCAAATCAAAATCATTGTAGGGGGAGCCCATATGCCTCAGTTCTCAGGTGCTGGAGACATGCAAAGAGAGAGCACAGGGTCAGTCCCTGCAGGATGCCTGCCAGACCTCCATCATTCTCCAAGCAGCTCCCACAAAGCAGCTCCAGGCCACAGGCAGATCCCCTGAGGGAACTGGTGGTGCTTCATCATCTTCCCCAACTATTCATCCATCTCCAGCATCTCTCACGGTGTTGGGTTTATGTGGTGAGGTGGTGGTGGCAGGGGGCTGCAAGGGTGGCTTCTGCAAGAAGACACCAGGAGCTGCCTCCAAGTTGGAGACAAGCCAGTCACAGCCAATTCCAAAACAGACCGACTGCTGCCCAAGGCTGAGCCCATCACCAACACTCGTGTTGCCTCTGTGACAAAACACGTACGATAAGATAAAAAACACTGGGTGGCAGCTGTACAAGAGAACGAAGTGACAGAAACAGCCCTGCAGACACCAAGGTCAGCGAAGAACAAGAGGGAGAAAGTGCTCCAGTCACCAGAGCAGAGATTCCCCTGTAGCCCATGGAGAAGACCATCATGACACAGGTTGTCTCCCTGCAGCATGTAGGGGTCCACACCAGAGCAGATAACCACACTGCAGCCCACGGAGGACTCCACATCAGAGCAGTCTGTTCCTGATGGGCTGCACTCCATGGAAAGGACCCATACTGGAGCAGTTCATGAACTGCAGCCCATGGCCGGAACTCACACTGGAGCTTTTTAATCTTCTTTTCCACCCCATCTTGCTGAGGAGGGGAGTTGAAGGAGTAGCTGGGTAGGCACCTGGCAACCAGCCAAGGTCAACCCACTGCACAACATCAACCTTCTGGTCCCCATTGCAGTGCTGAATCAGATCCCAAGAGCCAGGCTGAAATTCCTCCCAGTCTCAACCAGTTCTGCCCAAAGAGCTGCAAGACAGCAACATTCTCCATAAACCTAGACCAGATTCCCACAGACATGGCCGAAAGACTCAAAAACTCGCCAAGTGCTGGGACAGCACATCCCTTGATGCCAGGCTCTCTTCTGCCACACTGCAGGAGACAGAGCAAGGGCTGAACTCAGGTGGAGGCCTAGGAATAACCCCCCACTACCTGCATGCCCCGGAGAAGGTGGAAGTTAATGAACTGTGGGCTCACTGCCCAGACCCACACCAAACTGCGTGGCTCTCATTAGCCTAAGCAACTACTCAGTGAGCTCCTACTCATTAGTCTTTTAATAGCAGGGCTCCCTTGAGTTAATCCTACTCTTCCTGACACTCCACATCTGTAGGCAAGGAGGTGGCAGAGAGGCCAGAGTTAGGCGAAGGTTTCCGAAAAGATGCTGGAGCTCCCATAGCCCAGCCTCGGGAGGCAGAAAATCTTGGGCACCGGTTCAAGTCGCTGCCTGCGCTGCCCAGCCTGTTCTGCATGACCTCATGCTCCATCAATGCGCTGCCATGAGCTACAACATGGGAGGAGAGAGCTCAGGCTGATACGTGGGGATGCCTTTGCCTCACACTCCTCTGCAGGTCTCAGGCCACCCCATCCCAAGGATCTCTCCCGGCAGCCGGCCAAGGCCGTGCGGACAGAGCTGCTTCTGTTCAGCAGCCGGAGCCGGCTGCTTCCCCAGGCACGGAGCGCCAAGGAACGTGTCCTGCCCGGCATCCCCCCTGCCCCCAGGGCAGGGCAGAGGTGGATGCTGCTGAGCAGGCAA
>WUAM01000431.1:109858373-109872020 GCA_024336885.1 Actenoides hombroni | reverse complement strand
GAGCGGGGGGGGGGGGGGCGGGGGGGGGGGGGGGGGGGGGGGGGGGGCGGGCGGGGGGGGGGGGGGGCGGGGCGGGGGGGGGGGGGGTGCAGGCAGCAGGGGGCTGCAGGCAGCAGGGTGAGTAGCCCAGCCAGCCCCGAGTGCAGAGTGCTGGCGGGCGGCGGGAGGGAGAGAGGCAGAGTTGGGAGGTTGGCCCTCATGGCCAAAGGTGTATTCAGCACGGCACAATGATGATGTTCTGGCTGCGGGGGGTCTGCCTGTTCACCCCACACCAGACCTTGGCCAGAACGGTCCCCTTGGCTGCTGGGGACTTCCTGAGCTTAGCAGTGCCCATGGCTCCCAGCCCTGGCTGGCAGGCAGAGGGGTGCAGAGCTGGACTGGGATGTGCTGGGGGCTGCCAGCACTTGGCAGGAGAAAGAGCTGTTTTGCAGCACAAGCCCCATTTTTCTCTCCCTGGGTGAGGTGAAAGCTGGAGAGGGCTTCCCCTCTGCTGGGACAGGGCACGAGCATACCTGTGCCACCCTTGGCACCCAGCATGCCAGCGGCATGATGTTTTCTCAAGCTCCTCCTAACCAGCATCAAGGAAAACAGCTTGTAGCCAGGATGAGCATGCTCAAGAAAGGGATTGTGCAGGGAGAACAGCTCTCTGCCCAAAGCACTACACCACAGGTCTGTTGGTTCAGCCACAAACAAGCTCCTCTGACCTGTGCATGGCCACCAAGGGCTGGAAAAGCCCAGCTGTGCTCTCAAGAGGAGCTGGTGCCATGTGGGGAGCTCTGCCCTGGAAGGCAAAAACCATCAGGCTAAAGCATATTCAGGATAAAGTCATATTCAGAAACAAATGCTTTCCAAAAGAGAACTGCACAATACAGGAACGCTGGATCATTTGATCATACACTGGAAATCCACACCAAGCCCTCCCCCTAAACATGAAGCTGATTTTATCTCTTCTTGCAAAAATCATCCTTTTCAGCATTAACTGACCCATGGCAGACACTCTGGCTGCTCATATTTACACGCTGACTCTTCCTGAGTGTTGCTACATTTCTGGCTTTGGCAGTGTGGCCACCTCAGGCAGCAGCAAGCCAGGCAGCCCAGTTACGCACCATGTCCTTTGACCAGTCTTTCCACCTCCTTTTCTATCTCCATTCCACTGCCCAGATCACGCTTTTCTTGAACGCAGTCAACCAGTGTCCATGAGAGCACCCAGACTGGGAGCAATACCCCAGGGACAGACCCGCTGGCAGGTCCAGCTGCCCCAGCGTGCTGGCAATTTGTCTGTTAATGGTGTTGCCAGAGCACTAGGGCATGAGGAGCACAGGGAATTGGACACATATTGCCACTCAGACCCATCGACTTCACTGGTGGAGTTTCCTTCAATGAATAGGGAGACAAAGGAAACTCCAGGAAGAGTTTAAATCAGGTGTAGGGAGCAACAGCAGATGGAAAGGAGGGAGCAGACAAGACACGGTACTTGCTTTCGAATAACCCTTCAACCTCAGGGTAATTACTGCTGTGGTGTTCGGAGGAAAACAAGGTCAGGAGGAGGCGAGCACAGGGCAAGATTCCCAGGCCTGTACACAAGCAACTAGGACAAGGGTGTTTGTTCAGCCTCTTGAGGGGCCGGCTGCCTGGATTGGTCTCAGAGAGGATGCAAGACCCAGAGGGAGCTGCAGAAATATCATCAGACTCTCTAAAAACAGAAAGAAAAATGTTTTCCTTCTGTTCCCAGGGGCACGATTGCTGATGTCCCGAGGAACATGCATGGGAAAGGATATTAAAAAGTGAGTGTTAGAGGCCAGGCAGAGCTCTGCTCTCCATAGGGACAGCACTTCCTGGAGGCACCAGTGGCTCTTTGAATGGAGGCCTGCAATGGAGATGGGGATCCCAATGAGAAGCCATGGTTGGGAAGGGCCTGTGCTGTCCCAGCTGGAAGAGGGGAGCTCTGGCTGAGGGAGTCAGAGAAGAGAGAGAAGCAACCTGTCAAGGGCAGGGAAGCAGTGAGGAATGGAGACAGCCCCCATGGGTGAACACCACACCCTGGGTTCGTACAGCTGCCAAGTTTTTGCAAGGGATGGCTCTACTTGAAAGAGTTGGGTAGGTCGAAGGTCAGGCATAATTTCACTCCCTTCTGCAGGGACTACTTAGGCCTTGTTATAGCAGGATTTACCACTGGGTTTGGTTTCTTCTGCATGGAGATCTGCCAGGCTTTGCTGGGCCTTAACCCTTTCTGAGCAGCGCAGATAGCTGATATCCTGGTTCCCACATCTGGGGTGATAAAGAGGAAAATAGGTGACGGGGCTGCACATTTCTCTGATGCAATCCTCTTTATTTTCAAGCTTATACAAAGGTATTTTCCTGTGAACAAGGGAGGTGAACAATACTCAGCCAGCCCCTTGCTCAAGCATAAATCCCCCACCTGCCATAAAACCGGCCAGGGCGTGTCTTATGGCCAATGAGTTTGCAGTGATGGCTTGGGTAACACCGTGGCTTTGTGTTCCTTCTCTCCACTCCCTCTCACTCACCCACGGGATCTCTCTCCCCACCATCAGGTGGTAATGACACCCCCCACCCCCAGCAAAGTCCTGCTCAGCCCTTGCACAAATCATCCTTGAGTGGCAGCCCCTATTGTTACAGCTATCTGTTCCATAAAGGAGTTCACTGGCTGAGGCTTATCTCGAAAGAAAGGCAGCAGTTATACCCCAGAGGGATTCCTTCCCCAAAACACTCCCACAACCCTCCTCCCTGCAACATGGTTTTCCTCCCTCACCCCAGCATCAAGGGCCCAAAAAAACCCTGGCAGAGGTAGCCAGCCGCATCCCTCGCAGGCACAGCTCTTTCCCAGAGCCCAGAGTTGTGGTTCAGGCCACAGCACAGGTCCTGGTAAGGTTTCCTGCCCTGTGGGATCAAGCCTCCCATCTTGGCACACGTGTCATTCACTCCAAGTGGGAAGGAGAAGTGATCCATGGCACCAGTGCAAAGGATTAAGCCCCGGTCTTCTCCTAATCCCTCTAACAGGATAACCAAGTGCTGGGTGCCAGCATCTCTAACGTCCTGCAGCCCTGGCCAGCGTCACTGCCTGCCAGCATGCCAGCATGTGGTTTCTAACAGCTGCAGAATACATCCACTGGCCAGGACAGTAGCTGCACTTCTCTGTTTGTTTTCTAGAGGAAAAAAAAAAAGCTTTCCACACTCCCTGCCCTTTCCACAAAAAGGGTGAGAGTTTCTTTAAACTCAGGTTTTACATTTAGAGATGCTAATGTTTAGGTACCAGGAACTGCAGAATTATCTGGAGAAACCTAGATACTGAATATCTTCAGGGCATGGAAATCGTGGTACAGCTACCGAGTGCCCTGCAGGGTACATAAACTTTCTGATTTAAAAGGAAGAAGGTAAAGGGCAGCACTGTCCCCCAGTTTTGTTCCAGTCCCGCTGCTAATCGTGTCAGAGCTCAGATGAGATCCCAGCCAGTTTAACTTCAGTCCTTTGCTCTAACCTCAATAAACAAGATTATATCCAGCTTAGAGCTGGTGTGTCTGTGTAAGGTGCTTAATATAAGCACCTTTATATAACCCCCTTCTCCGCACTGGAGTGCTTTGCAGTCTTTAAGGATTTATCCATGCACATCTCCAGTAGAAAAGGTGTTGCCTTCATTTAACAGATGGGAAACCAAGGGCTGGAGGGGTTCAAGGGAAGGACACGTCTCCCTTTATTTTGTCCATCTAAAAGGTAGGGACATGGGCTTGGCCTCTTACACTTCCTCAGCAGCCAGTGGTAACAGCAGCATTTCCAAAGGTTATTTGTATCTGCTACAGGAGGAATCATCCTGGGAAATAGCTGTCTTCCCTCTGACGATGGATCAGCACTGGCTACTGGCCAGGACTAAACCCCTGAGCAGTGGTGGTTCCATGCAGTGCCCACCTCAGGGGGCTGCCCAGGATAGATGGAGCAGAGCCCACATCCCAGACTTGCCTGGCCCCTCTCTAGCCTGTTGGTTGAAAGCACCCACCCGGCAAGACGAAGTGAGGCTCAGTAGTTTGCCATGATGCACAATCGAAACCGCTTATGGATTAGCAGTGGAGAGCAGCCTGACCCTGCCTGAGCACCCAGCAGATGCTGGAGGCAGATAAACTGCGGCTCTTTTGTTCTTTTTCAGGAAGCTCTTGGCAAGCTTCTGCCTTGACAAAAAGCACTAACTCGTGTACTTGATAACTTGATCATCGAGGTTCCTTTGATAACCCAGGTTTCGGTAGCACGGGACAAATCCTCATCCTGTTGCGCACTCACAAGACCCCTCCTTCATCAAGCCATCGCTTTGGTGCGTGTGCTTCTGGCATACCCTTGATGGAAGGTGCTCCAAGACTTGTAGAGCTCAAACCAAGCTTGCAGCCTGATAAAACATCAGGGGCCTGATGGTGCTAATGCTAGATGAATATGTAACAACAGTAATGAACTCTAACGAGCTGTGCCATGGGTTTGCAAGGATCCCAGAACCTGTCTTACCGGCTGGTGAAGAAGAGGCAGCTTGCTCATTATGGCACGGTCCCCTCCCACCCAACTGTGCTGGGGAGAGGCTCTGCCCAGGCAGGGGCCTTATTAATGTGTGAAGTTGCCTTTTGATCTCTGTATCTCGGAGCATAATGAGAAGGTTTGAACTCTGCGTGTCCCACCCTCTCCGTGCCTCCCACTTGTTCCGATCTCTCAGAGCCTTGCAGGCAAGGGGAGATATTCCACTGTTCAGGGATTCATTTCTTCCTGAATAGAGGTATATTTGGGGCCTTTTAAGACACACTTCAGTAGCCACATCTATGGCTGGTTGTAGCAGGAAAGCACAGGTCCCTGAACACCTCCCTCTCTCTCACACAGATGCCTGACCCTACGGGGGCATCCAGGGTGATCATACCTCAAAGACAGCTCCTTATTCCCTTGGTTTGTGCAGCCCAAAGCAGCTCTTGGAGGCCACCTGAAGCCAGTTGTGACCCTGTGTGGGGTAGCTGGTGACAGGACACTGGCTCACATAGACTTCTGCCCTGGGAGGCAGCTCCTGGCACCTGGTGCCTTCAGCTGGAGCTGCTGCAGGAGCTCCTGTGCTGGCAACGAGTCATACATCCCCCCTACCCTGAGACCATCAGAGCCTCCCCCTTGTGATTCAATCTCTCTCCCATCCTGGACATATCCTGCACCACTGGCACCCCGGCTGAAGCTCCTTCTCCACTGCTTCCCGCCCCTTGGGCTGCAGCCTCCAGAGCTGCAGCAGAAACCGCAGCAGGAGCTCGTTTGGCACCACGGTCTGTGCTCAGGAGAGCCGGCTCCACTGCTCAGTTACTCCTGTCCCATGACTCCTTTCCTCAAAAGGAAATTAAAATCAGCTCCGAGCCAGTGATGTGTCCTCAATGAAACCCATCTGTGAGAGCCACAGCCCAGCCGGGCCTGTTGCCTCATCCGGGTGTCCTGATCTGTCTTGGAGCAGCACACGTAGCCAGCCCTGGGGGGCTGTCCCACAGGGACATGAGGCCAGGGAGGGGGACTCCATGGGACTGCCAGGGTGGCTGCATCCTCCCCAGAGCTCTGCCTGGGGATGTGCTACCTCCTGTCTCAGCAGCAACAACAGCTGCTGGGCAAGAAGCCAGCTAAGCCATCTGCATATCCACAGACAACTCCATACAGTTTCCATACGCACCATGCGGAGCAGTGAAGGCCTCCTTAGCAGGAACAAGAGTGTCCTGAGGGGCAGGGGTGTCCACCCATCCCCTGGCTGCTTCACAAATTTCCTCCAGAGAAGATTTTCTAGAGCTTAACTTTGCATCAGACGCTTGTAAAGTCTCCCAAGTGTTTCTCCCTCCCTGCCGGGAAGTTCGCACTAACTAGTGTGTTTTTAAGACATCTATTCTGTTAGTCATACCCCATATGTCCTCTGCAATCACCCCTCCTTCTCAGTGGGATCACCCACCACAGCAATTACCTTGTCCAGCCTCCACCAGAGCATTTATTACAGCATGAACTGATTTGCCTTCTGTCATCAAACCCCCTCCAGGCATTTTCACATGTCACTGTTTCCTCCTTGTCCTGAACCACAACCCACTTGATGCTGGATGCAAATCCCACCTACTCTGTATCCTCCCAGTAGCTCTTGCAGAGTCAAGCAGCCCCAGCTCTAGTGCTGAGTCCCCACTTGTCCCCAGCAATGGGCTGCTGCCCTGACAGTCCCAGCAGTAAAACCAGTGGCTTTCACTGGAGACACCCAGAGTAGGTACAGTGAGTGAAAACACGTAGGTTTCACAGCCCCTCTTAGCAACTGAGGGGGCTTTGCAGCCTCCTGGAGCATTCCCTTTGGTCCATGTTCTGGGCTAGCTTTGTTTGTGCCTCCTGGAGATGTTCCCCAGGTACACGCTATGGCGGCAGCACCAGCACCTCCTTTGGTACGCAGGGTGGGACCAGGGCAGTTGTTAGGGGCTTGTGTGGTAACCCACGTCCAGTTTAGGATACTCCCAGTCCTTGCTATGCCACCTCAGGCTCAAGGTGGAAAACAAGAGGGAGGTCACCTACACCAGGACCTGATGTGGATCATTCCTGTGAGCAGGGCTGGCTCCATGGGCTCACCATGCTGTATGGACGCTGCTCACCTGAAAGAACACCAGAACCTCCCCATGACCCACAGATAGGGGCAGTCCCTTTAGAGTAGCTGTGAAATGGGGCTCCTTTGCAGTTTTCCTCCTCCTTTGTCCTGTCTGCACCTTCTCATTTTTGTAGGTTGCCTCCTGCGAGAACTGGGAACGTAAGAAAACAGCTACTTGTGCCTCCTCCTCTTCTAGCTACGCCTGCACGCTGCCTCATCGGCTGCGGGCAGCCAGGCAGAGCAGCTTTGCCAGCTGTGAGGACAGTGACCCCGCAACCGCAGGTTTGGGGTGGCAGGGCTGTGTTTTGCAGAGCACGTGCAGCCCCACACAGAAGGCACGTTCGCTCTGGCTGCCTGTGGTTATCTGGCAGGCTTTCCGGGGAGCAGCGATCTGCTCAGAGAGCTGCTTGTTTGGGAGCGTGTTGTGGTTTTGCCCGGTCTTGCAGCTGCCTGTCAGGCGCTGTACAAACACAGTCCTGTCTCCTGTGCATCCCCCCCCTCCCCTTGCCTGCTCTGTGTCTCATCAGCTCTGCTCTTAGCTGGGTTTAGGATTAGCCACACCTCAGCTGGGTAAACAGGAGCCGATCCTGCCCTACCGGCCGAGGGCTTTTTGGCATCAGCCACCATAAGAAAAAAGTGCTCCTTGATTTTTTTTCTCCCAAACAAATCTCCTTTTTCATCATTCAGCGGGTCTGAAGCCCTTAATTGGACACAGCAGCTGATGTGATCCTCTGCATTGGCTTAATCTTGTATTTTCTTTCTTTATTCTTCTATTTTCTTTCTATTATTTTTTTTTTTATTCTTCCATTTTCTTTCTTTATTCTTCTATTCTCTGGTTTTGTTCCATTCAGCTTCCTTATCTTCTGATCTGTTCCTCATTTTCTCACCCCTTCTCCCCACTCCTGTCTCTGTCCCCTTCTTTTTGCTTTGTCATCCAGCCGAGGAAAGCCACCCTTTCTGCATGTCACCTTCTGGGTGCTAACTCATGAGCTAGACGGGACTGATATTTTAGTCCAAAAAAGCGTTGGAGGTTGTTAGTAACTACAGCCAGCACCTTGGTCTTCATCTCAGCTCAAAAGCAGCGTTTCCTGCAAATTTCTACCTGCCTTTGAAGGGATGCTGAGCGGGGAGGGAGCAGGACACCCATTCCCTGCCGCACAGCACCCTCTAGCCTCCAGCGAGGCAGCAGCTCTGCCGATCTGGAAGGAGGACCTCCACCGCCACCACCCAGCCTTGCACCCTCCCAGTCCAGCACCTCTCCCTACATGTCCAGCCCTGCCTGGAGTCAGGCAAAACCCTCCTGCGGCATTACTGCCAAATCCATGGATGGATTTCATGGGAACTGGGGATCAGGATCTTAAAGCTGGTCTGTTCTGAGTAGACAGGTGGTAAATCAGACGTCATTTCCAAAAGGCTGAGGCACCAGCTTTGCCAGGTGGAGCCTGCAATGAGCCAAGGTGGTGTCAGCCTGGAGAAGAGATCACACAGCGTCAGCAGCACTGTTCCTCTCCCCCAGCCCATGGTGGTGGTACAGGTAGGGTTTCAATAGGGTAGTGCTGCTCCTGCAAAGTCAGGTGAGGGCAGCTGGAGGAGTGGAGCAAGGTCAGTGATGGCAACAGCTCTGCAGTTGCTTTGGTTTCTTGGGAGGCTGATCTGAAGCCTGACAAGTCCTTGTGAATGAAGAGCAGACCTTCCCCACTTGGTTGTGATTGCCAGTGCATCTCCAGAGAAGCATCCAGAAGATGGGGATGCTATGGATTATCCCTTCATCTTGGCCATCTCACTGCTCCTTGCTGCTTCCTCTCCACCTGCCTGCTCCCCAAACCTGGTCCCCACCAGTCTCATCCACAACCCACCTCTCTGTACCAGCATCAAGCCTCTTTCCTCTCACCCCCACTTTCCTTCTACACCTTCAGGAAACATCATCATCCATTCCCCAAATCACAGACGTAACCATTTCCTTCATACTCACCCTCATCCAAACACAGCTGTGTGCTCCCTACCTTCCAGACCTATCCCAGTTCCCACTATTTTGGCACAAGGCAGTAGCTTCTACCTCCGCTCGCTTTGTTTCCATAAATATTGCTTTCAAGGAAAAGTCTCTTCCCCATTCTTTAGGCAATACTAAAATCTGGATTTTTACGGGGGGCTGATAATCTCACTCTTCTGTTCACTAAGCATTTCAGTTTGTAGGATTGCAGCCCTTCATTCTGATGCACTACCTTCCATGGCAACTTTTCCAGATAAAGTATTTCACAAGCAGCCACTGAAAAAAGTGTGGCTTTAGCAGTCTCCCTTGCTTGCTTTCTGAGGCTGGATAATCATAGCCTTTCCAAACTCTAACCACAGGAACACAGTATAATGGCAAATGTCAGGCAGACCACTCAGAATTAAGCAGAAGACAAATAGTTTCCTTTATGCTGTATGACATCTTGGAAACACTCCAGGAGAAGCTCATACGTCCTTCTGGCTTTACTATACTCATTTGTTCCAATCCACCCTGCTTTCCACCAGAGACACCTCCTTTCCCTGCTCCTGCTGCCAGCCAGATAACCTGCTGCTCTCACACAGCCTCCCTTGCACACAAACCCCCTGCTTGTGCAAATGGCTTTAGGAAGAGGTGCAACACCAAAGCACTGCTTTCGCTCCTGCAGCTGTGTCTTGATCTACCAAAATGTGTGATAAAGGGGCAGAAATGGCTGCAAGTGAACAAGAGGTGGCATTGGAGATGGCTGCAGGGAACAGGTCTGCTCAGCCTGGCAGCTTTTGGTGCAGGAGGAAGGAGTTTTACCTAATGGGACTCCCTGGAAAATTCATGAGTGTTTTGGCACAGATTCATCTCAGATAGATAGGGACAGATCCTTCCCCTAGAGCACTGAGCCTGCCTGTGCAGTGAGGCAGTGTTCAAGTGCCGTAGAGCAGCCAGAAGCTGACCCAGCGACACTGCTGATGCTGGAGAGTGGTTTCCAAAACCTCTTCCTCCAGCCAGAAGCTGTGGCTGGACGTGGGGTAAAAGAAGTGAGCTGGCTGTTGGGAATTCATGGACAGAAGCAGCCGAGCACAGCCTGGTACGCTGCTCAGCTCAGTGGCATTTTGCTTTTGGCCTAAAGAATTTGAGAATGCAACAGCCCATCTGCTCTGCAATGATCAGTGAAGCTCCCTGTATTAGCAGTCAGAACCCTCTTGGTTTTGGTAGAAAAACAAAAAAACAAGAGAGTCAGAAAGTCTCTAGCAACTGTCTTCCACCATGAGATCAGAGCCTTTTGGTCTACGGGGCACAAAAAGGTGGAGAGCAGTAACCCAGTAGGGCTGAGGTGAGTCAGTTAAGTTCTATAATTAGGAAATAAATAACATGCTAAATAAAGCCAGCGCAGAAGCTTTTGAGGAGGGCGACAGAGCTGGAAGTTGGCAAGGAGCAGCTGAATGAGAATGTGATGGAAAAATACTGAGCAGGTGGGCCACACGCCACCTCCCCGCCTGGCTTGTATGAGGCAGCCGTTCTGCCATCCCTGGCACTTGCCTCTTTACGTTGTCAGCTCCCCAGGACAGAGGCTGGTCTATTTAGAGAGCCGCAAAGTGCCCATTATGCTTTTAGACATCATTTCCAGAAAATACATGAGAGTCCAAAGAGCGCTGTGGATCCAGCTCCAACAGGCTCTCAAGCAGCACGGCTCTGCAGCCTCGCTGGCACGGCAGGGAAGGCAGAGCAGGTGAAGAGGAAAAAAACATTGCCTTTATTTCCATTTGCAAAGCTTTTCGTGTGCTCACATGTCACTGACAGGCACGTCACTTATTTTCAGCTGGCAATCAAACCCTGTCATAAGAGATGTTTTCCCTTTTGCTCCTGCTACACCGGCAGAGATCAACACCCCGATGTTTCTTTCCTCCAGAAAAAAAAAAAGGTTTCCTCAGAGCTGCAAAGTCCCCAGGAGTCCTTCAGTGCACGGTGATTGCTGAGCAGGAAAAGATGGGTCAGGGGAAATGAAGCAGAAAAAGAGTTTGAGTTCCTTGTGGCAGCAACAGCCAAGAGAGAGGGATGTGAAAGAAGAAAAGGTGACTGTCACCACGGTGTTGGGTGTGTCTCAGGCTGGCTCAGCACCACATTGAGTTCTCTCTGCTGGTACCTTTCCAATTGCTGGCATTAAAAAGGTGAAATTATCATCAGCCTTTTTTTGGCCTCATTGTAGAGAGGTAAGTACCTGCCCAAAGCACAGGCAAGGCTGTGTAATTTTCTTGTGCCTACAGCTTCCAGCACATACACTTGGCTTCTTCTGCCGTAGCCACACTACTCAAAGAGGGATCCTCCTGTTTCTGAAGCATTGGGGTGTTCCTGGACACCCCCATCCCACTTCTCTGCAGTAACATCAGACAGAAGCATCCGCTGGGCCGGAGCTGCCCAATCTCTCCCAGTCTCTCCCAGTCTCTCCCAGTCTCAGGCTGGGAGTGAAGCTCAGCTTCCCCAGTATCCTTCCTTTACATCATGGTTTGGGCTACTTCTCAGGTTGGCATTTCCTGAGCATGAGCTGTTTGCTGCGAGTGGTGCAGCCTGGCTCCTGGCTCTGGCCCAAAGCACTCCACCTTCTGCACACACCACTGCTCCCAGCACCAACCGGCCCTGCGGTGCTCATCATCACACGGGCTTGGCCGTGGCAAAGTCAGCTCCCCGCACACTCACAGGGACAGCAGCTTCCTTTACAAGCCACGTTTTGTAGACTGTTTTAGTAGCCCAAAGATGGGTTTGTAGCCATAAACCACGCTTTCTCCCTCCCATCTACCTCTGCTCCAGCACCAGAAGGTGCAGCTGGAACCCCCCAACGTTGTCCAGAGCAAGACGCCACCTGACTTGACACCAGTTCCTCCTCTCATTTCTGGGGATACAACACCTTTTCTACCACATTCCTTCTCCCTGCAATAAGCACAGCTCAGGAGTTGGGTTCCAAGTGTCACAGCCACCTGTGATTTGTGCTGCTGCCTTTTCAGCGTCAGTCCCCTCCGGCTCTCGGCTCTTGTTCCTCACTGAGCACCCCTGGTGTGAAAGACCATTCTATGTTTAAACTTCTCCTCAGCAAGAAGTGGGCAGCTAAGAGTTTGGTTTGCTTTGCTTTCTGGCAGTGTGCTTAAGAAAGCTCTCTTCTAATAGCTGAGCTTCTCTCAGATCTGAGAAATCTCTAACCAGCCTCGAGGATTTAAAATAAAAGCCTTGCCTGGAGGCTCAGCTCCAGCTCCTGGAGTGTTTTCCTGCCTGGATTTGTGTTTCCCTTCCTGGATCAATGGTGAGGAGCCAAGGTACACCTGGAATCAATCGGACCGCAATTTTCTGTAATCAAATTCAAACACATTCTTCAAATACTTTGCTAAGAGGCTGATACCGGAAGTTTATCTACTAAGCCTATCTCATAGCTTGATCACAAACATAACTCAGATGCCTTCAGACATAACCTCAGCCCAGCTGAGTCGCTGACGAATTTAGAAACCACCATACACCCTGGGTATTTTCACAAGGTTAATTAAAAGCTAAAGATAAGGAATCCAGCTCTTGTTTGACCGAGTGGTGCGGGATCGCATCGGTAGCAAGCGAGGAGAAGAGAAGCGCTCGCCATGGGGCTGCTGCTGTTTCTGTTCTGCCACCTTCGTTTCAGCAATTCCCTCTCTGCCCTTCCTCAGAGCTCCCTTCTTCACCGTGACTCAGTCTACAGCAGTTAGTCATCTCTCCAGATACATAACTCTCTGGAAAATGTGACTTGCTCTTTGAGAGCTTTCTCTACGTAGGAAGCTCCAACTCCAAGTAAACAGAGGAAACAAAATGTCTGAAATCAGGGAAAGGATTTTTCCATCCAGTTATATAAAGCAACCATTAACATAGCTAGGAACAGTTGATGTTACTAGCAACGTAAGACGTGGCTCTTTTGGGAGCCTACAAGAAAAGCAAGTTTATAAACATCGCATTGCAGACATTTTTTATTTTATTATGTCTTTTCCTCCAGTGCCTTCCAGGCAGGCTCCGGCTACCTCGGAGAGGATTTCGCTGTTCCTGTCACACATTCCACTTGATGGGAGGAAACCAGACAGGTGCAGGAGCATCCGAGCACAGGGATGCCTCTGAGGGACCAAGGGAAGACCCTTTCAGTGCTGGTGAAGCCAAAGAGGACATCCCATCTTGTACCCCAGGGCCAGGATTGCCACACTGAAGCCCACAGAAAACAAAACCAATGTGTTGAAGACCCAGCCACCATTTTCAAGACTCTAGGATATCTTTCCTTAAATGATTTTCGATTGCAATGTGCAGCATCCCCTATGAGGAGTCTGAGAGAGTTGGGGTTGTTTAGCCTGGAGAAGAGAAGGCTTCAGGGAGACCTTACTGCAGCTTTTCAATGTTTAAAGAGGGCCTACAGGAAAGACAAGGAAGGATTCTTTATTGGGGAGTAGCAATAGGACAGTTTCAGCCTGAAATGAGGGTAAATTTAGAGTAGATATTAAGAAGACATTCTCTACAATGAGGGTGGTGAGACACTGGAACAGGTTGCCCAGAGTAGCTGTGGATGCCCCATCCCTGGAAGTGTTGAAGGCCAGGTTGGATGGGGCTTGAGCAGCCTGCTCTAGTGGGAGGTGTCCCTGCCCAAGGCAGGGGTGTTGGAACAAGACGGTCTTTAAGGTGCCTTCCAAGCTAACCCATTCGATCAGCCTATGATTACGTGACCGGCATTCGGCACCTGGGCACACTTGGCTGGGCTATCAGCGGCTCCCGCCACACCGGAGAGCTCTTTGGCCCACCCGGCCCTCAGGACCAAGCTCCATGTCAGGGGTGAACGCGCCGCTCAGCTGGAGCGGCTGCCCAGGCTGCCTCCCCCGCGGGCAGGGGTGTGGGCTGCGGCGGCAGGAAGCGGCCATCGGCGACGCTGCCGCTTCCAACCGGCGTCACCGCCCCTCCCTCCCCGCCGCGGCCCCGCTCTGTCATGGCGGCGGCAGCCGCGGCTCCCCGCCGGCGCCGGCAGCCCCGCCCCACCCCGCCCGCGGACCCCCAGCACCCCCCT
>WUAM01000431.1:109815717-109858164 GCA_024336885.1 Actenoides hombroni | reverse complement strand
GGCGCAGACGGGTGGGAGCGGCGGTGCCCGTGCGCCTCGTCCCGGCCCGCAGGTGAGGCGGCGGGCGAGGGCAAGGAGCGGGGCTCCCTTCTCGTAGGGCTGCGGGAGTAGCGGCCGGGGCCGGCGATACGGGGGCCCCAGGAGGCACGGTGCGGCCGCGGCCGGGTCTGTCAGGCGCAGGGGGGGTCAGCGACGCTCCTCTCGCTTCGGCCTCAGGCTCCCCGGGCCTGCCCGGCAGCCTGGTCTCTGTCTGCCCTGCGTGCGGCTGGTGCCCCGTTCGTTCCCCGGGCCGGGGGGAGGTGGGGGTGGCCCCGCGGTGGGGCTCGGCCTGGCCCGGCTGCGGTGACTTGCGGCCCGGTCCCCTGCCGGTTCTTGCCGGGGTTGGAAGGTCTGTGCAGGCGGCGGGGTGGCGATGTCCTTCCCCATCGCCTCGTGCGGGTGCGAGGCTGTGCAGGGCAGGGGGAGCGGGGCTGTGAGCAGCCTGTGCTCGCAGGGAGTGAAGGCTGAGCTGGGAAGGGCTCATAACGCGCCTGGGAGCGGAGGTCCCGAGGGGGTGATGCCTGCGTGGTAGAGCCAGGGGAGCTCTGGCTGCTGTCGGTGAGGTCACGCTGCTGCCCCGGCCGGAGACTCTGCTCTCTTACTCTTGCTCCTGGGTCCTGACGCTATTACCAGCATTTTGCAGCAACCTTAGACTTCCTTTTGTGTCTGTGTACTCTACACCTGCATGTTAGCCTGTGTGACAGAACTGTCTGCTTCATTCAACAGTTGCACATACAGCTTGTGATTTTCCCAGCACCGGATGGGTAACGATAGCTGTCACAGTTGATACCTTACAGCTGCTGAAATCCCTCACCTGACTTAACTTTGTCAAAGCGGTATGGCAGCAGAGCAGGGTTATTCTCACAGTTATGGCTGGAGGGATTGCATGCTGTAGTTCCATTCCCGTGTAGGTCTCTTTGGAGAATTCGTAGCAGCTTCCTGTTATTGTTGACGTACGGTTGTCACTGCTGTGGTAAGTATTAAAGATTCCTGTCTGCCTCTTACAGAGTGCTTGCCGGCTTCCACAGCACTGATGCTTCCTTCTGTAACAAGTGTTTGTGGCTTATTAGTCAGCTAACTGGTACAGTGTGTGTTCATCTTACATGCCTTGTTTATCAGTGATTATCATGCTTAGCCGTGTTCCTAATATTGCTTAGTTGACGTGTTCTAGTTGCCACTGATAGGGTGTTCATAGAACATGCAGTTCAGCTGTCTGCATTCATGATAGCTCATTTTCAGATGTTGATAATGTTAATTTCCTGTGCAGGGAGTTTTGCTATTTACAACAGAACAGCCAAAGACTAGTTGTCATCTTTTCTTGGTTCCTCTAATTCGCCGCCTCTCCTAGATGCTTGCTTAGCTCTTGTATCATGGGAGAGGCTTGAATAATTGATCTTGTCTTCTCTTGGATCAGTGGACATGTGGTCAGTCTTATTATTCTAGCTGTCATTTATTTCAGCCTCAAATTAAGAGTAAGAACAGGAAGGATATTAAAAAAAGAACCAAGAGCTAATGTTTGGGTTCTTCTATTCTCCTGCCTTATTCTGAAAGAGTTGTGTTTCAGCTTTTGCTTGGGAAGTCCTCTGTGTTACTGAGTGAATTAGCTGCATAAAGGTTGAGGCTGACATAAGACTGTGCCAGACTGCCTTTTGTAGTGGTGGGAAAGACTCCTAGGTGGAGGCTGGGGATAAAACTTTCCATCTTGCAAAACTGGTTCTGAAGAAGTTAAACGTAAAAAAAATAATTTGTGCTCAGCTTGTAAAAGCTGTATTTTTCTATTCAGGGACTGAATAGCAGCTTAGGCTCTTAGTGTTTCATAAAGCTGCATTACTAAACTTGTCATGTGAAAACCTAGAGATTAACATGCTGGAATAATCACTGTTCTGGGACGTGGCCTTGGGAAGGAAAGATGGCAGAATAATAGTTTGCCCTTCGTAGAGGCATACGGAGAGGGTATCCAAATCTGTTAAGCTCTTACTGTACTTCTAGAGGTAATTTGGTGTACTATAGAAAATAATGGCTTTGGAGCAGTGATTCAAACATTCTGTAGTTGTAGTTTAACCTCACTCAAAGGAAATGTGCTGGATGCTGCTAGACTCGCATTGCCTTGTTACGCCCCTTTCTTGGTCTCTGTCTCTGGCCTCTTCATCATTACTTTCATGCTGCCAGTTCTGCCAGAACTTGGATTAAGTTAACAAAAACCCAGGATTTAGCAAAGGCTCTAGGAGGGGGGGGTGTGCTGGAGTCTTTGGTTCTTGTAATTCCTGTTGAAAGGTGCAGTCACCAGCCTGCAACTGGTGGTTTGGATTCCTCAGCAAAGGAATCATCCTTCTGCTAGGATGTGGGAGTCTTCATCTATGGTTTTGGGTTTCTCTAGATTGCATTTCATGATATGCTATAACCCTGAATTGCTATTTTTAATGTGTACTATAGAGAGTTGAACTTCTTCAGCCAAAATAGCTAGTGAAGATTAAGCTTACCGTTAAAAAAATATGATCAAACTCAGCTGATTAAGTTCAGTACCAAACAATTGATTTAGTTTCAATGTGCAAGGGCAGTCTGTCCTTCTTATGGAGAAGCAAAGTCCCATTTGCCCAACATAGGTGGGTGGCAATGATTCTAACCTAGTTGGGCAGCTGTCTCAACCTCTTCTAGCTCTAGGAAGGCTTGTGTGCCCAAGGGCTTGTCTTTTCTCCAGCTATAATAGTTGGCTCAATAATAAAGATGGTCTCTGATGGCCAACCTTACTCTGCCAGCATCAGGCAGCAGTCATTCAGAATGCTTTGCAGAGCAGCTTGGTACAGACCAGGGGTTTGAAACATCTTCAGTGCCTGTGCTGCCTGAGAGGCAATGGCAGTGGCAGGAAGTGTCGTGCTTTGCCACGTGCAGAAGACTTTGCATCTGTGCTCCTAGCTTGACTGAGGAGTGCAGTTGCCTAGCACTTCACTGTTGAGAAACACTTGAGTTACTCATCATCAGAGGTTCAGTCTAGCTGAAATAAATTGCAGTGACAACTTCCTCTACTAATATGGACTGAGCTCCTGTAAACACCAGACCTTCTGAAACCTTTGATGTCCTGGTTGCTGATAATTGCACCATAGCCCTATGCAGGGCACCGAGCACTTGGTGCTATGTGGCTCCTCATGGAAAGGGTCAGCTAAGGCATGTGATGGGCTGCTACTGAGGGGATTCATTGCTTTTAGACTTATTTTACATCTTCAAAGATGCTTTTGACTAGAGATGCTGGTTCCAGAAAGATTATGCTGAGGGTGTTGAAGCCAGGATGCCCCTGAATGAGAACACACAGTGCTGTGAAGTGTTGATTGGGCATATGGGAGTATGAAAGATTGTACTGAGATAAGCAGAGACAGATTGGCAGTGAATGCTCTTGTAAGAGGTTAGGAAAGAACATCCTAAGATGTGTAGCTGTAATATCCTCAACGTTCCACTTGGATTCAGTAAGAGAGTGGGCAATGTAGCTCTTCAAAGCGAGTTGCTTGTGACTGCTTTAATGCTCCAAATCCTCTGTTTTAATCAGCATTCTGATGACACTTGAGTATTCTGCAGTAGTGGTAGCAGCGTGTTGGTCAGATCCTGTCTCTTTGTGTTGAGTTCTTTTGTCCTGAGATGTTGCTTCATTTTTAATGTAATATGTGAGTTAAAATTCTCTAGCATGAACCTTCTATCTGTCACGGGCAGACTCAGAGTGACTCTGCAGATCTTCTGTGCTGCTGTGGAGCAGAGCTGCTCGTCGAGGGACTAAAATAAAGTGTTTGAAGACCTGAGTGTAGTGGCACCTCAGCTTTTGTTTGAGTTCAAATATAGGTGTATTCACTGCTTGAACTGGGCCAGTCTTGAATAAACTTCTCTTCGCTGTCTGAACTCAAGCTTTGGTGGTAGATGGTCTTTCTCTGCTGCTCAGCCAGTCTGGTGTGGAGCCTGCTCCCGACTTACTCAGCTGTGCACCCTATAGCAGCCCAAGTCCAAGCACATCTGATCTCTGTGACAGTGTGGGGATGGAGGGGTTGAACTCGGAGAGTAAATGTGGTTTGAAGTCGGATGTTTCAAGATGCAGCGAAGGAACGGAGCAGACTCCTTCGGGCAGAGTTAGCCTGATGTGGTTTGTGTTGGCTCCCGTAGCTGCCTGTGCCTTGATGCTATCACCATTCCCTCAACTACTGAGCATGGATTACTGGGTTCTCTGCAGCGTGTTCATGCTGTTTCTTCCCTTGAGCTTAACAAATACCAAAGCCATGGACACAGGGTTATGTGGTAGGCAGGTGACACCTGCTAACGTTGTAAGGCCGTGGGAAAGGTGTTAACTGGGATTTCTTCTCAGCACCTGAGAGCTTGGCCTCTTCTACAAGGCACTGAAGCTCTGCCCTGTAGCTCCATAAGGCAGGGGTCACATGTGACAAAGTCCAAGTCTCTGCAGTAATCAAATAATTGTTTGCTTAAATAACATGAGCCTTTTGTTTAAGGTAAAGATGCGATTAATTGATTTCTGTGGGGTCATCACAGCCTTGTCTTTGTTTAATCTTGTATGTCGAGTATGTGCACTGATAAAAGCTAATGTGTGCACAGTAAAAGCTAGTGCAGTGGTTTTTAGCCCATCTGTGACAAGCAGGAACCAGATAAGGTGACGTATGGAGAGTCTACATAGCAACCTTCTTAGATAATGTACAAAAGCTCCCTGTCATGCAGTGGAACCATTCTGATCAGGTAAAACGATACTGTGAAGAAAGAAGCACTTTCTTTAGTTACAAGGAAGTGAAATTCAAGGCTTGTTTGGCTGTAAATTAGCTTTCTTGGGGAAATGAAAGACCTAAACAGTCTCTGGCCCTGTTGGCTATAGAATTCTTCTCAGGTGCTTTCTTAAGCAGACTGCCTTGGCAGGTACACCCAGCCCTCGCAGGTGCTTGGCTTCTGCTCTGAAGGTGTAGGACTTCTCAAAGTCAAAAAAGGAAGAAAAAAGCTCCAGTTAGAGGCACCTGTCTTTCTGGCCGTGCTGATGGTGCCTTATGCTATGAACTTTGTCCCAATAACCTCACAGCACCTCTAAATTTAGTCTATGAGCCAAGTATTGTAGCTGGTGAGAAGGTCAAATTCCAGTGAAGGCAACAGCCAAGAAATTCTTGTTGGAACACGGTGTAAATGGTACCTGCTGCTTTGTATGCTCACCAGCCAGGCAAATCCCAGCCTGGGTGCTGGCTCTGGCACAATGGGGAGGGATTTGCACCAAGAACTTCCATGTACTGTCCAAATAGTGTTCTTTGAAGCATCCTTGTGATGGGACACGGAGATCAAATCAGTCAGGTGTTTGACAACAGAACTGTGGTGGACTTGGCCGAACTGCTGCTGACTCTGGCAAGGACTGGGTATTATCTCTCATGGCTGTGTCACCTGAAAACCAAAGCTGGAGTGCTTGAGGTGCTCAACTGATTCTTAATTATACCCTCTCTGCTTTGAGGCCTGAGAATTAGCTGACTGTTTCAAAGGGCCGGGAGTACTGAGCAGCACAGGGAGGTGATCTCAGCACTTGGCTGGTGTGTTCTCTTCTGAGCTACCACTGAAGGCAACAGGAGGTTCTGCACGGGGTAAGCTTGGGCTGGTTAGCTGCCAGTCTCTAAATAAGTAGTGTGGTGCCTTCTTCATGTGCCTGACCTGATGAGACACAGTACTGCTGTGGCCCTGCAATCCTTGTGTCTAACTTTTTTGAAGATCCTAAAGTAGCAGTTTAAGCTTAACACTTTTTTTTTCCCCTCATGAAAATGAAAGCATCCTTTAAACAATGTGCTGCCTGGAAGTCAGGATATGGGCGTCTGCACTAAAACTTACTGTTTTTTCATGATTCCTTGCACAGATTGGTGTACTCGTGTAGCTTGTGTCACCTCAGACTGTCCTCCAGTGCTTTACAAAAGCTTAGTCTGGAGGCTTTTCCCATCAAGACGTGTTGCTTCAGTCTTTCCTAGGTGTGTTTCCTGTGTGTTTCACCTGGATGGCCTCTAAACATCTTCCTCTGCATTTAAAGCATGGAAAGCTCAGCAGCGTGATGCACTTCCTGGAATGAAATTTGAATAATATGCTGCCATAAAACATGGCTTTGTTTAAAACAAAAGCAAAACCTGATCTTTGTACTGCTTTGACTTTCCACCCTGCCCTTGGATCAAGTTCCCTTCACCATAATGTGGTTCTGGGTATCTTACCTGGTAGTGACAGGCCTGTAACTTCTGGGTTTGGAGTGTATCTTTCAGAAGAGGCATTGGCTTTGGCTGATAACTAAAATTTCCTGGAAACAGCCCCTAAAGAACCAACTTCAGTGAAACTGTTTTCTTCTTCCCCCATTAAAGTGTGGGTGGTGGTGGGGGGAATATTTCTGACCCGAATCTGTGTAGACACAACTCTAAAGTAGGCTGGTTTACTTTCCTCTTGTCTTGCAGGCTTGCTTGTAGAGTTTTATTCCCCATCCAGGCACTACAAGTAAATGGAAACAGCCTGCTAAGTCTGCTTAATCTGTCTAGAAGCAGCTTCTCTGGCTCTCCTGAATCTTAGTGAGGAAGAGAGGGTATTAAGCTACCTGATAGAAGCTGTAAAAGGATGAGAGAGGGGATTTTTCAAGGCTTGCAGTATTGGCCAGGCACACTCCACTGTTTGGGTGTCCAGCTGAGCTCTGTGAGTACAGAATGCTGACTGCTAGGAGGCTATTGTATCAAACTGCCATTCCTGGATCTGAGATTCCTTCAAGATTCTTCAGTGAATGTAACAAAGCATCAAATATCTTGCTAGTGGAGCTGCTTTTAAAGGGGCTGGCTTTACCCTTGCCTGTGGGCAGTTCCATACAGCTTCATCTTCACTTCAGCTCAAAGCATTTCTAGCGCTTCAGTGAAATGAGTCTGCCAGGCTTTCAGCTGCTCATTTAGAGGCCCGAGGGAAGGACCCTATGGGAGGGGCTTCCTTTAATGCCTTGGCTTTTTTTAATGTTGGCTTTCCAGTATGTGGAGTCAGGCTCAGCTTCAGCATGGGTGGAGGAGCTGTGATGCTTGGTAGTTAAATCCTGTGCGTGCCCTCTTGAGTCAGAGGGTGAAGTGACTTCTGGCCTTAAGAGTCCCCAGGAAACCTGGAACAGAAATGTGCACAGGTCTCAGATTTGTCAGCTAAAAATTCCCTTACTGTACAAGCAAATATCTTGATGATAGCTTTCCCAAAACACCCCGTCCTTGAAAGGATGCATAAGGAATTTGCTGTAGCTCTACTGGCTTCTGTTGTGTTCGTTTCTATTCCTGTCTGGAAAGGGGAAATATGTTTTGTTTCTTGTTATACTTGTGCACATGAGGTGCACTGTTAACAGCAATGCTGCAGGCTTTCCTGTAACATGGTTTTTCAGCTTTTTATTCTCTGATGAAAGGCCAAATGAAAAGACTCCCCAAATTCAGCACTGGCTTTCCAGTGACTGGTTTTCAAAGTTAGTCCTTAGTCACAAATGGGACTTAAGAATATTGCTTGAAAAGACTGCCAGTCTTTGAGGCTGGCCTGCCTTTAAGTGTTTTAAAAATAAAGATTTTACGCTTAAGGTGCTTCAAAATAACATCCTCAGCCCCAAGAGCTTTAACTTTGGCTTCATCAATGTGGCTCTCAAGCCCTGTGATGGATGAAAAGCCAGGCTTGATTGCTTCCAGTGATACTGCCTGCCTCTTGCTGATTTTGTCTAGCCTGCTAAAAGCGAGTCCAGTGTTCTGTGTGCAGAAAAGGCTAAATGTTTGCCTGTTTCTATTAATGCTGACCCATTTACAGGAGATTCTAGATTAAAATTTGACTGGCTCGACGTTGGGGTTATCTGTCCTTTTTCGTAAACAGGTTTATTGGGTCAATGCAAAGAGGGCTTAACAAAACAGAAGCAAGGTGACCTCATCCCTGCTTATAAACAGGGAGACATTTGTCCTGTGTGATTAGAGGCAGAGCTCTCGAATCCTGGAATGGAAGGTCTCTTGAAAAGGTCCCTTACAATGTGAACCAACCTTGCGATGGTGGAAGTGACTGCGGGATGGCTGGAAACATGTTCCATGCTGCTGCCAGGAGCACTCTCCCAAGCCTGGAAACACCAGTCCTGTGGTGCCATGGCACCCCAGAGAGGGTTGAGTCAGACCATGGCACTCATTGCGTGTTAAAAAACATCCTGGGGAAAGCAGCCTCAGGATTTGATTTTAGGTGAAAACAGCAAATCAATTGTATGATTAACTATGCCTATCAACAGCTGATTTTTCTGAAAGTAACTCTGAGCTCATATGATTTTTTTTAAGGTAGGGACAGGCTAAAATGAGATACAAACACCTCATCTTTTCTGATTCTGTAATCTGAAGATGATGTGGGAGAGAAGACTATCAGGGAGCTGCAGCTTAGCTGGGTCAGTTAGATTGAGTCACTAGTACAAGGACTAACCATGCCCAGTTTTATTTTCAACAAATTCACAAGTAATGTGAAAGCTGTAAACAGCAAACTAGCTTAAAATCCAGGTGGCAGGAAGGTCTTGGGTAACTTTTGTGTTGGTGTCTCTGTGTTCTAGATAAAGCAATGAAAGGAAGATGCCAGTGGGCAGTCTGGGGAAGATTTACTGGAGCACCTAGTTGTGCTTGAGTCAGTGGTTGTTCAGGGACTTAATCCACTCATCTGACTGTACTTTGCCAGAAGTCATTGCTGTAGTTCTCCTGTTGTCTTCTACCCAGCTGGTGTTAGTGTTGGTGAATGTCTAAGCATGGAAGTGAGGTAGCATGCTACAGCTGAGCATTGTACTTCAGCTCTTCAACGAGACACATGATGCCAATGTAATCTTCTGATTAGAAGAAGAAATGGCTTTTTGTAGCCTGCTTCTTTCCCTTCTACTGCAAATCTCAGAATTGGGAAAGCAAAGCTTCAGAGGTGTTAAATATTAAATGCCTCTGCTTCCTTCCCCCTCTGTGCTCCTGCAGTGCAGATGGTTATGGGGGCAGGAACTTGCACCTCTCCAGTATGTTGTTAATCCCTAGCTGATCTCAGGTTTGTCATCTCCCAAGGGATTTTGGCATAGCAGCACTGAGTACAGAAAGTACTTGTGAGGTTTTGTCTTCCTGCAAGGAAGAAGAGTAAGGCTTTGGTGTGTGTTCAGAGTTGGAAGCAGTAGCCGTGGTACAGAGCAGACGGGTCTGGAGCTTTTTCCTGGAAGCTCCAATTCCCCATTGGTTTGTGCCTGTAGGGAATCCAGTTCTGACTGTAAATATCGCTTTGCATTTTCAGTCACAGGCTGAAAGTGCTCTCTCTTTCACTGGCATCATCAAATTCTTATGACAAGCCTTGGTGTGTGCTCACTGGGGTTGGTTAGGTGGCTGTATCTGACTCCTGGTGACTCTCTCAATCTCGTTGCTCTGTGATGTGTTTTTAACTTCTCAGAAAAGGAAGTGTGGGAACAAGCAGCACTGTTTACAAGCTTCCATCTGTAGGAGTGAGCTGCCTTGCTAAACCTGAGTAAAAGTAGCAGGAAGCTTCTTTCAGATGGGCTTCAGGCTTTGTTCACAAGAACAGTAGCCTGTTACTTGTAGCCTTTTAAATAGGAAGGGGTCTGGGTAGGGTTTGTAACTGGGGGCTAACGTTACTGTCACGTGAAGGTGGTGACTATGTGGTCTTCTGGAAGTTGATAGCTTGGCTTTCTTCTGAATTTGCACTGGTTTTCATTATTGCATTCTGATTATCTCTACTTGGGAAGGTCATTTGCATCCTGCAGATGAATTAATATACTGTAAGCAACTGCCCTAGTCTGGAATCTGTCCATAGGCAAGAGGTTCGCAGGTGGTTCAGAGTTGAAACAGCTATGACTGAATACACAAATCAATTGCAATGTCTATGACAGGACCTTTTGTATAAATTTGTTGGTGTTTTCTTTCAGTCAAGAAGTGCAGACTTGTCAGTAATACTCAATTTGCTTTTCCTCCCCTCACAGGGTAGCTGGGGTAGCACTTGGGTGGATCCAGACAGTGAGAAGTCTGCTGAGGATTGGCAATTATTTCTACGTGGAAGAAAGTGACATTGGTAAGAGTTGACTTGGCAGTTGCTATCCTACTTGGGTTACCTGCATGGCTGAGGAAAGATGTAGGGAGAAATCTTCCCCTTCATTGTGGATGAAATTTCATAACTGTAAGCAGCTACTTCAACTGTATGCTCAAAATAAGCTGGATAGGTAGGAAAAGTTGATGTCAAGCTGGAAGGATATTGTGGGTTTTTCAATTCTCTTCCCTGCCCTACTTCCTTTACTCTGAAGCCCTTGAAATGACTAGATAATCCAGTCCTCCCTCATCTGCAGAACTGCAGGGAATTAAGAGATGTGGAACTTACTTGTAGATAAAGTGAACATCTTAAATACATGTAGGAGTTAGTACCTCGTGGAGTTGCAAACACAGTAGTTGAAGTTCTTTTCAAGCCTGGCGTGTACATCTGGGAAGGAACATGCACCCAAAGCTGCTGACGTGTCCTTGTAGCCTGGCTTTTCACTCAGCTTCTGTTTGAGCCTGATGGTCTTGGCCAAGATTCTGAAAGTACAGACTGCAGACTGTAGGGTTTGACACCTGAGACACAGTTCTAGTGCAGCACTGATGAGGAATAAATCTCCTTCCCAACTGACCATCCAGTTTCTATTTCTTGTGGTGGTCAGGATTTTTAGAGCAGTACAAAATAAACCTCTTTTCATCTTAAGAGTTGCTAATCTAAGTTGATATGCTGAGATTTTAGTAGCAGCGTTCACGGACGAACTGAGTTGGTTAGCACAGTCTTACATTGAATGTGGCAACGTATGAAGTATCCAGCAGTGTGCTGCAAAAAACTTTAATAATGGCTTTTATTTCCAGGCTCAAAATGAGTGCCATGTTGGAAACACCGGAGCTGCCAGCAGTGTTTGATGGGGTGAAGCTGGCTGCTGTTGCTGCTGTTCTCTACGTTATTGTTCGCTGCTTGAATTTGAAAAGCCCAACTGCCCCTCCTGAGCTCATCTACCAGGATTCTGCTTTGGCCCGCTTTCTACTCAAATCCTGCCCACTGTTGACCAAAGAGTAAGTAGTATATTTCCCCCCCCCCTCCCCTTCCGTGTTGACCTGTGTTACAGGGAGAAGAGCTGCACTTAACCCTTGTTCTGCCTAGTGGGTTTCTTAAACCTGAGTGCAGATGAATGTCAGGGTGTTCTCTTGGGGAAAAGAAACATGTTCCAAGTAATCATTTTGTTGGTAGTGTTCCAGGTACTTGGGTTTAGGACCAAGTCTTGTTGTGCCGGGCTCTCCATGGATGCAAAGTCATCTTTGCCTCTCTCTATGGTAGCTATGTTCTGATATTATACTACACAGCATTATGAAGTCCTCTGTCTGTAGAAAGGGAGGAGGGGTGGATGCAGTCCACTTCCCTTTCTGTTAGGGAAGAAATCTGCTGGAGCTCTGCAAGGAAACATTTTCATGGTGTCTGTGCACTTCGAGTGAACAGAGGGATGACTATTAGTTTTGAAGTGCCTTAATTTGATTGAAGACTAAAGACATCGTCATAACTAGTTTAATAAAGTAATGATGTACTGGCCAGCTCTAAGCCTGTTGAATCCACTGTCAAATTGACCTTGTCATCTGTGTTTGCATGGGGTGACCCTTTCCCTTCCATTGTAGCACCTCCAGAATCAGTACAGCTGTCTTTACCTTCATCAATAATATGAAGCATTTACTACAGCTTCATGAGGGACAAGGACTTTGATTGCAGTATTTCTCTTCTGCAGTTGCTTTGAAAACTTGCAAGTCCTATTTAGAAGCCCTAAATACATCAATTATCTCATAAGTGATGAGTGCAGCTGCATGAACTTTCCTTTTGGATCTAAAAAGTGAAGCTGACTTAATGATAGTCATTCTAGGAGAGATGAGAGGCTTTTAGTGGTGCTGTTAGGTGCCTTGATTACATAAGGTGTAAGATATTAGGCCATAGAATCTGCAAGCTATTAGAGGAAACAAAGCATTATCTATTTTACATTGGAGCCCAAAGAGAGTTCCCTGATGCACTCTAAATTTGTAGTAACATAAGTATGTTGAAGCAGAGCATTGAAACTTGATGATGGCTGGTGCCTGAACTGCAAAGCAGTTGCTTCCCTGAAAAATACCAAGTAACTAAAACCTCCTTAGTTTATCTTGGACACTTGTCATCTCAGTATTGGCACTCCAGATTGACGTGTCCCTAGTCACTGAGAAAGCAAGTGTGAAGCTGTGCTGATTACCAGTCTTGAAGACACATTATCAGGCTTATCTTTAGAAACAGATCGTAAGCAAATTCAGAGTCTTTATTAGTCCTATTTCAGCTCTGTTCTCATAGCACAAGCTCCTAACACCACTGTATTAGAGGAATGGTTTTGACTTTGACTCAGCTGGGGGGGGAAGCATTCCCAAAGGAGTGAAAATGCAGAGTGTCTAAAAATGACAATACATCTGCTGTGCATTAACTGCAGGAGTGAAGAGCTGCTTGCAGAACTCTGGTGTTGTGTTAATAGTCTGCAATCTCAGATTGCTTGCTTTCTCTGGATCAACTCAGAGCTCAGACTTGCCAATGTCTCTGAAAACTGTAGCAGTGATTTCCCACACATGGTTTTTGGGCAGAACACTGCCTGAAAGGCTTGCCTGACTCCAGAAAGCAAGCTCTGCTGAAGCAAAGTAGAACAAAACCTGTCAATAGGTAGTTCTTCAGTCTTGTTACCTGTATAATTACATTAGGGGAGACAGGAATATAACTGGTTTTGGGGATGGAAAGGCCTTACAAGGAAGACAGCTCTGCAACATGTGTATGTGATTGTATATTTTTTGCTATTGATATCACAGACTTTTTTTAATACAGAAATTAAAAAAATAATTCAAAGGAAATCTTGTCCTCAGGCATGAAAGTCACCTGGAGACTAAAGGGGAACAAATATATTTAAATCATGCAATTATGCATGAAATAGTTTGTAGAACTAATTAGCTTTTGGCTATGTGAAAACAGCTTGTGCCAGTACTCCACTGAAAAATCTTGCAAGGCTTTGATTACTTGCTAATTATTCAGAGTGTTAGGAAAGCTGATTAAGCAGCTCTTTTCGATTCTACTGTGAAAGCAAAATAAGTAGCCCAGCAATCCCAGTCGTTGTATCAGTACTGGTTTTGTTGGTAGATGTTACTAGACCAGTTCTTCTGTACAGCTGTGGACTGGCCTTGGAACCTGGTTTGTTCAGCTCCCTTGTGCTTAAGGGAGGAAGGGATGAGGATATTGCTGAGAAAATAGGGAGAAAGCAGAAATAAGCAAAGTTATTCTATTTGTGCAGCTGTTTAAAAAACAAAACACAACCCACAAACAAAAACAAACACAAAACCAAACCACTTTGGGATTTTATTTCCCTTCCATGGAACCATCTTCACCTATGGACTTACTCAGTACATTTCAACTGTAGCATCATTCAGTAAGCCAAGTGGTGGCAGATGAATAATTTAAGAGCTTTGGACAGTAAAACTGCCTGAGATGGCTGCATGCCAGGTACCTTGTACTTGCAGATGTTAGCACAGCTTTTTTACAGTTCCTTAACTGCTTGAAGATTTCTACATATTGATCAAACACTGGTAAGCAAGAGACTGTCTTCCTAGAGCTCATGTTTCTTACCTCTTTATTTCTCTTCCTCTACCCCTTTCCAGCTCTGTACTTTGGCTTAACAAGCACAAGGAACATAATCAGACCCTTTTTCATTCCAAGAACTGCTTCTTACATGAAAGCTCTTACTAATCAGCATAGCTACTGGTGCTCTTGAGCACTTGAGCCTAACCCCTGGCTGCAGCTGTCTCCTCTTCCTGTCTTTCAAACTGGTACACAAAGTCTGCCATCTGCTCTCTTATTCCTGTAGAAATGCAGCATTGGCTCTTTGATTCATGAGGACAAATTTGGCCAGTGCTTGCTGTACTGGGCTAGGGGTTTTTTCTACCATCATGTGTATCTGTATCTTTATTCCTGTGGAGTCATGGCACAAGTGTCATCCTTACTGACAATAATTATCCTTGCTGTATGTACACTTCTATCATTAATAAAGGCAAGCTCCTCAGAGATTGAGGCAAATGACTGTCAAGCCTGTTAGTAAACACTGTCAAAGATCCAGCCTAGATCCTTCTTATCCCTTGTTTGCACAGTACCCTATACAAGATATGAAAGCTGCCTGCTACCAGAAGACTCTTTTGCACTGTCATTGCTTTTCTTTGAGATGCAAGGAGACAAGGAGTCAGAAAAGCTGGCTTCAAGCTTTTCGACGTTCTTTTCTTCTATCTAACAGCAAACAGTGTTTGATTCCTGTCAGCTTCTTAGTAGCTTACCCTGGCAGGAACACTTCCAGGAGAATAATAAACTAGAAGAATAGTGTTACTCCTGAAGCTTTGGCAGGTGAACATGGAGAGGCAGAGAAGAATGGCAGCTCCCTATGGGGAAGTTGAAGCATTGACCTTGAGGAGAAGCCCTCGGGGGGTCTGAGCCCTTGCTAGGTGCTCTGCCGTGGCATTGGCAGCAGCCTTGTGTTCTTCAGCTCATCAGCAAGGAAGATGTGCTGTAATACTGCTTTCACTAGAATAGTTCTTGTAGCCACTGAAGATTGAGGAGGGGTGTGATGGGCACTTTACTAAATAAAAGCTGCCTAAATTGGGAAGGAGGTGGTCTAACCAAGGAGGCCAGTCTGTACTTTTAAATAGTTCTGACTTGATACAGTTTCCATGGCCAGCAAACACTTCTACTCCCCTTAAGCTAGTTTCTTTTTCAGAGGCTCAGGGGGCATGGAAGCTCTGTGAGCTGCCTTAAATTTTTGCTGCTACATATTTGCTGTGTCTCCATCCCATTGAACAGTCTAGCTGAAAAAAGCTGCTTTCTACATATTTGGGGTAGGGAGTTGAACCCTGCAGACTTTTAGATGAGCTTTCTTGATTGGAATTTAAATTGCATTCCCTTGCATCTAAAGAGGGACAAGTTTCAAAGGTTTGATTTGTAAAGCAGCTTTTTAATACCTCCAAACTGCTCTGTAAAGGGAAAGTCACCTGTTGTAATGGAGGTGGCACTTCTCCAGGTGTCCCCTGACATGAACAGATTGTAGGCTCTGCTTCCTTGCCATCAGTATCCAATGCACTACATCAGATTGAAGGTGATGTAAGAGTTAATGTTTAAAGTGTTAACCTCCTCAGATGAAATGAAGTAATGCTCCAGAAATAAGCCTATTGCTGAACTTCCACTTCAGATCTTTGAGGACCTGAATGCTGATGCTTGCTAATAAAAATAGCACAGTTTTTATGTGCTTTGTGTGAGCTGCTTATACAGCTGCTGCTTTCCTGAATTCCTGCACACTGGGTGATGTACGTGCTCTAAAATCATAATCTGCTGCCCCAGAGCTGCTAAAACTTAATCTACAATCTCATGCTAGAATTGTTTTGAATATTAAAATGCTAGGAGTATGTTTGTGCAACACCTAGGGGTTCTGCTTTTGAGCACTGTTGTGGACAGCCACCTACCAAGCTGTGGGGCTGTGCCACACAACTGCAGCACAGTGTTTGGAGCTAAAAACATCAGCATTTGTGAGCACGCTTACGTAACTGGCTGTGAATTCACTTAGCCAGTTAAGACTGATGAACTCTGTACTTGTGCCATATAAGTCTGCTTCCCTAATAAGTAACTGGCATCCCCAGACCTGTTCTGTCTGCTTTCTGTTGCAGAATCCTGTTACTGGAAGTTATAGGACTGGCTACTGACTACCTCAAATATTTGTCTTTACTCAGAGTGCCTGCTATCCACTGCAGCTGACCAAATCAAAACAGGGAAATGAGTCAGTTAAAAACCTTTAGGTCTGGAGTAAACTGGGGAGCCATTTTTAACAGAAACTGGTATTTGTTTCCAGTACAGCACAGCTCTGCCTTCAGATCTCCCACGCTATCTATTAGTACTTGTCTGTGGTGGTGTGGTACGTCATGCTTGTCCCTCTGTGGGCACTCACACACCTCTTTGGCAAGAGGTCTTCCTGGCTGCTGTTCACCACCCAGCTGACTGCTCAGCTCCTGTCATCTCTAAACTGCTATTGCAGAACAGTGGAAATGCTGCTTCTAAACTGTGAGCAGCTTTGCTGGAACAGGGCACCCAGAGGAATACATAGTGAATCATCTCCATAAGGTGCAATTCACTGTGCTGAGATAGTGCCCTGCTTGTCAAAACTGCTTCTGTTTATAGCAGGCTTTACAGGGAAGTTGGTCTGTCATGTCCTTGAACACCTTCCCTGTTTCGACTTCATATCGATGCTGGAGGGAAGCCCCCTGCTTTTATGAGTGAGGGCCCCTTGTTTGGGAGGCAGTTACATTTAGCAGTAGTGGTAGTTTCAGCATAAAATCTAAAGAGCAATGCTTGAATGCTCCTTAAACTAAATACCACTTAGTTGCTCATTCTGCATGATATCTAGCTTGTGTTTCCACGTGTCACACCCAGCTGAGCCTGTTTTGTTAAGGTAAGCCAGGAGAAAAATACCCAGAGTACATGCTCTTCTGCCTACAGGATGGGGGTTTTGGAGGAGCATCTCTTTTCAGCTGTTTGCTGTGAGGAATGTTGGCTTTGCTACAGAACAAGCTGTGCTAGCTGTTGCTATCAGTCTTGGTTAGTTAGGTTTTTTCAGCTGGGTTGAGTAAATGTCTCCAACTGCCTTTCTCATAACAGGCTTAAATAGAGTTTAGCTTATCTGTTCTGCACTTCCAGAGCATGAGGATGCTTGCACAATTCCTGGCAAGTTTTTTTTTTCCCCCTCACCAGCGTGGTATCATGCACCTCCATGACTGAAGAATTCTTTCTTTGCTCTTCTCATTGAACAGTTTTAGTAAAAACAAGCTGAAAGTCCACATACTCTGGATAAAAAGATGCCTTGTCCTCCAGTCCTGTACAATCTTGCACTGCTTTGCTCAGTACTTGGTCTTGGAAGCTTTGTAGGCTTTGTCTCACTGAAAGATATACAAGTTGCTTATAGGAAGACTTTCAAACCAAGATTTCTCCTTTGCCAAAATGGAGAGTCAACAGCAATGGTCTGGCAGAGCGTGTGCCTGATTCTGCTGTGGGTGATAGGGGTGCTTTGGCAAGTCCAACCTGGCCCTCAGCTGAGGACAGCTTTTACTGGCATGTGATGATGGAGCAGCAGCACTTTGTTACTGTCAAGGCTTTCTAAGGTTTTGCAGTAGGTTAGATTGGCAACTTGTCTTGGTAAATGAAGCTCTTGTATTTTTAATAGCTGCTTGCTTTGGCCTTGATCTGGAAAAGTGAGGTTTAATCTGCCTGAGTTTGTCACTGATTATTCAAAATCTGTACAATCGGAGCAACTTCTTTCCCCCTCCTCATTGAAACGTTGTGATGTTCTGTTTCCTGGAGCCTGCTTACGTAAAGGATTTTAGGATCTCTCTCACCACCAGCCTATTGCTTAAAGGCTGATGGGCAGTAGTAAAAGAACAGATAGATGAGATAAGCTGCTCCTGTAATGCTTGTTTGTATTTCAGGGCTTTAACTGCTTTATTTTTGAGTGCAAACTGCAGAAATATATTTAACATGGTTAAGTCCGACTGAGAGTAACAAATCTGCATCAGAGTGCTGTCCTCTGCACATTACTCATGCTGGAACTTGACCTTTGGATACTTATCTAGAAGAGGGTAGTTACAAGCAGAGTGACTAACATTGGCACATCCTTGCTGAAGGCAGTGTGGTGGTTAAACAGCTGACTGGAGCCAAGATAAGCTGAGCCTTTTACTCGCTTGGTCTACAGGAGGCTCAGAAACACCAGCCTGTGCTCTCGGAAGGGAAGAAGCAGTGAATGCACCCTGTCCACAGGTTTAGCTTGGAGGGAAATGCAGAACCCATAGGCATCACTTGTCTGTCATTAGGGATGGAGGCACAGGTTTTCCTGCCATGGTTTTAGTCTTTCATTGATATCTTCTTTATTAAAAGAAACTTTGTTCTGTTTGCTGATGTAAAAGCCATGTAAAGGTTTGGCTTCTTGAAGAGCAACTGGTAACTTCCAGTTGGGTTGTCTGAAGGCAGCTTTGGAGGTTTTTTTCTCTCCCAAAGAAACCAGCTGTGACCTGAAGAGGCAGACTGGTAAGCAGTGTGCTTGAAACCCTTTGTCTTTGTTTAAACTCCAGCAGTAGTGGTGAGGCTTTGGTGACTCTTCTGATTTCCTCTCTAACAACATGCAGTGGTATGTGCTGCTGCATCTCCTCTACTGGGTGACTGGAACTTAGAGCTGGAAACTGAACAGTAGGTAAACATGAAGGGATTGGTGCTTGCAGAGATCCTGGATTTCCTTTTCTCATCAAGGTAGTAGCAGTAATCAGTCAGTGCTCTATGGCTGAGCTGCTGTAGGTGGAGAAACAGCTTTCCTGTTAGCACAGTGGGTAGGACTTTGGGTTTTACCTTTGATAATCTTTGATTTGAAAAGCACTGTGTAGAAGCAGAATCGCCAGAACTTTGATGCATGCACTTAACCTAAGATTAGAAACCATGTGACAATGTTGACATCAGAGTCTGTTCTAAGAGATGCAAATTCTTATTATGGGTTGTATTTGACAGCTGCTCTCAAATGCTGCTAGCAAAACCCATCTGCAAAGGACCTCTGTAAAGGCAAAAAGCCAGCCAAGCACCATCTAATGTGGGATATGGCTGCTGACCCGAGCTGGTTGTAAAGTCAATGACTGGGGTGAAGCCAGCTGTATTATCCTATTCCAGATGAGCAGTGTCTCTTCCATCTGACATAATAGTTGCTGTTCAGAACTCCTTGCAGTGAGCTGTATGTGGCTGGAGCAGAACCATCTGTAGTCTTTGTGCATCTCTCCCAGTGCAGAGATGTCGAGCTGATAAGGGATAGGTAGCGGTACTAGCCTCACAGAGATTCTTACAAAAGCTTTATAGTCAAGTGAGCAAATCCAAGATGCACTGAGGGCTAATTTACAAGGTTACAAGCATCAGTTGGCAGCTTTTGCAGCCTTTATTTAAGTGATATCTACTACTTGGGGAATCTATTTTGGGTCTCCTTGGGAAGTGCACTTGGAAAACTGAATGAATCTGTACCATGAACTGCTGTGTTGCTTTGACTGTAAGAAGCCTCCCTTACAGATGAGGGATCAGGGAGAAAGAACATATGCTGCTGCTCTTGTCTTGCTAAACAAGCCTAGATAATTGTTGGTTTTAATAGGAATTATTTTTTAGGAGTGTACAGGGGGAACAGGGAGTTGTGGATATGACACAAGAGGTGGCCCAGGGAAGAAGATCCAGCTGTAAGCAGGTAGTGTCAGAGCACAAAGGCAAGGTTTCTCATCTAATGAATGATGGGCTTAAGTAGTAAATAGGAGTCCTGAGCTGCCTAGTTTTCTCTGACCAGGGAAGAACATGATCTCTACATCATGTGGTCTCTAAGTCAAATGAATAATTTCAGGAAGCCCTAAAAACACAGCAGGGATGGAGTTCCTAATCTCTCGGGATCCAAGGTGGTGTCAGCAACTCTCACACTGCTGCTTGGTACCCTGCTCTGTGTAGCAGTGACCACAGCTCCTTAACTGGAAGCGTGTCCCCTGGGACTGTTCTTCTCCTAACAAGTCATTTGTGCTTTCCCTTGAGAGCTGATGTAATTACCTTTTTTGAGGCACTGTCTCAGTCTCTCCCTTGCAGAGTGGCCGGGTGACTGCCCTACCACTACCATTTCCTGTTCAACCACTTGCAGCTCTGCTTGGTCTAAAACCTGTTAACTAAGCCTTTAATGCCTTCCAGCTAATAGCTGTTTCCCCCATGGTTTTTTGAGGGCTGGCAAGCCAGGAAAGGGCAGACAATTTGCTTTGTCACCTGGCATAATATGCTCTTGATAAACATCGTAGACTCCACCCTCTTAACATTGAAAGGGATTTTTTTATTCAGTGGAGTTTGCCAATTCTGACAGGTCCTTTTAAAACTGTTCCAGCTTTACCTACCTGGGCTTGAGAGGCAAAATCACCCTGTACCATGTTTCATTTAATTTTACAGAAGTATTTTTCCAAGTTATTCCAACCAGTGAGTCTTGGGGCTTTTGGGCTTCTAGAACTTGCTATGAATTCTGTTGTTTCTGCCCCTGGCTTAGACAGTGAAGTGCTTACACCAGTTCACATGGCTTAACCCAGCAGGCTTCAGTGTTTCAATTAAAACAGATTTACAACACTTTACAGGCTCTGGAGGTCAGCTTGGTTGGCTGGCAACATGCTGTGCCAATCTGAGGCACAAGGCCACTGTGTATTTGGTGAGAAGCATCTGTGCATTTAACATTTCAATGCAGAGGAAAGTCTCGGGTTTGGCTTCTGCTGCTGCTATCAGTGCTGATTTCTCAGCTTTGAGAACATCTCTCCCCTTGTATAGGGCTGCAGAGACCAGTGCTTCCAGTGCAAACATAGCAAAAACCATTTCATAGTTGTTCCTGCGTTTGGCAGCGAGGGGGGGATTAGTTACGGAGCGCTTAGCTGTTCTCAAAGGCTTGTTAACACAGCAGGGATAAGCAAGTCAATTACTGCCTTTTTCAGGTACATTCCACCCCTGATCTGGGGGAAGAGTGGACATATCCAGACTGCCCTTTATGGAAAAATGGGGAGGGTGAGATCACCACATCCCTACGGACATCGCAAGTACCTCACGATGCCAGATGGAGCGACAGCCACCTTCGATCTCTTTGAGCCGCAGTCGGAGCACTGCATTGGAGGTCAGTCAAACAGCTGCTGGATGCATCTCGCTGCCAACCTTGATTCTGTGCTCTAGGAGGTGGATGAGGACGCTACATGACTCGTTAGAAAGGGTGGTGGTTCATTCTGGTGATAGAGGGGGGCTGCTGAGCAATGCTAATCAAGGTGTGGAGGCTGTGAGGCCATCCTGTGTATACCTGTCTGGGACAGCAGGAGACACCCTACTAGCCTTGTTTGTGGCAAGGGGTGGAGAGTTAAGGGACAGAGGGAATGTTCTATTAACCTGTGCCTTGAGTGGGATGCTGGCAAAGAAGCTGGTGGTAAGCCTTTGTTGGCATGCCCTGTGGCTGTTAAGGCTGTGGGATGGCACAACAGAGGCTAGCTGCTTCGGGTTCTTCAGAGCCTTGAGCATATGGAAAAGTAGATTTTTATCTCCTCTTAGAAACAGGTTCTCAGTACTCTGTACTAACAGTAGGTGTTTGAAGATCTGCATGGAAACAAACTGTGTGTGCAGGAGTCCACACATGAAGAGAACTGGTGATGAAATCATGTGATTCCTTACAACATTATATATGTATATTCGGAGTGTCAGCTTTCAAACTCACCATTACTACTAGTAAGAGCAACACTTAATTCTGAGTCACTGTGGCTTGACTTAAGAAACACAATTTACCTCTGCAGCAGCTGATTTTGTTGTATGCCCACGACTCCTTCAGAAAAAGCAGAGGTCTTTCCTTAACTGTCAGTGTTGAGATCCTCATGGTAAAATGCTGCACTAGAACAATTCCTCTTATTTTTATCCCTAAAGAATCTGAGCAGTGCTTTCTTAATGAGGCAACAATTCTGGCTAGAGCTGCTAATGTCAGAGCTTTCCACGTGAGTCTGAATTAATTTGAAGCACATATGCTAATCCTCAGTGTAATTTACTGTGCTTATTTGAATTGCAACAATTACTTTCTTAGTTGATGAAATGATACCTTGTTAAACTAGTGAACAGTGTCAGCAGATCAAGTATCATTAGATTAGCCACAAAGCAGATGATGGCTGATGCTGGCTGATCAGAATGTCTGTGCTTAGCAAAGCTTCATCTGTGTTACACTCAGCTCTGGAAGGAAAACAAGTTGGGGGGTGGGAAGTAGAGCCAGTCTGCTCGGTGTGTGAGGGAGCACTGGGCTCCAGAGCTTCTGCACACTTCGCAGTCACAACAGGCTGTCAGAAAGCAGAACATGTGTAATCTCAAACATCCTTCAAAGGGAAGAATAGTCTCCTTCGTCTCTAGGAAGTGCCTGTAGAACAGCTTGGGCAGCTTTCCCTGAAGTTAGGAAACTGTTTTATCTCCTGTAACATGAATTACTCTTTAACATCTGTAGCTCTAGAGTTGCTAGTCTCCCGTCCCGTACTGGATTTTTGGCAGGATTTCTAGCTTGCTTCTGGTAGATGGTTTCCCACGGATGTGAAATGGAAACCTTCTGAATCTCTTAATTTGCATGAAGTGACATTTACTTAACTTCCCTGTCTTTCTGTGCACAGAGGATGTCACGATGGTGATCTGCCCTGGGATAGCTAACCACAGTGAAAAGCAGTACATCCGCACTTTCGTGGACTACGCGCAGAAGAACGGGTACAGATGTGCTGTCCTGAACCACCTGGGAGCTTTACCAAACATTGAGCTCACCTCTCCACGAATGTTCACATATGGTAGGTGCTTCCTGGCAGCTGGGGACGTATCTTCAAGCTTGTGAAGTTTGTGGGGCTTGATCGGCCTCCTGCAGCATAACACGACTGCTGTGTCTTGATGAGGATGCTTCTGTACTGTTTCTTCAGAACTAAACTCAATTTACATGCAAGGAAAAGGGCAGGCTAATACTGGGATTCACTTCTTGTTTCTTCTCCCAGTTCTTACATGTGTTCTAATCAAGGAGGCAGATTTTTTTGGGGGAAGAAAACTTTTGGAAAAAGACTTGTGGCTACTAAGCCTGCTCAAATGATTTTAGAGATGCTGAAATGTTAGTGTAGTGGAATATGAAACAAACCTGGCTCTGAAGGATCAACGCTACTTCTGAGGCTTTGTAAAGTAGCAAGAGGAGTTTGTCCCAGTTTATCAAAGTACATTTCTATCCTTGGAGGGACACGTGAGGATTGGTCCCTGGATGTAATACAAATGTAAAGGATCAGCAGCAATTTCAGTCTGACAGTAAAGCTAAAAAAGTCATAGTGCTTGCTTGCTGTGATTTTTGGGCTTTCACCATAAGGAAATATTTCTTAATCTGGAAATGAATAAAGGAGTTGGAACTGTAAATGGTGACTCCAGCCAGTCTTAACTGCCCTGCTAGTGAGTAACATGATCTTGGTAGAATGTGGCCTTTTTGCCTGTCACCTGATCCACCTGTTCCTTAGCTCTGAGCCCTCATTCCCTCTTGACTGCAAATGTCTATAGGTACATTATATCAGGAGTCAACTGCAGGTTTACCAGGCAGGTGTTTGGGGTTTTTTTAAAGATAACTAAGGTACTTACTGCTAAGAGTTTGGATTAACAGTTTAAGTGTTTATCTTGAACACTTAAATTGCCAAGATAGAAATATTGTGCTTTGAGATTCCGTGTCTGCAGACAAATAGGCCAGAATGCTTTGTTACTTGGTTTGTAGTTACTAAATCTACACCTCAGTGGGAAACACTTCAGGAACACCAAGTACCTGAATTTGAGGCCTTAGGCTGTTAATGGCTTGAAGCCTACCATGTCTTGGGAACTAAACTTGGTCTCCTTAAAGCATTTGCTGTTTTGATGAAAATGGAGAGCTTTCTTCCATGGAGTTTTGCTTTAGACCTTAGGGAGTGCCTTGGAAAGGGCAAGGAATGCCTAGCACTTCCTGGGAGGAAGGCAGTAGATAACTTGTCAGAGTTGCTTGTTAAGTGGAGTGCCAGCAAGACCACGAACAGACTTTACTCTGCCTCCAACCCAAATATCCCAGTGTCCTTCTAGCTTTTACTGGATTCCTAACATTTGTTGAGGAGCAAGTAGCCTAAACATAGAATCTACTGAATCCTCCAGCCTTTACATCAGGCTTGACCTGTTGCTATTCTAGTTTTGGATTTATGGAGTAGTTGCCAGCTGCCCTCTAATCATGAAGGTCAAATGGTAAAGTATTTTGGCTGATGGCTTCTTCCAGAGGAAATTAGACCAATGCAGCATTTTTCATCTTGGAGAAAATTGCTCCTTAATGTTCACAAGGAAGTGCCCAAATGCTGCTGAAATGCTCAGCCAGAAGTTTGCTGTTTCACTGAAGTAAACACCCTGGTGCTCAGTGTACTCCAGAGCTGGCTAAAATAGAGTTGGGTCTGATGTCTAGCAAGGATGTTTCAGCTGGTGTCAGGGTACTGGAGCTGTGGTCGGTTGGCACAGGGTGCAATCCCAACTCTTGGGATTTATCTTCCTTGACAAGTTCCACAGGGTAGAGCTGAATTCCTCACTCTGTGCAGGAATAAACAGTTGAAGATTTTCTGTGTTGTTTGTATAATGCCTTTGTGGTTTGCAGTCTTAAATGGGGTGGTTAAAGTGCAGAGGCAGTTGATAGCAGTGTACTAATGCCCGCAGTTTTACAGCTGCTTCTCTTCATGTTTCCTTTTCCCAAACTCAAAGGCAGAAGAAATAGCTGTAGGTACTCAGGTGTTGCATGTGTGGAGGTCTTCAAGTCTGAAGAGAACCTGAGGACCCCAGTGCTGCCAGAAGCTGGATCCTTTGGTGCCTGCAGCCTGTGAGATGCCACAGGGCATGCTGAGAGCAGAACAAATCTGTGCAGAGACACTTGCCTCTCATCTTGAAGAGGGGATAACCATATGTCTTCTAAGAAGCTGCAGTAACTTTACCTCTTCAGTGGCTAAAAAAAATGCTGTCTGCCTCTGCTTAAACCCTTCTGATTCCAGAGAGCACCTGCTTAGGCTCTGTAGTGGTCCTCTGAGATCTCTGCCTGGGACAAGCCAACTCTGCATTTCCATCCCCTCCCTGAATCAGTGTGAATTTAAGGATCCATGGCAGTTCTGCTAAAAACAAAGCAAGCTGCTTACCAAACACCCTGCTGAAGTTCACAAGTGGCAAACTGCCTCGGAAGGTAACAAGGCACACTGTTCTTAGGTAGGAATGTCAAGCCCAGAGTTTTTGGATGCTGCTTTAGAAAGGAAGAGTTTCAGTTGTAAGATGAGCTGTTGCCGTGATTATACAGCAAGTTCATTTCATCTTACTTTGGCACCCTGTCAGAACTAAGCATGAGCTAAGGTCCACAGGGCTCATAAACCAGACATGAACATGTGTGAATCAGAGCTCTTAAAACCTTAAGGTTATTGAAAAGGCAGAAAGGGTAAGCAGCTGAACTTAAAGCACAGAACTGAAGCTTGAAGTAGGAGTCTGTTAGAGGAGAATTCCTGACTTTGTCCTTATTTTTTTTAGGTTGCACCTGGGAATTTGGTGCCATGGTTAATTACATCAAGAAGACCTACCTTCAGACCCAGCTGGTTGTCGTGGGCTTCAGTCTGGGTGGAAACATCGTGTGCAAATACCTGGGAGAGAGCCAGGCCAACCAGGAACGAGTCCTGTGCTGCGTCAGCGTGTGCCAGGGGTACAGTGCACTGAGGTGGGTCTACAGACTTCTCCATCCTGGTCTCTTCTGGGGGTGCAGGAGTGGGCAGATCTTTGGCAGGGTCCGTGTGGAAGGGCAAGGGGAGGAGTGTGTTCTCTTGCACTGAACTGGTCTGACAGTCTGCAGTGTGCAGGATGCCACCCTCCCGAAGGGGCAGGCTGAAACTTTGTTGATTTGGCAGGACAGATAAGCTGTCTTATCAACAATGCAAATAAGTTTCTCTACCTGGCCAGGTACATGTTGGCAGCTTCTGTGCATGTGAACTGGCCAAACCTGGTGTCATGGGAGAGTTGCTAGTGTCCCGAAAGGAAGCATTCCCTGTGCAGCCCTGGGGTGATTAACCAGGCAGGCTGGGCAGCATGACAAACTGCTGAGGTGATGCCAGGTTCCCAAGCAATAGTTGACACTTTCTCATCACTCTGAGGAGTATTCCTTGGTTCATAATGGCTTTTCTGGATTCGCTGTGTCACTTCATCTGAAAGTTCTTCCTGGGGGAGACTAGAGACACAGCTTGTACACTGTCAATCCATGCCCCCCTCTTAGTGTGGCTCACTCAAAGGGTGCTGCAGGCTGCTGAGGAGATGGAGAGGCACTTGCAGCCACAAGATACAATTTGGAAGGTGGGGAGGGGAAGGCTCGTAGCCCTAAAGTCTGCCTAAAATGTTAACCTGTCATTCCCCACCTGGAAGCCAAGGCTGTAGCACCTCATGAGAGCTGCGAGAGCTCCACCTACTGCTAACATTCCCTTTGCTGATGTAGGATCTGGGCTGCTTGAAAACTGGTGGCTCAGTGGATGTGCAGTAACTTTCCATGTGTGCACAGCTAATGAAGATTAAAATAGTGTAACTGGCTAAGCTACTGCTTTCAGGTTTTGTTGTCCTTACATATGGACAGCTATTAAGGTGCAGCTGACTTCACAGCAATTCAACTGCCCTTTTGAGATCTGAGACAAAAGGGGCTGTTGAGACAAGGGATTTTTGGGTCAAGATCCTTTGGGCAGATAAAAAAAGGTGAAACTATGGCAGCCATGTGAGTGGCTTACTGTGGAGTTTGGTCTCCCAGCCTGATCAAGGTAGCTGGATCTCCCTTGATGCTGACGCTTTGCTCATACAGGGACCAGTTTGATATTCAGCAGCCTGCAGACACCTTCTGTCAGTTAAACTTTTACAGGTGAAAGCAAAGCTTTTTTTGGAAGCATTAAGATGTCACTAAAAGCTTGATACACACTTCAGTAATATTCATGGATATCCCTTTTGAAATCAGATGTGACTACTACTGAAGAGTATGTGATCTACTGCTTGGTCCCCATGAGTTCACACCCTTTAATCTGAACAGATGCCTTCAGGAACAGTTTTTCTGCTTTGTTTCAGATAAAATGGTCCTGGTTGTCTTGGGGTTCTGGCATAGAGCACAGAGCATCCTTTTGAAGCCAGCTCCTCAATTGCAGCCATCAGACAGGGTTTGCAAGGATCACATCGCTTCTCCACTTACCCAATACCATATTTTGGTCTCCAAAACAATGTTGCAAGACATGCTGTTCCCTAAGCCGATTTCTGCAGTAGTGTGTTGTGATGCCCTGGTAGAACAGCAGGGCAAGGACAACCTGTTTAACAATACTGCACTTGGATATTTGTGTGGAAAATAACAGCTGCTTGTCTAAATTTAATGCAGTTCTTCGGTGGGTTGTGCAAATGACTGAGCTCTTGACTCCACCTGCTGGGTAAACACCTCCTAACAAATTTCCAGTCACAAAACATCTGCTGTGCATTGCTGGGCCATCAGCAGGGAGGCTTTCAGATCTTGTGTATCCCTACCTAACATCTACTTCTGCTTTTAAGTGTTAATTAGCTGAAGAGCTAGGGGAAAGCAACGTCAGTAAATATCTACTAAGCAAAAGACAGAATAGGGAGGGCCTTGTGCCCCTGGTTATAGAAATGGGAGGGAGGAGGTACAAAGCACCTCCATGTGCTAAAATAACTGGCCTTATTCCTCTGGGCTACATGAAACTGTATTACCCAGGTACACATAACCAGTTAGTTTACAATTCCATTTTCTTGTACAGCCTTTATCCCCCAAATAACTTGAGGAAGTGAAGGGAAAAAGTGGTGATGAGCAAGGTGAACCAAGGATCTGAAATACAAAAACCTTTCCAGAGCATTAAGCAGGAGTCCCATAGATGGGCATAATAAAGTAGCAGCAATACCAGGATCTGCTAGAAGAATAGGTGGCTCTTAGTTTAATGAATTAACAGAATCTGAGGAATTTGTGCCTTGAGGCTAAATGAGGACAAGTCTCCTTATGCCTTAATCTCTGCCTGCACAGGCTTGATTCTGCTGCTTGATCTTGTGGAATGCATCTTCACTATAGCTATAGGCTGTGGGGAGAGGCAGCTTTGAAACCTGTGCAGTCCTCAAAATACTGGAAGCTGCCTTTTTTTCAGTACTTGCAGCTCTTCCTATTAGTACTCCTGCATACCACAGGAATTGCAGGGAAAGTAGCAGCTTTAACTTCAGACATCTTGTGATAACTTAATAGGTTTGCCTGGAAAATCTTTTATGAAGAAGGAAATGTGTGTCTTGTCTTCATTTCCTCTCCTGTCACAATCATGGTAGGTGTCTGGTAGTCTGGCTTGACTAAAAGATATGGAAGTTTGGTGGTTTTAATAAAATTCCATACTCCAGCATGGCTTAACTACAAGCAAACGTAGCTTGCTTTTGCTCTGCTAAGGACTTGCAGGTTGTGGCTTGGGAGGTCATGCTAAATCTGCTGTAGTTCTTATGGTATGTTAATATTTAAATGGTAGGAGTACTTCAGGAGCTGAAACTGCTCCCAGCATTCTTAAGTTGCTCAGTAAATGATAGTGTGTTTCCTCAGTAACAGCAAACCCTGCTAAGAGTAAAGCTCTAACCTGCCCATGACCCTGCATAGCAAAGGAGTGCTGGTATCTGGCAGAGCTCTCACAAGTCTGGATGACTTTAATTGTGTTTTAACAACAGATAAGCTGTGAAGTGCTATTCTGCTTTGAGAATAGGTAAGAGGCTTCAACTCAGATGCCACTTGCAGCTGCAACTAGTATTTATTCCTCCAGTTCCTGCCAATGAATCTAAAACAATAATGGTGTCTGTACATATTGGAAACATCTGCACAAATGATTTCCTCTGCAGAGCTAGACACACAATAAACAACACTCTGTTCAGCAGCAGCTTTTAGCCCTTTCCTTGGGAGTCCCATTAGGTAAATTACATTCAACTCGTGCAAAGGGATACTAAAATCCTCTTGTCAGTGTTGCAGATCTTGATGGATGGCTCTTAAATGCTCTGATCAAAACAGCTAATTGCCTTGTGTAAAATGAGACTGCAGATCTGTTTTCTGATACTACCAAACTGCATCAAAGTGGAAGCCATTTCCTGGAAAAGGTTAAGCTGTGACAGGGAAGGCCTGGAGACCTGTTTACATAGCCTCTAGGCTGCTGGGAGATGTTACAGCATATTAATCTGATACTCGAGGTCTCCATTAACAGCTTTGATCGTTGTGCACTGTGGTGTTTTTCCAGGGCACAGGAAACCTTCATGCAGTGGGACCAATGTAGAAGATTTTATAACTTCCTCATGGCAGACAACATGAAGAAGATCATCCTTTCTCACAGGTACTGCAGTACATCACTCTCACTGATGGGGGTCTGTTTCTGTAGTGGTTTTGTCTTCTCAGCCTTTTAAAATAGGACTTGTGAAAGAGATTATGCACCAGTTCCTTGCCTGGTAGCCTTCAGATGAACAAACAGAGAAGGGGAGCACCCATAGCAATCTCATTCATATGCTTTAAAATATACAAACAAGCTTTGGTCATCTTATTAGAATGCATGGAAGCTTTGTTGTCTTTTTGTGTTCTGAGGAAACTTGTTTCATGAATAAACAAGATACACGCAGGAAAACATTGTAATTAGACTTCAAAGCAGAGTGTTCTGCATCTGTTTCACTTCTAGCCAAAGAATTCCCTATTCAAGGAACCTCTTGTTCCTGAGGAACCACCTACCTGAGGTAGGACTAATCTTCAAGATCTGCTGTATGGACATAAACAAATAGTCAAACTGTAGTTCTGGCTTCTAGCTGTTCCTTTAGAAACTAGAGTACGTAGCCAGCAAAATACTTAGTGTTGCTCTTCCTAGAATGCAGCTGTACTTGTAGGATCCCTGTGCTGCTGTTGTGATCTATGGCTCTCACATAAGAGGAATGTGTGTGTTAAGCAGGTGACATGCTCAGTGTTGTTGTTTCCTCCATCTGAAGTTCTTAGAGTATTTTTTCTAGGGCAGTAAATGTGTTAAGCACCTCATCTGTGTGTATTTGAAGTTGCCTGACTCAAGGGAGAAGGAGGGGAATATCTAAGACCTGTTCCAATTAAGAGCATGTGTCACTTGCAAACTTTTAGTTCATTGTTTACACTCCTGTGCAGTATGAAACACTGGTTGAAGGAATTAGGGCAGCTAATACATTTAGTATGATCCACATAATTCATTCCAGATTGACAAATATTTAGACAACTTGACCAAATTTACCATGTGAAGCTAGGTAAGCCCCCATTAAAAAGCACTCAAATTCATAACCCAGAAAAAGCCAGTGCTGGCTTGAAGGCAAGTCTGTTAAGTAAATCTTTTTCTGTAATCACTTGTGCTCCAAGGCAACTCCCCAAATCAAACCTAGCCTCCTTCTTACTCTGCCCTGCAGCTGCCTCTGAAAGGGAATAAAAACCCCTTTCCAACTTGTGGCTTTTTGTATTCGTTAGGGGAGCAGTTTGTTCTAGTAAAGTAACACATCCTCTCCTGAGGGCAATAGCTAATTATGACAAGTGTCCATAGTAAATAGCTTTCTGCTAAGGTAAGGCCCCAAGTAATTCCTGCTGTATGAGCTAATCTAATATCTGGGCTGGGGAGACTTTAGGAGCAGATGGTGAAGGAGATGCTATGCCCAGGACTGTTAGTGCTTGCAGACCACACATGGCTTTGGTCTGAAGCCAAAGGACCCTCCCTCTAGCATGCAGCCTGCGTTCCAAATACCTTTAATACTGTCTGTTTTGGGGAGATTCTTTTTAGAGGCTTCTCGTGCAGTTTTTCAGTATAATAGAAATTTTTTTTGTGAAGAGGTTGCTAGGTTTTCTCTTATGCCTTGTCACAAAGGGAAGTGGACAAATAAGCTGCTCTTGTTCCCAAGAAAGCCCAGTCTAGACATAGTCCATTGACTCAGTTATCCTTGAACAGGTCCTGGCTTTGCTGCCCTTATGTTATGTGGATGTTTTTCTTGATGTTACTCTTTCAGGCAAGTTCTTTTTGGAGATAACATGAAGAAGCCACAAAGCCTGTCAGATGCCGATCTGAGCAAACTCTACACAGCAACATCCCTTATGCAGATTGATGATAATGTTATGAGGTATGAAGGGTAATTCTCTGATCCTGTGTGGAACTCTGAGAGTACCTTCTCTTTCAAGTGCTGCTCTTACATGCCCCTTGCTGTGCCTGTCTGACTGAAATGCAGTGCTGACAACCTTAAACTCTTCCTTGCCTTAACACTGAATAAAACTCACCAGAAAAAAAACCTTATTGAATTTCACAGTTGCAGTTTCTGTAAAATCATCCAGGAGGCATTTTTTGTCAGGAACATCTCAACCTGCAGCCTTCAATAATGTAGGAAGAAACCAGCTCTGCCTGGAAGCTCTAGCAAAAAACAACGCAGAATATGGGAAGTAGCTCAGAACTGCTCTTGAATGTCCTTAGCCCTGCCTGAATTTTGAAAAAAAACCCACCTTTTCCCCGAAACCTACTACTGGTATTGTCAGTAAACACTAGAGTTGGCTGAGACAATACACTTGTCACAATAACACCAAAATTAAGCTGCTTTAAGCAGCAGCCTGTTGCTGCCTGTGTCCGTGAAAACAACATAGTATTTTCTGCAGTGGCAGTATTTGTACCATGGCATGTTCCTCATTGTTTTCCAGAACAAAGCTGTCAACTCTCAGCTGTAAAGCTATAACACTTTGGGCAGACTGGGAGTATTTCTGGCTGTTTTTTGAAAGCCATTCCTAGGGAAATCTACCTGCTCGTGTCTCATCCTTGAGGCCTTTTTAGTTTGGTCCAATAGCTATGTTTTCTTTGTTTAAAAACATAACTGATAAGGATTTGACAAAAAACTTGGAACCACAGTGAGTTCTGGTGGCTTGTAGGCAGGCCCTTCTGTCCAGTGTGTTTGAGGTTCCTAAACTGTGGTGGATTTGTATTTGGAAAGGCTTTCAGGTAAAGATGAACAAGACCATAACTTTGTGTTTTCCATATGTACTATTGCTTAAGTGACGTGAGATACTTTAAAAGAAATGAACTGAAGGCTGCTAGACTTCAGTTTGCATGTTTAACTTGTCATGATGTGTGAATAAGCACAGAAAGCATCAAGGTTTGTGTTGCCAAAGGTGAGTTTTGCAGAGACACTGGGTAGGAAAACAGTATTGACCATGAAAATTGAGGCATCATTCCTGTATCTGCATAGATGTCCTTACTTGAAAGCAAGAGTCACGTGGGTACTAGAGGCAGATGATTGCAATGACAGTCTTCTCTATTTCAGGAAGTTCCATGGTTACAGTTCCCTGAAGGAATACTACGAAGAAGAAAGCTGCCTACATTACTTGCACAAGGTAAACTCTTGCAATAGACACTGCTCTTGTAGCTTTCTTTTCCTACTGAAGAGAAAATGCACCATGGTTTCTGTTGATACCTGGACACAGCTGTCTTAGCTGGGATTTTCAGCAATAATCAGACACAGTATATTGGAGTGGGATTTCAGTTCTTGCTGCCCCTAATATGGGGGCTGAGTGCTCTGGGCTCTTAAGAGCTTATAGCTCTGACAGGTAGTAGCACCCAAGTGATCTGGATAAAGCCACACGTTCAACTGAACTGCTCTGAGTGTATGAGGATACAGTGGGAAATGGGTAATGACAGAGCTTGCAGATTCAAGGAAGGAAGACTTACTAGAAACTGTGGAAGAGACTCAGGATGCTATCTAGCAGGCAGATGCTTAGACCAGAGTTTTGCAGAAGTGGAACTGAAGGATGAATTCCTCCTTGATCTACTGAGCCAAAGGATGGAGATGTTCCAAGGGAGTGTCCTGGACTTTAACCAAGGTGTCCATAACAGAGCTGGCACTGTCTGCCTGATGTCCAAAGCAATACAGAGGGGGAAAGGGTGTAGCTGTTTGAGTTCTGAGAATGGGGAAGATCTGACTCAGTCTGTATTTACCCTGATACAGCCCTGCCCCTTTCATACAGTTGAGTTAACAATAATAACAAAGTGCTGCTAAGTGAAAAAACACCACTCTTGAATTTTCACTTTTTCTGCTTTTCTGATATTTATGCAGGTACAGGGCAATTCTGAAATAAGATGTCTTAATTAAGCTAAGTTGGTAGACTGAAATTTGAATACCAGCCACTTATTCTTTCCTCTTCTGCCATGTGTCTTGATGCAGATCTATGTTCCTCTTCTGTTGGTTAATGCTGCTGATGACCCTCTTGTGCACGAGAGTCTTCTATCAATTCCAAGGGCTCTTTCAGGTAAGTTGAAGTTGTTTCCTCTAACTGAATTTTTGTGTACCTGCAGCTTCCTTATCAACATCATGATCTGTGATTTCAAATCAGCAGGACTTACCTCCACACATCTGTACTCCTCTGGGAGGTGTACTAAGCCTCTTTAAATCACCAGTTGCTAGAACTAGCGAGGCTAACCTTGAGCAGGAAGAGATGGAGTCCTTTCAGGCACCTTCTGTTGTTCTGGCTTGCGTTGATAGCAAGCAGGTTACATTCAGGCTAGATTCTTGAATGGAAAAGTGCTTCCTTGTGTCTTTATTCCTCACTGGAGTTTGGTAGAAAGGTGGGTGGTTATAGTGATAATGTCTTAATCAGTACAAATGAACACTTCCCTTTGAAGAGGGGGGCACATGCTGGGTTTAGTACTGAACTAGGATCTCTCTTTTGAAAGGAGTTCTGTGAGCTGTCTTCAGCCAAGAAAATAAGTAAATTATCTTTAGGAGCTCAGAAGAGGGAGCTGGCTGTTGTTTCATCCTGCAGATAGTGGGTGCCCAGGGAGGGAAACAGGGTTCGCTCTTTTCCTGGTTGAAAGCTGTGGACAGAGAATTTATCCACAGCTACTTCCAGACTAAAGCAAGCACAGGGATTTTTCTCCTAGAACAAGGTGGCTGATGTACTGCTGGAGCTCAGTGCAGCTCGATGTGATGCTAACAGTCCCAGCTCGAGTTTGTGAGAGTTACAGATGCTCACTAAAGAATGAACATTCTGATGGTGACAGGTATTGCTGTAAGGGTCCAGCCAGCAGCACTTCTTGGGCAGCCACCTTGTACTGGCTGGGACTGGTTCCTGCAGTCTGTCCTGTTCTGAGAAGGGGTAAGGTTATGTGCTTTGGACTCGCTGTGGCCTCTCAGTGCATTTCTGCTTCCTACACATGAATGCTCCTTTGGTTCAGATGGTATGCCAAGGGTTGAGGTTGATTATCACAACTTAAGATGGTTTCATTCTCAGCTCCAAGATGTTAACCACCTGGAATTTTCTGCCTCCTTTTGTTTTTACAGAGAAAAGAGAAAATGTCATGCATGTGCTGCCCCTTCATGGAGGCCACCTGGGATTTTTTGAGGGATCTGTACTATTCCCAGAACCCCTTACCTGGATGGATAAGCTTGTGGTACAGTATGCCAATGCCATCTGCCAGTGGGAGAAGACGAAGTCTCACTGCTCAGACACAGAGCAGGCTGTATCTGGCCAGGAGTAATTGACCCAAAGACTCTGGATCACTTCAGTGTATCTCCCCCTTTGGGAACATCTTGTTCCCTCACCTGCTGCTTCAGGTTTCCATTCTCCTTGATATCCTATGGCTGGGGTTTGATCACAATGTTTTCTTCCAAAGTGAAGTTAAAGCAGAGGCTGATTCCTGGTCAGAGCATCTTTGCATATAGTCACTTGGGTTTGTAATTTACTGCTCTGCTTGAAGGAGTAGGTTGACTGGGACTTGTTACAGGGTTATTGAGCTAAAGACTGCTTGCTTTAATATAATTTCAAATGTCAATCTCTTCACCTGCTGATCAAAAACTTGATCTGCAGCATTAGTTTAGGTCTAGATGATGGGGTAACTGACTGTTGTCTGTCCCAGTGGTGGAAAAACCCTGTACCAAGCTACAAGCCAGTGAATGGTTCAGTCTGTAAGCCACTGAAACGTGGCTTGGAAAAACACATACTTGACTGTAAGTGGAGTTCCAGCCTTGCACCATCTCAAGGGAAGCCTTTTCAGTCCTAGGAATGCACTCACAGAAGTGAATCAGTTTAAAAATACTTAACTCTTCCATACTTCAGCCATCTGGATTGGGGTGTCTTTATGCTGGGACTCCAAGTAGAGAAAAGCTGCAGACTGGTAATACAAGTTAATGTTTCTATGTAAGCATGTTCTCACACCAAGACCAGATAAGTCACCTTCTTGTTGTCATTGCCTCTTTAAATGTAATCACCTTTTCAGTACTTGATTATTTTTTGTTGATGTTTGTTTGATCCAGGGCTTCTTAAAGTTGGCTCTGGCTTCGAAATGAAAACCTGTGATTAAGAACCTACAGGATCTTTCTGTGAGCTTAGTCTGTTTTTAAGAATATTTCATAGAGAATTACATACTGTTAGGGATTAATTTGTTGTGGGGGAAGGGATCTATTTAGATTTGCTCCCCTTATGTCAGGGTAAATTATAGCAAAATTCTTCCCCTTAACTTTCAAAGCATCAAATGGCTTTCAGGCACATGACTTGCCTTACAGTTGATGGGAACTGGATGTCTCTAGCCCTGTGCAACTAAAATATCTTTGCATAGCTAACTACTTCCATATCTACATAAACACTGTAGGATTACTGGCTCTGGTAAGACACTGGACTCTTCCTCACTTGAATTCCTTTTCCATGCCCAGACATCCTCTTAGAGTTCTAATGTGCAAAGTGAAGTATGAAAGCTGTTTGCAGGAAGGATACCTACTCACTTGTGCTTTTCCTTCAAGTGGCTGTTATGGTCTCTGTCAAGATGGTTATCAAAGACTCTGATCTATCCCCTGGAAGGAAAGATGTCCCGTGACAATCTGGAGTCTGAAACTTTGTGGTCAGAATCTTTTGAAGTGTTTGTTCTGTCAATATTGTACTCTCATTAATCCATCCTTAGGACTTCTTTATCACAATGTCAGTGAAGTTCTGTTCTTGTCACGCTTCCCACATCAATTAGCACTTTATTGCATCAGCCTTGGTCTGTGTTCCAGGCACTTTAGCTTATAGCTTAAGGGCAAAACAAGCTGCAAGACTTCAGCCTGATAATATAGGGGAACAAGCCTTCCGGACTGCCCTGCCCCTGAACTTCAGTAGGTTGGAGAGGTGAGCTTTTGTTTTACTAAAGCAATAATTAACTATTGTAGCAAAGGTGCATTATCATATCAGGAAATTCCTTTCGTTTGCCTTAGGCCAGACACTGTGGCCTGTTACAGTGAACTGTGGATATCTACACATTCGCCTTGTTAGTAAATCCAGGGTTCACTTTTTTTCTTCAGAGAAAAGATGTGACCAAGTTAAGGCTATAGAAAGACTTAGCCATGCTTGTGGTTGTTCCTGAAGAAGTATTTTAGGGCATCAGTTAGCAAGACTATTCTTAGCTGATGGTTATCTTGTCTCTATGTTGTTACCCTCTTATTCATACTGCATCTGTATATCACTAAAATCTGTCAAAAGACATTTCAGGTTTTTGCTTAAGTAGCTGTTCATGTAATATTCATTGGATATGACTTAAATATCTCCTCGCTTCAATAGAAGTGGAGTGTAAACAACACTTGTACACATCAAATAGATACAGGATAAATTTAGTTGTGTGGATATGTTTTTTTTATCTCCAGCAGGTTACAACTTTAGAAGTGTGTTGACTTTCATGCTACACTACAGCTGTAGCTTACACAGGTCATGGCTCTCTGCCTTGAGGAAACAGAACTGCCCTTCCTGTGCTCTGTGGATCCTTCCTCAGTCCAGATTTACTGTGCTGAAAAGAGTATCAACTTCAGGCAGCTCTAGAGGAGCAGAAGTTGTCCTTGGTATCAATACCACTGTAAGAAAGGTTGGTGTGCATCTGACCTCCTTTGAGAGCATATCTGCCTTCAGCAACTTGAGAACCTTATCAAAGAGGGGTGCTCTGCCCAGCTCCATAGGCAGCTGAAGCTCTGCCTTCCTTCCAGGACCTCAGACTAATAGAACAGTTCAGATGTTGACTGGCCTAGAACATGAATGTCAGGAGGGTGAGAACTGGCTGGGTACTGTCTGGGAAGTTTAATGTTGAGGCAAAGCAAGTGTTTTGGCTCTTTCTTGGCCAGGTCATGCCCGTCCCTCTGAAAGTGGAGCTTTGTCCTGAGAAGCCTTGGGAAAAAATTTCCAGCTTCCATTTGGTAAAGATCATTCTTGAGGGACCAGGCCTTAAAATGGGTTTCTCTGTTTCTGAGGTATGAGGAAGCTACCTTGTCATATGTACCTTTATTTCAAACTGATTTCACTACAGTAGATGACTAGTCAGTCAGTGACCCATTTTTAAGCAAGTCTCTTAAAATGAGGTGAGTAACTGGGCAGTTCTCAAAGCAGCAGGAGCTGTAGCTTTGTCCAATCAAGCAGAGATTTTTCTTTTAAAGCTGGAGGGCCTTTTCAAGGAATAGTCCTTCCTGCCCCACAACCTAAGCCTTCATACTTCAGAAGTGCTGATGCTGTGGACTTCTGAAACTCTCAACTACAGAAGTAATATGGATCTCTGTCTTACTCCTTTTAACTGGTTTTTGCACTTCCCTTCAACAGCTATTCAAACCACTTGGGATTTGACCAACTAATTCCAGTCTCTTTGGGGAAGAAGAGCTTTTTGCTGTGGCTTGTTTGTGCAAGGTTTCTGGAGCCTGAGATTCAGCTTACTAAGCTTGTTGTGAGTGATAGCTGTGTCAAAAAAACCCATGTCTTCATCTCACCCAACTTGATGCTGCTTTCAAAGCAAGACTCATGGTGTCAGACCTGCAGCAGTAACTTAGATCTTAAGGAAGCGAGAGAGGAAAAAGTTAAGCTGCAGTGCATGTTTAAAGACCTTCAAAGAAAGGAATATTGTATTAAATCTTGCTGCTGACAGTGACTGGCAACTGATACCTAGTGCCAGTAGCCCAAGATGCATGAGACTTTGCCCAGTCTTAATCTGAAATACTCTTGTCTCCCAAAATAACACAGTACTAGTCTTGTGTTGTGGGCAGGTGGTCTTCACTTGCCCAGCAAACTCAACCTTTAAATGCCATCTGAATTTTTAAATCTTAGAGATGAAGTTGCCTTTTTCATCTCTTGTCAAGACACTTGAGATTGTTGAAATGTGCAGTTGTAGATCATTGCAGTATAGTCTGATAGCACAGTTCAAGATTACAGCATGATGGATCTCATGTGTGCTGTTTGATTTCAGACTGGGATTAGAAAAAGCATTAGCAGAGCTCTTCCCCAGGTAGTCTCACGTGGTATACACACCTCTTTCCTGTCACTGGATGTAAACAGCACTTGAACATCAACCCCAAGAAATTCCCTCAATCAGATGGCAGGTTGCAGAACTTTGAACTCTTTGATGGTTAGGCTGGTCCAGCCATCACCTTTGTCAGTGTCTGGAGAGATCTGAAGATTGTGAGCAACTGGGACCTTGCTCTTACTGAACACAAGGAACTTGCAGCTTCTGCTACATCAGATCTGCCAGTATTTTTAATGGTTCCTTGGTTTACATTTACACTGAAGGTGTTTTCAGGTGAGTCTGGCAGTGTTGTAGTTACAGGGTAAAGACAGACACTTAAACTTCCCTCAGTCTTTTTCTTGAGTGGCTTTTCTGCAGTTCCTGTTTATGAAGACACAGGTTACAAAGACAGGGCATTAAGCAAAGATGTTGGGAACTATTCACTCCAGTACTGAATTTAGCCAAGCTACCTGTGTGTCATCTGTTCTGGGCCTGTCACAAGTTCCTAGACTACAGCCCTTTGACACGTGGTGCCTTGCCCTTTTTCTCCCCCTCCTTTGATATCAGCATATCTAGAGACTTCAGTAACAGTTCTGTTAGAGCTTTTCAGGTTTTGCTTTTTGTAGATGAACGCTGGGTAGTGAGGCAGCTCTGGTGATGTGCACTGTACAAGCGTGTGCTGACTTAAAGGACCTTTGTGGGCACCCTACAACTGGCTACAGTCTATTTCAAGTCTTAAAATAACTATGTATATAAGCAGTGGACCGTTTCCAGCTCTCTGTTCCTCTAGCAGTAGGGATTGAGTCATAGAAGGAGGGTTTGCTTTGTTTCTTATGTGACTTGTTACCTTACAATCCCAAAGTTTTTGTGTCTAACTCTCCAGCAGCATAGCTGGAGGTAGATTGCCTAAGTGACTACATCTCAAAGAAAAAGAGCAGAGAGTAGCAACTTCAGGATTTAATTGCCAAACTGTTTAGTCAGCTAGATTGCTTCCAAATTTTTCTAGAAATATTATGTCTGTCTGGAGCTTACTGAAGTTCTTCACAGCCTTTTTCTAGGAGACCAGAAAAGGCCCTAACCTTGTGTTGCACGTATAAGTCACTTGTTGTGAAGAGCATCTTGTTTCTGACTTGAGTCACGTTCCATGTGTCCTTACTCCTTAAATGGGTCTGTTCATTGTGTAGGTTCTGGAGCCACTGTGAACTCAAAGCAGCACCTACTTCATGGCTTCTAGGTGAAAAGCAAACAGCCTCTGGGTATGAGGACTTTCCAAATTTTCTCTGAGTACAGAATGCCTCAGAGCAACACCAGCCCAAGGGAACTGTGCCCCTTTTATCACTGGGGGGTGTCTGTTATACTGGCCTGGACTTTCTCAGCTATTAGAGGAGGAGCTTAGACATAAGTGCCATCAATGAGTCAAAGGAGTTGTCAGCTTTCCACGCTGTGCTGGAAGGGTTTCTAGGGTTGTTCTGAACATCTGTATGCTTAGTTTTGCTGGTTAATCAATGGATGCAAACACTGCAGTCCAGGGCAGCATTTACCAGATTGGCTTTGCTGGTACTGAATGGCCATTTTTAAGTCTAATGCTCTCCAAAAGCTCCAGACCTCATCATCTGTGGGTAAAAGCTTTTCTTTCCACATGGCCTTGTGTAACCCAGGTAGTTTTAATGCCAGTAAGGAGCCCAGTCCTGTGAGGTGGCCCTCCAGAAAGCTTTTGGGCTTCTTTCTGAATCATAAGCTTGCATTGTCTATCTCTGGTTGTGCAAGAGCTTTGATTAGATACAGAACTTTCTTCTAGGATCTCCTTTATTAGTTCTACTGGGATGTTGACCCTTCTCATGGCTCCTGGCAACTGGGAAGTCCAAAAAAAAGAAAAAAAGCAGCCAAACAAAATACAGTTGTATTTGATATAACCAAACCCTACTGCCTAGCCCAAGTCAGCAGCTTTTCAAAGGAGCATGTTTTCTCATTGTGTTCCTTGGCAGCTTGACCATAATCCCCAGCAACAGATAGCTAGACATCCTTCACGAGAAAGCATAACCTCTTCCTCTGAAAATCCCAAGCTGGAGTGTGTGGAGAACTTGGGAAGAGCAGACCTGTGCCCTTCTCATTTTGCCCATGCAGCTGTGTTAGAACAGGCTGAGGGACTTCTAACGTTCTTGGTGAGCAGTTTGCCAATTGGAAAATATTTTCATAGTAAAATTACACTCTGGAACCATCTTTAAATGCTGCCCTGAAAAAGCTTGTATACTGAGACACCCTCCCCACTGCCATGTTCTGAGTCAGATTCTCTGGAGCTGAGAGCTGCAGGGGAGATGATTTGCAACTAGCAATGCAATTTTTCTATATCTGCTGATGTTTACCTTGAAAATTATCTACAAATATATATAAAACAATGTCTTTTTTTCTTTAATTTTCGTTCTTGTGTGGTGTAAAATGGAGGTCATTGCAAAACAAAATGTAATTTTATCTTTGATTCAGTGGGATTTCTTTATTTAAAAATAAAGGACTTATTGAAGTCAGTGCTACGTGTGGTGACTGTGTGATGGTGCTGAGTGATGAAGTCTGTCTGTCACTCTTGACAGGTGAAGCAGCCATGCCTTCTTGCTCCCTCTGCAGAGGGGAGAGGATGGTTTCATGTGGGATATCCTGGGCCAACAAGGTAATGTTGACGAAAATGCAATTGTGTATCTGACAGCGTTCCCTCAGTTATGAGACTGGGAGTAGCTAGAGGAGGAGGAACAAGAGGAATCCTTCAAGCCCAGCCCTTCTGTGTGAATTAGTGTTAGAGAGTTGCTGTATCAGCCCCCAGGCTCTCCTAGGACCATCATGTCGCTGGCTGGAGGAATCCTCCAGAGCCAGACCTACAGCTGGGCCAGGACTAAAAGCTATCCAGGGCTTAGTTGTGGCCCTTCCTGCAGCACATGGAAGGACTCTCATCTGGGACAACACTTTCTCTGGAGTGTGTGGCAAAGCTTTTGGCTCATGTGTTTCTGCAGAAATCATCATTGTTATTTTTCCCCTACTTGAGAACAAGTGCATTTCCCAATCTTTCAGCTGCTGGCAAAAGAAATGCACAACAGCATCTCGGGCCAGGACACTGATATCTGAGACCAGGGCATAGGAAAGCCTTGCCAAAAGCAATACTTGACTGATAGGGAGAGCTCACTGCTGTGTGGGGGTTTTTTTACCTACAGACCAAGTGAGATTGGTGTGGAAGGTGCCTGGGACCAGTGAGCCATCAGGGGAGCAGGGCCAGGACTATTGCTGCTTTTCCCCTGGAATGAGAATTGCTCTGGGGCAGACTGTTTCTGGCTCCACCTCTAGTTTATTGGCAACTGTGATTTAGCTGTTCACTCTACTTCAGAACTCCTTCCTGGCTTGCTCAGAGTCACCCTCGGGGGAAGCTGAGGCTAGCATGGATCATGCTTCCTGCTCTGTTTGCTGTGCTCTTCTGTCTCTCCATCAAAACAAGCTGTTGGCTGACACTGTCCCAGCAGTGGTGAGCAGCCCCAGGGACCTCCTGAGAGCTGTGACTTTCCCAGTCCCAATCCCAGAGGCATCAGTGTTGTGCTCCCCTCTGTGAATATGAGTTTGGGTTTGTTTGGGGTTTTTTTTTGTATTCTAAGTGAGCTGCACTCCCCCTGCCACGTGAGCTGTGCCGTTCTGTTTGCAGGGGCCTGACTGCTGTAGGGTTATCACGTTTGGCTTCCTTGGGACAGCTCCAGGTGCTTCCCAGCCCTGGGGAGAGCACTGCATAATAAGGAGCCAAATGCAGCAGAAAGGTGCCTTTCACTCTTCTCTTTGGGCTCTCAACCAAGGCTGGTGTAGCCTCAGGGGGGGGGACTTGCCCTGTGCTGAATAAACCTGCTGCTGAGGCTGGAGAAGATGGATTTAACCCTGGTTGCCTCTGCCCAGACAGACCCCATCCTCCCCACAGCTTCAGAGCTCATGTCCTGTTTGGTTTGAGCCTGAGCCAGTGCCCTGATGAATGTGGTGCTTGTCAGCACCCTCTACCTTGGCCAGCTTCAGGTGTGGATCTGGTCTTCTGGCTCATGAAAGGTGCCTATGTGTATCTGTAGAGCAGAGAGGGAGGGGTGAGGACAGGGCATACTGCAGGACCAGGCTGAGGGAGAAGGTAACCTGGGCAGAGACCAGCACCTTCCTCCTCTCCAAGCCCTACTGCTGGCCAAGAGAGGAGATGATGGTCTGGAGAGAGGTATCTGATCAGCTCCTTACAGGAGAAGGCTGCTTCATGAAGCAGAAGAGACTACCTTGCCTGGGACACAGCTGCTTCTGCCTTCCTTCTGCCGACTCCACATTAACAAGGGCTAATTAGCATTGGGCACAGCTCTGTTTGTGGTGTGAGGACCATCTTTGACCCTCCTTTACCCTTGGTGGTAGCTTCTGGGGGAGGGTTCCTGATTGAGCTCCCTCTCATGGTGCAGTGTTAGGGGGAACAGCTGTGCTGAGGCTTTTGAAG
>WUAM01000431.1:109778029-109809175 GCA_024336885.1 Actenoides hombroni | reverse complement strand
AACTCGCTCATTAGCAGGGAGCAGGGGCAGCGGCAGGCACTGGGCAGGCTGCCAGCCCAGCCTGCTCCCTCAGGTCGAGCGGGACAGGTCTCTTCCCCAGCTTCTACCCCAAAAAGCCTGGCAAGGTCCTGCTGTGAATTTGGCCACATGGGCAGGGTCTGGCTGTGGGGATGGATTCACAGCAGAGGGTGCTCCTGGGGCTGGTCCTGCCTGGGGACCTCCGATTCCTCCCCAGTAAAGCCACCCAAACCAGCATCCCCACGAGGCCCCTTTCAGCTTTTCAAATAAATAAATAAAACCCAACACATGGGCAGAGTTGTTTGTTGGGGTTTTTTTACTGATGCCTCCAAGTGGTGGTTGCCTGCTTGGAGCTTTGGGAACCAGAAACCAACCCACCCTCAGGGTGATGCTGGGGACCTGCAAAGGAGGGAAGCCCTGGGCTGCAGCAGGGACCGTGCCAAGCCCACATGTGGGTGCAGCGGGATGGCAAAATGAGATTTGTTTTTTTTCTGGGACATCCACATCCCAGCATGCCGAAGCTGCATGGGGCAGGGTAGCCTCTGCAGCCTTAACTCTTTTTGCGCCCAGTGTCGTGCACGGCTCCTTCCCCAAGCCCAGGGGAGGAGCTCAGCTGGGCTTTTACCGTGACGGGGATTTTGGGGAGGTGGTAGGGCCAGGCTAAGCACCAGAGCAGGACTGAAGGGGCTTACACAAGGCATGTTTTGTAATGTCACTGGGATTTATGGATTTTGTTTCCACAGGCTGTCCCGCAAATGGAGCTGAGCCCCACTGCAAGGGAGGGAGGAGGAGGAAGGCACGAGACTCCACATGAAGGGCAGGGGGGAGCTGAGAGGGAAAACCCAGACCTGTGCCAAGACCCCAGGCGATGCCACCATGGCCAGGGGCACCACATGCTGCTCTCCACAGGAGACCTCCCAACCTGCCCATTCCCTCCCCACTCCAGCCGCAGCACATGGCTCAGCTCCCTCCTGGACCTTGTTGCACATTTGTCTGCATCCCACCGAGCAAGACAGGGTGTGACGTGAGGACATCAGCAGCATGGGGGCTCCTAAGAGCCCCAACGGCCTTGCACAGGGTTGGCAGAGGGGACCTCCGCTCCCCTGGCCATCCTACTCAGCAAAGACGACGTTGCTCACGTGCAAACCCAGCGGGTGCTTCGTCCTGGGGAAAGGGGTCTTCAGCAGGGGTGGCAGCCCCAGGAAGGACCCACCCCAAGGCCTTGTGGCCGGATCCCCTAGGGAAGTTCTTGGCCCAGTCCAGCCCTTTCCCTCCTCGCGGCCCCTGGCCCTGGGCGAACCCTCTCCCCCTCGCTCCCCCTGTCAGCTCCCGCTCCCTGCGAGCACGGCGCTTGCGAAAGCTCCCACACCGTGCTGGCACCGGCTCCTCCGGCTAAATCCCGCTGCTTAGAGGCGGGCTAAACCTCCTCGTGCGCCCAAGGCCGCCCCTCGTGCCCCGGGCCCGGCATTAAGGGGTTTACTCGACGGGATCCGCACCCCACGTGGGTGGCACCCGCAGGCGCTGGGCACTGCTGCTGCGGGGTGGCCCTGAATGGGCACTTTGTGCCGAGCGCCCCAGTGTCCCCCCCTTCCCCGGCTGCCCGCACCACGTGCCTGCACCCCACGCTGCCTGCACCCCACGTGCCTACAGCCCACGCTGCCTGCACCCCACGCTGCCTGCACCCCACGTGCCTACATCCCACGCTGTCTGCAGCCCACGCTGCCCACCCCAGGTGCCTGCGGCCCGCGCTGCCTGTACTTCACAGCGCCCTGCACCCCGCGCCAGCTTGCACCCCAAATGCGTGCGCACCAACCACCCTGCACCCCCTGTGTCTGCCCCCCGCGGGACTCGAACCCGCGATCTGCCAGACCCGGCGTGACCCGGGCGGGCGGGAGCGGCGGTTGGCGCGGACGGGAAGTGAGCGCGCGGGGGCGGGGCCTGTTGCCGGGGCGACGGGCGGGCACTTCCGGGCGGGAATTTCGGGAGGCGGCGGCAGCGCGTTCGCGGCCGGACCGGGCCGGGCCGGGCCCCTCGGCGGCCTCATGGCCCAGCACATCCTGGCGCTGGCGGCCGAAGAGGCCCCGGAGCGGCTGCAGGAGGCCCTGCAGGGCCTGGGGGAGGCCGAGGTGCGCGGGTACCCCGCGGGCTCCACGCTGTGCGCGGGGAAGCGGGGCGAGGGGGGTGTGTGCGGCCGGGCCCCGTCAGGGGGGCGAAGGCGGCTTCTCCTCGGGTGAAGCGCAGCTCACGGCGTCCCCTTCTTTTTTCAGCTGGGCGATATGGTCACAAGGCAGGCCCTGAAGGGGAGGGAGACGGCAGCTTTGCTAAGAGGGATCTTCAAAGGTGGGTGACCTCTGGGGGGGGAGGCGGGCTCTGGCCCCAGCCCTGCTGATTGCCGAGGAGCCGGCGGGGTACAGGCTGGCTGGGTAGGTTAGGGGTCAGCAGCACAAGGAAGTGTCACTTTTGGCAAAGAACCAGCTCGTCGTGACTGTCACAGGGCAGCATGACGTTCAAAAAGAGATCTGTGGAAATAGGAAACAGGAAACCTGACTGATATGTTTTTAATGAACTTGTTGTAAGTGGGCTTTAGTTCTGGGAGCCTTTCAGTACTTTGGAGTAGAACTGAACTGGCCAGTTGAGAATTAATGGACAAGCTGATTCTTCTCAGCTTTTTGACACTTCCTGATGCTTGGCAATGGGTTGAGTGTACCACAGGGTGTGATACAGTGTGAGTGCTTCAGCTGTTCTATCCAAGAGATTCTCATTTCCTGTGCTCTGGCTTTTTATATCTGTGTTGTCAGATGGATAAAACACGGAGCTGCGGTCAGGTGACAGTTTATCCCTGCTAATTTCACGTTGTATAGCAACATGTTGTTACTCACATAACTTTTTTCCCATTCTTTATTTCCTTTATTTCTTCGTTATTAGGCTCCCCGTGTTCCCAGCAAAGCGGTGTTCTGAGGAGGCTTCAGGTTTACAAGCACTGTGTCCCACTAGTGGAGTCAGGGGACCTACATTTGGCCAAAGCATCTGAAATCATCGGGCTGCTGATGCTGGAGGTAGAGGCTCATTTGGGCTGGTTTTCCTGGGTTCTGCTGAGAGTTGTTTGATATGTAGGCTGAGGTACTTCACTAGGCCACTGAGGAAAAGGAATTCTGTCCTCTCCACTGGTGTTGGAATTTGCTCTGTGTGTAAATGCAATTATCTTTGGGTATTTAGCCTTAAACTCAGAATCCCAAACCTATAATCACATCAGCTTGATTTACTGCCCTGTTCTATAAAGGAGAGTATAACATAGAGCTCTTGGGGCTGAACTCCCTTTTAGGGGCACATTTCGCTCTTGTCCTTTGCCAGGTTTTGGTGACGGTTTGGGGGTACCTCTGGAATTCTCCTTTGCCCCTGCCTCAGGCTCTTTCACGTTGCTGTATCTTCCCCCAGGCTCGACAGCTGCCAGGCCACGCATTGGCTGAGCTCGCCACCCTGTTTGTTGATGTTATTAAAGCTGGCAGCCTGTCTAACGGGAAGTCCTTGGAGTTGTTTTCCACTGTTCTCACTGCATTGGCCAGCTCAAAGGAAAGCCTGGCTTATGGCAAAGGTAACCCCTCTCTGTTCCTTCTCCTCGTCCTGTCTTCCCTTCCTCGGGAATCAGCTCCTAAAAGACTTCTGCTTTTTCAGGTGAACTGAATGGGGAAGAGTTTAAGAAACAGCTGATAAACACGCTCTGCTCCAGCAAGTACGTGTGTCCCTGACAGCTCTTAGTTGTGTGGCAAAATGGTGTGCTTCACGCTGTGCTTTGAAAAAACAAAGACATGACCACGAGTTGGATGTCACCTCCTGTGTCAGTTCCCTCTGTGACAGTGTCTTCCCTGGCTGGGAAGGCAGGGAGGCACCTTGTGCCCAGATCTTGTACTAGTGTTGCATCACCTGCTCTCAGGGAGTGCTTGGTTTTATCCCCTTCTTGGTATTTGGTATTGTGGGGACTGGGGCAGTTCAGAACCATGACCAATCTGGCAGTGGTGATTTCTGGTGGAAATCTGGCTTCTGATCTTAATATCAGAACGCAACAGGGAGATGGAGGCTTTGAATAATTGTGTACAAGGAGGGAAGGCCTAAGAGATAATTCTGCTTGCTCTCAGTTTTACGACCTATTTTTATTTTACCAGATGGGATCCTCAGAGTGTAATACATCTTGCCAACATGTTCAGGTAATTCTTTTCGCCTTCAACATCAACACTTTCTTGTGCTGTGGTCACGTCTGTGTCCTATTTCACATGCAGTTTGGGACAAGTATGAGCAGGAGGTCAGACCATGCCAGGCACAGATCCCTTTGGATACAAAGCACAGCTGGGCAGGCATGTGCCAAGGACTGGGCATGGTATCGTGGGTTTTATTCCCTGTGTGAGCGAGCCTTGGCTAATTAACAATACATTAGTGAGCAGGCAGAGTGTAGAGGAGACCTAAGCACCAAAGGCTGAAGAGTATCCTAGGACAGTGGTGGGGTATTGGGGGATCTGTGGCAACTGCTTCTGGTGAGGACTTTGGGAGCACTAGCTGCCTGTTATTACATTAGGACCCTTTGTCTGGTTACGGGTTAAATCTGTTGTGGGATTCTGAAGGAAAATAATGGAAATGATTAGGCTGCATCTTTGATTCAACAGGGATATTCCGCTGTCTGGAGAGGAGCTGCAGTTCGTAGTGGAAAAGGTCCTTAGGATGTTCTCCAAATTAGACCTGCAGGAAATTCCCCCTCTGGTCTATCAGCTGCTGCTGCTTTCTGCAAAGGTAAAAGCCCGTGGGAGCTGCCCTCCTTCTAAGTGTGTACCATGAGAAGAAAATCTACAGGCTGAGCTATAGGCTGGGTCTTGGCAGGGACTCTGATTTTTCCTTGACTGTGCTGTGGGGGGCAGGACACAGCAGGACATGAGTAAGTTGGTTTTTTCCCCCTAACTCTCTCTAGCCTGAAGAAGCTGACTGCTCAGAGAAAAATACAATCTTGATCTTCCTTGTGGGGAAAGAATGAAACCTTTGGGAAATAAGGGATGAGCACAGTCCTAGCAGGCATCAGAGAGGATTTCTTTTTCAGTGTTCTTAACTGGTTTTGCTCACTCTCTGTGGTCTGTGCTCTGTAACAGTATGACTGTCCTCTGGGTTGTAGTCTGACTTGTACTGGAAATGTCTTGTGTCTTGTGCTCTTCCTGCAAGCAGAGGCTGACAGTGACATCTCTGACAGGGCTGACAGGGTGATTTTTGCTCTTTTGCTCGCTTCATTTGTGACCAAATCAATGCCAAAATGATCCAGGCAAAGACAATTTACACATGTCTTATAGGAGGTCAGCTGGGTCTGCTGGCCAAAATGTGTTGTTAGATTTGAGGTTAGGAGTTGGAAAGCTTTCCAGTTGATTATAACATGAAGGATCCTTTCTAGTTAGTAACAACTTAAAAAAACAACAACAACAAAAACAATCAAAAAAACATTAAAAAAACCAACAAAAACAAACAAAACAAACACAACAAAAAAACCCAGAACATCTGGGAGCTTCAGCTTCTTCCAACTCTTTGATAAATGGAGTCAAAAGAAACACACAAACTAACCCAGAGTTGCCTCATCTGGAAATGAGTAGCACAGGAGCCCTCCCACACCTCAGCAATTTAAGAAGGGAAATTAAGGACGCAGTGATATTTGTAATTGGTGTGGGAGTAGATTGTAGTTCTCTGGGATACTGCAGGCCCTGCAGTGGCTTAATGTCATGTCCTGCCTTGCAGGGCAGTAAGAAGACTGTTTTAGAAGGAATCATCAGTTTTTTCAATCAGTTGGATACTAGACAAAAGGAAGAAGAGAAGCTTCCACAGTAAGTTCTTTCTCTGCCATCCCCTTCCTTTACTACCAAGGTATTTGTAGTCACCCTGGTCCTGCTCAGGTCTCCTGGAATCCAAATTGTTAAACCTTGTACAAATACGACCTCCCTCATCCATAAGAAATGATCTTTGACTTTGGATGGCTTTTTTTTTTTCCCTGGTAAAACCTACAGCTCAGTGGACCTTGAGGTAGCCACAATGCCCCTAGACCAGCTCCGCCACGTGGAAGGCACCGTCATTCTCCATATTGTTTCTGTCATCACCCTGGATCAGGACCTAGGAGAGGAACTGATCAGACATCTCAAGGTATGGCAGAGATGGAGCAGGCACTGTCACTGAAGGTGTTGACACAGGGTTTTAAAAATGTAATTGGTTATTATTATTATTATTAGGAGGGATTGAATTTATTGTTTTTTCATGGTCACATTCACTTGAACAAGTGCTATGAGATGTCTGTGGAGATGTGCCTGATAGCTTCCCTGAACCTGTGGGACTCTGCAGTTGATGGTCACGAGCTTTCTGACTGTTGCTTGTCGTTTTCTAGAGTGAGCAACAGAAGGACCCTGGCAGAGCCCTATGTCCCTTCAGCGTGGCTCTTTTGCTGTCGGTTGCAGTGAAACACAGACTGCAAGAGCAGGTATGTGGGTGACAAACTGGCAGAGAACTTCCATGGGGAAGTATGCTGCACTCCTTGTAAAGGAAAGGAGGCACGGTTAGGTCATAGTCCTATCAGAATTAGGCTTAAAATGGTTTCAGGATATTTGTGGGGATCCAGTTAGATCATTGATGTGCTGTAGTTTACTGGAGACTATAAAAGACCCCCGAGCAATATCAGAATTTTCCAGAGTTGTGTTTCCTGGGGGTTTGTATTATAGGATGAGAAGAAAAGCACTGTCTTCTTTTTCTAACCTTTTGGCTCTGTGGTGGCCACCTGAAGAGCATCAGACAGCAAGTCACCCTCCTTGAGGCACTTAAGGAGGTCGGTGTATTTGTCCTGAGAAAGAAGTGAGTTAACATTTTTGGCAGGCTCTACTGAAACTTGTGCTCTGGCTGGTGCTCTTGCTGGAACATACCCAAGACTATACAGGTCCCTGTTCAAAGTTCATTTCCTCACACTCAATGTTTTTTATGTTCCAGATATTTGATTTCTTGAAAACATCAATCACAAGAAGCTGCAAGGACCTGCAGTTGCTTCAGGCATCCAAGTTTCTGCAGGATTTGTTTCCCCAACAATATGATGTAACCACTGTAATTCTGGAAGTGGTGAAAAATAGGTGAGTTCTTGCCACGTGCTGCAGAACACTCAAGGGCTTTGGGAGGGGGAGAGTTTCAGCCTCACTAGAATGCTCTGGAGTGCTAAATACTGGTGACTCGGTGCCAGCAGGGAACAGGGTCAAAATCCAGTGTTTTAATCTCAGTTTTATATTGGTGAATTAAAAAAAAAAACAACAACAAGAGCAACAAAATTCAAATGTATAAATCTGAACCCTCTACCTCTCACATCTCAGTGTCTGGCGTTACAAAGGACTAAACTGATCTGGGTTGTGTTTCTTACTGATAAAGCAGCTGATGGCCTGAGTCTGCTGGCTGCAGTCTGTGTTCTGATCAAGGGATGAGCAGTAGGTTCACTGCTTCCTTCCCCAACATGGTTAGTCCCTTAAACACCCTGTGGGACAGCTCTGTGACCTGTCACCAGCTGTCCTTCAGTTTGATGTGAGACATTCCTCTCCCATCATCTTCTCTGCTTTGAAGATCTTGGGATCAGCAGGCTATTTGTGCATCCCAACTGTAGCCTACTGTCCTGCTCAGATCAGACTGGAGCACACATCATTCCTCATAGTGAAGGAACCTTTGGACTGGAAAGGAAGTCTGGTGGTTGCAGAGCCAGGACTGGCAAGATGTGTTGTGCTGAGCACCTGTCCTTCAGACTAAAGACAGTCATGGTGCTATGAGGGATGTCACCCCTGGAATGATCAACCATCTCTCACTGCTGCTTTGGACCCTGCAGTGACTGCAGAAGATTTTACTTTAGACTGCTCTAATCTAAATCTTTTCTGTGACTAAGTTGTTTCTTTCCTGTTTTGTTTAATGCTTTCCCCAGTGCATTTGGCTGGGACCACGTTACTCAGGGCCTGGTGGATCTTGGCTTTAGCCTAATGGAATCATATGAACCAAAAAAGCCCTTTGGAGGAAAAGCTGCTGATACTGCTTACAGCCTGTCAAAAATGCCAGCCCAGCAAGCTTGCAGACTGGGAGCAAGTATCCTGCTGGAAACATTTAAGGTAGTGTAGGCTTTGGAGAGGTTTTCTTGGGGAGGGAGAGGGAACTCTGTTCTTATTCTCTCTTGGTAAACGGTGTCAAAACCTTGCCTGCCGTACCCATCATGAGTGTTGTCCAAACAACCCTGGATTTAGTCTCCTGTTTGCCCCTGTCCAGCTGGAAGAGGCCACCCTTGTAAAGACCTAATCTGATCCATTGTGTAATCCCTATGACAGTTGCCAAAAACCTGCTGAGAAGGTAGAGAAATTCAGACATACAAAGAAAATCTGTCAGAAGTAGGATTGAAACCACCATCTTCAGTACAGAGGTATATTTGCATCCCACAGACAATCTGACCCATTATATTCCACATGTACCGTGTGTGCCTCTCCAGTGTGCTGGTTCTGATTGGCCTGAGATGAAATCTGCATCATTCTGGGTGAATTTAGCTGAAAGGAGACTTCTGGCAACCAGTCCCAGCTTAGCTGTCAGATCTAGATTTGCTTTGTACTGCACGATGGCTGTGCTGTGAGGTGCAGGGATATTTTAAATTGATCTAGGTTTTGATTTTTATTTAATTTCTTTCTCATTTCAGGTTCATGAGCCCATCAGAAGTGATATTCTTGAGCAGGTCCTGAACAGAGTCCTCACCAAAGCAGCGTCTCCTGTCAGCCACTTCATAGGTAACAGGAAAGGGAAAGAAATGTGTCCTGCTCTGTGGACACTGAGGACATAGCTTCTCAGAACAACTTATAGAGCAGTAGACTGGTCTGGGTCTGGGAAGGGGCCTTTTAAGTCCATTTAGTCCAACCCCCCTGCAGTGAGCAGGGACATCTACAACTAGAGCAGGTTTCTCAAAGCCCTGTCCAGCCTAACTTGGAATGTTTTCAGGGACAGGGCATCTACCACCTCTCTGGGCAATCTCTGCCAGGGTCTCATCACTCTCCTTATATTTATTATATAAAATAATATATTTCTTCCTTACATCTAGTCTGATTCTCCCCTCTTTTAGTTTAAAACCATCACTCCTCGTCCTGTTGCAACAGGTGCTACTAAAAAGTTTATGCTCCTTTTTTTTTTTATTGACCTCCTTTGAGAACTGAACGGCCTTTGTAAGGTCTCCCCAGAGCCTTCTCCAGGCTGAACAACTCCAACTCACTCAGCCTTTCCTCATAGCAGAGGTGTTCCAGCCCTCTGATCTTTTCTGTGACCCTCCTCTGGACCCATTCCAACAGGTCCATATCTTTCCTGTGCTGAGGGCTCCAGAGCTGGACCCAGCGTTGCAGGTGGGGGCTCACCAGAGTGGAGTAGAGGGGAAGAATCTCCTCCCTCAAGCTGCTGGCCATGTTGCTTTGGATGCAGCCCAGGATACAGTTGGCTTTCTGAGGTTCCTGCTGAAGTGACCTGAAGCCAAGAAAATCAGTTGTTCCTTCCCCTCTTACTGAGATGTCAGCTACATCACATTACCTTGCAGTCACTGCAGGTGAAAAACATGTTTGCAGGCAGTTGCCATGGAAGAGCTGACGCACAGAAAGTTGGTATCGTCAGTCGGCACGCACTCCCAGCCTTGCCTTGCCTTGCCTTCCTCCCTCCTCATCCTTGGGCAGGTGCTTGGAGTCGCTGGGGCTGAGAGAGGTCTGTGCTGCAGCCTCTTCTCTTATACCTCAGTGCCCTCTGGTGGGGTGAGGCCCTTCAGCCGGGTTGTGAGAGTTTCACCCTTTGTGCCTGCAGCAGAGCTCAGATTTTCAGTGCTCATCTTATTGTGATCTCTGTGTGTAATGGAAGGGCTTTGATTATTCTGTAATTGTTAGCTCTATAGACATCCTTCGCTCAGACTTTTCTGGCCCCTTGGCAGCAGCTGCTCCTTTTGTCCTCTTATTTTTCAGACTTGCTGTCCAATATTGTTGTGTCTGCTCCTCTTGTGCTTCAGACTTCATCCTCCAAAGTCACGGAGACCTTTGACAATTTGTCCTTCCTGCCCATCGACACAGTGCAAGGGCTCCTCCGGGCAGTACAGGTAAAGCTTTGCATCTCTCCATGACTATCCTTGCTAGTTTAGTTCCAGTGACAGCTCCGGGCCACAATTATATGCATGATCTAATAACCCTCCTCGTAAAACAAGCCTTCATACTCTGTTCGGTGTAGCGTGGAGCTGTTCTTCAAGCATGGATTTGCATGTGCCCTCTAGCAAAAAGCATATGGTGCGGTCTGGCGAGGTACCAAAACTGCTCTGTGCTGACCTTTCATCTGGAAGATGCCCAGATGCTGCACGCTGTAGAAAACGAAGCATACAGTGTTCAGCTGAACAGCTGTAGCTGTCATGTTGATTTTTCTCCTCCTGAGCTCCGTGTCAGTATTTCTCTCTGCCTGAGCTGAGATACTGCCCCGGCATTGAACTTTTACCTGCTTTGACCAACCTGGGGATAACAATTCTTTTCCCAAACCCTTGCACTGTGTCCTCACTAACCTGGTAAGGTGTCTCACTGCTACGGCTCTCCGGATTTCATTTTATGTGGTTTAAAAATGTTCTGGTTCTCCTGCTGTACTGATGACAGTACTGGAAATGCAGGGCCAGATGGGCCTGAGGAAGATGAGCTCATATGCCCCGAGGGCTTGGCATGCCTTAGTGCTTTTCTCTCCAAGGTATATCTTCCTTTCCAGCCGCTGCTCAAAGTCAGCATGTCAGTGAGGGACTCCCTGATACTTGTTCTCCAAAAAGCTATCTTTTCCAGGTAAGCTGGGAAGGGGATCCTTTGAAAAGACTTCTACAACTCATTTCTGGGTTTGGAGCAGAAGTGTTGTTTTGGCTATGTGTCTTCTTACTGTGTTCTTCCTGTAAGTAGATGGTGACATCTGCTCCCCCTTTAGCCTAGGACTGTAATACAGTCACAGCTCTACTGAACTGAGGCACAAATCCCAACCCTCCGATGAATGGGCTTTGGAGATTCAGAAAACTGTTGGGAGCTCCAAAGAAGTAGGCAAAATTAAAACCAATTCCAACACATGTCTACACAGCTGAGTACATCCAGATGCTAGAGATGCTGAGCTACCACCTTCCATGGGATCCCTTACAAGATGGTAGAGAAGCAGGCTTGCTGTCTTGGTAATGCTTTCAGCACACCATCCTGCTAATGCTGTGATCACAGACTGGATTTTGTTGGGCAGTAGCTGCCTGGTTATGAATAGAGAATTCATAATTAGGCTGATTATTCAAGGCAAGGGACTTGGTCTTGGATAGGACCTGGGATTTTGGTGAGAAAAGCAGACCACCATCTTTTTGTGAGGAATTTTCCAACTCTGAGCTCTGTGAGACTCTCCCATTCTAGTTTTCAGGGCACATTCAATGCTTGATTCTTGGCTTGGGGCTCTCCCTTGGTGTGAGCATTGCAAGGACAGAAAAAAACCCGAATATTGTGAGAGTAGAGAGCAAGGGATTCCCAGCAAACTGCCAGGCTCTGAACTGCTTGGGACTGTGCTGCCCTCTTGGGGATAGAGTTCCACTGGGCTCAGTCACTGTATTTGTGGACCCTTTTTCATTACTTAGTTGATCTTGTATTTACTTCTGAGTTTCTTGTTTCCATTTTTCCTCATGCTTCTCTTTTGTCCCCCTGACTTACAGGCAGCTCGATGCTCGTAAAGCTGCAGTTGCTGGCTTTTTGCTTCTGCTAAGAAATTTTAAGGTTCTGGGCAGCTTGTCCTCTTCCCAGTGCAGCCAAGCCATTGGTGCCACTCAGGTAAGTGCTGCTCTGCAGTCCCTGGTGAGGACACACGAGACACTCTCATGACAAGTATGCACCATTTGAAACACTTCAAGAGCGGAACGTTTCCCCAGAATGGGAAGAAAAACTTGAGTAGGGATTAGTCCTGGAAGGAAAGCTTTGGGAAATACAGTATGCAAAGAGAAGCTGGCCTAGGGTGGTTGCTTCTCAGCTTCTTTCTCTCCTACAGCACCAGTATTCTGGGGAACATTCACGCTGCTCCACGATGATAAAGAGCCTGGCAGCACACCAAGGACTATTTCAGTGATTGTTTAGGGGCCAGGCCCCTTATCACCTTGCTCCTGTGTTGTGATATTTGGGAGTTGTAGCCAGTATAACGTGACTAATATTCCCTCTCAGGTCCAGGCAGATGTTCATGCCTGCTATAATTCTGCAGCTAATGAGGCCTTCTGCCTTGAAATCCTGGGCAGCCTGAGGCGATGTTTGAGCCAGCAAGCGGATGTTCGACTCATGTTGTACGAGGTAAACACTCTTGCTTCAATCTCCCTTTGAGCAGCCACTATCTCTTCTGTAGTCTGGTTCTGCTGTAGCCCCAGGTAAATAATGATCACATTATTGTGGAAAACAACCTATCTCAGTTACATTCTTCATGGGACACATGTACCAAGGAATATATATATATTTACTTTAAAAAAAAAAAAAAAGTCCTGCTTTTTAGTTTGGAGCATTATAAGCCCAAAGACATATTGATGTGTCTTCCTTATCTCTCACGTTGCTTAAGAGCAGAAGTGTGTCAAAGTCTCTCTTCCTGTGGTGTGGCCTAGGAAATGGGAAGCGTGTTTGATGCCCAGTGAGGAGGAGTGTTGTAACAGGCGTTAGGTGGCTGCAGAGTTCTGAGTTGGGAGTTAATGACGGGCTCCAAAGAAAAACCTGACTGGATAGTATGGGGAAACTTCTGTAGAGACTGCATCAGGAATCTGTCTTTTCTCCTCTTTCTTTTTCAAGTTTCTATAAAGCCTTGTCTGTCCCTTAGATTTCTTGTGACAAATGGTCTAATACACAGAACCGTTCTGAGGTGTGTGTCTTAGCTCATGAGGTAACTGTGGGGTACCACCTTGAGGAAAAAAACTGCTCAGAACAGAGTAATTTTGTTTCCTTCTTGGACTAACCTTTGATGATCTGCAAGTTTTGGGTGTGTTCACCACTGCTGCTATAAGACTTGTACTTGCTTTATCCATCCACTGAGTTTTCTCGGTCTGAAGGATTTTTTTTTTGCCTCCTACAGTTTCCCCACTGACTTGTTTTGCCTTTGAAGCAGGATTTCACAGTTTGAAGTTGGATCTAGTGCTAGTGTTAAATAGCAGTGAAAGTCACTCTGGGCTTGATGCCACCGCTGCTAGGGAGATACAGCTTGTGAGAGGGCCCCTGTGAGGAAATTCATACTCTTTCTGATTCATACCTTCTTTCTGCGGTGCCCCTGCCTTGCCAGGTATGGGGTTTTACACTGAGCACATTGTTACTTCCTCACGGCTCCTTGCTGTGCCAAAGGGTCGTTGCCATCTTAAAACGCCAACTTATTATGCGCGTGGTGGTTCATTTTCTTCATTGTGTAAGCCAACTTGTCCTTCCTTCCTGTCTTCAGGGGTTTTATGATGTCCTTCGCAGGAACTCCCAGTTGGCCAGCTCTATAATGGAAACTCTCTTGTCCCAGGTAAAGTTCTGCTACGTGGCATGGCTGCAGAGGCTTAAGAATTCTGCACTGCAACCAACTATAGCAAGCAATTCAGGTTAAATGTTGGGAAAATAGGTCTCCCTTGCACTGGAAACACGTTGTAAAGTGCTGTGGCATTTCTCTAAGGGCTGTTCAATTCCCTGCTAAGCCAAGAAAGCAGACTGAGTAAACATCTGGAGACCGGTTCATATCCTGTCACGGGGTGGAAGAGAAAGGATCCCTTGGAGCCCCTTCCAACCCTTCAGTTCTGAGATGCTGTGAGAAGGGTGAGCCCCAGCCACGGACTTTGTGCGCTCCCCGCTCCTTAGCCGCGCACAGCGGTTACCCTCCCGTGCCTCCCCAGGGATGTGTGCTGACACAGGAATTATTATTGCTGTCCTCCCATCGGGAGAATACCCAAGTCCATGTAGGATCTGGGAGGATTAACTCATCCCCCAACAGTGTTGCTCATGGCAACAAGACAATCACATTTCCTCAATCCATTGGACAGGCTGTGCTTTCTTTGAGACAAGTAATTTTCTTCCTTTTAATCATCCATAGAGTTCGTGCTGACTAATTCCAGCTTTCCCATGACAGCACAGGGTCTGAGAAAGGAACATGAACAGCCAGGGCAGCTTTTGGGTAGCAGAGGGCACTTAATGGGAACGTATAAAATGTTATAGCATCGCGACATACGTAACTTTCCCTGTTCAGTTCCCATCCTGTGCCAGTACTCAGAGCATATCTCTTTCCTGTGGTGTGCCAAAACCAGCCAGGAACTGCTGCAAGCATGGTCCCTCGTGGATTGGTTTCTGTATCAGGTGTAGCCTCCATAACTGTCTGCACCCTGAGGCCAGGGAGCTGGATACCACAGCAGGGCCAAGCGTTCAGCTGGGGTGACTGGCAGCAGGTTCCTTGTCCTCCCTCTTTAAAGGATGGGTAGCACTGCAAATGGAGTGCAAGTGACATTGTCTGTTGAGGCAACCCAAGTGGTCAGGTAAACTTGTTTTTGGGGAGTGGTGTTTCCTTGCTGAGAGGCACATAAGCAATTCAGAGAGGATTCTAATTGCTAATAGACCAAATGGTGTGGCTCACATACATGTACAGTCCCATTATTACACTGCCAGTTCTCACTTCATAGAATGGAGTACAAAGATTATCATATTCTGTTTTCAAACAACCTAAGAGGCTCAGTTACCAAGTAACTGGTTATTTTTCTCATTTTCTGTGACAGATACAGCAATATTACTTGCCCCAGCCAGACCTCCTGCCTCCTCTGAAACTTGAGGGATGTATTATGGCTCAAGGAGATCAAATCTTTCTGCAAGAACCACTGGTAAGAGCTCTACTGGCTGGCCGCAGCTGCAAGCTCCTCTGTTCCACAACATTTTGGTTGTTCTGCTACATGAGCTGAATACTTTGTGTTCCTTCAGCCTCTTCTAGCCTGGAGCAATTCTTTTAATGGCATCTCACCCGTCTCAGGCTATCTGTTAGAGCCTTGCTAGCATAGTCGTTTAGGGGACCTGTGTGAAAAATGCTCTAGTGTAGTTGTGTCATTGTCTACTGAGCTCACTCTGTCTGTCGGTCTTTTTACCCCCCTCCTTCAACTTAATTCCATGTAAAATAGAGTGTGTATAGCAAGGGGAATAACCTGCCCTTTGGTTTTGTTCCTTTGAAATTGTTGGAGATGAGACCTCAACGATTCATTGGATTTTGGAGGGAGCAAATTCAAATTAATGCCTTTGTTTGCCCTAAGGAAGCTCCCGTGCTGTGTGCAGCAGCACAGCCAGGAAGGGAGCAGACACTTGGCGAGAGTGAGAGTCCTTTTGGTGATTCCCCTTCCACCTCCTTCAGCAGCTGAGGTAGAAGGTTTGGGGGAGCAGTGGGAGTTAAGTCTTTACATCCCATGTAAGTGAGCTCAGATGGACAGCGTTGTCTGAAGCTAGAACTGGGTAGCTGGGTGCAGGGTTAGAGATCCCCTTGTTCTGGGAATGGGCACACTCTTGAGTCTCACCTGAACCTGCAAAGGCAGCTATGGCTTTTCGTGTCCAACTACAGTAGTCTGGCCTGAGTCCCCTTCTGCCAGTGACCTGAAACTAGAAGGCTGAGCATGATCATGTGTCTGCTTCCTTCAGGCCCATCTGCTCTGCTGCATCCAGCACTGTCTCGCCTGGTATAAGAGCGCTGCGCGCCTATGCCAAGGAGCTGAAGATGGCGACGAGGAGGAGGAGGTGGGATTTGAGCAACACTTAGAAGAGATGCTAGAATCTGTCACACGACGAATGATCAAGAGCGAGTTGGAAGATTTTGAACTGGTAAATCACATTTTCAGTTTGACTCAGTGGAAGAGGACACCGAGTTCTTGTCAGGTTTTGAAAAGATTTTTCGCTTGTTTCCTTTACCTCTTAGGATAAATCGGCAGATTTTTCTCTGTCTTCCGGTGTCGGTGTAAAGAATAACATCTATGCCATTCAGGTGATGGGAATTTGTGAGGTCCTGATTGAGTACAATTTCAACATAGGGCATTTCAGGTAAAACATCAAAGCTTACCCTCCAGCACTAGCTGTGCTGCACTGTGCCGCGCTCTTCGGAGCACGGCCTTGCTGCAAGCACAGGATAGCAGCGCCAGCACGGAACCACAATCAGGCTTTTGCAGTGTGAGTGCCTCATGGCACAGGCATCCACAGAACCTTGGGCAGTGTCTTCCTTTGGAGTGTCGTGGGAGATGTAATGTGACATTCTGTAGAAGAGCAGGTCAAGGAAGAATGGGTGAGGGATCAACTGTTAGGGAGGCAAGGAGATGTCATATGTCATGGTTTTATCATTTAGAAAGTACCACCGTGTAATTTGACAGCAGGAAGTTCAAATGGGGAGCTATAAGACTGAATTTTCTCCATTAATGCTTTTTACTACTTTATTGCAGTAAGAACAGGTTTGAGGATGTCCTAGGCCTGTTTACATGTTACAACAAACTCTCTGAAATCCTGAAGGAGAAAGCTGGAAAGAACAAATCTACCTTGGGCAACAAAACTGCACGAAGTTTCCTGTCCTTGGGTTTTGTATCTACTCTGCTCACAGCTCTGTTCAGGTGAGAATCTGTCACATCTGGAGTAGCTTTAAGGCCTATTCACGAGCTGCTCTCAGGGTGTCTTGTGCACTGAGTACACAGTAAAGGTGCTTTCATTTTTGTACAAAGCATGTATGGGAACAGCACTTCTTGTCTGGAGAGCACCATAGTCCAGGCAGGAACCATAGCTGTGCAACTCCTGGTACTGACAAACCAGCTTTCCTGGTCCTTGCTTATGACAGGACTTCAGGAGGTCTCTGCTATTGCAGTCCTGGGCCATTCCCCAGACAACAAACTCCGGCATTTGAGCTCCAGTCCTCTACGGAACAGAGCCAGACATCAATTCAAACCATGTCTGTTAGTGCATTTGGAAAGGCTGGTGGAACTCCATCCTCCAAGACTTCACTACAAACTGCCAAAACAAAGGGCCTTTTCCACCCTCAGTTCAGCTAATGAATTTTTTTTGTAAATGCTTATTTAGATTTTGAGCCCTGTTAGGCCATCCCTCTGCTTTTGCAGCACATCCTCAGTTCTCTGCCAGTGCTCTTTTAATTCTTCAGGGACAATGCCCAAAGCCACGAGGAGAGCCTGGCAGTTCTGCGCTCCAGCACGGAGTTCCTCCGTTACGCCGTCGGCGTAGCTCTGCAGAAGGTGCAGCAGCTGGAGGAGACAGGACAAACTGATGGGCCAGACGGACAAAACCCTGAGAAGATATTTCAGAACCTCTGTAAAATCACACGGTGAGTCACTGTGGCATGTGAAGATATCAGGCCTAAAAAGCAGCAGTGCATTCAGGAGATTTTTTGATTCTCAGGTAGGGTTTTAAAAGAGGAAAGCAGTCTATAACTGTTTCAAACAGTTATTATTACTGGGTTGAGATCATTGCCTTTCTTTGCTCCTGAGAAATCAACCGCATTTTCTGTGCCAGAGTGAGTGATGTACTGCCGATAAGGGTGCTTGGCCTGGAAGAACCAAACACCATCAAACTCTCATTTTCAGCCTGTTTCTGACTTTTGGTTCATCACTCATTGTCACAGAGGAGGTAGGGTGGTCACAGGCTGGATTCTTCAGACCTCTGGGATGCAATGATGTTGAAATTCCCTTCTAGCTGTAATATAGAACAGACGTGAGAGGGACGCAAGCTTTAGAAAACATTCGTTTGGGACTTCTGCAAGATTCTTGAAGACATTTGTGCATCTAATCCTTTGGAAATCCAAGAATGTTAACCACGTAGATGTCTTTTGGGATCTAGGTCATATCTGCATGGGGTCTTTTCAGATCCCAGTCAGCAGAGAGCACAAAATGCAAATTGCCTCTGCCGTGAATAATGCCCGTTTTGTGTCTCGTCCCGAATAATAGAGGCTGGTTTTGTTGCAGCCATTAGGACTACATGTGAGCTACATGTTTTGCCTGATTGGACGTTGAAATAGAATAAGATCATCTGTGCAGGCAACAGAACTAATGAGAAGAAAGGAGAGGGAACAAAAAGGGGAAGAAGTGAGCTTAGGGGAGCAGGAAAAAGATGTTTGCCTACAAATAGAAAAGTCTCTTTTGAGCTAAACAGTTTTGCTTTCTTCAAAGCCTTTTGCTTTGCTTTGCCTGCCTTTACCTTTCTGTTTTTATTTATATAGAGCGCTGTAGTGATATCTGACATTTCACAGATTCAAACTGCCAAGAGAAAAGCTCTTTTTGTCACTGACAGATTTGATACCAGTGGTCAGTGTTTGGGTAGTCTGAGACAGAAGGAAAGCCAGGTGGAAGAAATGAATGTATAAAGATGGACTTGAAATGGGATTGGAAGGTCCCTTGACACCTGTAAAGAATTAAATTATTTAGCTATGCAGGAAGAATGCAGTAGCTGTTTTGCTGACATTGAGACAAAATCTTCTTAAAAGTGGATCTCTTCTCCCTTCAATTTCCTACAGGAAAAAGACCTTCCAATTTAATGATATTAAAAATACGATCCTAAGAGTAGAATCTGTGATTAGCCCTGTTCTAGTTCTTGCACTGTGCAGCCAGCTTTACTGGAGCATGTGATGGTAACTCACCTCCCATCCCCTAGGGTTCTGCTTTGGAGGTACACTTCGATTCCCACCTGCGTTGAAGAGTCTGGGAAGAAGAAGGTCAAGAGCATTTCACTTCTGTGCTTGGAAGGTTTGCTGCGGATCTTCAACACGGTGCAGCAGCTGTACCCTGCCAGGATCCCCCAGTTTCTACAAGCCCTGGGTAGGCACACGGTACAACTCTGTTCTGGATTCTAGCCTTCGTGTTCCAGCCCACGTGTGGGCAGTTAGAGACCCCCAGTGCCTTTTATCTGTAACTGGGGAAAGAGGGGTCTGGTCCTTGTCTCTCAATAACAGGGTGGACTTAATAGCATTGATTTTTCACAGCAGAGTCAAGCTCCAGAGATATCTTTACCTGCTTTTGTAGAGCTCTCAGTCTGTCAGGAGAGGACAGTTGGGGTCTGATACAGCATTCGTCTATTTGAAGTTTGCCTTTAACACATTTTTTTTTTGCTCACCACGGTTTTGCAGTCTGTATTCCTCCTCTAGCTGTGAGCAGTTGCAGTCTTTCCCACTTTTGGAAATAAATCCTGTATTCTGCTCTTGGCATTTAGCTTTTTTTTTTTTTTTCTGCACCTTTCTGTCTCTGCCAGATATTACTGATGGTGACGCAGAAGAAACGGATATTAATGTCACAGAGAAAGCTGCCTTCCAGATCCGACAGTTTCAGGTAAGTACCACTGTGTGCTGCAAGTGTTCCAAAGCACTGGTAATTCTGGCAGAAAACGCCACTAGCTCTCTGTTGCTTGACCACAGGATTGACCATGTGATGGCAACTGACAGTGATTCACTAGCAGTTTAGGAAAGTTTCTGATCCCTAAGAAAAGCTTCTTCGGGGTTCTGTGCAGCGCTGAAGTGAAGTACACTTGTATTTACAGAGCTGTCGGGTCCTTCAATGCAGCATAAACTTATCTGAGTATTGTAGAAGTCACACTGAATCATGCGGGCCTCTGTGTAAGCACTCAGCAAAAAAAGCAGCATTTGCTCTCTTTAGAAGAGATCTCTTTTTATATTCTTTGTCATTCTTGTTGTCGGTTCCTTTATCTGCTGCAGCTTCTGAGTATTTGCTTCTTAAAATATCCTTGCAACAAGCATGCACACTCAGGAACTCTGTCTTCCCTTCCCATGATCAGAGGTCCCTGGTGAACCAGTTCAGCAGTGCTGAAGATGACTTCAACTCCAAGGAAACGCAGTTGCTCCTCACAGTTCTCTCCACTTTGTCCAAACTCCTGGATCCGGCCTCTCAACAGGTACTTCACAGCCTTCCTGGGGTGGCAGCCATAGGTGTGGGAAGAAGATTGTCAGACTGGGTTGACATCTGGGGGCTCTGACATGGGTGCTTGTTCTGCCTTCTCCTCCAGACCACAGAATCACAAAATCACAGAATTACTGAGGCTGGAAAAGACCTCTGAGATCACCAGGTCCAGTCTGTGACCCAACACAGCCACATTGGCTAGACCTTGGCACTAAGTGCCACATCCAACCTTTCTTTAAGCACATCCAGGGACAGTGACTCCACCACCTCCCTGGGCATCCCATTCCAATGCCTGATCACCATGCCAAGTCAAAGTGACAGTTTTGTTACATTATCAAGCACACTCCTGTCACTCATCTCCAAGGACAGTTAAGAACAAGCTGTCCTCCCACCTCACTCCTGCACGTTCTGATCCTGCCTTTGGGCACCTGGAGTCAGAATGACTTTTTCACCTGAGCAGGGACTCCTCACAGAGCCTAGCTGTGGCATGGCTTCCACATGGGAATAGAGCAAAAAATGGCCAGCAGACTTGTGACCAGTCCAAACTGGCTGAGTTCTTAATTCCTTCTATGCTAGGAGGCATTTTCTAAAGTGCTCCAATCTTACGAGCCAGGGACTGCACTAAAAGTGTGCCAGAAGTCTGGAGTCATCATCTACCTTAAATTAACTGGAGGTGCTACTCTGTCCAGGGGAATGTACAGCCATTCCCCATGTCCTGGATCTCAGCTTTCCACTTGTTAGTAGGTTAAGTGTCTCTTGTGGAACTTCACAGAGCATAGCTGGCTGCCTTTCTGCCAGAGGGGGCTCTGCTTACCTCTCTTGGCTGTGATTCATTGTCTTAATTTTATTTTATTTTAAATTTTATTATTAGTTTTGTACTTTGAATTCTGTTTCCAAGCCATATCTTTACTCCCCTTGTACAGTTCCTTCAATTCCTGACTTGGACAGTCAAAGTGTGCAAAGAAAATGCTCTCGGTAAGTAGGCTTTGGGGAATGTGTTTGGATGTCATGTGTCAGGTCTGTTATTAGGCCCTTAGATGCTCTGCTGTTGTCTGTCCTGCTTTTACCTCTTTGTTACAGACACATTCAGGTCCCATTCTGTGGCAGATTGCTGTGACATTGTGGTTATATTAGGGAAGAAACTCCATCTCTTTAAATATTAGTGTTGCTGAAGAAAGAGAAGGCATTTACTGACTTTTCTCCCTTGTTATTTAGCACATCTGTTGCTCATATCTGGATTTATACTCTGGAAAGCTATTGCTCTTGCCTCAATGCTTCTATATGAGCTGAGCTCTCCAGTGGGCCATGCTTCCCCTTGCAGTATGACATGGCATGCCCTAACTCTGCTTTTGTAACTGCAGTATTTTGATTGGATTTTCACCTGCTGTGTGTCAGTTCTTGGAACGCAACCTGTTCCATCCATACTGAATCCTAGACTCCCCCTTGCTGGGTAGCTGATGTTCCTCAATACCTAGGGGAGCCCTGCACCTGGTAACCCCTTGTTTTCTTTCCCCTTCCCCTTCCCCCCAGAGGATCTCACTTGCTGCAAGGGTTTGCTGTCTCTGCTCTTCAGTCTCCATGTTCTGTACAAGAGCCCTGTGGGTCTGCTGCGTGAACTCGCCCAGGACATCCATGCTTGCGTGGGAGACATCGATCAGGTATGATGCAGAAGCAGCCAAACTCTTCATCACTTGGTGCTGTCAGGGCAGAATTGAGTGCATCTCTGGCACAAACTATGTGACAACAGCTGAAGTCTTACCAGCGATTTGTTCTCTCTCCTCCAACCAGGACATAGAACTGGAGAGTCGGTCCCATTTTGCCATAGTGAATGCCAAGACTGCAGCCCCTACTGTCTGTGTGAGTCAAAATAGGGGGTATGGAACACCCCGTAGTGTCCAGGGCTACCCTGCTACAAGTGGCTTGGAGATTGCTATTGTGCCAAACTCCTCCAAGAACCTGTTTTGTTGTTGGTGTTTCTGTCTTAGCTGCTGGTTCTGGGTCAGGCAGATAAGGTCCTTGAAGAGGTGGACTGGCTTATCAAGAAACTCACCAGTCTGGGATCAGACACACCAGGTAATAAAAGTGGTCTGCTTCTTACTGTTACACCTTTGTTAAAACCAGATGAAGATAGAGCAAAAAAGATACTTTGAAATTTTGAGGTAGTATCATCTGAGAGCAGGTTAAACTCCCTTGAGCTGATTCAACATGAGCAATGTAAGATAGAAAGTGTTGTCACAAAACCCCTCCAATCATTGTTTTCCCTGTGCCACGCTGGTGCTTTGTGCACCAGAAGCAAAGGTAGTCTTTTGTGCCTTCCACCTGTATAATTGGATTCATTAGACACACATTCACCAAGTGTTCATCTCTCTCTTCTAGAAGACTTTTCTCAGGCATCAAACCAAACCCAGGCTCTGGAGAAAGGCGTAATTCTGCAGCTGGGAACTCTACTGACAGTTTATCATGAGCTGGTACAGACAGCACTCCCTGCAGGGAGCTGTGTGGACACACTGCTGAGAAGCCTCAGCAAGACATACGCAATTCTCACCTCCCTCATCAAACATGTGAGTGCTGCTCTGCTGACAGTGGGCTGACTGGGATCTAAATGCTTCTTCCTCATATCCTACAGCAAGCTCACAGTGACCCCTGGCAGCAGCTACGCTCAGGACTCTCTGGCAGGAGTTGACTCCTTCCTTATTCTGTTGGCTTTCATGTCCTCAATGCCATCACCTTTCTACAGCAGTGACAGTTTTACCCGTGGAGACAAGGAAAGCTTCTCTCCAGCTGAATCTGGCTGTGTGGGGCTTGGGGTGGTTCTTTCCAGTGTGTTTTGTAGACTCCTCTGTACACAGCTGTGTGAACAATGAACAGCACTGGTGGTGTCCTCACAGTGCTCAGCCATCCTGCCCTTGCCACTCCTTCCCAGTTAAGGCTTGGAGCAGTGGATCTGGGGGAACTGGGCCATGAGAACAGGCCCGTGGGAGCCAGTTTGAGACAAGGTGGTGAATTCCCTTAGCTGTCTCACAGCTCTGGAGTGCAGACGTGGCATTTGGGATAGAACAAGCCACTGGGGAGGGTAGTTCTTGCCAATCCTGCCCTCCCCCCTGTGCCACTAGACAAACTGCTTTGAGCCCTGCTTGGAAACAGCGCGCCTAGAAAAAAACTTTCATGTGTTCCTTGCAGTATATCCAGGCTTGCCGCAGCACCTCCAACACGATTCCAGGAAGGCTAGAAAAGCTGGTGAGTGTGAGCAAATGGCTGGAGGAAATGGCTCATTGCCTTGAGTTGGGAGTAACACCAACCTCTGCTTCTTTGCAGGTGAAGCTCTCGGGTTCCCATTTGACCCCACAGTGTTACTCGTTCATTACTTACGTACAGGTAAGGCGTAAATTAACTGTGGCAAAATCACAGTCAGGCTAGCTGCTGCTGAGTGGTGTACCAGCTGCAGTACCTCGGCACCTTTGAGGATTATTAATCTTCTTGACACGATCTGAGTTTCTTATATTTCAAGCTTTACTATGTCAAATAATAGTATAAGATATTTTGGCACCACTGGGACCAAGCATGTTGATTTCTGCTTGAGCAGGGAAGGAAGAGTGTTTGGGGAGCTGGTTTTTAGCTTTTATTTCCCCCCTCTCTGTTCATGTCATATTTTTTTTTTCGGCTGAGATTAATACTGCTGTTAACAACAATGGCAAATAAAGGTCAACAACACTGCAGTCATCACCGTGTAAAGGAACGTGGGTGCCAAAGACTGCAGTGCCAAAGATGGGATTTAGCTGTTTGGAGAGGAATTGTACAACATAGATGGCATAGTGGGGAAAGGCTAGTGGGGTGCAGAGCTGCCAGTCATATTTCTGAATCTATAAATTAGGAAATTAGTTTTCCCTTCCTGTTTTGGGGGGGAATTTTTTGGGGTTTGTTGTTTTGTTTTGGGTTTTTTGGGTTTTTTTTGAGATTACCCCCATTCCATCCTTCTTGTATCATTGCCTTTCTGCCATCTAGCTGGTAGTACTATTACTTAGCTGGCCCTTCTTCCCTGCTTACCCTCTAACGCACATCCTTTGGCATCCTCCTTCAGAACATCCACAGTGAGAGCTTAAGCTTTGCAGAAGAGAAGAAAAAGAAGAAAAAAGAGGATGAAGCCGCTGCGGTCTCCACAGTCATGGTAAGTTTGGCTCGCTCTCTATTAGAATGTGGGCTGGTTTTGAACTTTGGATCATACTTCAAGGCTTATGTTACCTGGTGGCTTCTTATAGATCATCAATAACAAATTGTCATTTGAGTAAATTTATTCTACCTTAACTTCAGAGAAAAGTCTACAACAAATAGAAAACCCAACCCAAAAAAGCTACCTTCACTAAATGCAGCCTAAGAGCTCAAAGACAGGAAACAAAGGTCAGGTCTGGATAATCTGTCTTCTCTGATCTTTTGTCATTTGGGGTAAGCTGTGAAATTATAGCAAAAGGCTAATTCCTGGGAACCAATACTGCACTCCACTTAAGTGTTTCTTAATTTTATCAGTGCTTTAAAGATAAAGTAGTGGATTCTACTAAAGTAATGCAGTTGAGAATGACTGGATGACTTGGTTGAGAGCAGGTGAGCAGGCTCTGGCAGGTTCCTGATCTTTTGTGTCCTTTGTTTGTGCTCCCAACCAGCATTTCTTCTGTCTTGTCAGCTGTCCCAGACATTCCTGTGATGTTAAGAGTTTAAAAGGCACGCACGTGCTCTTCTGAGCTGTTCCCTGAGTGTTTTGAAAGGGGCTGAAATGCTGCGTGTCCTCTTCCCACTCTGTCACCATGGGGAACAAGCATCAGTGGTGGTAAATAAGCAGGGCACAACCCTGCTGAAACAGCCATGTGCTGGGCTCCTGGAAGGCCTGTGGTGCCTTTGAAGAGCTGGAGTAGAGGAGGTTTTGCTCAGATGGCCGACAGGGTACAAACCAATATACAACAGCTCTGTAGTGAGGCTCTCCTGTGGGGGTCAATTTTAAACCAGTAACAAACTGGCAAGGCTTGCTGGGGCAGGACAACTATGAAGAAAGGCTACTAAAGATACTTTTCTAATCTGGGAGCACTGCAGTCTTCATGTCATGCTACAGCATCGCTGTTCACTTCCAAATCTGACCTATCACTCACCCTCCTTCCTGCATTTCAGGCCAAGGTGCTTCGGGACACCAAGCCAATCCCAAACCTGATTTTTGCAATAGAGCAGTATGAGAAGTTCCTCATCCATCTCTCCAAGAAATCAAAGGTAATGGAAATCTTCTGTGACCCAAACTCAGTGGAACAGTGAGACCAGGGGCATGGTGGAGGGCTATTGCTGATCCACCTCTTAAAAGTCTCTATTAATGCTCAAATGAGGAAGGTGGGAGGAGCTTGCACCTCTTTCAGCCTTTGCCCAAGCTCCTGGCCCAACACTACCGAGTTGCTGTCAGGAGTCACCCCAGCAGGGGCCAAGGGCAGTACTGCCTGTGACCTGACGTCCTGTAGCTTCTGGGTGAGCAGAAACTTGCACGTCTACTGCCAGCTTTCCTTACCCCTCTAACCCAGTTTGTTTTATAAGCAGGAGAGAAATGTACCCCAGTGAGGTACTACATGAGAGTAACTGGTGATTCCTTGGCTTCTAGGAAAACAAACAGGCCACGGGATTGCACAGGGGCAGGTGCTTTTTCACCTACTTTTTGCTTCTGTCCTGCACAATTACTGTGATGGACTTGGTCCCAGTGCTGCGCGAAGGACGAGGCAGGGTAGAAAACTAAACTGAGATGCTAATGGGGTGATGTTCTCTCCTCCTTTCACCTTGGTTGCTGCAGGTGAACTTGATGCAATATATGAAGCTAAGCACCTCCCGGGACTTCCGCATCAACGCATCCATGCTAGACAGCGCCTTGCAGGAACAGAACACAGAGGATGCTGAAAATGAGCCAGACAATGACCAGGTCAGGACTCACCTAGCTGCTTTTACCCATAGGCTTCCCCTTCTTTTGAGGAAAACTCTATATTGTGAGCTGTGGGGGGTATATGTGAAATCAGGACCATTTGTCTGCCCTAGGTTTGCTTTCATTGTAATCCTGAGCTGATAGGAAGGAGTGAACAGTTAGTCTGGCTAACATCCCCTACACTCTAGCCCTCTGTCTTGAGGCCCATCAGCTCTGAGGACCTACTGGCTGGCCAGGACCAGACCCTTGCAACATGGCTTTGCATCCAGTTTAACACTTGTAGATAAACATCTGGCAGAGCAAACTCTGCAAGGCATCCTCCTCTCAGAGCCATCTCCTCTGGTGAAGGCAGCACAACCTGTGATGGATAAAACAACCCAAACCATTTACTTTACTGATTGTCCAGGTTTTTATTGGTGCTTCTGTCCGTATTTTCCTGAGTGTTTCAACAAGCCAAACCCCAGCACACACAGTCCCTGTCCTGTGCCACTGACAACCTGTGGTCTCAGTTCCAGCATGAACTGGGGTGGTCCACAGGGGAAGTCTCAGTGAGTGAGGAGTCCCATATTCAGGTCAGTTTGCTAGGAAGGAAAAAAAAGAGCTAAATTCTGTTCTGCACATCTGGGTTCTTGCTTCAGGTAAACATTCCTTAGACTAATTGCACAGAAACAGTCCCATTCTGTACTGCTACTCTCTCTCTCCCCTCTCCAGAGCAGCACAGCAGAGCAGACAGATGAGAACCAGGAACCCAAAAAGAAGAGACGGCGAAAAAAATAAAGCTGGGGTTGCTGCTGCTGCCTCCTCCTGCAGTGCCTGTTCCACAGCAGCCTCACCTTGGGCTTGGAGGACTGCACGTACCCAGAGGATGGGCTGTTGTTTCTCTTGCCAAATACTTACGAATTCTTCCTTCACACTCGGGGGCTGGCAGGCAGTGACTCTGGCCCCTAGCTCAGGTTTTACAGCTGGCTGCTGCCCTCAGAAGCACCTCTGCTATTCTAATGTGCTGCTATCAAACCTTCCCTGGGAACAGAGCGACCAGGATCAGTCCCTGCCAAAAGCTCTTCTTCCAAAAGGACAGCCGGGCTTTGGCGCACGGTCTGGACTCTGGCATCATCACTTCTTCTCCAGCGAGCCTTTGGTTATTTCAATTAGCTGATAGATGTCCAGTGCTTCTCCTGGAAGACAAGGGGACACTGAGTTCCCTGCGTGCTGCAGTACACCCAGTGACTGTGTAACAGAGAGGGACAGTCACACTTTGCTTTAGTTCAGAGCGTGTAGCACAAAAAAAAAAACCCAACCCAAAACTAAATTTATTCAAACTTCTGTTTTGTGTGGGGGTGTGAATTGCAGGAACCAGCCCCAGGGGGAAGCTGGTACCAGGAGCTGTTCTGCCTCGGAGCTGAAGCTGCCTGCTGTGTGCAGCTCCTGAGACCCCGAGGAGAGGCCAGGATTGCTGTTATGGTCTTGCTGACCCTGATGTGATGCACTCGTTTAACTTGCCTTGTTCTTGTTGGGGATAAAAGTTCCTTTTTTTGCCTACAGAACACAAATTCTGTTTCTAAAAGCACCTTTTGCCTGTAAGAGTCAGAATAAAGTTTACTTAAGGGCGGTGTGTCTGTTCTATCAAAAACTCTGAGAGCAGGTTCTTACCTGGGAACACACTGCCCCAAGCAGCTCCCAGCCCAGAGTTAAACAGGGGGTCCTACTGTGTGGGGACAGGGACCACTCTAGGCCCAGGAACACCACAGCAGTGCCAGGGGGGGGCTCTGAACAGAGCTGGGGGGGCTAAGGGGGAGGCAGGAACAAAAGTACCAAAGGCTGCAAAATGGACACGGCTGTTGAGACGCCTCAGTGCAGAGAGGGAACAATTCAATCGGGTGGTGTTAAAAGTGCAAAGGAAGCTCCTCACCCAGGGGCACAAAGCAAAGGGGGGGGTGGGTAACAGAGCCAGGGCTGCCTCAGCAGTATCAGAACTATCTGAGGACTGACAGGAAAGGGGGATAGAGGGGCTGGAACCGCTGCCCTGCAGGGCAGGTGAGGTCAGGAAAGAAGAGGCTCACGAGGAGCCTCTGCCCAACACCATGACTGCTTAGGCCAGGAAAAAAGATTTGTGCAGAGGAGATTACAGGGGGCTTAGCTTTCATGGACACCACTCACCTTGAGGGATGCCGTACTTCTTCTCCATCCCAGATGGATTTGATGGCGTCACACAGTTCATGGTCACCTCTTTCCTCAAGCACTGGTCAACATCCACTGCACTGAAGAAAGCCACTGACTGTGGCAGATCCTGGAGGCCCAGTTTGTAGGCAAACATGCACCTGGGAGAACAAGAGACCAAGTGAGATGGTGTCACACGTAACCCCGAGCCTTGTCAAACCTGTGTCAGATCAGCCCCAGCTCCACTAAATACCAGCCAGCCACCACTAACAGCTTACTTTATGCCTGTGCCACCACCACTAACAGGTGACTTTATGCCCATGTCACTCAGCAGCTGGAAGAGAAGGTGCTTTTTTTTAAGTACTGGGTAGCAGGAGGGTCAAGCACCACTGAAGTGGATGTGGGAGGAAGATGGTGCCAGCAGGTTGAGCCTCTGTGGAGGTAAGGAAGGACCCAGCCCCTCGCTGCCGGCCAATCCTCCCAGGCTGAGCAGATGCTGGATTTTCCCAGCAGGAAGCCGTGTGCTGGCAGGAGCCGGCACAAAGGTGGAATGTCAGGGCCACTGCCCCCGCTGTGCCTGCTGCACCAGCACTGACAGGCTGGTTGGTGGCTGCACCAGCACTGACAGGCTGGTTGCTGCACCCCTGCCTTGGCGCAGCAGAAACCAGCTCAGCTTCGGCTGGCTCCCACATAACCAAACGCCCAACAGCACCAGGAAGGGGATTTGGCAAAGCTGGCTGTGCCAGAGCTGGATCCAAGGCAGCCCTTGGAGCTCAGGAGCCTTCCAGGCCGAGGTTAACTTTGCACGGGGCGGGGAGGCAGCGGGAACGCCCCACACTGCGCAAGGGGCAACAGCGCTGGTGCTCACAGCAGAGACAAGGAGCCGTGCCCCTCGCTGTCCCCGCAAGGAACAGGGGAGATGAGGGACAGGGACAGTCTCTGGCTCCCAGCTGATCAATCAAACCCAAGGGCTACTGCCCCATTGACAGCCCTAGCCCTGAAGGGAGCAGGAGGTGATGCACTCGCATCCCAGCAGCGCAGAACAAGTGGCCCTGTCTCTACAGGAGCCAAAAGCTGATGATATCCCTCCTCTTGCCAGCACATCATCCCTGGAAACCGAAGCCAAGCTCCATTTATAGTCCCTTCATGCATGGCTCTGGTGGGTGCAACTGCCAGTGCTGCCAACTTCCCTCGAGCAGAATAAAACTGCTCTGCACCAGCTGGCTGTGGGGAAAGCTCCTACCTTTGCTGCCACTCCAGCCCATTGAGCTTGCCCTGTCCCACCCCAGAGGCACTGGTGCTCGTCCCCACAAGACACCACAGTTGTCATGTCCCACCTTGTGAGGAGGTTGGTGATCTGCAGGGCCAGGGCTGCCCGGTAGCGATCTTGCTGCTGGACCAGGTAGCGCACCTCATCGTGGATGCTGATGCAGAAGCGCCCGTTGATGTCAAACTCCTCGAAGAGCCATTTCATGGCAACCAGCATCAGGTGCAGGTAGTCAACTGCTGAGCTCTGCACCACCCAGTTCACTCTGCTGGTCACAAACTGGTGAAAAGAAATAGATGCTAAGAGAGCACTGTGGTCCAGGGCCTGGTCCTCACAGGACTCTCTCACAGGAAAGGTCTGTTAAATTCAGGGTCATTGGGTTTTCTAGATGGCATGCAGATAATGAAAAGGGGCGATGACTTCCCCCAGGGCTCCAACAGCCCGCTGGGTCTCCAGCATCTAAGAAGGGGTGAATATGGGGTTGCCACTAAGACAAGCAAAGCTGAAAGCTCAGCAGCACCGAGCTACATCCTTACCTCTCCCTTAGCCACAGCAGGCTCCAGCGCCCTGCTGATGTGACAGCCCAGCACTGGGGTCTGTGGGGAGGGGGATAAGGCGATGCTCTCCAGCTTGTTGAACATCTCAGACTCAGTACCTCCAGCCCACACTCGATGCTCCACCACGTTCCACTTCTTCTTCCTGCGGGACCTGGTAGGGCAGAGTGGGGGTGTTGCTGGAAGCACAGGAGGAGGCTGCAGGCCCCGTCTGAGAACCTCAAATGGTCCTTCCTCGTTTGGGGCAGACAGACAAGCTCCTGCAGCCTCCTGCTGCTCATTGGTCCCTGGGAGATAGAGCCCCCAGATCAAACCTACTCATTCCTGGAGGAGCAGGGAGGGAGGATGGGGACTACCCAGCCCCATCTGCCTTCTCTGTGGGGCTGCAGCTCCCTCCACCTCACACCCTGTTGTCAGCAGAACGGCACAGGGTCAGAGCATCTCACCTTTTTGTGACTTCCTTCTGGAGCCGCTGGACATCCTCGGCCGACACCGATCCATCCTCTGCCCTGTCCACTGCCAGGTTCAGCTCCTTCACCAGCCACTCCCCTTCCTCAGAGAGCTGAAACCTGGAGGGGGAAGAGTGACCATGACCAGGTCCTGTGGGACACCACCACCACCACCACCACCACCCCAGTCCCTGTTCCCTCTCTGCCTCTCGAGGCAGCACCCACCTCCGGACACCCTTGGTGACCGCGTACATCTGCTGAGCCTTCTCGCGCGCCTGCTTCTGCGTCAGCCGGTGGTTGAACTGCATCAGCAGCCGCTCGGCAAAGGGCTGCCCGGCCCCGTAGATGCGCCCGTAGTTGAAGACCTTGGCGTGCTCCCGGCTGATGCCCACGGTGGCGGCCGTCTTGCTGTGCAGGTCCGTCCCGTTGCTCTTCTTCCCCTGCAGAGTCATCCAGCCAAAGGCCGTGCAGCCTGCCGGGAGGGTAGCAGGGCTCGGACACCAAACGGAACCGGGCTTGGGGTGCCAACCCCGCTAGCCGGCGAACCCCTTCCCGCCCCGGCGCAGCCCCAGCTCACCGTGCATGCCGGCGAAGTGTGCCTCGCCGAGGACAGCCGCTATCCACAGCTCCTGCGAGTCCACGTCCGCGCCCACCAGGGAGTAGCCCGGCGGCACCTGGACCATGGCTTTCAGCTCACTGCCCACCCGGTCGGCCTACGGGACACGATGGCCAGCTCAGCACGGCCCCTGCCCCTCCCTCTCCTCCTCAGCTCTTCCTCCCGCAGCCGTGGTGTGCTGGCACAGCCCTCTCGTGACCCTAAAGTCAAAACCAGGTTG
>WUAM01000431.1:109641195-109671921 GCA_024336885.1 Actenoides hombroni | reverse complement strand
CCCGCCCACCGCCCCTGCCCCGGCCCCGCCTCCGCCTCGGAGACCCCGCCCGCGGTGAGGCCCCGGCGCTGACCTCGCCTGAGCGGCACCGCCGCCTTCACAGCCAATGAGGGGGAGAGCGAGGCAGTGACGTCATCACCACGCGCCGCCGCCCCCCCCCCCCCGCCTTTAAATTTTAAATTGGCGGCGGCTGCCAATGGGCTCGCGACGGGCCCCGGCCTCCCGCGCGGCGCTCCTCACGGGCGCTCGCCAATGGAACGCCGCGCTCCCCCGCACGCACAGCGGCGGTCGACCAATCAGCGGAGAGCGCCGCCCGAGAGGCAGGAGCCGCCCCTCCCTTCCACCGCCAGCGCGGGCGCCGCACTGCGCGAGCGCGCCACGCCCCTGCCGCCGCCGCGGCCCAATGGGGAGCGAGGAATGGGGAGGGCGGGCGCTCGGCGGCGGCCAATGAGAGCGCGCGGGGCGAAGGCGCCAGCGGTTGTACCGAGCGATGGCGGCGGGCGCGCGCTGACGGGGCCCGCAGAGGGAGGCGGCGGCGGGGGGACCGGCGGGCGCGCGCCATGGCGTGCTCCCACAGCGTGGTGTTCCTGGTGGACGCGGCCAGCCCGGGGCGGCGGGAGCGGCTGCAGCGCGGCGCCCTGCGGCTCCTCAATCACCTGGGCTGCCGCTTCGGCCTCTCCCGCCTCCGCTGGGCCTTCAGGTTCTTCGACTCGCTCGGGAGTCGCGGCGGGGCCTCGCGGGGCGGCGGCTTCCGCCCGCCGGGGCCCGGCGCTTGGGCCCGCTTCGAGGAGGAGCTGGCGGAGCGGTTCGGGGCGCGGGGCCCCTCCGCCGTCCTGCCCGGGCCCGCGCCCCGCGCCGCCCTCACCCACAACGGCCTCAAGGAGACGCTCCTCGACTTCCAGTGGGACCGCCCGGAGATCGCGTCCCCCGCCAAGCCGCTGCGCAGAAGCCGCAGGACGGGGCTGGCCGCCGGGGAGCCCCCGGAGGGTCAGGTGCCCCCCGAGGGCTTTGTGAACGCCGTCTTCCTCTTCTCCCCCTGCCCGCACTCGCGGAGGGAGCTGCGGCGGTTCGTGTCGGGGAGCGACGCCCGTTCCTCCTCCCTTCGTCAGCCGCCCACGGCCCAGGAGGTGGTGGAGAAACTCCTGCCCAAGAGCGTCCAGGAGCTGCTTGCGGACCAGAAAATCACGCTGTTCTGGGTGGACACTGCCGAGTGGCCTCAGGTAATGAGATTATACTGCACGGGTTTCAGGGTTGTCCTCTGCACTACCCTCCCGTATAAGAAGGGAGAGTATTTTTATGCTGTAGTCTTTTGAGTGGTAGGGAAATGGCTTCAGTTACTGCCGCGTAATCTTGTTCGGTGAGAAGCTGAAAACTGGAATGAGAGTTGTGCACGTGGAGACTGAGAGATGCCTGTAATTGAGTAATTGTACAGTGCTTATTGATGGGTTATCTTGTGCTTTGAGTTAGGTGGGAGTTACAGCTCTTCAGAACTGCAAATAAGCAGTCTGATAGTTAGATACCACATTCAAAAACCCCAGCTTGAAAATACCAACTAGCTCCTAAGTCAGTGGGAATAGCATTTTTCTTTATTGACCTCCTGTGAAGGCCAATAAAAGCTATAAAACCACTTGGAAAGCACTGTGTTTTCATAGATTTCATGTGCTAGTTTTTCTAAAAGCATACAATTGTTATTTGTTTGGTTGTCTTGCTACCAAAGTTAACTTGAGACCTCCCTTTTACTTTATTTCAGCTGATTGAATCCCCAGATCACGTTGGATACTGGACAATGTTTGAAGTGATCTGTCAGATGGGAGGCACCATTTTGCCAGCTGAAACCTTGGTGCAGTGTTTGAGTCACAACAGGGGAGATTTTGCTTATGGTGTTCTTGGAGATTCAAGTTCCCCAGTGCCCCAGGCTGTGCCTTGGACCCTTCTGCCACTGGATGCGACTTTGAACTGCTTGTTCTTGAAGCCCTCAGTTTTTCAAGCAGTATTCCCCCAGCAAGAAGGAACATTGTTTCTCAGCATGCCTGGTAAGAAAAAAAAAATAAAAGAAAAAGATGATATTTGTGTGTAGTAGTAACTCTGATCTCTCATGCAGGGTCCCCGATGAGCTTCCCTTGTGAGCAATATGTGTAAAAGTAACTTCAGATATTTAAGAGCCTTAGTTATCAAGAAAAAAAAGTCCTGCATGTGCTCTGGCTCCTCTGATATGAGAGCTATTAGCCCATATTTCCAGTTTAGTCTCTTCAGTTTTCCATGTTTACAGAAGTTTGGGTGCATGAGGAGCTCTTTGGTGATCCTGTCTTCCATAGGTGTACAGCCTTTTCTTATACATGCTTTCTCTCTGCTTCAATGTAGCTAATTGAAGAACACAAATAAAAAGCCTATTTAAAAGAAACCAGATTAGTTTTAAAGCTACATGCAGTGCATGTTGGTTCTTCCTTTAGCAGTCCCTTTGTGCACTCAGCTCCTTCTTGAGAGCTTAGGGAGGAGGCCAGTTCTGCAATACTCTTACTGTAGAGCTATTTCCAGTTTAATCTCAGTGAAGTTGTTTCATCATCTAGATGACAAACCTATTCTATGGCTTTAGGAGTTTTGCTTTATTCTTGCACAGGAGGAAAGAAGCAGGAAAGCTGTGCTGTTACCCTAGAGCCCCTCACCATGAGCCAGAGACAACTGCATTTTCCAGTCAACATCTTCCTGAAAGGCAGCCTGAGGGGTTGGAGCTTGGTGCAGGCTGGGCCCTTTCTGACAGAGAGCTGGATCCTGCAGAGCAACCAGGATGGGCAGGCAGCATGTAGCCAGTCACTCTTTCATCAGCTGTTGAGCAGCCTCGTGACTGAAGAACTGCACATGGTAAATCTTTCTCTTTGCCTTACACTGGTGAAAGGAGCTGTGACAGAAGGGGTGACAGCCTATCGTGTTGTGAAGGCACCAAGGGTGGTGGTATTTGTTGCACTGCAAATTGCTCATCTGGAGCTAAATTCAGAACGTTCTGTAGGAGATCATGTAAATCTATAACCTGTTTGTAAAGTATCCGTACTACTTGGGTCTCTGTATTTCTAGGTAATGTAAACTTGATCTGTTTTTACTGCAGGTTGCTGAAGTCTCTGTGTCTGAAGCTTGGTGCCCCTGCACTGCTGTGTTATCGCCCCTTTCCCCGCGCGCTGCGGTTCTGACTGTGTTCAGTGCTGGGAAGGCTGCTGAAGTTCAGCGATGCAGCCTCGAAGGAGCTGTCGTGGAGGACTCTACCCAAGACCATACTCTTCACCTTCCAGATATTGTGCATAGTGTGTTGAGTAAAATGGACACATCACTGGAAGATTCTCTGGCTGGTATGGGTAGGTGTCAGGAAATGCAGAACTTACCCTCTTTTAATCATCTCTAGAGCTGATCTGGAATGGAAAATCTAAACCTCATGATTTCCCCAGGGAGGAGTTTTTCATTTTGGGCACTTTTTAATTTGGTCTTATCTTCTGTGGCTCAGGCCATGTGGTGTAATGCAGGAATCTTCACTGGTGTACCTTTCTGCTTTATTGACAGAGCTTTTGTTTCCATTAGCTTGTTAGATAAAGCACAGCTGATTGTGCTTGGGGACAACTTTTAAGAATGAGTTTCCTAAAATATGTCACCTGAGCCATCCCAGGCCAGTGAAGCCCTTGGGTGTGGCTGCAAGGAGGTTGCTTTTAGCTCACCTGTTTTGTGTTACAAGTGAATCTTCTTATGAGTCTCCTCACCTGATGTATTGGCTATTAAATTGTCCCTCCACCAGCAAAGGTTTGGAAACCTCTGCTTTAGAGCTGGGAAGGCTGGGACCTCCTGCCCCTTCCTTTCCTTCTGATTGTTTTTCTTATGTCTGCTCACAGAAGAAACTGCTATGCCAGAGTGGGTCCAATGGGAGCTGTCCCATACAGGGGTCTGGCATCCTTCAGTGCTTGAAGCATGGTATCCTGCATCAGGCTCTTGTGGAGTGAGCTCAGACCTGATGGAGTCATTCAGGTATTTTTCTGAAACATCTCTGAGTAATAATTAAGCTTCTGCTTTCTGTTATGGGAATTTGGCTGTAGCATTGCTCAGAGTTCTAGAATTAAATGCTTCTCTCAGTGCTTTTATTACTTTACTCAGTTTGCTGTGTGCTTTTGCTTCATTATGTCTCAATGTATAGACAGAAGGAACAGGACATTTGGGTAGCAGTTTGTGTGGATTAAGATCTTGACAGTTTCAGGAGTGATGTAGGTGACTTAAAACAGCCTGAGCTACTTGGGGAAACATCAGACTTCAGCTCTTGTGGTAATGATGAGATTCACTGCAAGATACTGAAGACAGTGTTGGTCTTCTTACAGTTGGTCTTTAGCAGGAATGAATAAGCTTTTTTCTTCAAAGAGCTTGCTAGGTGGAACATTAAAAAACCCACCCAAACACTTAATGCAGGATAGTTTAGCACAAAGCTGCCCACTTAGTTTTGTGACTTGCGTCAGTGACATATTTGTTGTACATCAGGCAACTGTTACACTTGTTTCCAGTTTGTTGTGACCCTTCTAAGAGGATGGTTTGGGTTTTTTTTGTACCTTTTAAGTAAGGCTTTTGTGGAGCAGGCATTGGAAGAGTACTAGCATGTGTTACTTGTGTTATATTGCTGGGGACTGGCACCTATAAGAACCTGGTTCCTGTCTGCTGGGAACAAGGCATATGCCTCCCACTCCCATCTGTTTTCATAACTATTGAATGGCTCTTACGTAGGCTCCTGCAGGTTCCGTGTGCTTATGGGAAGGATGATGCAGACCAGTCTGAAGTGGAACTCTCAGAAAGTCTATCTGAGCTGTACCAGAGAAAATTCAGTGAAACATCTGCTGCAGCTGGACCAGGACATAACAGAAAAAGACGTACGTGTACTTTGGGGTTGTGTGTGCTCGTTGTCATTTAAAGATAGACTTCTCAGCAGGCCTCTTTAATGCCTGAACCCTGGAGAGCTGCACTCTCCTGACTAGTGGCATGCCTTAGATTTATTTTTTTAGAGACAGCATCATTTACATATTGATATTGGGATGGTCCTTTAGTTCAGCCCAAATGACTTCAATTCAAGGCTGCACAGTGACTGACAAAACTGTTAGGAAGCAGCCTGCAGAGCTCTGTGGTTTCACTAGCTGTTGAAATAAGGGCTGCTCCAACTGCTAGTGGAGTAGTCTACTACCTATTTTTTACTTAGACAAGTAAGGCTGCTGTGCTGCCTGTACACTTATTTCATGGAGAAATACAGGCCTTCTGGGCCATGTTTTCCCCTAGGTGGTTACTAATCTCACTCAGTAGTAACACAGAATTCAATACTGTGCTCTGCCTTGGGTGGAGTTCCTGCCCCAGTGTTTCTGATGAGAGAACTCCCTTTTTGTGACTTTGCAGGTGGGGTTCCCCGAACTCCAGTCAGGCAGAAGATGAAGACCATGTCCAGATCCCTGCAGATGCTCAATGTAGCAAGACTGAATGTAAAAGCTCAGAAGTATCAGCCTGATGGTGTGCCACCAGCAGTGAGTGAGAAGATTCCACAGAAGCTTTCAGCCAAAAGATCAGATGAAAAGGTGGAAGAAAAGGAAAAGGCACTATCAATGGGTGTGTGCTAAGTTCTCAGTCCTGATATTTGTAGGAGGTCATATGAGATTTTTATGCAAGGGAGAGGGAAGGATGACAAGAGTACTGGGTGCTAGGGAGCAGATCAGTCTTTGGGTTTCTGTATCTTCAGCTTGGTGGAGTGGTTTGTTTGTTTTTATTTTTTTTCTCAACTCTTCTGGTTAGTTTATATGTTTGCAACCTGGTGTTACCACTACTCCTGGGGTTAGTTTTCTGCCTTGTCTCCATCTGAAAAAAAGCAATGAGGAACTATCTTTTTTTTTTTTATTTAATCAAAAGTAGTAAAGGGAAGTACCCTACTTACTAATTATGCAGAAGTAAAAGGGATTTCTTAACTGCTACAGTACTGTGGAAGCTTGTTGATCTACTCAGAACTAAGTTTATTGTTTTTCATGGGTCTGGAACTGCTTCTGTTAGTGTTTTGTGGTCTGGATGTATCTTTGCTGGAGAAAATCTCTTTTGATCCCCTCTTCAGCTGAAATGAGTGTTTTATCATTAAGGTGTGAACAGGCTTTTAGTTAACTTAGACCACTTCCCTTGCAGATTTCAAAACTGAGGAGGAGCTGCAGTCCCATTTAACTGCAAGTTACCAGAAGGCTGTTGCTGAGGGAGTTCTTTCATCTGTGTGTGCCCAGAGTATGATCATGGCCATCAAAAGGTTCTTTAAAGTGCAAGATGCTAAAGAGAAAGAGGTAGATAAGAGTGTGTGGGCAGGGGCACTGCTCATCTGGAAATTTACTGTCTCAGACTGCTTTTCCTCCATCTTACCTGAAGTCTTTATGCCCAGTTGCAGATAGTCAAAACCACAGCCCCTAATGACTCCTGTCTATGCCAACCCCATAGTGAAAACTGTAGGTAGCTGTGAAGAATGTAGGACAATGCAGTTCAGTTATCAGTTTACTCCTTTTGCTAAAGATTGCAACAGATGTCTTTTGCCTCTAAATTGGCCTCATTCTGAATTCTAATTTCACTGATACAAAGACATTATTTTAAAACAATACATTCTTGCAAACCTTATTTTTAAAAAGGTGCATCTTCTGGCTTTGCTTTACATGATAAATCTGGGCCTACTACTTCTCTGTGAAAAAGAAATAGTTCAAAGTATTTCTTACACTCTTTAATACTATTTCTAGACTTAGAGTAGCTCACTGATACCAAAACTAGTAAACTTGAAAGTAATTGAAAAAAATACTGTGAAAGACAAATCCATAGCTACTGAAGAAGGCCTTGAAGCTTCAAGCATGTGACCTTCTCTGTTATTTCAAGCTGTAAGTTCTATGTCTGATGTTATGGCTTTGTTACTGAAAGAAAAGCAAACTCTTTTCCTTGAAGGAGATGAAAAAAAATGAGCTATTCCCAAGGCAATGGGTCAAGAGAGGAGGATGGGGGGGGAAAAATTGGTCCTGCAGACAACTTTTGCTGTAATAATTACATGTCTCTGCAGGTGGCCTGTGTGGAAAGAGTCAGAAACCATCTCCTGAAGACCAGCAAAATGCTCAGACAGCAGCATGGCTTACAGAAGGACACCAAAGTCAGAGAGTATGAGACACTCTATTTACTTCAGCTTCTGAGATACTGTGGAGTTGGTTAGCAGTTTTTAATGTTTGGGTTTTTTATGTATAAGTGTAAAAGTATTTACACGGGGTCAACATTTCAAGGAGGGCCTCTGGTCACAATAAAAACACTTCATTAATTGCAAATATATTTATGCTTAGCATTGAGCATTGCAGCCTGTATCTGAAATGAGGCTTCTCCCCTGCCACCAAAATGAAATGCTAGCCAAATTATGCTGTCAAAAGGAGCCACTTCCCCTCCCATTTCCTTTTTGAGCATACATTTTTGCAGTAAATAGGCTGTTTCCACCAGAAAAAAAGACAGTGAGTGATCACTTGTTTTCTTAGGTGCCAACTTCAAGTATTTCTGCGCCTTGAGTTATGTCTTCAGTGCCCTTCACTGCAAAGCAACACTGATGAAATGGAGCAACTATTAGAAGAGGCAAGTAAATTATAAACTAAATTGTGCTTCTGGATGATGCTAGAAATGCAGACCTGGAACCTGGAGTTCTCCCTTGATTTTACTGTAACACTTTGTTCCTTGTTAAAAACATCTGGTGCTGAAACTGCCAAAACTTCATCTGTTTGCCCACCTGACTTTCTCTTCCAGGTGACAGACATGCTGCGCATTTTATGTCTGACTGAAGACCCAGGGTATCTTACAAAATTTCTAGAAGAACTGCTGGAATTGTAAGTTTTAGGATGACTTATGTATTACTGGGGATTGTCTTTTGATGCCAAAGAAGATATCCAATCTACAGCTTTGATTTAGTGCATCTTTGTAATTTTCAGAAGTTTAGACATGTTCTGTTTGTTGTGCTCGTATCTCAACTCAAGAAAAAGGAGCTGATAAGCAACTAAACTAATGAAAACCTGTATATTTTCAGTTGTTTCTTTAAATGGCATGTAAGAATGAAGATTTAGTGGAAACCTTGGGGTTGGAACACCAACAATTTTGTGGGGGATTGCATTTGATGTGGGTTCTCTGATGCTCTAGGTATATCAATGCTATACCAAAGACCCTTGGAGATATTTACTACGGTCTGGGTACACAAATACCCTCGAAGCTGGCATCTGTTCTGCCTTCAGACTTCTTCAGTGATGACTCTGTGACTTTGGATAGCAAATCTCCAGGCCTTCCTCCATCTTTATCATCTGCCTTAACTCCCAGTGCCTCTTGCCTACGCAGCGAGAGTGATCAGCTGGAGGAGCTGCGCACCAGGTCTGCCAAAAAGAGAAGGTAATAATTCCAAACAGGAGGCAGCTTGTTGCAGCCTGGGCTGTGGCTGAGGAGTTACCTGAATTGCAGCCTGGTGCTCTTGGTTTCTGTTGCTGGATAGCTAGCCTGGGACAAGCTGAGACCTGCTGATGGCTCTGCAAGCCTGAGAGAAATATTAAGGGCTTCCATTTTTCATTTCAACTTGCTATTGCTGACTATATAAAAGCATAATCTTGATTGTTTATCTTATGCAAAAGTGGAGTTCCTGAGCATCTTCCATGAGAAGATTTTCTGCTGTGCAGTAGATGACCCCACATTGTAAAAGTTACAACTGCCATTTACTGTAGATCTCTATGTTGGGGATCTCGAGTACATTTTAGCAAACTGTGAAATGGGTTTTAGTGCCAACTGTAAAATTTGGTATAGCAATTTCTATTGCAAATCATCTTTGTGTTGTAACATAAGTGAGGTACCAACACAACTTGCAATTTGAATTTTGGTAAAGACATACTATATCTGGAGTCTTTAATTGTCATTAGGTTGATAAAATAAGATCATAAGCAGAGTTAACTTAATCTTTCTATACTCTCCAAAGGAATAATGTGTTAGCCAGACACAGGAGCATGACAGAAGCATCGCAGAACTTGCGTCAAATTGAGATTCCCAAGATATCCAAGAATCCCACCAGAAAGGTAAAACCTACAAAGGGGGGTTGTGTGGGGGTTACTTCTGCAGGCGCACGGGAATGTTGGGAGTGTAGAAACTTGTTCTGTGTTCACTAAGTATGCCCTCTACCAGCTGTACAGAAAGCAAAATCATTTTGAAGGAGAAATTGAAATGTGTGGTTCAGAGCTTAGTTTATTTTCATAGTAAACATAACATTAAGCTGCCAGCGAGGCTTACTTGTTGTTGTTGTTTCAGGAGAACTTGCGTTCTCACCTCGCCATTGAGAAGTCCCAACAGATGGCTCCATTGCAGAAAGAAGCAGTGCAAGGTAAATTGACTTCTAGCTTTTCCATGGAAAGGTGCTTCTTCAGCACATGTTCTCGCTGTAGATTTTGGTGAGCTGTGATGAAAGTGTGCTGGGAATCTGAAGGAAGTTTTGCTGAATTCTGCAAAACAACTCGAGGGGAAAAATAATCACTGTATTCTGTGTGTTCTCACATGCAGAACACTTAAATCCTGTATCCTGAGGAGAAAACCTTTCCATTCTTCCTTGAATCTTGCCATTATTTCCATCTTCTCTGTCCTAGAAAGAAAATGAGAACAAGAGGGAAGGCTATATCTGAAAACAGGGTATCTCTTTGCAAAATACTTAGTAAAACTAAATCACTTCTGCGTTCTCTGAACCAGCACGGGCTTCTGTTGAGACTTTGAGGCTCACTTAACATTGCCCCATCTGAGGCATTGTCTGGCTGCTTTCTCTGCTGTGGCATCTGCTTGTGGCTTATTGCTGGAATAGTGCAAATTTGTAAGGGAAGTCCAGGATGGATTAAGAAGAGGGACGTGTTCCAGTAGCAGAAAAAGAAAATTTCAATGCTTTGTGGCCTCTAAAAACTTTGGTTTTCTTTGCTGGTGTGGGATGTTCCCATCTATAGTGGCCTGACAAAATTATTTTCCTGTGATAATTTTTTTTAGGATTTTTTCCTGATCATTGTCATTTCTTGCTTTGTCTTGCCTCACAGAGGTTACAAAGGTAAGGAGGAACCTCTTCAATGAAAAGATACGTTCACCATCAAAAAGGTCTGTGAAAAAGATGCCTAGAAGCCAGTCAGTGTCTGCTGTGGAAGGATTAAAATACAAATACACTGATGAAGGCACTAAAGGTAGGACATTACTTGCACATGTAGGAGAGTTGTAGAAGAGCTTTTGCTAAAATTCCTATTTTTGTGTCCTCAATTCTATGAAACGATTATGTTTTTAATGAAGGAGAAACTATTTTATGTTGTTGGGGTGTTTGGAGGGTGAATAGAATGGTATTGAAATGGAAACCTTTTTTTTATTGAACTTTGTGTCTCATAAATAAAACTAATGGCAAAAATGCTTGGTTAAGAAACGATTTCTGAATGAAAGACAAATGAGTTATTTAATTATCTGACAAAGTCATTGCTATTAATAATATTGATGGAGTGGGAAGGAAATGTAGCCACTGGACTCTGAAATCATGATGATAACTTAATACTGGGAGACTGATGCACAATGAGTCTGTACTTGCTGTCATTCTTAAACTGAAGCCTGTACAAAACTGTATTTATTTATTTGTCCTAACTGCCTTAAAATGATGTGATGTTATAGCTCTTGATTTTTTTTTTAGATCATTGCAAGTTATTGACTAAGAGAGTTGCAGAAACACCTCTACATAAGCAGGTCTCCAGGAGACTACTACGTAAGCAGATCAAAGGCCGGTGAGTGAGTTTCTGACCAAAAAAACCCCACCAAACAACACAGCTTTGTATAATATTGGATGTCTAATGGTTGTGAGCACAAGAACCAGGTGTTGTCTTTGTAGCTGAAGTTTCACCTTCACCGAAGGCATTATCAGAACTTAGCCTCCACTAGTTCTTTTGTCTGAGTAGGGAGAAATACTGCTTCCTTCATGTAAGTTGGGGTGCTTTAATTCCTGCAGCTAACTTCTGTTCAGGTTCAGTTGCTGTTTTGAGGGCTTCTGAAGAGAAGGCCTGTGCTGTATTTTGTGGACTCCAGGCTGAAATTTATCATTTAATACCATATAGAACTGTTACCTATAGAGCTGAACAGTTACCCATACCCAGTCCTGTGTTAATAGGAGGCAAAGTGCTTACGAACTGCTCACCTAGAGTAGCTGCAAACACAATATATTGTTGTAGAATAGAGCACTGCTTTTCAGTCTGTGTGGTAAGTTCTGTTTCTGTAAATGTGAACAGTATGCTAAGTCCTGAATGTCTGCTGTTTCTCAAGGTCTTCTGATCCAGGTTGTGACACTGGTGTTGTAGAAGAATCTCCAGAGAAGGCCATAAATGGTAAGCAGTGATTTTTTGATTAAAGATGATTTTGCTGCTTTGTAGGTGGTAAAATGAGTGTGCTTCTATTTAGACAATTCCTGATCAGTCAGTACAAAAGTATTATACTATTCTGTTGGTGGAGCACAGCCTCCTCTGATAGAACCACTTACTCCTCACTGCTTTGACAACTCTGTACAGCAGAACGTAAGAAAGGTGACTAGTAACTCTTAAATAAAATTACATGAAGGACTTAGAGTGAACAAGATTCTAAGCTGCTACAATCACTGTCACACCAGCGCAGACAGATGTTTTTAATGTAACTTGAACATGCTGTGCTATGACCCTAACACTGCTCTGAGTCCTACTGCAACAGATAGCCACCTGGCTCTGTGGAGTGTCGCTGGGTTATGTTGGCTGCTGCTGTCTCATCCCCAGGAAGGAAGAAAACAAACTGATTGGGCAAGCAGGAAGATGAAATCACTAGTAAAGAAATGGGAAAATTAACTGATAGCTTAACCTGGTTGTAACTTGAGATCAACGTGACTTTTCTAGCCTTTCTTTCCATTTAATTGCCAAAGAGGGATGAGAGCAATCATGGCTTAGGAGTGGGCATTGTGATTTGGCAGGAGATTTGTATGCGTTAATATTCCAAATCCCCAAGAAAGTTGAAGCTTTCTTCTTTGCATGTTTGGGTCCCTGCATGAGATAGCTGTATGGAAGTTTCTTCTTGGAGGGTGTTCTTTTCAGTTGCAAACTGTTCCTGAAGATGTCCTCATTGTTGAGGGAGGAAAGGCTTAATCTCCAATATTCTTTTTCAGAAGCAGGTTTGAGAAGAAGCCCACGCATCAAACAGCTGTCTTTGAATAGGAGCTGCTCTGGTGTCTTCTATTCTGCTACTCCACCTAGCTCACAGAACTCACAGCGAGTCCGTCGGGGACAAGAAGAGGAGAGCTATACAGTGCAGGATGTAGAAGGTACTAGATGGGATTTGAGCAGTGCTGATCTGAAAAGCTGGCATGGCTAGCTCTGAGTTTGATTTGATTTGTCTCTCCGAGAGACTATAAGAAGCTAAGAGCTCTCCTGTAATAACTTCTGTGGACAGAAGTTTATCCTCCGTAGTTATTTTTGAATTGGGGATCTGAATTTGGAGGATGGGAAGGCAGCACTGTGTATGATGAATACACTGCCAACTTAAGAAACCAGTCGGGCCTATCTCACAGAATACTGCTGATTGTCAGTCTGCATTCCTTTAAATGCCTTGAAATCCCTGTGAAACATGGGACAGAAATCCTAAGGCTTATTTCAGTTTTCTTTGCAGCAGCATAAAGCAATGACTGATGGGATCTTCTTTGCTGGCTTTCTCAGTAGGATTATCAGCTATAAATGGTGACATGTAGTCCTTCATATTGTACTTGCTAGAATCCTTAGTCATGAACTAGAACTTTCTTAAGCTACAAGCTATAAATAGAATAGGAGGCTGAGCTATTTTGTTCTTGCTTTTTTTCCACTAGAAAACTCTTTCTACAGATGGATATTGATTTCTTATTGGGAAATAACCATTTTAGTGAAGCTTTAACATATGGCTAGAAAAGAACATGCTGGGTCTATAGGCTTTGTACTCTACTTGTCCATATGTCTGAAGCTGAGACAGCTTGTCCTTGGCAGGCTCTTTGGTGTTAGTTGAACTGTACTGTTCCACTTCATAGGCATTAAGCGACATTCAGGGAGCCCCACTGTCCAGACTCCCAAGAGGTTTTTCTTTGGTGCGGTCACTGATGTGTGTAGTCCTGAAGTGAAGCATTCACCTGGGAGGAGGAGAACAAGAAAAGATTCCTTGCACTTAGAGGAGCTGAGTGCCTGTCAGGTAGAAACACCTCTCTCTTTCCATCCCCCTTTTCTATGCATGTTTAAGACCTGCACATTTTAAATGTAGCGTTTCTCTTAAGTTTAATCAAATGTTTCTTGTGTGTTAAATCTTGAAATAAGTATCAAGAGGAGTAGATAGCACTATTGGAATAGAACAGGCATGATTCTTTATTTTCTTTCTCCTGCAGACTCCTAGGAAAACACCTGGTAAACTTGCCCAGAAGCCACTGAATTCTGCCAGTAAGCCCCCAAGGAGATCACCTCGCATTCTCCACAGGACACCACGGAAGCTGGAGAAGACTCCTGGCAAGAGTCCATCTGCTAAGCAGACTGCAGCTAAGTGTTTGGGAAAGTACTTCTCTTATCCTGTACAAAGGGTCAAGTCACCATCTGCGTCAACAGAAAGAAAGAGGTTTAGTTTATTGCAAGTCTCTTCTAAGGATTATTCTCCAGCAGAAAGACTTTCCCCTCCTTGTGAAGAGGCTGGATTACAAACACCAGAACGCCAAGGGTTTGCAGTGCTCGGTGCCTCATTACCTCTGACAGATTCAAATCCAGCTGCTTCTTACCCATCTGCCATCCAGGAAAGATGTTTTACGGAACTGCAAACTCCAAGACGTTCCTTGAGATACCTCTCAAAATTAGCATCTCCAGTTGGTGCTCGGAGGCAGATTCTCCCAAAGGAAATTCAGGTGCAGTCAGATCCATTATCTCAAGCAACTAAGAGTAGTCCTGGGAAACCTGAAGACCCAGGTTCAAAATTATGCACCAGCCCACTGAGTGCAGAAATACCACAGCCTGCTCTGAGGCTGCAGCCTCACTCCAGTTCTCCTTGCTGTGAAAATTCCACAAACACCACGGCACTCTGCTCTCCTTCCCACGTGTGGGCTGGGGAGTCTGACTGGGAAATTAGTGCATCTAAACCACCTTTTCAAAAATCTCCAAGTATTCCTGGTGCTTCACTGAGGTCCCTGCTTCATACAGCCACGCAGGCCAAACGTGAATCAAATGCTGGAGGAGAGAACCTCATACCTGCCTGTGCAACATCTGAAAATAAGGACAATCATGATGGTGGTGGTAACTCTTCTGTAGAAAGTCTTCAGCTCTGTCAGTTGTCCCAGTTTACTGAAAATGCCCCTGTATCAGAGAAAGATAAACAGATGGGTGTAGTGCCTCACAAGTCTTCTCTAAGAGAGGACTCGGAAAACTTGGAAAAGCATTTGTCTCCAGAACCTCTTGCTGGAGGGCAGGTACATACACAACATCCTGAGACAGTGTGTGAGCAATTGGTTAAGGAGGGGAACTCCAGAGCAAGCACTTACGAGTCCTTCCTAAGCGGTTCTCAAACAGTTGGTGATGACTTGGGACCAAGAACCTTGCTGCGAGAAGAACACATGGGGCTGAAGGCTCCAGGTCTCAAGAGACACTCCAGAGTTGCCCTGAATACTTCACCTCCCGTGCCCAAGTCTGCTCCTGCCTATTCTTTACGCTGCACTGCAGACAGGAGGCAGCGGGAAGCTGCGGCGCGGATGGGAACCCCCCAACTGCCAGCCAGTTTCTCTGCTCCTAAAACTCGTTGCAAGCCGCTTCCCGCAACCCCACCGACTTACGAAGTTGAGCTTGAAATGCAAGCTTCAGGCCTGCCCAAACTTCGCATTAAGAAAGTTGGCTCTAGCCCGTCGTTGGAAGCTCAACCTGAAGCAAGCTCCAGCAAACCCAAGGGAGGAGAAAGCCCCTTTGGTGACCTTTCTGTGACCTGGTGTAGCAAGCACCCTGGAAAGCTAGCAGCTGCCTGTGTTTCACCCTCCTGCTTTCGCTCCTTCCACAGTACACCTGGGAAAGGTGGCGGACAGACCTACATATGCCAGTCGTACACCCCAACGAGCTGCGCTTCGAACGCCACCTCCCCGTCCCCTTTAGAAGCAGGAGTTCCCTGGACACCTTCTCCGAAGCAGAAGGGGAAGACTACCCCCGAGGCTATCAACGATTGGCCTCGGAGAAAGAAAGCAGCAGGTAGCACTGCTAACACGAGCTGGGGTCAAAGTGAGAAGCATCCCGATGAACAGAAGAGAACCTCAACGGGTGTAGGAGGAGAGAGGAAGATCTCAGAGCGTTGCAGCAGCAAAGGAACAAATACTCTTGGGGAGTTTGAACTGGAAGGGATTTGCAGGCTTCAGGATCAGGCATCTCCTAGTGACTCTGAACCCAGGGCTGATGAGGACTGTGCCGTGGGAACTTTTGGCTTGAAGTCTCGGAAGCGGGTCTTCATGTCTCTCTCACCAGAAAGAGAGGAGAAGAGTGGTGCCAAGAGATCTTGCACTGATAGGTGTGACTTGAATCTCACTGGCTTTTCCACAGATGAGGACAACAGAGGCAAATCAAGGACAGATCCTGTACTTGCTGAGAAACCAGGAGCACGTGTGCTCCTAACTCCTGAGCGGCACAGTTGTGTAGGGGATGACGATGTCTTCCTTTTGTCAGGTAATTAAGTGGCAAGAGTGACACTGTTGAAATTCAGAGATGGTTAAAAAAATGTGGAGTTGACAAAACCAAGAACACAATTGTTTCCTGTCTGACTGAGGGAGAATGAGGTGGAGGGGGAGAGTGGGTTGCAAATGACAGGGAAGCTAATTATGTGGAGAGGTAGGCTGGGTGGGAGGAGTTCATCGCTGGACCGTGAATGATGGGAGAGAGGTCAGAGAAACAGGAAAGAGCAGGAGGCTGGAGGAATTAAAAGGAAAGTTTAAGAACTTGGAGGGAGGATTCAAATTTATCCAGCTGGTGATGGATTTGGGTGTGGATGCTGCTAGCTGTTTCTGCCCAGCATCCAGTGCTGAAGCCAACTGTCTTAAGTCTAAGGTATTACTGCTCCAGTATAGACTGGAGCTTGCAGGGGTTAGTCCTGTGGATGTTGGTATTTATTGGTGCTCCAATTCTTCTGTCTGCTTGTGGTGGCAGACCCACTGAAAGTGGGTATTGGAAATGATCTCCTTGTGAGCAGAAATGTTTTAAGTTGAAACTACCTCTTTGCTTTTGCCATGGGGACAGATGGTTCGGGTAACCTTGGTGAGAAGGGCTGGCTCAGCTCTGTAAGCAAGGCCTTGTGAATCTCAAATACCTCATCCAGTACTGTTCTGGAAATGACACCTTGCAGGGGACTGTGGCAGATGTTTCTCTATAGTCATTGCCTGCCCTGAAGCAATCAGCAACTTTGTGTCGGTTTCCTCTTGGCAGGAAAGGTTTGTAAACAGAGGCAACATGTATCATTCAACATGTATGGCTGAGAAAAACAGGCAAACTTTAAAACAACCTAAGTCCCTGTTTGGGATATGAAATAATAGCAGTATTTAGCCTTAAGCTGGTCCTGTAAGAGACTTTCTGTACCTACAGACCTTGGTTTTGTAGTTCCAGACCATCATGGTTACAACAGTTTTCTTCCAGGAGTTAACTGAAGAGCAATTGTGTTTAATATCAGTGAATCACTTTCCTGCTAAGCAAGTGTCACTTGCACTGATAGAAATTTCGAGGTAGAATAAAAGCTGTGTATGAGACTTTCCTGAAAGCACCCTGAAGTTGTGAGTTTGCAGCATCTTACTGTGCTTCTCCAGGCTCAACTCCCCCGGTGAAGAGTGTGCTCTCTGCTAGCAGCCTCCTGGCACTGACCCAGTCTCCGCTGCTGTGCCAGGGACAGACGCCGTGTCGGAGGAAGCGTGCTGAAGGTAACAGCCTGTGCTGGAGGGAAGGGCTGGTCTCCAGCAGACAGGGTGTGCTTTCCACTTGCCTGCAGCTGAATGAGAGCAAACCTGTGCTGTGGTAGGGACTGGGCTGGGTGCGGACAGCCCGGGGCTGTATCTGCCAGGTCTGTGTTCAGCGTCTCCATCGCAGGCTTCCAAGAAACTCAGCATGAACTGGCAAGGTAGGAAGGGAAGGAAGGTAGCAGTGCAGAAAGAGTAGCTCAGGAAGTGCAGCTGATTGTACTTGTTTCCAGTTGGTGTTTCATAGAATCATAGAATGGTAGGGGTTGGAAGGGCCTCTAGAGATGGTCTCGTCCAACCCGGCTGCCAGAGCAGAACACCCAGGGCAGGCCACACAAGAACACATCCAGGTTGGTCTTGAATGTTTCCAGAGAAGGAGACTCCACAACCTCTCTGGGCAGCTCATTCCAGTGCTCTGTCACCCTCACAGTAGTTTCTCCTCATGTTGAGGTGGAACTTCCTATGTTCTAGCTTATACCCATTATTCCTTGTCCTATTACTGGGCACCACAAAAAAGAGACTGGCCTCTTCCACTTGACACCCACCCCTCAGGTATTTATAGACATTAAGAAGATCCCCTCTCAGCCTTCTCATGACAGTGAGTGTATTTGGCTTCTTGGAGTCACCAGTAAACTTTGGCAAACTGGCTTTAATTTATTCTTCCTATTTTGTAGAAGAGGAATCCGATGCCTTCCAAACGACTGCCAACCAGGACCTCTCTCCATTCTGCATCATGGCTTCCAGGAAGCATCCCCTTAGTAGGACTTACTCTCGGAAAAAGCTGCTCAGCTGAAGTTTGGAGCCCAAACAGCAGGGGGAACTTTGCATTATCCCAGCTGTACAACATGATTTTAACAAGGACCTGATATCTGGGGCTAGACACGAGCTGTCTGGTGTTGGTAGGAGACTGGATTGCAAGCACATGACAAGGGAAACAAGGACCACTCTAAAAGTTGTTTTTCCAACTTCAATTGCAGCATCTCTCCGTCCATTCAAAGGCTACCTTGGTCTTCTTGGCACTTCTACCTCTGGTAGCTGAGTTCTGCAGTGAAGGTTCAATTCTTACTAGGTAAAGAGGGAGAATTGTCACTTTTCTACACCTTTCTTGTAAAATAAACTGATGTGAATTTTCATTGTGTCACTAAATTGGAAACCTGTCTAATGTGAGGGATGGGGGCAGCAGGAAGAAGGATGCTGGAGGTGAAGCTGCATGCTCCTGCTCTGTATTGTGCCCTGGTCCTGACTGGATCCCTCTGTTAGTAGCATCCAGTTTACCCTAGCTTAGTGGGAAAACAACAAGCAGGTTAACTAATTAATGAGTAAATTACTTAAAATACTTTGCAAATGTCAAGAGTAGGGAGGAGGGAGAGGTAACAGCTATGAAGCTAGCGTGAGGTCATCCTGAAACCAGGTATGACAACACAAGTTTGTTATGTGGCTTTGAGAGGCTAGTTGGTATGTAATGGAATTTATCTCCTGGAAACCCTGTTTGTGGCAGGAAAGCTGATAGTTTCCCTCTGCCAAGAAGTGAGGAATGGTGTGCTTACCAGTGATGGTTTTGCCTGGGGGAGAGGTGCACCTTATTCAAGGATGCAGATTGATAGACAAGCACGGAGTTCCAAGACTACTCCTGCCTTCCAAGTAGGATGGATTCTTTTCCTTCAAGAAGATCTCTGTTTTCAACAGCAGAAATAGAAAGCCTCTGAACTTAAATCTTGTGCAGCTCAGCTACACCCTGAGCCCACAGTAATGGGCCCCTCAATGCCACACCCCTACAGGTGAGATCCAGGGGTGTAGGAGGAGGATCTAGTGGCTCCTACTTCAAATGCTGGCTTTTTACTGGTTGCATGTTACTCTTGAAATGATGGCTGTGGCAGCTGTGCTCTTTGTCATTTTAAAGCAGGTACCTGGGCTTTAATTTCTTGCTTTGCCAGAGTTGAACTTATGTCCCCCTTCCTGAGGTGGAGGGTGTCAGGGTTAAGTTGCAGGATTGTATTGAATCTCCCTACATCCAGACTGGAAGTTTTCCTAAGACTAAGTAGAGTCATAGAATCATGGAATGGTAGGGGTTGGAAGGGACCCCTGGAGATCATCAAGTCCAACCCTTCTGCCAGGGCAGGCCATACAGCAACAGATCCAGGCAGGTCTTGAAAGTCTCCAGAGAAGGGGACTCCACAACCTCTCTGGGCAGCCTGTTCCAGGGCTCTGTCACTCTCACAGGGAAGAAGTTTTTCCTCATGCTGAGGTGGACCTGCCTGTGTTTCACCTTGCTACCATTACCTCTCATCTTCCCACAGGGTACAACTGAAAAGAGCCTGGCCCCTTCTACTTGACACCCACCCTTCAGATATTAGTAAACATTAATAAGATCCCCTCTCAGTCTTCTCTTTTCTGGACTAAACAGTCCCAGAGTTCTCAGCCCTTCCTCCTAACAGAGATGTTCCAGTCACTTCATTGTCTTTGTAGCCTTGGTTGAACTCTCTCTAGTATTTCCCTGTTCTCCTCTTGAACTGGGGAGACCAGAACTGGGCACAATATTCTAGATGTGGTTTCACTAGTGCAGAGTAGAGCAGAAGGAGAACCTCCCTCAACCTGCTGGCCACACTCTTCTTTATGCACCCCAGGATACCATTGGCCTTGGCCAGAAGGGCACATTGCTGTTCCATGGATAACTTACTGTCCACCAGGATGCCAAGAACCTTCTCCAGGGGGCTGATTTCCACTGGGTTAACCCGTAACCTGTACTGGTGCATGGTGGTGTTCTTCCCCAGGTGTGGGACTCTACACTTATCCTTGTTGAATTTCATTAGTTTTGCCTTTGCCCAGCTCTCCAGTCTGTCCAGATCTTGCTGGATGGCAGCACAGCCTCCCAGTGTATCGGCCACTCCTCCCAGTTTAGTGTCATCAGCAAACAAATGTAAATGCTGCTTAAAGCAGCTTATGGGCTGGAGCAGAAAATGGCACTGAACCAGGGTTGCTTTTATCCTGGGTGCTTCAGCCACTACTGCTGCTCTCTGGAGATGCTGTTCCTGCAGCAACTCAGTGGAGGAAGCCTGCCAGCTCTGACCTAGCACTTACAAAGCAGGTACTTAAATGTTAACGCAATGCTGTGATAGCAGCTGAGTTCCCATGCAGTGAGGTTTGAACAGAACTCCCTTCTTACCTACCCCGAGTAAGCAACGATGGGAGGCTCTGACAAGTGACTGCTACATCAAACTCGCTCTGCTTTATTAGAAAAGTTACAGTAGAAATGTAAAAAAACCAAAGTTGCTACAAAAATCTATGTACAAGTTCTGCAGGACTGCAGATCATCTCCCTCTGAGGCTACATGGGCTGGGCAAGCCCTGCAGCAGAGATTTCCAAACTGTAAACAAGTTCGTAGTGTTAGAGACCAGGGTGGAAGGTACCTCCCGCTCATGCCCAGTGTTCAAGCTGCTAAGGGTGCAGAAGAGAAGGTGTCCAGTCAGTGCCGTCTGGAGTGGCAGCAACATGGGGAATGGAGGCTGATGGTTATTACCCTTACAATGAAAAGTCCCCTCTTTTTCTTCCTCGGGCCTCTGAAATGTAACAGGTTTGTAGCCAGGCTGCACCTAGGGCAGAAAGGCTCTAAGCTCCCATCAGCAGTATCTGCTCCTCCCTGCCCCGTGTGCCAGGTAAGCGTTAAGCCCGTGTCTAGAGCGGGTTTTTCCTCACGTCTATCATGGCCGGGGGGTAGGGCAGCGGGGTCAGGTTCAGGCTGGCTCTGCGCAGCTCCCGGCGGGGTTTGGCAGCAGGGAGGCTGCGCGGCGGGTGCACCTCGGGGGGCTGCCCGGCTCTCGGCAAGTGCTCGGCCTCCCTCTGCCGCAAGTCCCCCGGGCTCTCGCTGGGCAGGGCGGAACGTCTCCAGGTCGCTGGCAAAGGGGCGTGCACTAGGTCCCTGCTCTCATCCCTGACCCGATGGCTCTCCTCAGCGACGGGCAGGGGCACAGGCTGTTCCCCAAGGCTGGAGTCCTCAAAGGTCCCGAGCGCAGGGGGAGCTCTGTCCCCAGCTCCGGGAATGCTTCTCTCCACCCCTGCTGGGAAAGAGGGGGGGTACAGTGAGATGAGTATCAGGATCCCTACTTCTCTCATCAAAATCAGTGCCTGTAGAGCACTGCTCAATTCTAGCACTGCACCCGCGCTGCTCCCGACCCTGCTCCAAGCTGATGCTGCCAGGGAAAGGAATTCAAACTCCCTTCCTTTTAACTTGGAAGGAACAGCAAAGCCCCAGTCTAGGTTTACTCTCACCTTTGGTCTGTCCAGGGTGGAGGTTCATGTTATTCAGCCTCTGGTTCAGCTCCTGGTTTGCCCACATAAAACGGCTCAGCTCCTTTTCCAGTATCTGAATCCTTGCCTTGTACTGCAGCTTGCTGCTGGCCAGCCCCTCATCCATGTGCTCTACAAAGTAAACCAAGGTCGATTAAAGCTGCAAGCCCCACGAAAGACCAAAGCAGTGCCCCTGCTGCCCATTTCAGCATCTGGGTGGTTACCACGGCTCTGCTGGAGCAGTAACTGCACGTTCTGCTCATGCTCCTTCTGCTGCAGGGTGAGCTGACGGTCCATCTCCAGGCGCTGACGCTCCACAGCTGCCTCCAGCCAGTACACCAGCTGCTGCTGCTCCTCCAGTTGCATCTCCAGCTCCGAGAAGGCAATGTGCTGCCTGTGCTGATCCTCTCGTAGTGTCACCACCTGGCCAGGGCCCAAAAGCAAGGAACAGCTCCTTCAGAGCCTGGAAGCTTTCCTGACCCACCGAGCCTGATCAAGTTAGTTTTTTGGTACAGCGTACAAAGGCTAGTAGCTCTGGGATGTCACAGCTGCCTCGTGGAGGGAAGAGCAATGTGTAGCTGTGCTGATGTGGTAGAGCCACCACAGGGATCTGTGCATCCTACGACTAGTTAAGGCCCTCTCCCAGGTGTTGGGACAAGTGGAGATAATGATGCTGTGGCTTTGGGGCAAAGTACTGGGCAGAAATACAATAGGACGCAGGGAAAAAGCTTGAAACTAAGTAAAAGAAGTGTTGGGTCAGCTATTACAGCTCCCACCAGCACAGAGGGTAGTTGTGTCCCACCTTGTCAAAGTACTTGCAGAGCAGAGCTCGGGTCTCGGAGGAGGAGAGGTAGCTGAGCTTGGCCATGAGGTTCATCTCACACTGGGACAGCAGGCTGGCTGAGGCCCGCAGGACTCGTTGCCTGCATGTGATGGACTCGTTCTTGTACTCGATGGCTGCATCCAGAGCCTCGATTGCCTCATCCAGCTGGAACAAGATCCGTTCTTCCTGCCGGGGCAGAGCTGCAGTTATTAGGGAGCAAAGGGTTTGCTCTGTCTCGCCCCGCCTTAACCCCCCCTGTCATCTCAACACTGATGGCAAGAGGAGGGGACATGCACAGTTTTGGGAGGTGGGGGAGCATCTGCTAAGGACCCCACGCTCAGGTCTTTACTTCTCTCTCTCACTACCTCATGGTCTTGCAAGCAGAGCAGCCCAGCCCAAGAAGAGGTACCTCTGGGGACAGCAGGGTGCCCTGACGCAGCTTGTTGTCAAGCTCCAACCGCTGTTTGAGCAGCTGGTCCTTCTCCTGGCGCAGGTTGTTGATCTCCTGGCGAATCTGCTGCTGGTCATGGGCGCTGCCGTGACGCAGCTGCCCATTCTTCTCAGTTAGCTCCTTTTCCAGGTGCTCCAGGCGGCTGGACACACGCACTATGTCATCTGTCAGGGCCTGCAGCAGAAGATGCTCAAGGGGGATCTTCTCTAAAGGCAAGTCAGGCCCTCGGCCCCTTTCTACTCCCTCCATAGGTTAAGTGACCCCATTTGCACATGTAAGCCAGGGGCTATCAAACCAACTATCTCAGAGGCACAGCACAAGCTGGCTCTCCTGTAGAGGTAGATTTCCTACCAGTTTCCCAACAGCACCTCAACCAAGCCAAGGGGTTGAGGTTTCACAGTCTTGTCCTACCTGGCTGGAGCGCAGTCGTTTGCTCTCCAGGCCGTTCTTCTCTTGCAGCAGGGCTTCCTTTTTGGCCACGATTGTTTCCCGCTTCCTCAGTTCATCTTCCAGCTCATCCAGTGCCCGGCGCTGCTCAAGAACTTTATCCATCTCCATGTCCAGCCACTTCTTCTGTTCCTCAATTTTCTGATGGAAGGAGAGGCAAAGGGCACGTGTATACATGCAGACAGCAGCAACACCACCCAGGACTGCTAGGCTGAAGAGCAATGGCGTTGAGATCAGAGAGAGGGTCTTGAGTCTATCTCTCCTAACCCCTATAACCCAGACTTCACTGGTTTTGTCCTTCCGGTCGCTCTGAAAGACAGAGCTGAGCTAAATCCACGGCTGCCCAGGAGTCCCTGGGGGCCACATCTCCCCCCACTCTTCTGCTGACAGACAAGATTTCACAGGTTCTTTACCACTGCCAGGATTTGTAAGAGATTGTGGTAAGACAAGATCACAGTCTTCTGTTTCTAGATGCAAGTGACATTATGGACTATCCTCCTCGAGGGCAGGATGGGATATGTACCCTCTTAATCCGAGGTCCCTGCTTCCAGATCTCCTCTGTCAGCCTGCGGTCTGCCACACGGTCCCCTTTGAACAGGAAAGAGGAGGCAGGCTCACTCTGCCTGTACCTGCTGCTGCTCCAGGCTGATCACAGAGCCGTTGCTGCCGCTCCGCCGCTTCCTCTGGAAAGCTGCGATTTCCTCTGTTTTGATGCGCAGGATTTTCTGGTGCTGTTCGTGCTTCAGCTCCAGTTCCTGTGTGGGAAAGCGCAGCCGTGAGCGGCGAAGGGGTGAAAGCTGTTTGCCCTACAGCCAGGGGCTGAAGAACGGGTTATGTTCTCTGAGAGGTCTTTGGCCACGGGTCTTCTCTCCGTGACTTCCAAGACATTCACAGACCCCATAAGAGCTATTGTGTCTGGCCCACCATCACCATCCTCCCAAATCCTGCAGCAGCACAACAGCTCCCGCCTGTTCCTACCTTGACCCGGTGCTGCCGCTTGTTCACCTCCGTCTCCAGCCGCCGCTTCTGCTCGCTCTCCTCGCGCAGCCGCCGCTGCAGCTGGCCCTGCTGCCGCCGCATCACCTGGATGTTCCTCTCCAGCTCCTGCACTCGCTTCTCGCTCTGGGCCGACAGCGACACCAGCCTCTCCGTCGCCTGCTTCTTCTTGCACAGAACCTGCCGGAGAGCGACGGCTGCCCTTGGGCTCGGTGTCTCCCCCCACGACCTTTGCAGAGATGCCCCCAACTCTGCCCCCGCCCGCCTTCCCGGGTGGGCAGGGCCCTTCCCACTCACCCGTGCCTTGCTCTGCGCTGCCGCCACGCGCGTGCGGTACTCCTGCAGCTTCCGCTTCTCCCCGGGGTCCCACGGCTCTTTGCTCTCCAGCTCCTGGAGCTGCTTCTGGCTGTCGCTCAGCTCTGCCCGCACCTGCTCTGCCTCCTGCTCCAGCTCGCTGATCTTCTGGCAGTACTGCCTGTTGAGAGCCTGGGCGTCCTTGCCTGCAACAGACCCCCCCTCTGCCGTGACCTCCAGGCTCCCCTCCCTCACGGCCAGGATCTTGACAAGGGATGGACTTTTCCTCTTTCTCCCAAAGTATTTTTGGCTACAGAGACCAAATGCTCCCTTTCCCTCAGCTGCCGTAGGGAAGGGAGACACCAATGGGAAGGGCCTCAGTCAGCTGGAGGGATCAAGGAACAGGACTCTGCTGCCTACGGGAGAAGGGACTGAGAACAACCAACACAGGGAGGGAAGATGAGGATGGGAGTAGAGACCAAGCGTCGTGATTAGGAGGAGATTTCATGGGAAATGGGTGCATATTCCCACCAACAGCTCTGCACCTGTCTTAATGAGCTCCGTGATCAGCTCTTCCTTCATCCGGATGTTGATCGCCAGCTCTCGGATCTTCTGCTGTGCTTGCACCAGCCTCCACTCAGAGTCCTTCCTTGGCAGGCGCTCCCAGGGACTGAGCAGCAGCTCCTGCCTCTTGCAGACCTCTGCAACACAGATTCCCAGGTAAGAAAGCTCCCGTCTTAGCAGTTAGGTGACAGAAGGACAAACCAATCTCAGGCCCATAGCCAAGATCTGGCACAGCATTGCTCAGAGCGACCTGGAGCTTCCACCAAAACATGCAGCTCCCCAGCGGTTCAAGTTTCTCTTCAACAAAAGCAGCTAGACTGTCATCTCCATTTTTGCTCTCTGTGCTCGCCCAGGTGGGACAATGACAGCACCCCAGGAAGCACCACCAGCTCGAGATGCTACTTGCCTTTTGATGGCTCCAGCTGCTGCTCCTGAACTGAGTGGGCATTGCCTCCACTTGGCTCCTCACTCAACTTGCAAATCTCTTTCTTGCTGCAGCTTTGGATCCCATTTCTAAAAGGAGCAGCAAATGAATCAGTTGTGGCTGGGCACTGCTCGAGCCATTCCCAGTAAGGACCCTCAGGATCCACAGGTTTCAGAAGGAAACAGAAACAATAGCTGTGGTCAGGAAAGATGGTAATTAGCTCCCCAGCAAGCAGGCAGCTGTCTCAGTAGAATCACTGACCCCAGAGACAGCATTTGTTTCTACATCCTATGTGAGAGCTGAGCTGCAGAGGTGGGACAGACAGGTCATACAACTGCCAGGGCACTGCACAGTGCTGGGACAGCCTAAACTCACCGATGCTGGGACAGGGACCGTTTCTGTTCCCACTCCTCCTCCTCCTCATCCCCCGAGGACAGTTCTGCAGGCGTCTTTAAGTCCTGGCTGAGATCCCTCCTCAGCATCACAGCTTTGATCTCTGGATTACCAGTGGGGGACTGTGTGTGGTTCAGCTGCCAGCCTGCCAAGTCCTCCTGGAAGGACAAGGGGTTGCTGTTGAGCTGCTGGAGCAAAGAATCAGAAAGAGAGGAAACATACTGTGTGATAGAAAAATATCAGCTGGGTATCGCTGCTAGACACAAAGAAAAGCAACAAAGTGGAGCTGAGAGTGTTTTCAGGAGAACTGGTGTGTTGCTAGACCCAGTTGCTTGCTTCCCTTGCCTCCTGCTGCTCAGGCACTGAGCAAATCTGGGACCTGTCTCTAACACTGAAGTAAAAGCCTCTGTTTTGATGCTGAGCTGGTTTGGCCAGAGTTGTGAATCTCTCTGCATGTGAATGGTCAGCACAGTCCTCTGGGCTACACCTCTGACAAGGTTCATGTTCAGCAGGGGGGAGGAAAAGCAGTTCCTACAGTGAAAGGCAGCAGCTCCTCGCTGGCACAGACTCACACCCTCACCTTCCTGCAAAGGGCTCTCCCACTCTGCTCGGCGGGAGGGAGCATGGAGGGCACCCCGCTGAGGCCATGGGATGGGGCAGCATCCAGTGGGGCCGTGTGAGGTCTCTGGCCAGCAGTCACCAGGTGAATGTTTTCCAGCAGTTCTGGCACACACAGGTTTGGCATTGCCATCTCCAAGCGCACGTGCAGCTCTGAGATCTTACCCTGCTGCTCCTGCAGCTTGTCGCTCTAGGAAGCCATGAGAAAAATGTGGTTACAAACTTGTGGATCCCAGATCTGCTGCAGAGGAACCCAAAAGCTGGGCTGCACTCCTCTGGAGAGGAAGGGGAGGAGTGAGGCGCGTCCCTAAAAAGCAAACAGAGCCCAGAAATACCTGCAGCTTATACTGCTCCATGGCATCCTCCAGGGCAGCCAGGAAGTCACGGTTCTCCTCCTCTAGGCGTTCCACTTGCTTCTGCAATTTGGCCACCTGCTCATCTTTGATGGACTCACACCCCTTCTCGGTGGTCACCTGCCCTCCAAAACAAGAGAGAGGCAGCATCAGCACCCACCCTCTCACTTCCCTTCCTCCGCTGCACTCCGCAAGAGCACAGCAGCTCTGCAAACACAGATTTTTCCTGCGAAATAAATTTCTTGGCCACAGCTGAAACCAACCTCTCCCTGTCTCCTCCAAGGACCACGTTGTTCTGCCTCCCTACTGCCTCTTGGCCGAGTTGTTTTCCTGCTCCCTCTCCTGACCCTTCGCCCATGAGGCTGCCGCATTCCGTGGCCATCAAATGAATCCCACCTCAGAGCGAAACCACCCCAACCGTTACCTGGGCTTTCACCAGCTTTGAGCCTTGTGCCTCAGGGCTCTGCTCTTCTGCCGAGGTGCTCTCGATGCCGCTATCCAGCCCGGCCGAGGTCAGCTCGCTCCTCTCGCTCTCCACCGCGCACAACCACTCCTTAACCCGCAGGATCTGCTCCAGTGTCAGGTTGCTGTCCTCCTGCAGCTCCATCAGCAGCCGGTACGCGGCGTCGGTGCAGGTCCGGTAATGGGCGCACTCGGCCAGCAGCCGGGCCGTGGGGTCCGGCGCGCATCCTTTGGCGGTGGCCGAACGGTTGATGATACGGGTCTCGGAGCGGTGCCGCTGCTCCAGTGCCTTCTGCAGGTTCTTTATCTGCAGGTGAAGCTCTTCAACGTGCTCCGTCTCCTTGCGGCAGTTCACTACGGCCTTGTTCTGGATGTTCTGAGCCCGGCTGGCGTAGTTCAGCGTGTTGAGGCTCTCATCGAAGTCAGAGGAGGACGGGCTGACGCAGGCTATCATCACGGTCTGGGCATTCCCCCCCAGAGAGTCTTTCAAGATCCTAGGGAAGAGCACAGTAATTAAAACAACTAAAATTAAGAAACCCCACAATTATTATTATTGTACGGTCGCTCTGGGGCCAGTTCAGCACCAGTGAAGTGAGCAGAATTATTAAGCAGAGGAATAACAGTTCACACCATCGCAAGCTGCCATCTGAGTAATGCCCAGCGCTGGGAGCTCCCTGACTCTGTGATCACTGCTGGGTGCAGGCATGGGAACCTGTCAGCAACTGCAAAGGCCACCTGCTTGAGCTAAAATAACAACTGCAGACCATCAAGGCCACAGGAAGTGGGTTTTATTCACTGCCAGGCAGGAAGGGGCAGGATAATCCATGCTGACACCCCATCTTGGCTTTGGCAGCATAACTTTAAGGCAGGGAGAAGCATCATGTCCCTCCTGCTGGGACAAGAGCCCACAAGACGCATGGAGCACGGGAGTCCCGGTCCCAACTCTACCTGGTGATTTTGGAGTCCCTGTAGGGGATGTGGCTGCTCTTCCTCCGAGGGTCTCCCAAGGCACTGATGACGTTGCCCAAAGCCAGGAGGCCACTGTTGATTTGGATGCTCTCCTTTAGCCTCTCCCCTGTGTTTCCTGTCTTCACGATTCGCTCTGAGCCTGCCAGGTCCACAAAGTGAAATTTGGAAACCAAGACCTGGCCCGAGGCAGGGATGGAAGGGTGGTGGTGGTGGTGCAGGGGGAGGCGGCCGGCCCCACGCCGCTGTTCCATGGTCACCGTGAAGATGGTGTGTGAGCGGCTCGACTGCCTGTTGATTTGGGTAGCTCCCGTATGCTTGGCTGTGTTCCCCATCTCCAGCAGGCTCAGCACCTCGTCCAGCCCTTCCACTTCTGTCTCCTTCACACCACAGAGCACTGCAACAGCAAACAGAGCTGTGGCTGGGAAGGACGAGCTGCCCAAGGAAGCAGCTCCTCTGCGCAGCCTGGTGCTGTCACCGTGCCACGCACAGCCCAGCTTTCCACACCGAACAGGACTGAGCACAGGAAGAAGGAAAGGACCTGGGTCTGCCCTCAGGGACAGATAAGCCAACCCTGGCCTTGGGCACGCAGAAAAAAGAAAACCTGTGCACAGCCACACATACCAACGTTCCCCTTGTCATCCTCCCGGATCTGGATGTCTTTGCTGGCTGTATCCACCTGCAGCAAGTCCCGAAACTCCTCCTTGTACACTTCCAGGTAGGACACTCGGACCGTGTAGTCGATCAGGTCATTCTCATCGATGAGCCTGAAGGTCTCGGCCATGGCTCGCGGGATGACGCCCTGCTCATCTTCATTGATGGAAGCTGGCAGAGAGATGCACACAGTCACAGGGAGCAGGGAACGCCCAGGCAGCCCGTGCTGGCTGGGGACAGAGCTGCAGGCAGCAGCCTGCCCACAGCACATGTCACCTGGGAAGAAGCAACCCTCCCACAGCTCAGATTAAACATCCTTCGGGGCATTTCGAAACCACAGAACCTCGGGGCAAATCCTTTGCCCCTGCCGTGCTGGATTCCAGCCACGCTGCTTGTTTCTGGTCCTTCCTTGAGAGGGAAGAGGCAGGTTAGTGTTTCAGCAGGTAGCAAACACTACGCCTGCAGCTGCAGCGTGCTGTCCTCGGCAGCCAGCAGGACTCCACAACCTTTCCCAGCTCCGAGAAGGTGTTTTTTTTGTGCTTGCAGCCAGCTTGTACCTGCCACGGGGCTCTGCTGGCCGAATTTGAAATGGTTTTGCTTTTGTCTGCAGCAGCTGGGTAAAAGGGCAACCCCCAAATCTGGTGATGTCTGAACTGGGAAACTGAAAAGAGAGGCAGGCTGAAAGTATGGAAACTATTTAGTGTTTACAAACTGTAAAATTAACTAAAGCTGACTGAAAGGTTTGCAGTAGGGCCCCTGTAAGGTATCATATTGCTGTTATACCAGCACTTCCAGGAGGAAAAGGTTTCCTCTTTCCCCATCCCCTTCACATAAAATAAACTAACAGGGTTAACCCTTGCAAACCTCCCTCTCCTTAAGGCTTATTTCAGGACAAAGCTGATAGATCCAAGCCAGCTGAAGGCAGCGGTGCTCTAGGAAGATCACCACCAGACCAGACACGATCCTTTCACTTCTCCTGCAATGGTAGAGGAGAAAAACTACACGCCATGATCTCCAAGAAGGTGTTGTCCATGGCGGGGTGGGGAGGAAAGGCTGCTGTGACAGGCAGGGTGGGGATGGGTGGTGGTTGGGTTGGTGGGGTTGAGCTGGCAGGGCCAAGAGGGAGGGCAGGGTGGAAGGATCATAGAATCACAGAATGTTTTGGGTTGGAAGGGACCTTGAAAGGCCATCTAGTACAACCCCCCCCCTCCACTAAGCAGGGCCATCTTTGACCAGATCAGGTTGCTCAGAGCTCCGTCCAGCCGAACTTGGAATGTTTCCAGGGATGGGGCTACCGCCACCTCTCTGCCAGTGTCTCACCATCCTCATTGTAAACAATTTCCTCCTTTTATCTAGCTCAAATCTATTCTCTTTTTAGTTTAAGACCACTACTCCTTGTCCTGCTGCAACAGGTCCTGCTGCAAAGATTGTCACCAAAGCCCGTTGGAGTGGTGATGTTGGTGGGTTTCGGTGGAGAGATGGGTGGGGATGGCAGGGACGGGGCGGCGGCAGCACCGGTGAGGCCGGTGGGTTGAGAGGGGCGGCCGGGACGGCGGCGCTGGCGGCGGGGGGGGTGGAGGGCGGTGGGTCGGTGGGGAGAGCGGAGGGCGGCGGAGATGCCGGCGGTGCCGCCGCGACTCACCGACGCTGGCCTCGCCGATGGTGTAGGTCTTGCCGGAGCCGGTCTGCCCGTAGGCGAAGACGGTGGCGTTGAAGCCGCGGAAGAAGGCCCGCAGCAGCGGCTGGACGCAGGCCCGGTAGACGGCCGCCTGCCCCGCCGCCTCGGGCAGCACGGCGGCGAAGCGGAAGCGGCGGCGGCGGCCCAGCGACACCTCCCCGGTGGCGGCGTCGCCCCGCAGGCAGGGCCGGTGCCCCCGCAGCGCCTCCCGGGGCAGCAGCGGCCGCACCCGCACCGCCACCCGCACCGCCGCCCCCTCCGCCGCCATGGCCCGGCCCGGATCCCCCTCCGCCCCCGGCGCGCCGCGATGGCGTCAGGCG
>WUAM01000431.1:109539982-109641039 GCA_024336885.1 Actenoides hombroni | reverse complement strand
CCGGGCCGGGCGGTGCTCGCCGTCCGCGGGCTGGAAGGCAACGGCCCCGGGGAGAGCGGGCGGGGAGCGGGGAGACACGGGCGGGCTGCGGGGCTAGGGGCGGGTGCTCCCGGGGGGCTCCTCCACTCGTGAGACGCTCCATCGCTTGGCAGGCGTCGCTTGGGAGCTGCTCCGTCGCTTGTGACATGCTGCACGGCTTGTGAGATGCTCCATCGCTCCTCAGACAGTGCTCCATCATCCGTGAGACGCTCCATCGCTTGTGAAACAATGCTCCGCTGCTCGCAGATCCCATCAAGAAGCTTGCGGGATGGCAGGAATAAAATGCAGTCACTGATGCTCCATCACTTGCGAGGCAAGGCTTCACCATCACTCGAGACGCTCCAACACTCCTCGCAGGCATCCCCGCGATCACCGCGGGGAAGGGACGAGGGGGCCCCGCGGCCCTGCCGAGGGGCAGCGAGCTCCAGGCGCAGGCGTGGGCAGGCTGCCGGGATGCGCTGTGCGGAGCAGCCGGTGCTTCCCGGCCGCCCGCTGCGCTGGGGGCACTGACGTATGTGTGTGGCGATCTGAGCGATAGCAGCGTGTTTCAGCTGGCCACCCGCAGCTCCCGCCGCACCGCCCCTGCGGCTGCGGGGAGGGGGATGGCCCTCGCGGGTCCCCTGGGTGCCGTGGGAAGCGCCGGCTCCTCGGCGGCGCGGGGAAGAGTCGCGCACGCTGCCGGGGCGACCGGCGGGGCACGGCCGTGTTCGGTATGGGGCTGCGGCTCCCCCTGCGCCGGAGCGCCAGCTTCACCCCTGACCACCCTGCTCTCGTGGAGGTCCCCGGCCCCAGCACCCTGAAGATGGAAGCGAACGTCCTCGTTATGGGAGCGGACAACGTGGGGAAGTCGGGTAAGAGCTCACCCTGAGCTGGGAGCGGGGGCGGTTCCCAGGCAGGGAGACCTGTTTCTCTCCCCAAAAACAAGGCTGAAAAGCGCAGCAGCTTTGGGAGAACAAGCTCCAGAGAGCAGCCCGGGGAGCAAACTGGCGAGATGGGGCTGAGCTTTCGGGTGCAGCCGAGGCGAGGAAGCTGAGCACAGCCTTGGCGACAGTGGGACCAGCAACTCGGGAAGGTGTTTTCTGCTGAGCTGCGGTTTGGTGATGCTGCCGTTCGTGCTGTGCCTCTGCTCCGCTCACAGATCTGCTGGTGGCTGGGAGAAAACCAGAGGCTGTCCCTGCTGGTGGGACGGTGCCTGGCTCTGCTCCGGATTTAAAAAAAGAAAATCTTTCAGGTTTAGGATTATTTTGATGATTCTTCTTTCCCTCTGCAGCTCTAACTGTGCGTTTCCTGACCCGGCGCTTTATTGGGGAGTACGGAGACATGGGTGAGTGCCAGGTCGGGGCCAGGCTGGTTCCCGTTAGGGACTGGGGTCAGGAGGCGAGCCTGCTGCTGCCCATGGGATTTTATTGCTTCCTGTCCTCTCCCGCCTTTCTCCAGAACCTTTGTCTGTTCCTGGGGGGGGCTCAGTGCTTGTATTTGTTCAGTAACCCATCTCTTTGCTCCAGAACTGTTTTTCTGGGGTACAACAGGTCCTGGGTGGCAGCTGGTGGCACCAGCGTGCCTGGACTGAACGCTGGGGTGGAGACAGGCTGGGACAGTCACAGCTGTGAAGGCCACCGTGCTCCATGTGCTGGTTGCTGTACAAAAAGAGCTGCTAAACCTTGCCTTGTGGAGCATGGTTTCCCAGGGTGGACGTGACAGGCTCGTCCCCAGGAGAAGACCTGGGTTAAGCAAGAGATCTCCCGGGTCCATAAAGATGATGATTTTTAAAAAGTTTTTTGTTTTGGCAGAATTCATCTACAGCCACAACCTGACCATGGATGGCCGAGAGATCCTTTTCCACATCTGGGATGTCCCCAGTTCCCAGGTGAGAGGACTGCTCCTGCTACCTGTTTTCACCCAGGGACAGAAAAACCTCTACTAAAAGTTACCTGTGGGGAACCCCGGGCTGGGAGCTCCAGATGAACAAAGGTCTCAGGTCAGAATGACTTGTAGGCGACCAAACCCTTCTTGCCTGCAGAGCACAGGGCAGCGGCATGGCTGGCAGGGTGGCAATAGTCACCATAGTCACCATAGACCTCTGGCTGAGGACATCAGAGCTGACACATGAATATTACCAGCCCAGGCTGAGCGCAGGACTGTGCTAATGAAGTAGTGTTGCTCTGATGTTATCACCTACAGCCTGCAGTGCTTGGCAGCTGGGTGATAGGGTGAGGACAGTGGTGCTGAAGCCCGAATTGTGTCCCCGTGGTGAGGTTTGCCAGGTGCTGCTCTGCCTTCCTCACCACTCTTCCTCCCTGCCCTTTTGCTACTTGCTAGCTGTCCCTGTCCTGATGGGCTCAGGATTGCTGCACCCTGTGCTAGCAGGCAGGCATGGAGAGAGGGAGCTGGATAAAAACCTCTTTCGTTTTCTCTTTCCCCAGGAGCAGGCAGAGGAGGGGTCCCTGGAGGAGAAGCGAATCCAGTGGGCAGACAGCTTTGTCCTGGTCTACAGCATCTGCGACCGTGCCAGCTTCAACATCCTGCCCCTCAAAATCCAGTTCATCAAGGCAACCAAGGAGGGGCAGAGCCAGGAGAAGGTTCCCATCATCATTGTGGGCAACAAGCGGGACCTACACCACCAGCGAGTGGTGTCCAGCGAGGAGGGTCGGCTCCTGGCCCTCTCTTTAGACTGTGGGTTTTATGAGGTTTCTGCAGCCGAGGCTTATCACGGGGCCCTCATGGTCTTCCATGGACTGGCTGAGCGCATCCCTGACACCAAACTGGCACTGAAAAAGGGTGCAGGGATCCGTGGCATCGTCAAGACCATGTCAGCTGTGTTTGCCCGTAAGCGAACGGACTCCCTCTGAGCTACAGCGTGGGTATTGCTTCTCTCTGTGCTGCCCAGCTGGACCAAGCCTCCTCTCTGGGTGCCCATGGAGGTGGTGTGCATGTTTGCATAAGCTTGAGGGGTTCCTTACTGTCCTCTTAACCTTGGGGTCTGGATGTCCTGCTATACACAGCCAGTGCAGCTGTGGACTGTAGTGCCTTGCTCTTGGCTCCGTGATCAGGTAGAGTCTCTACTCTGTTGTAGCAGCTTTTAAAGTGCCTCCTGCTTTCTCTTTCCATCCTCCAACACTGGAAATCACCAGGTGATTTTGCCACAGCTCCAGGCAGCATCATCCCCAGCTCTGTCATCAGGAGCTGCCTGGCCTGTTGGTGAGCTGGGAGGACGTGCCACTTCTGCACAGCTGCCTGGCTCCCTGTCCCCCCACACTTACCCTGGGATACTTATTCTTGTGTAACACTCATCAGGGGCCTCTCTGGTAACCCTGGAACACCCATGAGCTGGGAGTTTCTCTGCCAGGAAGCCGCTGTCCGTTCCACATGTGCATCACTGTGTCAGTGTCCCAGAGCCCACAGTACCAGCTGGCCCCAGAGGACCTCGGTGAGGGCTGATGCCTCCCATCCCACCCACCTTGCTTGTGAACCATCCTGCTCACGGTCCTCTCTCCCACAGCCTTTCAGCGACCGCAGCCGTTTCCCGTGTAAGTGCCGTACGGGCTGTGCCTGGGAAAAACAAGGCACGTGGCTCGTTCCCAAGATGGGGATCGCACCCTGCGCCTTCCCAAGCTGCTCCTTCTGTACAGCCTGACCCCAGGGAGGAAAGGAGGTGAGAAAGGGGGTCATCACTGAACCCTTCTGCTGCTGGGAGGTTTTTCCCTGCCTCTCCCCAAACCCTTCCCCTCATGCGCCTGGGAAAGCAGCGGGTTGGAGGAGGTTTTGTGTTCTGATTTCTCTGCTGTGTTCTTCTGGAAACGCAATAAATTGTCTTTGGCAGGAAGCCCCTGGCTCCTTGGGGCTGTGAATTTGTACTCGGGGCGTGGGAAGACGCACGTACAGTGCTGGGCATGAGCACCCCCCATCCCTGTGGCAGCTACCTGAGACTGAGTTTCCCATGCCCTTTCCCTCAGCCCTGGGTTGGGTATCTCACCCCACTCTGCTCCCTCGTGAAGCAGCCAAGGTGAACAGCAGGTCAGAAAGGTTTATTATGGCAGTGGATACAAGGTGTTGCGGGAAGCCAGGCAGTCTGGCGGGAGAGAGCAGCTCCAGGAGCTCCACGTGTTCTCATTGGTCTTCTTGACCCCACCATCAGCTGGGGATGGGTGCCCAGGGCTTTCCAACTCGTGAGTCCTGCTGGTTGGTGGGGACTTTCAGCTTCTTCGTAGGGGAGCAATCTGTGGCCAGGGACAGGCTCTGTGAGGGGGCACAGAGGGAGGAGGGATGGGGAAGCAGGCTTGCTACGGTAATATTTGGCAGCTTTGTTGTCCTCCTTGTTCTGTCTCAGCACTGTTCTCGATGTGTAGCTCATCTAAGTTCATGCTATCTGCTCAGAAGGGACCAGAGTAGCCCAGTGCCAGACCTGGCTGGTCCCTTTTTTCTGGTTTCACCGCCCTTGCCACAGCTCCTTCACCTATATAGTCCCCTCTGGTTCTACCTGCCCCTACATTCTTCTTCCACCAACAGGGCTTTGGGCTGCCTTTATTCCCCAATCCGGGCCCCGATGCACTCCAGAAGACATCCCATGGCATGTCTACCACTTTGAGCTCCCGTCCTGGTGCAGAGGCGCGTGCGGGCAGCTGGCGGGAGCCCAGGCAAAGCGTGCTGGAGGGGGGGTTAGAGGAGGGCCAGGATGCGGTCGGCCTCATCCCTGGCTCAGTCCTTCTTGAAGGCGGGACTGTAGAAGTTGTTGTAGTAAGCCCGGCTGTACATGGCCTCGGGGCTGAAGCGGTAGGAGCCCTCGCTCACCCGCCTGTTGTAGGGGGCGAAGGCGGATTTCCGTGGGAGGGGGCACTCGGGCTCGAAGGCCGGGCTGCGGTAGAAGTTGTGCCGCAGGAAGAGGGGGTCCTCGAGCCCCAGGAAGGAGAGGGGGTGATGGCCGCGGTACATTCGCCAGTCGCCCCGCATCTGGGATTTCTCCTCAGCGGAGGGGGCAGTGGGCTTGGTGTCCTCCTCCTTCTCCTCCTTCTCCGGGCTGGACTTGCTGCCCCTGGCTGCATCTTCTTCCTTCACTGACTGCCTGCGGAGCTGAGAGAGGGGGTGAGCACCTGGCCGGGTTGTACCCGGTCTGTTTTGGCCCCCCAAAACTGAGGACACCTCAGGACAAGCCAATTTGCCTCCAGAGAGGTCCCCAGCAGAGGGGAGAGGGTGACTGCAGTCCCCATGCAGCTGTGGTGGAGAGATGGTCCCAGGGGAGCAGTGGGGTGGGGGAAAGGAGAGGGGACATAGTCTCAGCCTGAACTTACACCTTCCCAGGAATTTGTGGTTGCACCCTGGTTTGGGTATGAACCATGGGAAGGTGCCACCATTGGCCAACCTACTGACTCTATTGGGGGGACTCACTGTCATGGCTTGGGGGATGGCCAGGAGAGTGGGACTGAGGTGTTCTGACAGCACCCCATCTCCCTGTGCTGGTGCCTCCTGGTGCTGCCCAGAGCTACTCAGAGCTATGGGGTGGTCATGGGAGAAGATTGGGCAAAATGGGGCTTGCTGGAGATGAACAGGACCTGGCCGGGGACAAACTCACCGGCACGTAACTGTACAGGGTGCCCAGCAGATGCTTGGGGGCACTGACGAGGGTTCCCCCAAGAGCATCCACTGTCTCCATGGCCTTAGACAGCCTGCGGGGTGTGAAGAGGATCAACCCCTCTGCCGCGTCCCAGGCCACGGCCGGGACCTTCTTCACGCTGGAGATGCCAGAGGCGCAGGCGGTTTGCAGGTTGTGAGCCACGCTGCCCACCAGCCCGGGCTCGTCCCCTGCCTGCCGAGAGAAACCAGCTCAGCTGCTGGCCCCGGCCACACCAGCCCCTCTGGGCATGACAAGGGGTGGCCCTGGGCTCCCCATCCCCTCTGCAGCATAAAGCCCGAATGGTTTTGGGTCACTGCTTTGCAAAAGCTACCGCAGCCCTTTGCAGCAAGGTTGCTCCCTGCCCCCTCCCCTGGCTTCCTCCACTCCCAGCCCCTGGGGACCCTCTGCCTTGGGATGCGCTTCCGCTACAGGCAGAGGTGAAGGGCAGTGACCCCGACCTGCTGCTTCCCGTCCCCACTTCCCAACGGAGCTACCACTGGGGAATGCTCCTGGCCCGCTGGCTCACACCATCCCTCGCTGCTGGGATCATGGTGGAGATTTTCCAGGGCTATTCAGAGGCTCAGTAAGGAGCTTGGTGCTCACATCCCACAGCAGCAAAGGAGTCTTGAATGTAGAAGCCAGGGTGACCCTGCCCAGTGCAGAGGCTGCCCACAGCCCCCAGTTTTGAGGAGTCAGGGAAGGAGGCTGCTGGGGCTACCTTCTTGCCAGCTCACCCTCACCTCCTCCAAGGTGCAGTTCAGGGTTCAGCAGAGATGGGGGCCTGATTCCCAAAGGTTTGGGGGTAACATCCCCCATGCTGGCACAGTCCATGGGCAGGAAGATGCTTTGGGGCAACCCTGGCTCTCTGTCCCACTTTTCTCCATACCTCCTTGGTGTGGTTGTTGTCTTTCTTCCCTGCCTTCTCCTGCTTCTGCTCCGGCACCTTGCTCGGCCGCCGGCTCAGCCAGCCAGCCACGGTGCTCTGCCTGTCACTGTGGACCTGTGGCACCTCGGGTACACTCGGCTTGGCCAGGCTGCCCTGGAAGAGGAGCAAAAGACTACTGCTTGGAGGGAGCTGGCAGGTCCCACCCACCCCATTCTGTAGAGCCTGAGGGTTCCACGGGTGCCCTGGGGTGCTCCGGGTGCAGAGGGGTTTATGTGTGCACGTGGGAAGGCATCTGGAGGGCAGCCACAGCTCTGGGATTTTGGCACAGGCCAGCAAAGGGGCTCTCACCCCAGTGCTGGCTGGGAAAGGAGAGGCACCCTCTTCTCCCCACCCTCTCTGGGCCTCTGCAGGGGCTTTTTTGCTTTAGAAAGGATGTTATGGCAAGGCCATCAATCAACAATATACGTTGGGAGTCAGCTAAAAATAACTTGTCCTGCTAACACAGCACAAGGTTCTGTGTGAATGTGCTGTGGGAACCACTGGATCCCAGCTTGTCCTGCTAAGCGAGAAGAACAGCAGCACCCACCACTCTCCTCTCAGAGGTGCTCCAAGGATCCTGAAATGTCTCATCTGAAAGCTGAATCAGCCCAAAAGGAGATATGGGAGATCAGGAACCTGGCAGGTAGGTTTTGGAACTCACCAGGATGGGGATCCAGCTGGCCAGCTCCTGCCCTTTGGCTTTGGCACGCTGGAGGCTTTGGGTGGTTTGCTGATAAGCACGATGCGAGGCAGTGCTAACCAAGGCACCGATCCTGCCAAGGGTGCTGGGAGCACTGGGAGCACTGGGAGCTTTGGGAGCACTGGGCTGCTTCTGGGAGACCTTTGCTGATGACCCACGTGTCTCTTTGGGTTTCTGGTCTGAAGGCAGAAGAACATAGGCAGAACAGTGATGGTGGGTTTACATCCTGGTGGGGCAACTCTTTTAGGCAGCCCTACAACAAAATCCAGGGTCTTCCTGCCTCTGCATGCACCCCACGAATGAGATGCCACCCCACGTACAGCCAGCCCTTGCCAGACACCCTCAGAGGGGATTTGGGCATCAGGACTACCTGCTTCTTCATCTTCCTCCGGCAGCAGGTACTCCATCAGCTTCTCCAGCCCTCCCAGGGCCGTGTCGACCCCTGCAGCTGCCATCTGGCTCACTGAGCTCCTCCTTGTGTACTTTGCTGTCGTTTCTACCGTGTTCTTGGTGGCCTCATAGCCCTCTGCTGCCAGCCCCATGATCTTATCCATGGAATCGCCAAAGGTGCTTTTGGCACTTTGGATGGGGGAGGAGATGGTGCCCTTCAGTTCAGATGCGAGCTGCGGGTGGAAAGGTGGAGAACAGTCCTGCTGGTGTGCTTTGGGTGGCATGGGACAGCCAGAGGGAACACAGGGACCCCAGCAATGGCTATGCCAGTAGGCAGCCCCCAAAGGGCTGTAACAGCTTTCTCTAGCTTGGGCTGGAGGTAGCTGGCTGGGGTGAGACACAGGATGCTGTTGATCTGTATTTGGGAGCACGCCAACCATCCCTTGGGCTTTAGGAGTCCTTGGAGCAGCCCTTGCTTCGAGGTGCTGCCTTTATTCCCCTCCAGCAGCCCATCACTGTCCAGAAAGGAGACATACTGTGGGCTCTGCAGAGAGATCAGGAGGTCCCAGTCTGTCCTGCCTGTGCCTTACCTTGTCAACAGGGTACTGGAGGGCAGGGATCTTCTCCTCCAGGTGGTCCAAGCCCCGGCAAGCCAGGTTGTTAGCCACAGCAACTGCCTTGCACAAAAGCATGGGATGGGTTGGTAAGAAAAGCTCCTGGGCTGTGCTGGGCACGTGCTGGTGCCAGCTCTGTCCCACCAAGACAGGCTTTGGTGTGCCACCCTCCCACGTCCCTCCCGCTAGATGGACTCACACTGAGGCTCCAGCCTGCGCACCACGGGCTCCATGCTCCACATGGCCAACGCGCCGGCACCCTGCACGCCCCGCTCGTAGACACTGCACACCGAGGCCATGAGCAGGTGGGCTTCCTTGGTGCTGGCGTAGGTCCGCTGGAGGCTTTCACAGGTTGAGCTCACCACGGGCAGCTGCAGAACCCTCTGCAGCACGTTCTCCTATGCGTGGCAGACAGGCATTGGTTAGCCAGCAGCCCTTCTCCAAGAAACACCCCAGCATCCACTGGTGGCATTTGATGTGTTGCACTGACCACAGAGGACCTCAGCTCATGCTGGAGGAGGAAGGCATTTCTCAAACCCCACCGAGGGTCTCCCAGCTATGTTGTGTGTGGCACAGCCACGGACAAGCAGTCTGGTTGCTGCTGCTGAAGGAGCAGGGACACCACAGGCAGTGTCAGAGGGGTGATGGTCCCCATTCCCCCGTCTCTCAAGCCTGACTATCTAGGTGCTCCCTCTGGCTTTCCACCCTACTCAGCTTCTTCCATCTGATCCAGCCTTTGCTTCTGTCCTTTGACCAGCAGAGATGGGTGCCTATGTGGCACCTCTGTCCTATCTTGTCACCACTGTGACAAGCTATCACTAAGGGGCACCGATCTCAAAAAGGAGAAAGGGAGAGGAACAGGTCTGTCCCTCTGGGCACGCAGGGCTTTGGTCTGAGTCATTGCTGTAAGAAGAGGACACCATTGCTTTCTGCAACGGCAAGGCACTGCGTCCCCACATCCTCCTATCATGGACAACATGGGAAGCCAGCATAAACAAGCAGGGCCAACACTTGTGTGTGCTGCCAGTGCCAGAGCACGGCTGGAGGTAGGTCCCTCAAAGCTGGGTGAGCAGGATAAACTTGCAGCTCCAACCCTCTGCTCTTTGTTTCACCCACCACATCCGGTGAGGTGAGACAATCAAGAGAGATGTTGCGGTCCCAAGGGAGGACTGAGGTGAATGTTGGCTCATCACAGCAGCCGTGAGGCAGGAACTTTCTTGGTTTCATGGGACAGAGCAGAAGAAAAAGCTGAGCCTGGATCACCAGTGAGCAAGAGGTATCACTGAGGACTCACATCAGATTGGCCTTAACTTTCTTGATTTCATGCAACTGAAAGGTTTTACCCTTTCCCTTTGGTGATGCTCTATACTATTGCAGGTAAAGATCCATCTAAAGAAGACAGGGGGACCCATGGGACAGCGTGAGATGCGATCCATGTTCATGCAGCAGAATCAGTACGTGCTGCCTGGTGCCCTTGGCACACCTCTGTCCTCCCTCTTCCCACACTCACCTTGGCACTGCCATTCGGCAGGGTCTGATTCTTCTTTGCCGTCATCGCGACGCATCCACCTGCAAAGCAAAGTTGGGAGCCCCAGACCCTGCTGTGAAGGGCGGGCTGGGCTCAGGCTCCCCCCGCTCACTCTTGCACCCCCCAAGCAGGGCAGGGCCGGGCACTGGGCTGAGAGACACGCCTCTCACGGGTGCAGTGGATGCGGCATTGCCTAACGCTTGACTTTTTCCCAGTTAAGCTGTAAAACTAACTCCGCGCCGCCCTGCCCTGCTAGTGTGTCTTGACACTCAAAGATGCAAAAAAATTAGTTGAGAGGCATCTCGTTTGGAGGAGCTACAGTACAAGGCAGGGTGAAGGGCGCTGTGAAGCGAGCTGAGAGCAGCCGGGATGCCAACAGATGGGAGTGAGGGCTGGGCTGAGAGCCGCAGGCTGAGGAGGGGTGAGGCGGTGGGACAGGAGCAGAGAGAGGAGCTGTGCTCAGGGATGCTGTGAGCTGCCTGGCTGCGGGCAGGATCCCCCTCCCACACCTCTGACCCGTGGCTCTGCTGCTCCCTGTCCCTGCACAGCCCCAGCTCGCTGCTGAGGGCTCAAGCGCCGCAAAACCCCCGTCTCCACTGCTTCTGGCTGGGGGACAGCTGAAATCCCAATTCCAGCTCCCAGCCCCAGCACAGACTCCCTTTGCTTAGCAGCAGATGAAATGGAGATTTTGGAAGAGTGGGTGGTCCCTGCTCTCAGCACCCCGGTCCCGTTGGAGAGCTCGGTGGGACAGGCTACTCACCGAGGGGCAGCCCGTCCTCAGCAAGGTAGGAGCAGAGAGTGGTGGCTGCACCGTCCCTTCACCCGGGTCCTCTGAGAGTGATGCACCGTGCCCCAGTCACTACTACCACCACGAGGCCCCACCTCCCAGTTGCGCGGGTTTGTGATTGCGGTGGAAACTGGCCAAAGAGCTCCCTGAAGTCACCGTAATTTGGAACAGATGACAGCAGAAAATCCCCTTTGTGGTCTTCCCTGCAGAGTGCGGAAGCTGTGGCACAGCTGGGATGCACTGGGGTTTAGCGCCCTTCCATCAGGAGAAGATGAAAAGAAGCTGCCCTTGGACCTCACCACCTCAAAAGCAACAGATCATGAGCAGCCAAGGTAAAGGGGAAGAGTCAGGCAGGGCTTCCTAAGGGATTAAAGCCTTCCTGTATTTCCGTAGTCCCTGCCATGCCCCATGGTGGGCCAGGTTCCTATCCTGTTGGGAAACACACCACCAACCCAGTTTCTCCCCAGGAGAGTTTACTGAGCACAAGGAGCAGAAGACAGACATGGGGGGCACATCCTGCATAAACCAATCTGCTTTGGCCAGGTCTGCAGGTTCTAAGAGAATTAATGGAGGGATTTGGTGAGGACACTTTCAGCTGAGGGTCAGAGCAGACACTGCTCTAAGCATTTGGAGTAGACAGAAATTGAGGAAAAAAATCAGATTGGAAGTGATCTGTGGAGGTCACTTCATCCAACTCCTGCTCAAAGCAGGGCTACCCTCGAAGCTGTATCAGACAGCTCAAGGTCTCCTCCAGTCTTGAAAATCTCCAAGGATAAGATTCCCATCTCTCTGGGGCCCAGTTCCTGTCATAACCATACTCATGGTAAACTATTTTTTCCTTATGAATTTTCTGTTATGATTTGTGCCTGCTCTCTCTTATCCTTGTTCTGTGCACCTCTGATCAGAGCTTGTGCTCCAGTTTGCACTGGTACAGCATGTGCTCGATGCCCCTGGACATCTTACCCTCTCAGTGATCCTCTGCTGGACTTTGGTCAAGATCTCTTCTGTGCTAGTGGGGCCAAAACAGGACATGGTTTCCCAAATGTGGCCTCACAAGTGCTTCACAGAGGAAAAACTGCTCACCTTGACCTGCCAGCAACGCTCTCAGTACTGCTCTTCTGTGGCCAGCCTGCCTCGCTGTGTGGGAGGCAGTCTGCCAACTCACATCATAATTAACAAATCTGTTTGTGGCATTGATGGAAAAGAAAGAAGACACCACCTGTACAGAGCCATGGTAAGTTTTGGTTACTGACTACAGAGGTCAAGGATGAGCCACGCTGATGAGACAAGGATGACATGGAAAGGAGACAAATGCCAGAGGCCAAAGCGATAACTGGGGGGGGGATCGGTACAGATGAGTGATCCAGGCAGCCTGCTGACCCAAGGCTGCTGTGTGTCCTGGATCATGCAGCACGAGGCAGGGAGACCTTTGGCATGTGGCTCAGCACCAGGGGAGCCCAAGTAGCAGAGCCAAGGCCTTTAACGCCTGCAGCTGCCTGGCACCCCCAAGGACATGGAGGTGTGCACACACCACAGCTCCATTGCTCCCTGCTCCTGGCTGTGCTGCACATACCTGGGGGAGGGAGACTTTCCAGGGACTTGGGAAAACCACGTACAGGAGGAAAATATCCCCTTTCCTCCCAGGAAGCCTGGAGTTTGCTTCCAGCCCGGGACTCTGCAAAGCTCACAGGTTTGCCTCGCTAGCTGGGTACAGAGGCATATGACTGTCCTGGGCTGTCTCCAGCTCGGCACTGGGGCGAGTCACTGCTCTCCAGACAGCGGGACAAAGGGCAGCAGCCTGCTCAAAATTTTGCTCACTTGGCACTGAGGTTTTTTCCAGCCTCGCTGGCCTTGCTAAAAGTGCAGGGGTCACGTCAACCTTCTCCCTGCCTTGGCTGGAGTCGGGATCAACAGACAGCACAGCCTTTGCCCTACTAACGCCTTTGCTCATCCCCTCCCCTTCCTCCAGGGCAAAGGCTGTGCCAGCCCGGGCTCTGCAGTGCAAAGGTACCACTGCCTCTGCCCCCTCACACCAGAAATACTTTCTCTGTTCCTGCAGGCAGTACTTAGAGCTCACCAGATCAGCTGGGTGCAGGGAAGCAGTTTTACACCCTTGTCTCTGCAGTCTGCTCCACACCCATTAATACACCACGACGAGGGGATGAGCCAGAACCTCAAAGACCTGCAAGGCATCTTTACCCTTAGGTCTGGGATGGGGCTGGAGAAGTAGCTACTTAATTTCCATGCCCTGTGGCAGGATCAGCACCCCCTAAACCACTGCTGGCAGATATCTGTCTGTTTGTTTTGAAGGAACGCCTCCCTGGACAATCCACTTAGTCTTTTATTTTACTCACTTTTATTTACAAAAGAGTGATTTATTTCTGCTTTGCTGCAATATAAATGTATTACCTCCTGGATAGATTTAGAGACTGATTTATTGCCTTCCTCTTGGCAGACAACCTTTTGGACAATTGAAGACTTCTTACACCATCACCCAGTCGCCTTTCCTCTACCGAATCAGTTGATTGGGTCCCTCCCTGGAGAAGTTGGTTTTTAGACTTTTGATCACCTGGGAATCCCAAATGGCTCATACGGTTCTGCAAATTATCACAACAAGGACGGTATTAACATCAGAAAGACCTTGTCTGTAAGTAGAACAGCAGATTACTCTGCACATCTCCACAGACCACGCTCCTGTTAACTGTTTCCTTTATGAAATGTGTATGAGACCAGTAACTCAGAAGGAAACTCTTGCTACATCATTGCTGAATGCAATGCTTTATATAGAGTTCAGGAACTGACATTTTGGAACTCCCAAGTTCACAAGGCTCTTACTGCAGGGGATGGGAGCTAAGAGGTAAGCTCGGTTTAAATGGTTATCCCAGCTCCATCTCACCCCATCTCTGCTGGAGATGTCACCCTTCTGCCCTGAACAGGCATTTGCTGTTAAACAGCTGCAGTGATTTGCCATATGACACTAAGGCCCATCCAAATGAAAGGCTGTTCCTGACACTGAAATGCAGGTGCACCCATTCCTTTCACTGGAGCTGTGCCTACGCTGGGCAGAGAGCTCCAGCTCTCGCTGCTGGGACTCAAGTGCAACTGATGGTAACTCTCAGAATGTCACCTTGTTTCAGGGTATTTCATACATGCAGTCTTACCTGGTACTCAGGCAGTTGCTTCTTCCTGTTTTTGCAACTGAAATGCGGATTGTGCATCAGTGTGATGAATCTGGCTGCCACCTTGCTCTTGCAAGAGCACAGCCTTATAACCCAAGAGCAACTATAGGCAATGTCTCTTTAAGAGCATCATTCTTCATAAAATTCAGAGGTGGGATGATGGATTCCTCCTTCAGCATCTCTTTACACCACCTTCTAAGTCACACACACAGACACAGTGTCATAGTCATCTCTGTTTATTGCTTGTGTTCAAACAGCTGTCCTTATTCCAACTGCTGTATTCGAAACAGATAGACAAAAAAAGGCACTTACAGGAATTTTCTCCATATGATTGTGACTCTATGGCTTCAGTCACATTATGCTAAGGTACATTAAATTGCTAGCCTCTAGCTGGGGAGCAGAAGGTAGGTATTAGTGCTTAACATCCAGTAAAAAGAGTTACTCTTGTATGTTCCAACCCACATCATACAGAACAGCACAGGTAAGGCAGAGACAGGCTGAAAATTCACCGCACCCTCTCCCACGTGAAGTCTGTCCTTGCTAATCCATGGAGTCCATACAGGAGAAACACCAAAGCTTGGCTCAGGGCTTTGCAGAGTGTTTTCCTGGGACAAAGGTAAAACCCAGCCTTCTCACTCCACAGGGCACGGGGAGGTGCAGCTGGCTGGGGACCACACAGCTACATCAATCCATTCCCCTTTACCTACGAAGTACGAGAGAAATCAGTTCGTAAACAAGTGAAAGAAGGAATTTCTATCCAAGAGCTCCCCTGAAAGGAATTCAAAATGTATTTCTTTTGCAAGAAGATCAAATTCGACAGACAAAAGGTGGCCAAACCTCCTCTGCCAGATCATCAAGACTCCTCTTCCTTCCTTACCGGGGTTGCTACATGCTGGGATAATGATCAAATCTGACAAGGGAGGGATGAGCTCCACGCTGCCAGGAGCTCAAAGGCCATGGAGTAAAGAAACAAAAAAACCCCACTGTTAAAAGGAGAGGAAACCCTTGAAGACAACATCTCCCACACCTAATGCTCCATTATGGTCTGAACTGCCAGGACACTCTTACTTTTAATGGTATTCATTTCCACATTAAAAAGAAGAGCTGCTGAAGGCCACATTTGCTCTTCAAGCACATTTAGTTAACCTGCCCAGCAACCTCTTCTTTCAAACACTTCATTGGCAGGCTAGCTCTCCAGATTCAAACTGGAAGTAATTTCAAGCCCGACCACAATGGCTTGAGGTAAACTGGGGCACTGCCTTACCCCACCTACTTGATTCCACAGCTTTTGCCTTTTAATAAAGGAGCAGCACCTTTTAACTTCTGTTTTCAGACAGCATTAGGAATAATAAGAGAGGACTTTGGTCCAGGTTAGAGTAGCCTCTGTTCACATCTTCTGACAGATTGAATCAGGAGCCCTTGCACCGGAAAGTTGCAGAACGCTCAGGCCTAACCCCAATGAAGAAAAACTATCATTTTATCTCTTATATAATACGCAATTTTTTTCTCAGGTGGTGTCAGAACTGGTGCTCTGCCAAGTCAGGATCAACAAAGACCACACACAGCTGGACACAGCGTTTCCCCTTCAGCCTGGGTGACAGTGCCAGGCAATGGTTCCCTGCGAGGTAAGCAGTGAGCACGCACGCAGCTGCAGGGCAAACGTGAGGCATTTTCAAATGGTAGAACCCATTCAACCAGCGAGGGAACACACAAGAAATCTTGTGGTCGTGAGAGGGGAGGATAGAGAGGACCAGATAGTAAAATCTAAACCACGAATGCCCAAATCCAGTAATAAGCTTTTCTTCTCACAGGAGATTCTGATAATAGCACAACCAACTCCATTCCCTTCCCCCCAGGAGCTTGCACAACTAGAAACACACCCTTGCAGTTCTTCTGACTCAACGAGCTCTGAGGCAGGCTTCTCTCCTTAACTGCAGGTTCCAAAGCTCCTTATTATACTGGATTTTTTCGTGTAAAATTAAAACAGCAAAACAAGCTCCTTGTCACAGTATGATTAATGGGAAATTGTTGCACTTGGAATCACAGGGGTTTGGGAGTTAAGGTGCGTGTGTAATAAGAAACTGAGTGCTGGTGAGTGGTTCTAGATTCACAGCTTTGGAAACACAGTTCCCTGCAAACTGCAACATCAGCAGCACTCAGACCAGCTTCTCCCATGCACTGTTCTTCACCAAAACCCTCAGCCATGGCCTGCTGGAGAAGTCAGAGTTGGTGGCCAACGGTCCTTGGCTCACATTAGCGAAGGAAAAGAAGAAAGTGCAGATTTCCTGGGACACAAGTTGGCACTCACTAGACTGCAGATCCAGCGTCACCACTGCACGTTACAGAGATCATCAGAAGGTCAGATCAGATCATACCACTCCTCAGCTACCACCACACTGCATTCAAAACACTGCCTACAGATAACAGGTTCCATCAACCCAAACCCATCAGAACACTTGTACTTGACCTCAGGCCACTTTAACCACAGCTCCTCACTTGCCTGAGCCCACTACAGAAAATTTGCCTGTAGGAATCTTTGATTGGTGAATTCCAGCTTTCCAGTGTAAACACAATTAGTTATGAGTCATATACATATTACAGTTGTCTATGCAGCTATTTCACAACCCTGTTTTAAAACACAGGAACGTCAGTATTTCCTTATCTAGCAGCCATGCTCCAAGTCCTGTTTTTATGTGTGAAATACTACTCTGCTTTCTCCCATCTCCACCCCATCGGGGAGCGTGTCATAGCACCAAACTCATCCGTAAAGAGACAGGGAAGGAAGAAAGGGGAGAAGTCGCTTATTCAGAGGACAAAATTAATCTTGAGGTTACTGTGAGACGTGTTCATTTCGAAAGTGCCGTATGGAGGATCAAAACCTATCAGAAGATCAAAGCTGTTGGCTCACTGCACACATTTATGTCACTGTTTCAGCTTCAGATGTGGGCTTGCTAATGTGAGGATCCCCACCAGGGAGGAGAGGACACCACAGAAACCAATCACTCCTGGGTTGGTCTTGTAGATCCCTAGCGTATCCAAAGGACCTGAGAGATCACAGAGATTCTTCACCACGTCCAGCAGCAAAGGAGGATGTCTTTTCAGTATCTGAAACAGCAGGAGGAGAAAACGGTGCAAACCATCGCATTTCACAGAGTTTAGCTCCTGACAGTGTTTGTCACAGAAGGAATTCTCCTTTGTTTTCTCTTCCTGTATAGCTTGTTCCAGCCTCCAGGAGATCTCATACCAGTCCCTGGCTAGATTCATCAGGAGTGAGAAGTAGTAACACTTGGTCGCCCAATTCCGCCACTTCAGCTTATCGATGTCGGGTTGGAGCCCAACGTTCTTCAACCACAGCACCGCGTCACAGACGAAGTAAAGGGCACGGGTCAGGTTGGAGGCTGTGAGGCAGAAGCGAGGAACTGCGTCTGGCAGCTGTGTGGTTCTCCTGGCTGCTACCAAGGCGTGCACCATGTTGCCCAGTCTGAACACTGCAAGAAACCCAACAGAGGTTAGCACGGCCTGGCCTTGACCACGGAGACACAGCTCTACACAGGACAACTCGGCATGTCACTGTCCATAAGTGCTTTTAAAAAACTGAGTGGACTTGGGGCATTCGTAGGCTTAAGCGTTCGCTTCTCACAGCATGAGAAGCTAGCATAGTGAGGAAGGGAGGTAAACATCTCGGGTCCCTCCTGCACCAGCCTAGGACCTGCACACAAATTTTGCCATTAGCCAGGACCCATCGCCTTCTCCTGCCACCCCGTTCTCAGCGCTGGGTGCCCCCTGGACCAGTATCACCCATGCTCTGAATGAGTCAGTGTCAGCAAAGAAGTGACACAGACAGAGCCTCCAATTTCAGCTGTAGGCTGCACTGGATTTCACCTCACGCTGCGGACAGAAGATGTTACTGCACTAAGCCCACTGCAGCCCTGAGCTACATCTTTTCTAAGCTTCTGCGAAAACTGGTAATTCTTGCCCTGAGCACACCCAGTCCCTCCTCAGCCATGAACGTGTCAGAGGTACCCTGGGTTCCCCGAAAACAGGAACAGTATATTCCAGTTTCAAGCTGGAATCTAAGACAAGCCTGATTTCATCCACTGCACAGTTTAGGTTTCATCTCGTGAACATTAACACAACATTACGTTAAATAATTTTCATAACCCGTTGCATTCTCATAGTGACAGACAGTGCTGGCAGCACCCAAGCTTAGTCCTGAATTTAGGCCTGATGTCTACTAGCGATTTCTTTAGCAGAAGCAAGAGAATTAGGGCTGATAAACCAGCTGGATTCTCTGCTGGAAGTTACCATACTCTGGAGCTAACTGGAATAACAAAACAAATCCATGGTAACACGTTAAGATTGTTATATTTGGCTCGTATATTGTCGTTGTTCCAGGGTTGAGCAATCAGTAAGTAGGTGTAAGATCGACCCAAAAGCGAGCGACACAACCACAGCAACAGCGTAACCATCATGGATGCAACTGTGACACAGTGATGCAAATGGTTAGACTAGGAGAAAAGTATTGAGGGGTAAATGATTTAGTGGAGTATAACTACTAAAGCAAAATAACATATGAAGTAGGATATAAGGAGCCATGATGAACGATGGTCCTTCAGAAGTGATTTTGTTGGGATTATGATGATCTTTAATGTGAGGCCGTCTCACCCCATTAGCTGGAAGGACTAATGAGAGTGCAGTATGCCAGCCTGGCATCGTACGTCTGTGGTCTGCCCTTGAACTGAGATGACAACTTGATCTCTGCAGGAACAGCTGCCTGTTAACTTATTTCTCTAGTTCTCCCAGCGATAATTCAGCTTGCCTAATCGGAGAGGAGGCTGAGGAAGTAATCCATGTCTACATGGCCCTACCTAGCCTGGCAAGCCAAGGCAGAGATAAGGACTTTTGACAGTTCTGTGAATGTACTAAATGAGGTTTTGTGGCTCAAGGTAAGGTAAGCACAGAAAATGCAAGGCCAGGAGTTGTTTTGCTGGAAGGAGCAAGCGAAGAAGGACTCATCCCTCTAGACACCAGGTACTTACTTTTCCGGCCAGAGCTCATGCTAGATTCCAACTGCTTGAGTTTCATTACCAGCTTCTCTTTATCAGCCTTATGCTCTATTAGATAGCTAAGCAACATGCATGTGTACTGAGTGGCTCTGGAATGGAGAAAATGAGAACGGTACACAGGTGAAACACGGGCAGCTGGCAGGGACGGCAGCAGCAGGGCAGCGTTTCTTCCCGAGCTGAAGGCCACCCCCCTCACAGTGCCCGGGCGAGTTCTGCCCGGGAGAAGGGGCTCAGCCAGAGGCGGGCGGGCGAGGCCCGGCCAAGCAGCGAGCAGCGGGCGAGCAGCAGCGCGGGAGAGGGGCCGGGGTCCGACCGGGGGGCCCGGGCAGCTCTCCCGCCTGAGGCAGGGTGGGGGCTAAAGCGGCTGGGGGCTGCGTGAGGGGCCCCATCGCCCCGAGGGGCGGCGGGGATGCTGCGCACCACGGAGATCCCCGGAGCGCCGGCACCGCGGGGCCGCTGCCGGGCGGGCTGAGCCCAGACCCGGCACGGGGAGGCCGCCTGGCCCCGCACTCACCGGAAGAGCTGATCGCGGCCCTGGCTGCGGTTGGTGAAATCCACGAAGCCCTCCATGGCGGCGGTGGCGGCGGCGGCGGGCCCGCAGCTGCGGGAGGTGTGCGGGGGCCGCGGCCGCTCCGCCCCGCCCCGCTCCGCCCGGGCCCCGCCCCGCAGGGGGAACGCTCCGCTCCGGTGCGAGTTCCCGGCCGGGCCCCTCCGCGAAGCGCTGTTACCACGGCGACCGTCAACAAGCGGGGCAGGTGCTCCGCTAAAGGCTTCCCCCCCGGTCGCCTCTCCCGGTAACCGCCGGCAGCGGTTGCGGAGGTTCGGCTCAGGGTGGCGGGAGGAGAGAGGCCCGGCCCGGCTCGGCCCAGCTCGGCTCGGCTCGGCCCGGCCCGGCACTGCTCCCGGGGTTAGGCCGCTTCGTGGGGTGCTGGCGGCGGAGGCGAGTCCGCGGTGAGCGGCCCCGGCCCCGGCGCAGTGCGGGCAGCTCAGAGAGCAGCCGGTGGCTTGGAAATGAAGTTTCTAACTTCCAGTGAAATCAACGGCTTTCCAAATTAATTGTCGGGATTTTATCCCGGGGGTTAGACTAGCTCACCTTCAAAGGTCCCTTCCAACTCAAACCATTCTATAGTTTTGTCCAGGCTAAGTCTTTTAATGAAGAACAAGCTCTGTTATAATTTTTATACAAACTCCTGACAGGGTTTTTACACTCCCTTTTTCTTTAGACAACCTGCAAATGTCTGTGTGGGTGATATTTCCCGTGCAGGACAAAACCCTGAAATGAGCTACATAGAACAGGGTCACTCTGGCTATCTATACTGAAAGGAAACCCTTAGAGACTGTTAATCATCATTTTCTTTTTCTTTTCCCCCAGTTACCTCATAAAAGTAGATATTGCACGATTCTTCAACCTTCTGCATCTTCCTGGTTCCTGCGTCTGTGGTGTGTTTTGCATCCATGGCTGTGTATAACCTGAAGTATCCCCTGGAGATTCCTCTGCCATCTGAAGAGGACTGGATCAGGGAAGATGACGAAGATTTCTTCCTGCAGGATCCTGATCGAAAGCGTGAAGCATTGCCTCAGCCCTTCAGGATGATCAACAAACTGGTGATGCTGGTTTTTGAGAATGCTATGGAAATCATTGAAAGAAGGGAGATGCTCCGAGAAGCGCAAAAACTAAAGGTCCAGCCCACAAAATGCCTTCCTACAGCTGAATTCCAGGTAGGCAGCCCCTCACAGCAGAGATTGCATTAATCACTGTAGCAGTTTTTTCCAGAGAATATCTGTTCAATGGATTTTAGATTCTTCTGTTCACCACCTTCCTCAGAATCCACCACCATCTCACTGATTTACTGCAAAAGGTTGCAACTTCTCAACTTGTCTGACAGGTTCTGCTTCTCACCCGCCTATCACACCTTTCCGAAAAGAGAGAAGCAGGTATTAAACAGCCCTAAATTCACCTCCTGCTTCTCAGACTTGCTCCACCCTTGTTTGCTGAGGAGAAGGTAATTAGTCTGTAGCATATAAATGGGCAAACTCAGCTCTGTGTTATGGTGAATACCTTAATGGGAGTGTCTCAAGCAGAAGGACAGCGCTGCCTTCCTCATCAGTATGTGGAGGTATCCAGGAGGATATGCTGGTGTCTGCTGGTGTTCTGCAGTTGCCTGGTGGAGCTCAGTCACAGCTCGGCACTAGTGGTGCGAGAGCTGAGCCCTACTGAGTTCTTGGCCTTGAAAGCCCCTTCTGCTCAATGGAAGAGCAAACATTCCCAACACAGAACAATCTCTGTGACAGATGAGAGCCCCTCCCCTGCTCTTCACCTGAAAACTCATGTGAAGATGTGTCCCTTGTGGTGTAACTCAACTCATTTTCTGTTGGTGAAAGGCTAGGAGCATTTTGCTAGTATGGCTGAGGTATCCTCCACTGGGGAAATGATTGGGTACACTCATCTTTTCCCTTTCTTGGTAGGTAACTGGAAGAGCGAATTGCCTTGCAGTGTCTGGAAAATACATCTTTGTCGGTCTCTCAGTGGGTCTGGCTGCCTTCAAGGTGTCTGACTATAAGGAAGTCTGTGTTTGGGATGCAATCAACACAGAAATTTGTTCCATCCATGCTTCGGATTTGGGGAATGAGTGCCACGTCCTGCTTGCTGTGGATGAAATGGGTTAGTGTGACATGGATTTCCTTGACTCAGCTGGGGATGGCTGTGCTCTGGATCTGAAGAGTTGGCAGCTGCATTATGAAAGAATGCTACATTAGGAGGAATGTTGGAATGACTGAGAGGTTTCCTAGAAAACTCTCCAAAGAGGGTGTTCAATAACAGCTTGTGGGGTGATAGGGTGATTAGTAGAGCATGTGGGTTTTGTATCCTCTTTGGAGCAGCAGAGGCAGGTGCAGAGCTAAGCATGCTGTAAAATTTAGGAACACCTTGGGCCAGACAGAAAGAACCATTGCTAGGTATGACCTCCTGCCTGTGCTTCATTTCAGCACCTGTAATTGCACAGCCCTGTGATAAGCAGATTAGTTTGTTGATTCATCTGAAACCCATCAATTGTGGTGGAGATACTTTTCCAACTGGATTATCCCTCTCAATGCACAACTGAGTGTTTGCTGGTGCTGGCACAAGGAAGCCAGCAAAAATTTAGTGCTGAAAGCAGTGGGATATGCTCTCTTGAGCCCAGGAAAGTCCTGTTCAGTTTCCTGAACAAGTTGTAACAGCCATTTCCCAAGACCATATCTACCATCTGTTCACTTTTCTTCTCCTACTACTATTTTGTATTTCCATTCCAGGGCTTGTCTGTCTCTTCTGCTTTCACAAGGAAAGCTTCCTACTCATTAAAATCCTAAATGAAATGGTAAGTACTGAGTTAATCCCATAGACACTGGGCAAAGGCTGGTAAGTAATCAATCATGAAGACTATTAATTGCCCTCTGGAATTTCTGTCATGAGCAGCAGCACTCCAAGAGCGCTATCCAATGCTTTTTCCTGTTGTTCCAACAATCTGTCTGGCCTTCACCCTGTTGAAAACAGTGTAAGGCCACAGAGCTCTCCAAATCAGTGATCTTGCTTTGATGCTAGCCCGTTTTAATTTGGCAGGAGGATGTCACCAAGCGAAGTACTTGTGTGGAGGCGGTGCTGTCCCTGGGAGGTGATTACGCAGGAGTCCTACTGCAAGGCAAGTGCAGGAACATGGTGTGTTGGGTGTTGGCTGTTGTGTTCTAGCAGAAGGCCAGCAGCAGTGCTTTTAAAAGGCTCAAAGTGTTTGCAGTTCCTGGGGATCCTGTTCCTAACCCTCCCATCCCTCCTGCAGCTTAGAGAGCTGCTCCGCACACTGTCTGTCCTCTCTAAAAGGCTTGGTGTGGATCAGGTCTGATCACAGAAGGGAACTGTCTGGAACTGGTCAGTGCAGTTCCCAGCGCCTGGAAGGCTAAGTGAAAACAAGTTTGCTGCTCCTCTCCCAGAAGTATCAAACTCAGTTCTTCCTCTGGTCCTCTATAGCTCACTTTTCTCTGCAGACATAAGCCAGACAGCATGGAGACAATCTCTAAAACCACTACAACAAACTCCTTGCTACAACATTCTTCTGCTTCATGGCAGCTGCCTTTGTCAACCCATTTGGTGCCAGCAGGTTTTCTGAAGCCCTCTGTTTGGTGGAATCTGCCTGGTTATACTCTAAGAACGAGATATGTAGAACCCACAGAGAACCAGGATGAGACCACGTCTCACTTTCTACTTTACCTCAGAGGCTACAGGTTGAATTCTTTGACTGAGTTTCTTCATGGAATTTGTTTGGTGGATATGTGACCTGAAGGACTTGAGCTGGAGGCTGAGATGTCAGTCTCAGTCAAGCATGTGAAGCCTTAAGTGGGAGGAGAGGTGGGCTGCATGGAGTTCACAGGGATTTTATATTTTAAAAGACGTTCACATCTTGTTTTAAGGATGTAAGATAACAGAGGCTGCTCACTTGAAAGATCTTTTCTTCTTATTTTCAATTGCTCAACATGGTTTCCCAATGCAGACAGCACAAAAGCTTGGCTGGAGATCTACAGATTGCCTAAGGATTCCTGGCTGAAGGAGACAGAAAAGAACCCAGGATCTGCAGCAGGGCTGACTTGCAGGGAGAGGAGGTCAAGTTGGACATCTGTGGTACAAAACAGTTCCATCTCCCACTGTGCCTTTTTTTCTAACACCCTTTTGCCTACAGGTCATTCCCCAAGCCTTGTTCCTGCAGACAGGGACAGCAAGATACAGGCTGAACAAGTCTGTCAGCCCAGGGGGCTGGCATGTGTGCCTCTACAGCTGCTACAGCTGCCCATCCCACATTTCACAAGGCCTTTTTGTTTTTGGGACATGTTTACTCTCCTAAGACAGGCTTTCCAATGAGGTTCCCTTATTCCCAGGGTTAGCATTCCTGCTGCCCCTCCTTGAAACTGGCAGCTCCTTTCCCAGCACTGTTGCCCCATCTGAGGAGGCCCTCTGTAAGGGTATTCCCACAGGGCTTCTCCCTTATGTTACTGGGGGAAGGTGAAGGAGATGGTATTGGACCTGATACCTTCACTTAGGAGTCTGATCCTGAACCAGGGTTTGTGCTTTGGGTTATCTACAAGAGGAGGGATCACTGCTGAACCTGCCTGAGCAGGGCCTGTTTGCACTAACCACTGCCACCTCTGCTCCTTTGGCAGAGAAGTCTGGAGCTGCACCTAGGCGGGTCTGCAGGGGTGGTAACCTGCCTCAATTAATGTTCTGAGCTGTTATGGGGAATTTTAAGTGCTGAGTCAGAGCTTAACTCTCTCCTGCATCACTTTCACCCTGCTAGATTTTACCTCTCAACACTCAGGCACCTTCTGCCCAGCACCTCCAGATAACCCTCTGTGATGCCTGCCTCATAACTCTTCCCTTCTCCTCCAGCAGAGGCTTTCCTGGCCATTTTAGAGGGAGATGCTTCTCATCCCTGTCCTAAAAGCAAATACCCCTTTAACTTGACCAAGCCAAAAGCAAACACCCAGGCATTCCCTCTTTGCTGATTCCATGTAAACTATCCAAGTTCCTGTCTCTTCTTTGTTGGACATGGTTGATTATTTAGCCAGATCTTTTCTGTTTTGCCAAGTGTCAATGTGTATGAGTGGGTGAGGTGGGGGTGGTGGTGAAACATTGGTGCTAATCTCCTGTTAGGACTTTTCACTGTTAGCTAAGCACATATGTGACCTGCTCCAATCCTGGGCTCTCTGAAGTTAAATGTTTCTTGTATTCAGCAGCACTCTGCAACCTTTAGTCCTGCTTCTTTTTTTTCTTTACTTTTTCTTTTTTTTTTTTCTGAGCCTTGCTGTGCCCCACCCAGGCCAGTGCTGCAATAAGACTAATTCAGAGAGATCAGTAAAATCAAAAGTGGAGTTTATCTAGGGCACAAAGACAGCAGGTGTCTGTGCAGAACATCCTTTGTAACGTTGAGAAAATAAAGACCTCCCTCAAGCTTCTGTGTTTCAGCCTGAGGAATGAGCCTAAACCTTGTATCTTCTAGGCTGTGTCAGCCAAGCTTTGCAAACACTTCAGGAAGCATTTGATTCCCGTGAACAGGGGAGAACTTAGCAGCATAGGGCACAACACAGTCCTCATGCTGACAGTTTTCTATTGCAGGAGTCTCCGGTGTCTGCCAACAAAGCTGATGCAAGGTTGAGTCTCCCAGTGCTGCTGCTGAAAGTGAAGCCACCCAAACCTATTGCAGGTCAGGACTGATTCTGTACTTGCAACCTGCAGCCTCCTTCAGGTTGCAAAGGGATCATGGCCCTTATGACAGCAGAACAGGTCAGAAAGTTTCTTCCAGACCTTTGTAGTTAGATGTAATGCTGTCGTGGGAGTTGCTTCTTACCCAACCATCTCACATGTCACCTTTGTGACACAAAAGACTTCAGCGTTTCAAAGTGGGTGTCATATACCCTTGGTTTTGTTGTCACCAGAGAGGGAGGAGGTTGTTTCCTAGATCCTAGCAACCTGACAGCACCCCTTGTTCTCCACTCTGAGTCTTGGATTCCTAGGAAAATGCTGAGGATGGCAAGGGAGCAGACCATATGCTGGGGCACTGCCAGGGAGAATGCCACAGAAAGGCATTCTTTGGTCAGCTGGGTCCTCAGATGACTTGCCCTAATCCCTGCATTCAAATACTGGAAAGTTATATGGAAAGTCCTACAGAACATATTCTTAATGTTGAAATATTTCTCCAAGGAAAATGCAGTGTGTCCCTCTTCAAGACAATGTCACCCTGAAAGAGGGGTGGTCACAATGCCTCTGAGCACTCTGACATGGGTGTCTGCCTCTCCAGGGCTGTGCTTTTTCCCTCTGTGTTCCCAATCCAGGCAGTAGTTTTAAAAGCCCTGTGGAGGCCTTGAAAAAAGTGGATGATGGCAGCATGCTTGGCTTGGGGTACAATCACCTAATCAAGGACTCCCAGTGGGAGCAGATGGAAGCAATTTTCCGCAGCACTTATCGGGAATATCTGGAGGCTGCGGGTGAGAGAGAAAGCAAGGAGGAGATCCCCAGGTGAGTGGGAGCACCAACCAGGATTTCAGTCTGTAAGGCTTCAACACAGGGCACTTTTCAGGTGTAGATGGAAGCCTGTGTCTTAGCTTTGCCTTCTTCATCCCAAAACTTCAGGGCAGGGGGCTAGAGCCATTCTGGGTCTTGTTGCAGTGCTGCCTACTTATCAAGGCTTTTCTTATAAATATATTTCTTCTTTTTTTTAGACATGCTACTTTTCATTTTCTCTTGCCTAGTCGGATCCTACCGCTGGGACCTGAAATGGAAATAAAGCCAGGTAGTCCAATGGGTAAAAAACTGTTAACCTGTGAAGCACGTCAGTGCAGGACATTGAGCTGCAGCTAGAGCTCAATGGCTCTGGCTTGGGTTCACTATATAAATTCCATCTGTAAGGACATAAGCCTTGATAAAAATGTCAGTCCTAAGACTTTTAAGTCAGTCACTTGCGTGGAGTCAAACACATGTAGTTCCATAGTTAAAAAAAGGTAACAAAAAACCCCCAAAGCACCAAAAAAGGTAAGGGTGCAAAAAGGCAAGATAAAATAAAAGATATGGGGACAGTTTATTGTGGTTTAGTTTCTGTGTGAGAGTTTCTGTAAGTCCCGTCAGGGAAACTGTGAAAGCTCTAATGAGAGCTTTCTAATGGTACTTTGGTGTCCTGGCTTGTTCCTTTTTTTGTTCCAAATCTCTTCTCTTTTGTGGTTCACTTCTCTGTATCAGATCTTCCAGCTGGCATCAGTGTGCACTGGGATGGAAGCCACAATCTCTGCTTGTACTTACTTAACCGTACACTCAAGGAGAAAGTAGGTAAGAAAGTCTTGCTTTGTCTAGCAGAGCACTCTGTGGGGAGTGGGAGCATTCAGAGGCCAGTGGCTGTCATTCAGACAGATCCCCATGATTCAGGAAAATGAGAAATGGGGAGAGCTGCCTCATATCTTGTGGGTTAGGCTGGCATTTGGGTTGTGGGGCTCCATGTTGCCCAGGCTGGCAGTATTTTGAGTGAAGTCATTCTGGCAGGAGACACCAGAACGGTGCATATTTTCTTGGGAAACTGGAAGCTTGTACCATGAGAGAGAATGCTCTGTGCCTTCTTACAGTTATATCTCTCTGTGTCCTTCTGTTTAGATTCTGATCCAAAACCTGATGTTGTGTGGCCGTCTGCAGCTCCAATTGCATGCTCGGCTGTCAGCTCCTGCTCCAGGTACCTGGCACTGGCATGTGAAGATGCAGCAATAACTATTTGGGATATACACCTAGGTGAGCTTGTCCTTCGGGTCTGTGTATTTGGATCACAGTGGATAAATTTCTCCTTTCTCTAGGAGTTTGAGGCAGTCACTACTTTGCCACTGCACACTCAGGTCCTCTTTGAGGCTGTGTGGCGTGAGAGCCCGGGCTGCCATCAGTGCTCGTGTCATCCTGCTATGATGGAGGGATTCTCCTGGCAAGAGAATCTTCTGCCATCAGGACTGTTCTGGTGGCTGCTCTCCCTGAGCAGGCCACAGTCCAAGCTAAGCTTTCCTTGGATAAATTCCCAGTTCCTTTTTCTTCCTAAACTGCTGTCTTCTTTTTTTCCCTGCTTCCCCAGGATACCCCCTGTCTGTGACTGCCATTCTAGAGGAACGTCTCATCCGTAGTGTCCACTTCCTGCGCAGTTCTGCAGCACCCGGCGAAGAGACACCTTGTCCTGGTACAGGTGCTGCCTGTCCCATCGTGCAGCTTCTAGTGCGATGTACGGACAGCTCTTTGTATTTGGTGAAAGCACCCAGGGCCGGGAAGTCCAGCATCACGCTCCTGGCAGACAGGTGAGGTTGACTCTGACAGACCTCACTCCAGTCAAAGAAACCATGTGGTATAGTGGTCAAGTGCAGCAGGGAGCCCCAGGTTTCTGTGGAGTAGAGAACTTTCTACTGCCTTTACCCAGGTAGCTCTGCCATGCTGCTGGCAGCAGCAGTGTCATTTTCTAGGAGTCAGTTCCAGTGCTAAAATCTAAGGCTTATGCCTTAGATTCTTCTGGGTTCTTCTATGCACCAGAACACAAGTGCTGGTAGCACTGTTCCAGGGCTGACATTCAACTGTCTCAGTCTCTGCCAGATCCCCAGGGGAATTCTTTTCTTCTCTCTTCTGCTCTTGCCAGACTAACTTCCCCCTAGAAGTCAGAATAAACATTTCTTGCCATCTTCTATCGATTTTATGTTCTCATATTCCCTTGATTTAAGGAGAAGGGTCATCTTTGGGGAAGCTGCTGCTCTGCAGGCTATGGTTTCATGTCTCCATGTCAGGCAGGGGATTTGTATATCCAACTTCGCTCCTAGGCAGATTTTCACAGGGATGGGCCTCATGGTTCCTGGCCAGGAGGAAGCAGGATTTGTCTCCATAGGGAAGGGGCTTGTCTGGAAATTTATGACAGCCCATGTACCACAAACTGCCATTATCACAGCCTTTCAGTACATGCCAGGTAGTTGAAACAGTGGCATAAGCCTAAGTCTGTTTTACAGGCCTGAAGATCCAGATGTTGCTGTCAGTGCAGTGGCACCTGTCCTGGCATTCCCCAGTGCTGTGAGTATTACTGCCAGCTCTCTTAAGAACTGGGTGAGAACACAGGTCCATCTGGCCTAGGATCTGTTTCCAGCAATGGTTGTAACAATGCCTAGAAGATAAAGAACAGGGCAATCAGATACAGTACTGCCCTTGTATCCTTTCCCAGCCTCCATCTATTTATAGCATGGGGACTTCCTGCATCAGTTATAGGTCTTTATGTAGCTGGTCACTCTCAAAGTATTTTTCTTCCATGATCTTACTCAGTATCCCCTTGCAGTTACATCCTCTAATTGACCACTGAGGTGGGAGGCACTGGAGGCCCTCTGCACATGGACAGGATCAATTGCAAAGATGAGAGGGTCCAGGCATGAAGCTTCAGGCATTGGGGTCAAATATGAGAGGGCATCATGGTGAGGAGTAAGTTACAAGCACAAGTCCAGCCAGACCTTTCAAGCGGCCTCAAAGTATTCGAGCATGGGGAGAAAAGGACTAAAAGCCATTCACCAGAGCCAGTCGTGCAGAAAGCTGGATCTAGTTCATTTCTAACCAGCCCTGCTACCCTTTTCCAATCCCAACCTGCAGCAATTCCAGTCCAAGTTCCCTCCACAGCCTGTTCTTGGTCTTCTGTGGGCCTATGGGCAGGCAAAGAAAACAGCACCCTATTTGGGTATGTGAAGTCCTGAATGTCATTCTGTGCCCTTTCCAGGAAATGCTTTTCACTTCTGTAACATCCATTTCTAAGTGTCATCTTGCTGTTTCAGGCCCTGGTCTTCTTCTGGGATGGCACAGTGTCCCTGATGAACACTGCCACGTCACAGGTTGTTTACTGCTTCAGTACTCCACCTTCTCATGCTGTCGCATCCCCCTGGCAGCCAGTGTTCATAGTGGATAGTGTGAATTGGTGCTTGCTGCTTCGAGGTGGGTAGCACTCTGGAGTAGTCTTAGATACATGGTCACTGGGTACATTCAGCTGTGCACTGATCCTCGATAGTTCTACTTATCAGATGGCTCCTAATGCAATGGCCACTGTTCTTGTTTCTGTCTAGGAGATAGGCAGCAGCAGGCAGATGAATGGGCACAGAGCAGTGCCAGTCACAGCACCATCTTCCTTTTTGATTTCAACTCCTACTCACTGAAGGAGGCTTTCCCAAAGGAACCAGATTTGCCTCTCAAATCCTTGCAGGACCTGCCATGGATTGATAGATGTAACATTTTCTTACGTGATAGGTAAGGTGGTTGTTCTGCCTCAGAGGTAAGTGCACCTGCATTATTGTAAGATGTGGTGTTGCTCAGGTCTATGCAAGGTCTCACCCTGGAGCTTCTGGGTTCTTTTGTGTGCTGTGACATTTATGTCTGGGTAAGGTTGATGTTCAGGTAGCTGGATTCCTGACAGCCACCCAAAACCCTTCCTCATCTCCCTTCTGTCCTTCCTAGAACAATTTAACTGCTGTAAATCAGGATACCAGGCTTGCCCTTCCAGGTGGTGAGGGCTTACTAGTTCTAATGTGCTTTTGTGCAACACAGATTGTGCAAGCTTGTCAGGAAATATGATCCTGACTTCAGTGTCTACATCTTCCTTTTGACCCCATAGTCAGGCAGAGCTGGAATCTCTTTATACCTCGCTCCTCCCCTCCATTCCTAGCTTCGTTTGATGTTTAAGCAGATTGGTGTTGGAGGTTTCTCAGTTGAAGTAGGTCCCCAGCACCCTCAGGCCGAGGTTGCAGAGTTTAGCTGATGCTTTGAGTTAATGCCGTCACTAGATGGCAATGTGACATCTCTTATTGGGGAAACTTTTCCTTGCCTTACTGCTTTGGGAACCTGGAGCCGGATGCGTGTCAATGATACTCGGTTTGTTCTGTTCACTGTGCCTTAATTCTCCAGTTTGAAATGGAACAGGTGGGTGCAGCTATGACCTTATAGAACACATTACCTGGTAGGCTTCCCTAATTCCTTGACTCCAGGGTGAATCCTGGGGTGTTGTCTGGATAGTTAAGTGCAGAAAAGTTTCATCCTATGCTGCCAGCCACCTGTTCTGTCCCTCCTTCTCATAAAGCTGGAGAGGAGACTCTTGTCTGTCTTAAAACTGGACAGACATCACCTCCCGGGATATCTTGCTCGCTGGGTACTGAGAGCTGAAGCCCGAGCAGAGCAAATACAACTGCAGTGAGACCTGTGTCTACAGAGGCTAATGGACAGAGAGAAATATGGATGTCATTGCTGTCAAGGGTGCTGAGTGCTGAGAGGCATGAGGGAATCACTGAGGTTTTTTTTTGATGCAATAACTCTGAACTGTTTAATTTGTAGCGAGCTTCAGAGACCCTTGAGGGAACCAGGCTACTGTTTTAACCACCCTTTTCTTCCCTCATAGGCAGCAGAGCCTGCTGGGACTCAGGGAGCTGTTGCCTGAGTACTGGAGTCAGCTGCAGGCACAAGCAGCTGCCATGGACGAGGAGAGACAGCCAGTGAAGGGGCAGAAGAAGCTGTAGTCAGCCTCACATCCTCAGGTCCAGGCTCTGCACTATCACAGTCCTGCAGACCCGTGATCCAGCACTGATATTTTGACAGCAAGTCTATTCAAATTTATCCTGCTGCTTTCCAGCCTGTGTCAATTTGTCATCTGAAATAGCTGTTGCCAGCCACAGGGATCCGTGCCCTGCTGCTCCCCTCACCTATCCCTCTGCCTGTTCCAGCAGGGTTTGGCCCCTCCTCATCAGAGACAAACACTGCTCATGGAAGAGTCTTCAGGCAGGCATGGCTGCTCATCAAGGTGACAGGCCCAACACTTGTGTGGTTCAGCTAAGTAGTTGTGTTGGATCTCTGAGTCCTCCCAGAGACCATATTGCTTTGATGCTCCAGGTATGTTATAATGTCCTGCCTTAAATAAAACCTTTTCTGAAGTAAAAGTCTCTTGCTCTTCCTAGGACTGGCATTTTATCAGACTCTGATGTTCTGCCCTTCTGTTGCTGTGGCTCACCAATGTGTCTCATATTCTTCTCTGGCCCAGATGGGCAGGCAGAAGCACTCTTGGGCTTACCAAGAGGCCTGGTCTTTTTGGGTTAAGAACAGGCTAGAACTGGTGTTAGAGCCAAGAACTGATGTCGCTGAGAAGCAGGACAGAAGCTGGGGGATTTGGAGAAGAAGAGGCTGTGCTGAGCCAAAGACAGGCCAGGAGCATAGCCAGCATCTTGGTCAAAGGCCATAAAAAGCTGGAGCATCTGTCCTCCAGGCAACACAGGACATACAACTAGCAGTGACAATGCAAGGCCAAGCATCCGTGTATTTGTTTCTTACTCCAGAAGTGTATTAAGTTAGTAGCTTGTCCTGTATATTTGACAGACAGGGTAAAAAAGGTTGCAGGCTCCCTGGTTAGTTCTTCACTTGTCAGTATTTTCAGGTCTGTAGTCCCGTGGGAGACTGACAGCATCTCGACATTAGCCACAGAGTGTGCACAGTCAGAGGCTGACAGCTTACCTGCATTGTGCACTGGGCATCTTTGTTGCTCTTCAGGCAGTCAGGGATCCTTTGGCTCCAGGGATCCCTGAAGGGCTTTAGGGGAATTGACCCAAAATATCCATTCTCAAGCATAGCAAATATACGCTTTCTTGAGCATAAAAAACGTGAGAAAGCTTCAGTCTTTTTACAACTGCTTGTGCTTCCAGGATGACTGCCTAGTCCACAAAGAACCTGACAAATTTGCCAGCATCCCCTCCAATCTGCGTGCATGGGTAAGCTGTATTTTTAACGTGTCTCCTTCTAGGGAGTCCCTTAAAGGTTCAGCAAAGCAGCAATACAAGGTGCTGGTGTTGTTTCACAGTCTCAGCCACCTGGTTTTGCTCTGGAGAAGGACAAGCTGTTTGAACAAAACCTTCCTATTTGCTACCTTTGTGAAGGGCTTTGAGGGCCACAGTAAAGCTTTTTGGGCTGTCATTTTCCACCTGGCAGAGATTACAGCTTCGCAGCTCATCTGATTGTTACGGATGCCGGTGCTGGGTTGCGTGAGCACTTGCCATCTGCTTCAGGGCAAAGGCAAGCGGGTTAGCTCAAACCACCTTCAGTGCCTGGTTCAGCTGAGCCACCTGCTTCAGGGCTGAAGTGAACAAGGAACAATGCTTGATCCTTTCTTCTGTTCTTGTTGTGGTGCTGATAACAACTTCCTTATTTTGTTTCTGTGGTACTTTTGATGAAACAATTGACCTTCTGCCATAACAGGGCATGGGGGATTACTCAGGACAGGACTTTCTATTCCTACGTTCCTAATAAGTGTCCCCTCAAACAGCACTGAGTGCAGTCTAATTCTTGCTATCCGTGCAAACATAAAGGGCTTGGGGATCCGTGTCCTTAATCCTACCCCATCTGTTTTCCACCCAGAAGAGGAGCAGGACTTGCCTAGCATCAGAAGAAGAGGCAGAACAAGATCTGCTAAACAGTTAGATGTACTGTGCATCCACCCCTTTGTGTGTATTCATCTCAAGATGTGGTTGTTTGTTTGCAGTCTGAATTTGCTCTAAAACTCTAATCATGTGCTTGGCCAAGATAACCAGGAGCTGGCAGGCTCCACAGAGAAAGGAAAACAACAAGCAGCTGCAGGAGGTTGATGAAGAGCCTTTGTTTTTACTCATGACTTCAGCAGGGGACCGTTTGTTTCCTGCTTCTTCAAAGGGATACAGAGAAATGGGTATGATCAGTGTGTTGGCAGGTGGGTTGGTGATGGAGCTGTGTGTTGAGCTCCACAGCACATTCTGGAGAGGACCAGAGGCACCTGATTCTTATTCCACAGACAATTCACTTGCCAGCTATTCTTCCATTGCTGGTCGTTCTGTGAGCCCTCAGCAGCTATAGGTCTGAGCCAATTTGAGCTGTTCTGCTGCTGGAAACTATAGAAAGGCCTTGAGAAGTATGATAAATATAACCATCAAAAGGTGAAACTGTAAGAGTTCTGGCTGGGCCAGCTCCTAGGTCAGTGCCAGATTCAGTGAACTCAGAGGGGCTACCTGGGTGTAATAGGAGCAATTTGGCTCTGTATTAAAATAAAATTAAAAAATCGGTTGGTGGCTTGAGAAGGTTTGGGAGAGGGCAGAAGAGAAGCTCAGATCCACAGAGAGGCGCTCGAGCAGCATCGTTCCAGCCCAGCCAGGCTCCTGCCCAGCCACGTCGAGCTGGTTTCTGAGGGAGAGGAGGCTCTGCTTTAATCTCGCTGAATTATCTGCTGTTCTCTGCAAGAAGCCAAATGTCATCTTACTTCTTTGCATACTTGCTCGTGTCGTGGAAGCAGAGGAAATCGGAGGCTGATCTGATAAGATTCCCCCACTCCTGAGGGCCACTAAAGGTTTTGGGGCTGTTTGGGTGAGCCACGTCTGTGCTGTTGGATGGAGTGTGGTCCTCAGAAGAGCTGAAGTGTGGTGTGCTCTTGGAGTTGCACTCCTTGCACCCATGTTGTCAGCTTTAATTCAACAACCGTATACCCTGTAGTGAATCCCTACATACAACCTGAAGCCGTCCTAAGAAGGATTTTGCAGACCTCTCTGTCCTGTCTGGGGCAAATAATGTCCCTGCAAGACACAGTGGGACATGCAGTGGTGCCTAGGGTAGGTCAGTCCTAGCAAGTGCTTGCTGTGTTTGCTCTGGAAGTAGGTGCAGCACAAGGTCAAGCTTTCTCCCTGCTCTACAAATTTGGGTTTAGAAGTGGGAGAACCAGGTACTGCATCCCATTCCTAATTGCTGAGATAACTTTTATCGTCCCAACTAGTGTCACCTCACTACCTCTAGTGCCAGCTCCCTGTACCAGGCTACAGTTTCTCATCTTCCTTTGAGTCCAGGCTATAGCTGCTGAGTTGTGCTGTTCAGCCAAGGCATGCAGATTAACTCATAATCTTCCCTAATGCATAGTGCCAGATATCTTGGTCTGCATTAATCTGGGGTTCCTGCAAACCCCTTCCAGTTTGTTCCTGTTTCAGTTCCAGTTTGTAATTTTCCAGTGTTTCTGGTATTGCTCTGTCAAGGACCTGGTACAATACTCATGTCTGACACAGGCCATGTTCTCCTGGGCTTCATACCTGGGTTTGCAAGAGCAGAACCTTTGCCTGGGGTGAGAAACAAGCCCTGTTTTCGAGGCCAAAAATACAGGAGGAAGTTGGCTGAGCCTAGCTGAGGGTGCTGGAGAGATAAGACATTTGCATGATGACTGGGGTGATGGTGTGCTTTGGCTATCACCTCGGGGATTTACAGGCACTTTACACAGCTGAAGACAGGCAGGGCTCCTGCTATGAACTCCTCGCACCCTACGTAAGAAAAGGGCCGGGGCCGGGGTGCAGGGCAGCAAAGTGGTCCTGCAAGCAGGGGAAGATTTGTCATGGCAAGAGCCAGGTCTTCCCATGGCACACCTCTGTGCAGTGCCGTGTGTTGGCTCGGCCCCAGGACAGTCCACCCTTTAAGAGGAGGGGAAGGCAGACGACTCACATAGCTGCAGGGCTGCCGATGAGGCGGGAGGGAAATGTACAATATCTGAATGGCAAATTGGCCCGGGCTGCCAAGTGTGAAACACTGTGACCGCCTCGAGTGCATCAGCCTGAGCAGCTCGTTTTGTTAGAAACTGGTTGTCAGCCGACTCGAGCAAACAGCAGCTCTTCAGCACTTGAAGGGCTGGAGCCTTGTTGGGGGAGAGGGAAGGAGTTTGTGTTGTGAGGGGGTGTGCGCAGGAGATCTGTGGGGGGGGAAGAAAACAAGTCCCGCACTGAGCAATGGGGAAACAACACTAATTAGGCAAGGAAGAGGAACCTGCCGGGTTGCAATCTTGACCTAACAACCAATTACAGAATAATACAGCACAGTGATGCAGGGTAAACGCTAAGTAGTTAGAAGATGTTTCTGAATTAGTTCCTTTTTGAAACACAGTGATCATTTGAAAACATCCGGTATCCTAATTTTAAACTACCCATCATAGATGCCAGCACAGACTGTGGTAAATTGTCCCAGTTGTTAAGCTACCTATGTTTTTTTGAATTTGTACCCTGTTTCTAATCCAAACAGGTCATGTTCCAGCTTCCAGTTGCTGGACCTTGCTGGATTTCTGGGGGATGGAAGAGCACATCAGAAAGAGGTGTGGTTTGTGTGGAGGGACTTACAAGCCATGTGTGTTTGCAAAGCAGATGTAGGGAGACTGAGCAGTTCTCAGTGTCCATGGAGGAGCAAAATAGCAGGTGCAGGTTAGGTATGAGGGGAAGTTTGTACTGGCTGTGGAAGCAGCATGAATGTAGTTTTCCTGGGGAGTCCTGCAGTGTTCATCAATGGAAGTCTTCTCAAACATCTGCTAGGAATGGCATTGCAGAGACCTTCCCCTGGCCAGGGAGATTCACTAGTACAAGAGGGGAGCTCTTGAGTTCTTTCTAGCCCAAGTTTCCTGTGAGTCTCAATTTCTAGAAATGAAATGGTCTGGGTTCCTGAAGCTGACCCCATACATTCTGCACTCAAGTCCTTGCTCTCGGTGAAGGCTTTAACATACTCCTAGCGTGGCAGGGGAAAATGAGAAAAGCATTTCACCCGATTCCTGGGGCAGTGCAGGGAGGCGACAGGGGAGGGGAGACAGACCAAGAGAAGATTCTCAATTTCCCAAATGGGAATTGAATACTCAATTCCATTACTCGTAGCTTTTGTCCTTTGTGGATCTTTCCCATGACAGACTCCTGGCAGAGGCTGTGGCAGGGATGGTGGATGAGACAGGGCTAAACAGATCTGCCAGGTTGTACTTCCCTCCCACTTCAATAGCACTTGCCCTTCACAGTCCTACTTTGCAGTGAGCAGGCAGTGGATGCTATGCTTTTGTCATCTTTTTTTTTTTTTTTTTCCCCCTGCTGCTGCTGTCTCTGTGGAAGTTCATATTTTAGCAATGCATTTTCTTAAAAATATTTCTGCTAAAATCATCACCAGAAGGTCCCTTGGCACTGGTAAATGTTTGCAAACGCTGAACTGTGTTGATCAGCGTTGTGGACAAGCTCCCTTCCTGCAGATTAAATTGGAGCCAGTGCTGCTGAGTGGAGTAACAAGAGGTAAAGCAGGGCTGAGTGATAAAAAGGAGGAAGCCCTGAGTTATTTTGCTTTGCTATGATCACTTTAATCAGTGGTTTTCAGGAACAAGTTGTATTTTTCTTCAGTGCACATTACCGGTGCTGTAAATCATCATTCCTCAGGGATCAGAGAGTCTGAGGTTATTTACTTGTTGGAACCAGAGTGAACAGATAGAGACTTACACATTTCCTTTACAAAATGCATCCAAATCAAAAGCCTTCCTCTGTATATTCTCCATCTCTTGAGGGAAAATCTGAAATGCAGATCTGGATTTTATACTTGCATCTCACTATGACCACACTGATCCTAATCTTCCAGACTGGGGAAGAAAATATGGAGCCTAACTGTCATTTAGGCTATCTCTTCTACTTGTGCTCTTCCATTTAAGTCAGTCTTAACAACAGTTTCTCTTGCTGAACACACTGGGGCACTCTCATTATAACATAATTATTTTGTTGAAAGACACGTATCTTCTTGTCTCATTCCAGAGTTTCCAGAGGAAAAACGCTAGTATAGTTTGCAGTTTGATTATCATTGTGGTGGCAGTTGTTTTCCCATTTAATTTTGACTTTGCTTTCATTCTTTGGGAACAGAGCAACTGCTAGAGCCCCTCTCCTCCTTTCAAAGATGCCTTTCTTGCAGCTTGGAAATGCTTTGCAAGGCACTGGGGCAACAGAGCAGACACATAAAAGGCACATAATGAAATTTAGTGAATTGTTGGCAAAAAGATCAACCAATTAATGCTTTCAGCTGTTGCAGTGAAAAAAAAAGACATATTGCCTCCCCCAAAGGTAGATCAAGCACTGTTATGAATTCCTAAAGCCTCTTTGGAGAATTTAAATGCATCTTCCAGCTTTAAGCTGTGGACTCACGTAGCATTCCAGCAATAATATTTTCGCAAGGATGAACTGTTCCTGAACAGAATGGCCACTGAAGTGCATTTCATATGTGAGGGATTTCAAGTTAGCAGGAGCTATAGTTCTATAAGTAAGGTATGTATCATCTGTTGGAAAGATAAGCATTTCCCCAAGAGCTTTGAAAAAAATCCCATGAAGACATTTTCAGATATTGAGTACAAACCCAGTATTTTTTCACTTGCTTTTATTATCTAATTAGAGGCAGAGAGTGAAGAAGGAATAAGAACTCTAAGGAAGTAGGGTTTATTTTTTGAAATTTTTCTCAGAGGGACAATATTGCTATATTTTGTTTCGTTAGTTTAAAAAAATCACTTTTCACTGAAATGGTCTTTTGAGCAAAAACTTGTTCCAATGAGCTCCATGCACATGCTTAGTATTTTGGGAAAGAATAGGGGCATGGTTTTCAAAAGAAATAAGTGATCTTGGATGCCTTTACCTTGTGATATGCAACTAGAGTTCCTCCAAATGGACTCTTTTCATTGTCCCCAAAAGTACTCCTTCAAATCAAATCAAATTATCTTAAAGTTTTTCAGATGAATGTAAGATACTTACCTAGAAAAAGAACTGCAGATTTGGTTTTCATTTGCATGAGGAAACAAATTTTCCATAGCCCACACTGGGCTAACGCTGCAAGTGCCACTTAACTTGGACAGTTCCAGTGTCCACCTGAGACTGTGAAATTAACTTCCCTGGGTCAAATTCACTCCTCATGTGGCTTCCTTAAATGTGTTGACTTGAGTGGATTTACACCAGAGAAATGACATTTCCTATTTAAATCAACAGAAGGGAGTTTTAGTTACTTGCAGCCACACTGCAGATTTATAAGTGAGCAGAAGTTGGATATGGCTGAAGTACCCTCTATATGTCCCTTCCGACATTGCATCAGGGGTACATTTGCAGAGCCATTGGGCTTCACTGCTTCAGAGCAAGGGTCTGCTAATCTGTAGTGGCTCCCTGCATCTCCAGGCCAAGGCAGGGCCTTATGGGCTCCCAACCAAAGCCCTTCTGCTGGAGCAGCGTGGCCATCCCACCTCTGAAATGCATCAAAGCAACAATTATCATTATCAGTCGACTCACACATTAAGTTTTGGGTAAACCATGACCTGGGCCCTGCATTAGCTGCAACGCCTTGGGCAGAGCCAGGGGCCTGGAATCAGAAAAGCTGAGCAGGACTGAAACTGTGGCCACCTCTGTGATGGTTGTGTCTGCAGCCCTCCCAGCTAAAGCCCTGTGCCGGTGACAAATGGCTCATGTGAATGAGATCGTCCAGCAGAGACGGTGCAGCCAGTGCCCGGGCAAGAGCAGAAACATGGCAATTGTCTCCCACCCACCACATTGATGAGAGAGTAAGAGGGGTTTGAACTAATCTGTGGGAGACTCAGGGGCCTTCTGGGAAGGATGCTGAAGAGGGATATCTCTTTTTCAGGAGCAAATGCCTTTCATGCAATCTTTTTAGACCCCCTCTTGGCTTCTGTGCCCTGTCTATGACAGTGAGGCTGACTATTTGTGCTAATGTCCTCATCTCTGGTGAACAATACTGCTGCTATATTTAATATGAGAGAGGGTTATTACACTATTATCTGGAATGAGCCATAACCATTATAGGTAGCTCTGTATCTCCAAGCTAGTTTTAATTAAAACTGCCAATAACTTTTGAGGTCTTTGACTTCTAGAGTCGAAGCAAAGGAACAAGGTGCTCAGGTGGTTTCATTTGATTGTACAACTAATTATTAGAAGAGTGGAATCAGGTTCACTGGCAGCTGAGCTGAGCACTTTCTCTGCTAGCTGTGAGAGTCCATCCGAGCCTGCCTAGGCTGGCCCCTTCCCAGCACGCCTGTATGTTTGGGAGCAGGTTATCATTTCCACAGGCCCATGGAAAGACATGTTGTCCTCCCTCACTCCACTCGACTAGATTTTATTATGAGCCAAAAGTGTGGGACTTCATCTTGCGTGGGATGCTATTCGATCAAAGGCCCTGCTAGCTAGAAATAAAGAACTGGGTCCTCAGCAATTGCTTGCTCTGGAGTAAATGCGGTGAGTTCCCCTCCCTCCCAAGCTCCAGCAAACCTGGACATCACATCTGTCACTCTACTAAGCTGTGTGGCAGAATACAAGGTCACATCTCTCTTTACCTGCAGAAAGTAGAAAAGAGCCTCGGAGGTGTGATATTAAAAGACCAAAATGAACATGCAATTAGAGATCAGAGAAACCTTCTTGCAGGAAAGTGATAATTAGTCCAATCAGAGATTTCCGTGTCTCTCTTTCCCTGTGCACATCAGAGTTCAAGCTTTTGATAGTCACAGTAAACTTGGAAAATCCATTTATATCCAACACCTGATGGCTGGTATAAGCTACATAATTGATCTTATTTACTTAGACCTTTGCCTATGACCTATAAGTGATCGATATGCAAACACGGCAGAGGTGAGCTCGGGGCTGTAGATGCTACTGAAGGCAGTTTGCAGTCAGATACACTCACTGGTTTGAAGAGATTCTCCTTTTTACCACATCCCTCCTCATGAGACTGTGGACGTGTTTGAGAAGTTACAGGTGTATGGGGTAGGCTTCTAGCAGGGAGAGGGGAAAGGGAATGGGATTTCATGCATGTTGATACAGCTTTGTGAGGAGGGGACCCCTGCAAGCCCAGCATCAAGGGGGCATAATGAAAAATTAAATTATCTATTCCCCCCACTTCCTCTGCCTGTACTTTGTCTCCTGAATATTACCTGGTACATGGCAAGTTTTCTTCCCTGATGCCAGTCAATGGGAAATTTCCTCACCTCAAGTACTGATGGGTTTCCACTGTTCACTAACACCTTCCATGTGCAGTACACTTAGTACTGTCATCACTACCTCCAGGAGAAGAATCATCCCAGATTTACCCTTATAGGAGATTTACACTCAGATTTGCAGCCTGTCCCTTTCCTTGGAGAGCAGAGACAATCCTACATTATCACGAGGTTTGAATGATCTGGAATCTCACCAAGTCATCCATCCCATTGCGGCAATGATACGATTAGAGGCCTTTGTAAGAAACCCTGTGTACTTTGGCTATATTTTGGTATCTAATCAGTTCACATTGAATCAGAATTAGCACCGTAATATGGGGAAAAAGACAGCATATTTGTTTGGGAAAATAAAGGCAGGCAATGATGGTATGTGTGAGTGATACTCCTCCTTAACTGTGCCATGAAACCATTTTTTCTCAGCCTAAAACTTCAGTCTTGATTTCCCTAATAGCCAGTTCTTTCATTTTGTTCTCCTTGTTCAGCCTTAAAAGTTATTTACAAGGTACTTCTAAAAGCGGGTGATTTAGGCTTCTCTAATGCTTGGTTTGTTTTTGTCTCATCAAATTGCCTGCTGACCTGCAAGCAGTGGCCAAATCAGACTGAAATTAAAAAGGTGGTGGAATATGCCCCAGTCTCTCCTGAATCAATACCAGCCTAAATTACTGCAAACCTGGAGCCATGGTGCATGTAATACATCATTTTGTAACCCCATAAATTGCTTTTAGCCCGTCTCTTCTGATTTCTTTTTAATGGCCTTTCAGCTAAGATCAAGTGTAGCATCGGTTTCACATCAGCTGTGTACCCTACCCGGGGACTGTCTCACACTGGCACTGGGATGAGCTCAGCCAAATTGTTGCAACTTCTTGATGTTAGTCATTTGGAAGTTGCTCTGAGATGCCTCCCCTTTGTGATTCGCATTCAGAGAGGCAATACTGGCCTGTCATGGATGCTGAAGTCCTGCCCAGGGCTGGGTTCTTACTTGTCCTTGTTTTGAGGAAGGAAGGGAGAGAGGTGGAGAGAGGTTATTGGAATTTGGGATTTAACCCCTGGGTTACATAGCTTCAAGGCACTAGCCCTTCCTATTGTTTCTTTTGGGTAATGGAGCAGTTTCAGTCCCCAGTGGGGAGATCCAAACACCGTGGTCCTGCAGACCTCTTGCCGTGGCCTCCAGCGACCACAGCTGGGGAGGCAAGGCCCTGGGCAGTGCATCTCCTGCTCCTGGATCATCCTTTTTCCTGCACGGAGCCATGTGAGACTCAAAGAGCAGGTGTTGAGCTTCCCCTCCTCCTGAGACATCCCTGCGGCTTGTGCTGAGATGGAAGAAGCTCACCATCTGCTAGTGTTGCTGGCCTGGTCACGACACTCTCTTCCCGGCAGGTACGTGTCTGTGTTACAAAACCTGCTGCAAGAGAGGCCCTGACCTGCCTTTAGACTAGTTACCTCTACAGCTCAGCTGGAAATGTGATGGGCCCTGGGGACCAACTTGATCCCTTCCACTGGTCCTTTCTAGAGGCTGTGTCCACAGAGCTATTTTCAAATAACTTCAAAAAGAGGTAAATTAAACCCAATCCAATCAGAAGTGGGATTAACACTGCATCTTTTCAAACAAGACTCTTGGTTTTTGATGCTTTTCCTTCAACCCCCTTTTCTGTGGCTGTTTGTACAATGCTCCTGGTTTCAGGAGACACCTTCTCATTTCCCACGAGCTGTGCAGCAAAGAGACACCTACTCTAGGTGCAGCCCCTTCACATGCACCTTTCCAACACTTTCCTCTTAGGATACCAACTCTCTGTAAAATATTCTTCCCTGGGCTTAATTTCAAGGGAGGTGTTGGGGGAATAAGAAATAGCATGTCTTTCATGTTATGCAAGTCCTACTATCCCAGACCTTCCTGGACATGAGTAGCTGGGAAGCGAAGTCAACTGGAGGTTGGCTACTCTGCTTCCTCAGAACATCTGTTGAAAATGAAAATTTTCCTCAAATTTCAGTGAACTTTATCTCAGTTTTAACTAGAGGAATGGGTGCAAGGGAACAAGCAAATGTTTTACTGTGAGTTTTCTTTCCTGGCTATGCACCTAGAGCCAGTCACAGAGATGGATGGAATTTCTCATCCGTCTTCCCCAGTGAGGTACATTTCTGCCACTTAACAACAAGCTGTGAATGGGAGCTCCAGGGACATCACTCCCCATCCCCAGACCTCTTCTGCAATCAGAGAATGGCTTCAGAGAGCTGTCAAAATCATCCTTCTGGTCCCGCCATTCCCTTTCTCCCTTCCTGCCCCCTTGGGATTCTTCCTCAGCCGGTGCAAACACAGGGGATCTGGAAGCAGAGCTGCTCAGAGCAGTCATGTAGGTCCCCTTGTCCACTGTCAGCCAAGCAGCAAAGTCCAGCCCCTCTGTGGGACTGGGAATACAGGCTTTGGGATGTAAGTGTTAAATCCAGCAGCCAAAGTTTCAGGGAAATCACTTTGGAGGTGCCAACCATCTCCCCTCACCTTTTTACCTTTGCTGAGAGGCAGTAAATTTAGCCATTCCACTGTTGTTGCAAATGCCACAAGAAATCCCAACTTTGTTCAACAGCAGACAAAAATGTGATTGATTGTGACAGAGGACAAAGAGTCCTTTGTCCTGGGGGATGGAGCTTTAAGGGTCACACCCACCCGTGCACCATCCCTGTGACACCCACCAACTCCCACTTGCTTCTGGTGTGATCTACTGGAGACTGGAAGGCTCCTTTCTTTAGCATGTACAATATGAGGAAATTGGAAAGCTTTTCTAGAGCTCCACTGAAAAAATATATTTTTACAAGAAAGTAAAGAGAAATTTAGGAAGAAAAGTTTTTAACTTTTAGCAAGAAAAGTTAATTTATCTGTAGGTACTTTCTGAACCATGGACTATGCTGGCACTCCTCTTCTCTTGGCTTTTCTCTTCCACTTTTCCCCAGTGATTGTCTTAAAGAGCTATTAGGAAATCTTGGAGGAACTATGGAAGCAGCTGTAATTAAAGTACAGCCTTGGTCTGTGTTAGTACAACATGCAAGTGAAGTAATTCCCTGGGCTGGGAGTAATATAATGAAGTGAAGTACTCCTAAGTTGCTTAAAGTTTGTTGACTTGATCTGTGCAACTTGTAGCTCCTTGAAATGAGAAGGTAGGATGTGTTGCAAAGAGTTCAAAACACTTTCAGATGTTCAGAGATGGTCAGACATCAGATTTTCCTATCAGAAGTATCAAACGCCCCCTCCTTCCACCAAAACACAACCTTTTAAAAAACATGTAAATAGGAAAACTATGCCTGCTATTGGAGGGCAGAAATGCAAATGTACTATTTCAAGTTGGCATTTTAAAATGAAACTTTCCATTTTGGCTTGTTTCCAGTTTTCCCAGGGGGAATGCTAGTATTTCCCACTGGAACTGCTGGCTTCCTTTCAAATGATTTTTAGCTGGAAAGAAAATTTTTCTCTCGAGACAGTTACAGAGTCAATCTCAAAGGAAACAAAACACGTCTGAGACTCTGGGAGAAAATGCCATGTTTCCCCCGTGTGCCAAAGCCCCTTTTGCTGCATAAGCCACTTGCATCCTTTTACAGAAAATAAAGATGCAAGGGGCAGCGGGTGTGTTGGGGGAACACAGGTGCAGGCAGTGGCAGAGCAATCCATGACTAACTGGTCTTTATGTTTCTAGGACCTTAAAATCAGGTGCTACCCCAGGGCAACCCAAAGCAAGTCAGGGTGGGATTTCCCAGCTCTGGCTGAGAAGGGAGAGCAGCATATCCACTCTGAGGTTACTCTGAGGTAACTCTGCTGCCTTTCATCAGGAGTTTCAAGATGAAACAGAGAGGCCATTCCTGTGGCCTTTTCCTCTTGATGGGTTTCAAGTGGATTAACATCTGCCCAGAAGTCACAGCACTTCACAAGCGATGCAGTCCTGCCTGTGCAGCCAGGATGTTGCTGGCAGCTTGGGACAAGGGCACCACTTATCGCTGTTATTCTCTACAGGGAGTCTTAAAGCTCCTCAGATCTTTTGTATCTGAATAAAATGCACATCCAGCTGCAAACTTCATTCCTTTTCCTTTCTCTCCAAACAACAGGAGCATCATGCTATAGGTAGGTGAGCCCTGGTGCTTTTTTTACATATCTTTATTTGAGACTGCAGTATTTAAAGGCTTCCAGTTAAAAAAGATAGAAATCCCTCTTAATTACTAGAGCTTATAATAGTGGCATGGCATACAGGGTAAAATTTAACAAAAGAAATTACTGCTGCAGAAACAATAATGAACTTGCGTGCAGATCACAGTACTGATAGGTATAATGTACTGCATCTGGTTTCAATTTGCAGGTTTGACCTTTCACCAAAAATGAATTTTAATAGGCAATTGGCTTAAATAATTGGTATGTGTTCAAATCAATACTGGAACATGATGGCTAAGTGGTTAAAATAATAGAGGTGTATGAAAGGGATTTTAAAAGATTTTCAGATTCAGATCAGAAGGATGATCGTAGAGATTGGAGCTCAGTTCCATGGCTGTGTTATTGCTAAAGCACCCTGTACAGTCATCATTTCAGCAAAACCACTTTTGTACCTCCTGGAGCCATCCCAGCAGGGTGACTGCTTCTCCTAGCCACACAGAAACAGGCCCAGTGCTCCTTCCTTCTGCTCTTGTGCAGGGTTTATGGAGATGAGGAGGGTGCTGTGCTCTCTGGAATGCCCTAGGAAGGAGAATCTGGGTGCACACCCACCCCAGTGCAAGTTGGGGCCACCTTAGGGATGCTGTAGTGGGCACGCTGCTCTCAGACCCTGAGCTGGTCACATGCAGGGGCTCTGGGACTCCAAGCCTTCAAGTAAGACCTGTGTGATCTTAGTGAGCTCACATTTTACACGTCCCAAGCAAACCCATGTTTTGCAGAGCATCCTTTCTGCAGTGGTCCACAAGAAGGTTCCCTTTGATTGTAAAGCTCGGGTGTTGCTCTGGCTTTCATTGGTAACAGATGGTTAAGAGTAGGGGATGTCTGATCACACCCCAGCAGCAAGCACTGACAGGTGTGTAGTGGGGGGACTGCTAAAGGACCCCTTCTCTTTTCTGAAACTAAAAAACCGTAAAGACAGGGGCTAAAAAGTGAAGGGCAAGAGAGCACACAATGGTTTGAGATGACATTCTGCCAGGTTGTGGCCACTAACCAGCCCCTCTGGCCAGCGCGGCCGGGTGACAACGCTGAGCTCTGCTCCTTTGCCCTCCCTCAGCCTAGATGCAGCAAGGGCTTTCTGCACAGGACAATTTTGCTGGTGATTTATGAGGCAGAGTAGATGCCAGGTTACTCTCCCATCACTGACCTGTCTCTGCAGACGGAGCAGCAGTGCTGGTTCTCGTGGGTGGCAGAGGCAGATATGCCTCAGTGACACATTGGCACTGAAGTGCAGAGCAGGATGCGGGTGCTTTTAGTACATCTGTGTGCACATAGTATTTTTTTTGGTGGGTGATGTGTTCTTTGCTTCTGAATCTACTCCTAATGTTTTTATATTTCTACCATATAGAAAAGATTTTTCTTTATCCAGAAAGAAGAAAAAAACCCACCCAAAGTACTTCCACTTGGACACTATCATCCCTTTCCCCTAGGCTGGCCTCTGCTCTCTCTCCTATGAAGGAACACAAATGATTTATGATTAAAGTCACACGATTCCTCCTTGGGCAATCCAGGAGGCTGGAGTAAGAGCTTTCAGGTGAAGATGGGCTTATTTTAGTGCATTGAATGCAGACCACCTGAAAATCATTAAGGGCCATGAATTTAGAAAAGGCTCTTCCGTAGCACAGCATGCTGTTGGGGGGTGAGGAACTCTGGTTGGAAGCTTGCAGGATAAAGAGCCTTTGCAGAGGAGGGGCATGGCTGTGTGAAGAGGAGCTTCTCTGGAGCCTGGATGGTAGGTCAGGGTGGTGGTTGCTCTGTTCTTGCTTGTGTTTGAAACAGCTGCTTCACTTTGGGGCTCAGTCTCTTGTTGTGGGTGTGCTGAGGAGCCGGAAAGGGCTTGTGCTTGGGCAAATCAGGTGAGAAAGCAAACCTACTACAATGTGGTGAAATTTTCTGGTTCTTTTTTGTTTGTTTGTTTTGTTTGTTGTTTTGTTTTGCTGTTTGTTTTTTTTCAGGGAGCATATCTAGGGAGAGGAGGGCTGTGCCAGTGCAAGCTCTTGCAGTTCAAGCAGCTTTCACTAGACCTGTTCCACTTGGTGCTAGGGAAGTCAAATGTTGACTTGCGTCTGTAACAAGCACCCAGGAGAGATTTTGAGGTATGAAGTGCAATGCTAATTCTGTTGATAGGTGGCAATGTGGTCTGTGTCCTGGTACAGTTACTTTCCTGATACGCTTTTATATTAGGAAGAGGAGGTTGAGCTGCAGAGCTGGTTAATGTGCTTGACTTGGGGCAGGGGGGCTGGAAGGGGAAGAGCTGTGGACTCTAGCTCTTGCATTTATTGTGAATTCTGCCTTCTTTGTGCTTTACCTGTCTGTTTCTCTCTGGCTGTAGAGAGGTGACCTTTATGGAATGCAGTGATGCATGTTTCAGCTGCTCAGGAGAGCTTATAAGAAGTAGCGAACCCCAAAATCTAAAGCCTTTTACTGTTGGCTAAGACCATGTGATAAAGCCAGCAGGTATTCTTAGAGTGGGTCAGAGGAGCTTGCCTTGCAATGCTTCATGTCTGTCTGGTGAGGCTGGCTGGGAGCGGCCCAGAGCAGGACTGTGGTGTTGCTGAGGACCAGGGGCTCTATGGTGTGTGATGCTGATCTGTATGAGGGCAGGGTGGGGGAACCTTGCATCTCTGGTGGGGAGCTGAGTGTGCCATGGTGGGTGCTCTCTGTCAAGAGGCATCTCATTCTCCTTAGACCAGCTTTATTAAAGCAGAGTTTTGCTGCATCTTCTGAATCTAATTTAAGAGACTATTTGCAAAGAGTTGCCCCTATTTTTAGCCCAGATTAGTTCCTCAGTCTGCTTTTGCTGTGCAGCTGCATATGCATATGAAGCTGTATTGGGGTGATGGAGGGAGCAGCATGGGCCTGAGGGCATGGGAGTGATCAGCAGGGGTGTCTCTCTGTGGCTAATTCATGGGGGGGCTCCGCGTTCTCATGGATTTTTAGGTTGGGAGAAGGGTAAGAGATTTGGTCTCTGGGTCTGGTCTGACTCTGGGTAGTTGTTTCAGCTTTGGCATGTCCCAAGGGATCTTCTGTTCTCCTCATGGCTGGCATCAGTGTCTTTGCTCACCCCAAACTGGGCAAGACCCAGCATCACCTGGGAAAACAGCCTTTTAAGTGCAGGCTGACTCACTGATGGTGTAACTCAGCTCCAGTGGTGTAAATCCAGAATGCAGCCTCTCATTTGGCTGGATATGCAGCAAGCTGAGGCTGAGCAGTATCTGGATCCAAGTGAGATTTCTCTCTTCTTTCATCTGCTCTTGGTCTCAGAGTTGGACTCTCATAAGTAGATTGAGCAATGAGATCAACATTGTTGTCTGTATTTTGGTAAATATCTCATGTTTTTAAGACTCTTTATTGAAAAACACAGGCAGGAGCTGAAGGACTGTGAGGAGAGAGATCTATTTTGCACACAGTTTTTGTAAAAGAAAGTTGTGAATTCTGCAGAAGAAAAAATATTTTAAGCTGTATTTGCTTTCAAAATGGAATGGCTGCCAGCTCAAATATTTTTGTGGTGGTGCTCCTGTAAATAGGGTTCACAGGTATGACTGATACAGCAATCTGTCATCGTGCCAAGTGGCTGCTCTGCTCTGTGACTGCAATTTGATCCTGATGTAGAATAACTTCTTTAATATATAGGGGGGAAAAAAAACTTATAGCTTGTTCTCCCAGGATATTCCTTCTTTGGAAAGATAAAGAAGCTAAATCCTTCCATCAAACCATGTTTCTGATTAATTAATGCGTGCCACAGACCCTTCAGTAGAGTTGCAGTTCCCAGGCGTGACATAGATGAACGCAGCAGTGGATGGCAAATGGATCTGACATGGATAGAAAGGCATAGGGGAAAAAAATTATCCTTTTCTCTTTGAGTAACTGGACATCCTCAGCAGTGCATCCGTCATAACGCTGCTGAGATAATCTATCTTCTACAGTCTGAAATCTGATAGGATTTGAGACTGACAGTGTGGAAAATAGAAACTGTCTTGGCATTGAGCAGGCTGGCAGGGAAACCTCTTCCTGGGAGTGGGATTGACAGCGTGGTAAAACCAATTACCGTGGACCACAGCCTGGGCCTGCCAGGGCTGTGCTTATGCAGACAACCCTACGGATCGTGATGGCTCTGCTTGTGCTCAGGTGAGCAGCTGCCATATGTTGAGAGCTGCAGCTTCCAGGGCTTTTGCAGCATGGAAGTGCTGTATGGAAATCATTTTCTAAAACGCTTTTTGCAGCTATACGTAGTGTACTCAACCGTTCTCCAGTGCTAAAGCAATGCCTGGAGGAACAGTGCCTTCTGGAAGCATCATTTCACTCCTATATCTTCTGGAAAGTTCATTGCTGCCTTGACAAAATTCAGTTTTTATTAAAAATGATTAATGCCTATGAATTTAATCAAGGCGCATTCACAGAGCGGCGGCTTTACTTATAATAGTTTGATTTTAAACAGCTTGTGTCCTGATGCGTGAGGTGCGTTATATTATTTGACAGCGGTGACATTTATATTTGTAATTACCAAATGGTGGCAATCCATTGGAAAGCCTGCCCCACTTGAGTGGGCAAAATGGATGGAAATGCACGGCACTGAAAAGCACCAAGTGTCACAATACATCAGCACATCCTGAGCTTAAAAAAAGCCAGGGATGACATTCTCCCGCCAACAAAAACACATGCATGTTCCCAAATAAATTGCTGAGTTTTAGTGATTTCTTTTGTATTGATGAAATACTCTCTTCCTGCTTACTGCCTGACACAGTTACCTCTTCATTTCATAACACAGGAGCATCTTGAAAGCAGATGATGTCATGTGTGGGAGTCACGGGCCTCATGGGGTTTTCTTACAGAATGCTGGAAAACTGGGCAAGTCAAACTGGAATAGAGAGCCCGAATCTGATCTAAATCTTGATAAATTGTTTGGGAGAAAATCATCCTTGGAGCTGCTGTTCTTAAAATGCTGAGATGTAGGATAAACTTATCTGGTACAAGCTATTTGAAAGTGGCTTTAGACTATTAACACTTTGCAGATATGATCCCTTCCTCTACAAGAGGAAACTCTCTGTTTATCAAAGTGCCAGAGAAGCTGGAGTAGTAGGGAAAGGAGATGCTCTCAGGCCTGATGGTAATTCATGGTATTTATCTCCTAGTTAAGAAAGAGCTGTTGGATTACATTGCTACCGGGTTTGTGTAGATGTAGTAGGAACATAAAGATCTAAACTAAATTCATAACTTCTTTGGCTTATGTCACCTGTTGGGATGCCTGGTGATACCAGGCTGTGGTGGTTCTTGATGCTAATCTCTTTTTCTCATTTGTATGGTCTATTAGAGCATTTCCAGTCCAGTTTGGGTCTCTGTCCTGGCTGCACATCAACCTATAGGAGAGAAAACAGACCCTGTCTAGACTTCTAACACACAGAAACTTCCTGCAGAACTGCTTCTCTGGAAGTTCTAAAACTTTTTCCTTTCTGGTTAGCCCTTCAACAGTGTTTGAGCTGGAGGTGCCCAGCTGGAGGCTGAGCATTTGACTTTGGTGCAAGCAGCATGGACAGGACCTGGGGGTAAGATACACTCAGCAGTGTGTGGGAGAGGCTTTTCCATATTGGCTGTACTAAGACAAGTAGCCAAGTTCTGTAGCTATTGCAGGGCCTGACAGGGTGGTCTTCAGAGCAGGTGGGAGTCAGTTGTGAGAAATCAGAGCATGGACAGCCCTGTCTGTTGGATGGAGAAAGACAGCATATCAAACGACAGATGAAAAGTATCTGGGATGCCAGGGGTCAGCACACAGGCAACATGGCACTGGGAGGGCAGGTCAGTGAGAACCCCAAACCAGGGGCTTCAGGAAAAGCTAGATCAGAAGTGTCCCATATTGGAGGAAGAGGTTTGCTTTCATGGTCTCCCAGGCTGAGCCCCAACAGCTTGTGTTATCTGGGGCCTTTCCAGGAGCTCTTGCATGTTAACTAACAGCTGAGAAGGATGGGGCCCTGACTGGCAGATGTCTGGAGAGAAGCAGGCTGTGTGAGAAGGATACAGCAAAAGATTTGATCCCAATCATGTTTCAAAAAGATTGCACCAACACAGGAGCCACCTTGTCTGGCTTTGGCAGAGCTGCTGGCCCCAGGGGAGACTGCTGTGGTGAGTGCTGCAATTTAGGTGGAGGGACCCCATTTTTGCTTTATGGAATGCATGGAGTGTTGTGCTCTGGAGATGCCTGCCCTTGTTTCCCCCTCACCACCTCTGCTGTCTGCATGGTGCTAGAGCTGTCCTGCTGCCCTTGGTAGCTGGTGTAGGTGTTGCTGCATCTCAGGACCTGGATACATCCCTCTTTGTGGATGTCTGATTCTGCTAGGAAGAGAGTCTGTGAATGTAGACTAAAGCTGGTTTGGTGCACAAGGGAGCTAGGTTTGCCTACCTGTAGTGGTGCAGACCCATCTTCATGGTGTCCGAGTGTATCTTAGCAGAGTACTGGTTTGCTGCAAAGCTTTGGTTACTGAGCAGGTTTTGCTGTAAATAACAATCTTGTGACTTCCTCAAGTTCGTGTTACACCTAGATTTTTTTTTTTCTGATAGGCATAATAGATATTTTCTTTCTGTGTGGATTGGATTTATCTTTTGCAGGTGTTAATTTATACTGATTGCAGCTCATCAGTCTTGCATCTTGTCTGCCATGGGGTTTCTTAGGCTTTCTAATTTTCTGAAGGAAATGTGTATTGACAGCTCTCAATGAATTCCACAATACAGGAGGTGCACATGGTGCCAAATCCCTGCAGACTGGCAAATCCCAAGTAGTTCCTGACAATGCTTAATGGTTTTATACTCAAATGTTTCATTATATTAATCCAACAATGGCACAAGTTGCACAAGACTTAGGATAGTCCTCTCAGTCAAAATAAAAACACTATCAAAAATAAGTGACCTATCTATCATCTTGCCACGAGTTCTTTGGTAGATAGAAAAACCTGTCTTTTAGATAAGACTGAAATCCCCTTCCCTGAGTGGCTTTCTAGTTTTTTTAATCAAACTTTGCTTTCAGAAATGATCTATAAACTCTATCAGTATTTATGTGAAGAGGTTCATAATTCAAACTGAAGAAATAAAATATTTAGGTAAGATTAATCCTGAGAACATCACTGCTTTAGCTGTGTAGTCATTCATCTTATGACACGAACATATTTGTTTGGCTACAAACTTTTCCTTTGAAAACAATTCCTCTCCATTGTAGCTTAAAATATTAAAGGTGGGAGAAAGAACAAATTTTGGATAGGAACAATATGGGATTAGAAGTTGATGGCATTTAAACAAAAGGTAAAATGCCATGTGTCTGGCACAGGAACAAAATCAATACTACTGTTTTGGAGGTGGTCCCTGGCCATATGTACTTAGTGCAGCTCTACAGGTTGCCATTTGAGATCTCCCTGTAGAGACAGCAGGACAGCACAAATGCATAGCCTTTCTCATCCTGGAGGAGATGCTCTGATGGTCCTTTTCATGCTGGGATAGGTTAAAACTTGGAAGAACTACCTCAAGGGTAACTTGGCAGCAAAGACAGTATTGATCTCCCCAGGATACCCTTTGCTAGCTGGTGGGTTCCTCCATCCCATGGATGCTAAAGCCCTGTGCTCCTGTGCCATTTGAGGCTGGGACCACTGCAGAGCTCACATAGACCTCATCCTGCTGGGTGCTTGCTGTCTCCAGCAGGCATTGGCACGTGCCTCCCTCTGCCCATGATGCTGCTGAGCATGCAGATCTCACATGGCTGGCGTTATTAGGTGAAATTAAATCTTGAATGTCCTGAGGCTGAGAGATATTTTGCTTACTTGTCTATAGTATTTCCAGACCTAAAGCCTGATTGCTGTTGTGGCAACCTTGAACTTTTGTGGTTTCTCATCTTCCAGCTAAAATGATTCGGTCTGGCAGGAGGCTGGTGAGGCACTGGGCTGCTTATGAATGCATAGCTTGTATCAATAAGGGAAATTAAATAATTCCTTAAAACCATGCAACATGTCAGTTCTGCCACGGTGTGGTCAGCTGTTTTTCTTGTTGGCTTCTTATAGTTGAAATTCTCTTAAAATGTGTTGAAGAAATTATACCCTGCCCAGTTTGGGGTGACTGGTGCACAGGCTGAGCTTGAGGTTTCAGAGGGGTGACTGACTGGCAGGGAACAGCTTCAAGTGCAAGGTCCTGTGAATCCTGCTAGGAAATAGATATGGAGTAGAAAGGTTTCACTTAGCAAATTGATGGGTGAAATCAAAATCCACCCACATCTCAGGCAAGTGGAGTTACATGGATCTTCTAGAATACAGTGTGTTCCCGTCTTGGGACAATCAACTCAAAACGGGGCTCCAAAGGAGTATGAGGATATGGGGCTAACGAGGATCTGCTGGCATGATGAGCTCAAGTAACTGTGCAATAAATATCTAATCTAGAAGATGCATAAAATACCTGTCACATATCCCAACAGGTCTGGGAGCTAAAATACAACTGGTCTTGCAGGTTATGCGAGATTTAGCACTAGCTGTTCTGACTCCTGGGGTCAGATGTTCTACTGGCAACTGCTTGGTACACAGCTCTGCCCTTTTACAGGCAATTTCATACTGGGCTGGGGAAGATGAGCAAATCCTGAGGATGCCAGCTTCCCCAGCTTAAATGTTTTGCAGCGCTTGAGTGGTCTACAGGAGGTCCTCTAAATTCAGCTTACCGAAAGGGGAAATTCGTGTATTAGTCCTGACTATCTCAAAGCTTGAGTTGCCTTTATGCTGTACTTGCTACTGCCCCAGAAAATGCATGAGATTGATAAAACCTTGGATTTAAACCAGACAGTAAGAGCTATGTTACAGCATTGTCATTGTGCTCCAGCTGGTTTCAGTGAGGTCGTAGGGCTCCTCCTTTCTGCACTGCCCACTGCCATCTGCTCTGGTGCATGGGAAATTAAAGGTATCTGTCCCCAAGGCCTTGGAAAGGTTTAAGCTTTGAGGATAATGGTAGCTGATGCATCTATGGGCAAAAATGTCTCTTTCCTGTCTTGTGCTGCTTCCTGCTCTTGTCTGTGCTGTGGTGCCACCTCCTGCTCCCCAAAAATCTGGATGGGAGGTCTGATGAAGGGCTGTAGTTAGCTGAGTTGTGCTGTATTTGGAGCACTTTAAAAAAGTGGAGATCGTTCAAAAGATCCTGTAAAATTACACAGTTTATGCTGTTGTGATACCTTTCAGGGCAGGTGGTGGTGATGGAGCTACTGATTTATGGCCATGAGTTTATCTGAGGTGGTGCTGCTGCCCTGGGAGTGCAAGAAATGGGTGTGGGTTGTGTGCCCAGACCCTGGGGCATGCTGAGGAGGAAATCAGTGAGGGAGCTGAAGGGAGGTATCATTGCAGCAGGAACGGATGCCCTGCAGAGAGGAGTGAGGGGATGGACCAGGGTGTTAAAACAAAAGGAGGGCCGTTCCTCCTGTCCTGTGAAGAGCAGCAATTGCATGAACCCTGAGTTATTGCTGTGTGTTCGTGGCACTGTGCTAAACCCAGCTGAGACTTGCCAATCATAGCTTTTTGTAGTTTTGTGCCCATTTTCAACAGCAAAGCAGTTGTACAGAGCATGAAAGGAGCTCTCAGGTGCTGTGCTTCTTTGATTTATCCTTAGAAAAGAGCATACTGATGTCAGTCCTGCAGGGAAGCTGCTGAAACCATTCAGCTGTATTTACAGCTCACGGTGCTCTGCAGCTAGCCTGACCTCTGCTCCATGGCAAAACCCTTTTGTGACGCAGGATGGTACTGGAGTAGAAATAAATTAAAGGCCTGAGGTTTTATTAGGCTAAGTATGAATGATAAAATTGTGCTGGCATGCCTGCAGTTCTATAATTTAACATAAAGTTCAATTAGTTTTATTCTGCCCTTAAATTTTTAAATTTTCAATATATTAGACTTGCTCCCCCCCCCCCTTCTGAAAAAACTTGCATTTGTTTAATGGAAATATTTGTTGATGAGGAGACTGAAAAATATGAACAGTGTTGCAGATGCTACTGAGGCTTTTGGTATCCACGCAGATTGGTGTGTGGAGTCAAGGGGGGAAAAAGGAGAGTATCTGAAAGGTTAATGGAGTATCTTGGCTTGAGGAAGAATCCCAGTCTTGTTCAGGGAACTTGCAAGCAGGTGCTGCTGCTGGGATGTGCTCAAACAGCCTTCCAGAAGGAAGACAGTCATCAATGAAAAGAAAATGATGCTGATGTAGATATTCTTGCAGAAGCAAATGAAGTCCAGACCAGGCTGCTACTGGCTGTGCCACAGTGTCACTTTCAGCATAGTAGGATGCTCTTTAATGAGGGATGCCTATGTCTCCCTCTCCTCCTATGGGAAAGCTTTTCCAGACTTGCTCTCTCATAATGCTTAGACACTTAACTAATCAATGAGTTTGTGCTGGAATTTATATGCAAAATTCCTCTCGTGCCAAAACTGCTGCTTTTGTTTTGGTTTTTTTCTTACACACTGTTGGTGGAGCCAGGGACCACTCCAGCTCTCAGTGTAAGAATAGGCAGAGTCTGATGGTAGTAATTGTCTTGATCTATTCAAAGGCTGTAATTGTACCTCTGGTCTTCTGTTTGCAAACCAAAATGAGCTAATTTTAATCTCCTTTTGTGAGATTGAACATCTATTGTTCTTTGTACCTGTTTCAGTCTGATTTAGAACTTTCTTGAATTGGGGTGCCTGGGCTTGTCCTGTTTTTCAGATCCCCTACTCTGCTGCCTGAGCAATGACACTAATCTCCAGCCTCTCCTGGGCAGACCTTCTGTAATAACTGCAGAAACTCATTAGTCTCTCTTGCAGCCCAGTCATATCATAGGCATGTTCTATTGACAAACACACAAAGGTTGTCATCTTCCCCAGGGCTATCTGTTACGCTCAAATAGAAACTATTTTTTTCTTGTGGATTATATTTGTTTCCTGTCCCTCTTTCCATAATTTCCCTGAAATGAACACATGATTGTTTCAGGATCTCTCCGGGCACATGGGAGACTTGAAGCCATCAGTACTGTGTGTCTGAGAAGTCTCTTGGAACCGAGTGCACAAAGGATATTGGGCTGAACTTGTCAATGTTGTCCAATGATTCCAATGCCTCAATAGTGAGTCAAAGCAGCAGTGGTAAGGTTAGTGTCTGGATGCCCTGCATGGGAAGAGATTGAAGGATTACTCTGTAGATGTTGGGTGGGAGATGCTTTCATTGTGATGCTTTTCTTGTCCCTGTGGGGGTATTCCTACAGATCCTGCAGGTGCCCTGAGGGAAGGTTGGTGTGGTCTTCTGAGCCTTTTCTGTACTTGGCTTAGGAAATGTCTGGTTACCAGACACGGGAATTGGTATGTGTGAAGGTGGATCTGGCTTTTACTGCTGTTAGCTACCCTTGACTGCTTAGAAACTGTGCTATTGTCTTTTTGAGAGGAAAAAAGTAATCAGATGGTGTTCCTGTCTCTGTCAGGAAGACTTTAGAGGAGGTGTCATCATGACCTTGGGGAACTGTATGGAGTTGCTCGAGTTTGCAATGTCTAGTCTGCCCCTTTGCACTTCAAGCCATTGCAATGTAAAGCTATTTAAACACTGGCTATTGCAGTTCTCCCATAAAGTCAAATCAAAAGCAAGTATGCTCTGAGGTCATTCCTGGTCAACAGTAGTACTGAGTGATGTTTAAGGGGTCAGGTTGCATCAAGCACCCAAAACTGGCCACTCATGGCAAGATACAGTTGTGGGTTTGTTGGTTTTTTTTTCCTTGTACTGAAGTAACACACAGGACACAGTCTCTAATCACCAGGTCAATTTCTGTGAAAGAAAACCTGATCAAACTCTTAATTTATCATTGATTAGATAGCACCAGCATGTTGAGAAGACACACTTAAAGACCACTTCAACCTTAATAAATCTGAGAGAGTAAGAGAGACAGTTTTAATTTTCCAGTTGGCTATGTAGAATTTGTTAAAGCCATATTCTGTGAAAACTGGCTCACCCTAGAGAGAGCTTCCAGTGAATCACGTTGTGCCTTAACAAAAGGCCTCTGGGAAGCAGCAGATGAGCACCAAAGACATGAATGGCTGAGTGTGGTAGGTGGTTTAAAAATTACTTATTAAAGGAATTGTTGGTGACCTTGTGAGTGATACAGCTGCTTTAGAGCCCTCAGTGCTCTCCAGAAAGAAGACCTTGGTATCGGCAGCAGAAAATTCTAATTGATTCAGCCAGGATGGATGTGTTATGAAACTGCAGATTGCTTAAACTAAGGGTTTATCTGGGGTCTTGAGAGAAACTGTTGTTTTTCATGTTTGCATCTAGCCACCCAAAAATGCAATGGGGGCTGTGCAAAGTGTGTGGTCCTTGTCAATGATGTGAAGACGCAAAGCTGTCTGAATCTGCTCACAACTTCTGAAGAGTCAAGCCATGCAAGCTGGAGCTGTTCAGAGCACAGTACAAGGCTATTTTTGTAGGCTCTCATTTACAAATAAAGACTCTTTCCACTGACTTCAGTGAATGGCTTATTCCTTAATGGAATAATTATGTCACCAGCACTGTGAATGTGCAAGTTCTTGTGATTTTCTTTTGTGGACATCTTGCTATAAATCAACTTTGTGTTACACAATCACAGAATGCTAGGGGTTGGAGGGGGCCTCTGGAGATCATCTATTCCAGTCCCTTGCCAGAACAGGTTCACCTAGAGCAAGTCACATGGGATTGTGTCCAGGTGGGTTTTGAATGTCTCTAGAGATGAAGACTCCACCATTTCTCTGGGAAACCTGTTCCAGTGCTCTGCCACCCTCAAAGAAGTTCCTCCTCATATTTAGGTGGAAGTTCCTATATTCAAGTTTGGAGCTGTTACCTCTTGTCCTGTCACTGGGCACCACTGAAAAAAAGAGTGGCCCCATCCTCTTGAGCTGCCCATTAAGTATTTTATAAGCACTGATAAGATCCCCCTTGGTCTTCTCCAGACTAAGATGACAAGTCCTTCAGTCTTTCTAGAGAGATGTTCTCATCCCCTAATAATCTTTGTAACCCTTTTCTGTACCCTCACCAGCAGTTCCCTGTTCTTCTTGAACCAGGGAGCCCGGAACTGGACGCCATACTCTAGATGTGGTCTCACCAGGGTAGAGTAGAGGAGGAGGAGAACCTTCCTTGACATGCTGGACACACTCTTTATGCACCCCAGGATGCCATTGGCCTTCTTGGCCACAAGAGCACATTGCTGGCTTATGGTCACCTTGTTGTCCATCAGGACTCCCAGTTCTTCTTCCACAGAGCTGCTTTCCAGCAGGTCATCCCATAACCTGGACTGGTACATGGGGTTATTCCCCCTTGGTGCAGTACCCGACTCTTGCCTTTGTTGAATTTCATAAGGTTTCTTTCTGCCCAACTCTCCAGTCTGTCTAGGTCTTGCTGAATGACAGCACAGCCTTCTGGTGTGTCAGCCACTCCCAATTTGGTGTCATCAGCAGACTTGCTTGGGGCTACATGCTGTCACTTCATCCAGGTTGTTGATGAATATATTAAACAGGACAGGATCCAGTCCTGACCCCTGGGGGACAGCACTTGTTATGGGCCTCCATATAGCTATTGAGTAACTTATATAGAAGGTACTATTGCATAGTGAGGACACTCTGGCAGTAGAGTGGGTGCTTTATGTATGGTGGTGGTGCATCCACGTTCTGGCTGCTGTTCTTTCAGAGATGTGGTATTTGCTGAGCAATCCTTTCAATATTTGTTAAAGCTATCTACGGTATTGGGTAGGGCTTCCTTTTTTGTTGAAATAGAGTTACTGAATGTATGCACAGAGATGATTCCAATAGGATTATTTTATAAAGCAGAAAATAAACTGAAGTGCTGTTCAGCTTGAAAAACATACTGAGTTTTCCTTGAATTCCTACTGAATATAAAATTTAAACTATAATTAAAGAGGAGATTTTTTTTCCTCTTGCAATCCCAAGTCTTATCTTGGTGCCATTTTTTCACTGATTTCAAGGAGCACTGGGTCTTAACTTGTAACCACAAACTTTCTACTACATGACTTGGAAACAATTAAAACTAAACAGACTATTTCTGGCTGAAGTCTATGGACTTCAGGTAGTGTAACTGCTGAAGGGAACATCTTTTAATCAGCTGTGGTTTAGCTTTGTTCTTCTTTAGGACTTGGAAAACGGGAGTTCAGTAAAAAGGAAAATGCAAAATATAAAAGGTCATGTTGTTGAGGGCAAATATTCTCTTCCTCACCATTTGTTACCATTAATGTAGTTCTTGATGAAAGCTGGTGAATGAAGGCTGTTTTCTGTGAAGCATGGGGTAGATCCAGCAGAGCAGATTAGTAAACTGAAGCTGTAGTCTATGTCCCAGTTCACTTTTGGTGGCTTGAAAATGAATCCAAGAGGAAAAGTTAAGGTAAACCAAATTCCTCTTGATCTAGTGATTTTTAAAATCAAAGATGAGGAGTGCAGGCAAACACACACACACACAAAAAATCACTGTCTTGAACTGTGGCATAATCTCACTTCTGTCTTATGCAAGTGTATGGGAACAAATAATGAGCCTGGCCAGGTCCTGGGTTGTCATCCTTCCCCATCTTGAGCAATGAAAGGGCAAGCTGGAAGCACTGGAACATTTTGCATATACTGCAAGTATCACAGTAATGAAAACTTCAAATCATTGCATAACTCCAGGACAATTGCTCTTTTTTTCATTAAGAGCAAGTACATTTCTAGCTCTTGTGGAGAGAAACCTTGAGCTAAGTATAGCCTAAAGCATTTAAACAGACGGCAGATGAAAATAATGCAATGGTTTGAGCTCTTTTAATAATGACTCTTAGGGCTTAATTCATGACTTTAAAGTTCTTGGGGTTGGTAGTCTAAGGACTCCTGGGGTTCAAGGCACATCAATAACAGTAATAGCCTCTCTATGGATTGATGAGCTTAACTGAGAAATGAAGGAAACCAGCTGTGTTCAGTAATGATGGCACATACATCACAACTTCTGAGCAGTGTCCTGTCTGTGTGTACCTGGGATGCTTTTACCTGGCAAATGTGGGCCTGAATAGTTCAGCAGGGCATCCTGACCTGGTAGGCTGCAATTCTCAATTGAGTTGGAGACTTGTACATCTCCAGTGTGTGCCTGTCCTTAAGGAAGGCAGGTATCACAGGTGATCTCCAGGCCCTTCACAGTGGCCCCCACTTGTATTGTGGTCCTCTGTCTGAATGAAAACACGTAGTCCTAGTTTGGGCTTTTGAACCTTCATGTCAGAGCTAGTACTTGGGAGTTAAGACATCTTTTGCATAACAAAGGGCCCTGCTGGAGATGCGAAAAAAGTAAAATCTCTGGACCTAGATGATTAATGGTAGGGGTTGTAGCTGCCAATCCATGAATTCTGTTCTTAAAAAATGTAGCAAGCCAATATATCCTGGCTGTCAGGACAGCAGTTACTTAGGCAGAGCTGCTATTGCTGGACTGGAAAGCTGTTCCTTTCCAGCAAACTGCTCTATGAGATTCCTACTCCTTCCTCATCTGAATGGAGTGAAAAAAAACCCCAACCCATGCTGTTTAGCAGGCAAGTCAGCTCTCCTGCAGTCTGATAAATACTCCAGGCTTGATAGTCTTGCTTCTTCACAGAAACGCTAGTAGCCACTTGCCAGCTGTTTGCTCTGACCTACAGTCATCGGTGTCTGTCAACACACTGTTTTTTTCAGAGGTGGCAACGTGAGATCTAGTAACAATCAAGTAATTGGCAGCATTGCTTGAAGATCTATTAGGCAAACTGAGCAAGGCAAGAGCCAGAGCTGGAAATTGCCTTATGCTTCCAGTCTTGACTGCAAGAAGCATTTAGAAAAACCCAAAACTTTCAAGTCAGGTAAAACAACACTCATAAACTAGGATGCCTAGAAACAGCTTATAATGTTGATTGGATTTAAATTAAAATATAGGAGGGAAAAGGAACTGTCAAGTGGGCTTCTCTGTACCTTGTGCATAGGAGTAGGATAACTGTGTTCCCCTGGCTGAACTAAACTTCAGATTTGTTTCCCAGGTGATATTTGTGTGGTGAAGGCTGTGCTGTAAGCTGGATAAAGTAATGCTGTGGCTGGGCTGAGGCTCTGAGAGGAGCTGAGGGAAGCCTGGGGGCTTTGAAGCAGCAGTAGATTTGTCAGCTGATATGTCTCTGCAAGGTCCTCAGCCCACAGGGGCTGTTGCACCCCAGTTAGCAGGATTTCATGGACATGGATGAGTATGTGCCTCCTACCTGCTCTAATGCCTCTTGGAGTGAGCTGGACCACGTGTGTGCACTAGAGGTGTCAGTTTGTGGTAACTCGGGGAGGTAACATCTGTACTTTGTCCAGACAAAACTTCTGATGGGGAAAAGACCTGTCCAGGGGAAAGGATTTTGAGCTGTGCTGAGTATATAGATTTTTTTTTTTGCACATCCCATAAACATTCTGCAGCAAATAGCAGTGGCTATAAAACAAAAACGTATATGATTTTGTTATCAGCAAAGCCTGCATGCTGTCACTTGAATTCTCAATCAGAAACTTTGCCAAACCAGCAAATTTTTTTTTTATTGTTGCAGCCGACAAAGTTTCTTGGAAACAAAATCACACTCCAGAATTAATAAACGCTGATGGGAAAGTTCTCTTTCAAGGGGATGATTTGCTGGGCAGGAATTCAAGTTCTCTTGTTTGTCTGAGGCAGCTTGTTCTCTTCTGAAGCACTGTGTGCATCCCCATTCTGCTGCCAGGCAGCACGTGTGCCACTGAGGGTGGGTCCCGCTGGGGTCTGGGACATGAGCTCCCACCAAGAGTGGGATAGCAACATGTGCCCCTGTGTCCAGCTCTGCAAAGCAGCTGGTGCCCTCAGTGGCTTTGCTGCTGGGCACAGCTTGATGTTTGTTCAGCTTCTCCTGCAGAAAGAAGGCTCAGGTTCTCCCTTTGTCTTTTGCCACCAGCTTTGGCACAATCCAGGAAAGTGGCTTTCCCTGGTCTCTCTCTCTGTCCTTTCTGGGTGAGTCTGAAGGAAAATCTTCTTGCTCGCTTCCCATTCTCAGCTGTGCTCAAGCTGCTCTCTTGAGATCCTTATATGCAAAATAAACTGGTATTGAACTGAAGAGCTAATCTACTTTCTTTTTAGTGCTGACACTTGAGGTCATTGGCTGTCTTGTGTTAGACTCTTAATGAACTTAAGTTCAATTACCTCTGTCTTCAAGCCAGATAGGTGTGTCTGCCTGTAATTACATGGTCTGCCTCTCTAGCACACTTAACTTTCCTCACTCCTTTTCTCGGCTTTCATTGACCCTTTTGCTCTGTGTGTTCCCATTCACCCTGGGTAAGACCAGCAGTGTCTGTAAACTGGAACAGTGACTTGAGCTGCCTGCTGTGCTGGGCCGTAGACTGAATGTCCCTCTTTTCTCCCCAGCCTGGGCCTTAGACTGAATGTCCCTCTTTTCTCCCCAGCCTGTGGTCCTAATTAGAGGTACCCTGTTACAATGCCAAACCTGCCTTGGACTGGCCTTTTAACCCTGCTCCTTATAGTCTAATAGCTCACCTGATGCTCTTGCAGCAGATATTCATCCTGGCTAGTGTGGATGAGGTAGTCCAGCCCCCTTGTCTCTCAGCCACCAGCTACTGGCACTCAGGTTACTGCAGAAACTAGCTTGTATCGGTAAGGTATAAAATGAGAAAAATTTGAAGCCAATCAGCATAGCTGTCCCTCAAACACTTGTCCCATATGTTTCCATCTCACAAATTGATGTCAAGCACCTCAACTAACTCACAGATGTAAGCCCACATCCTTTTGACCCATTAACTGTAGTGTGAAGAGACACTGCAATGGGGGAGATAGAAGGCTGCTCAGCAATACTGCTGGGCTTTAACACTGTCTCATCTTCTGAACTACAAGAGCTTGTTCAACTGCCATGGGTAATTTCTTTGGCTTAAGTGTGCATTGTAACTCATTTTTTGAGTATCACTTGAACTCTCAAGGTTATAGACATATCTCAATAATTCTTATACTTTGAAGTGCAGAGGATGTATCTTTGATTTCCTATTTTCCCTGATGTCTCTTGTTCCCCTCTTAGTTTCCCTGACAGATTGCAGGATTGGCTGAATTTACTTTGATCCTACCAGTCTAAATGTCTGACAGAAGTCTGTTTTCATACAACTGACTACAGAGACACTTCACCTCAATGGGCTGGTGTGCTCTGTACAGCATGAAGGTGCCTCACCTTGCAGCTCCTACTTGCACCTTCAAGGATAAGTGAGTTCAAGCTGAGAGAACCACACTGGTGTTGCCACTGCTCCAAGCATTGAGTTCTGATCTCCCTTGTATGACAGCAATAACGACAGACCACGATGGGCACAGAGTTCCCATCTCAAGGCTGGAGTTTGAGGAAGCACAGCTTGCACTATGGACTTGGTGCAGATGGAGGCCAGCAAGTGTGTACAGGAACCTGGGCTATGTCCTTGCTGGTCATCCTACCTGTGCTTGCAGGAGAGGTACTCTGTTGCAGTCACACCCTTGTCTTGTAAACAACACAACTTTTTTTCAGAACCTCTGTGTGCAACAGTGCTCAATGGATCACAAAATATTTGCCCTCTGTCAACATATCAATACCTCACCCCAAGCATGCAGGACATGTGAATTCAGGCTAGAAGTGTCTCATTTCATGGGGCAGTACAGCAAACCCAAGCTGAACGCCCATTGCCATTTAATTCTTAGCTGATGAATGATCTGGCAGTTTTCTTGAGCAAGTTTATTTGCTTTGGGCTATCCTCATTTTTCCTCTTTTTTTATTGTATTGCCTCTAAACCCTTAGCCTACAGCAGTAGATTAAGAAAACAACTCCATTTGGTGAGATGCAGCAGAGCCTCTGGAAAGCACACTGCATGGGGATGGTAAGCTGCTGGCTGTATTTTGCAGAGTAATCTGTACCTAGTGCTTTGGGAGTGCTCTTGGCACTGGCTGTGTGTGTTAATTGGGCATCACGGCTGGAGCCTTAAAATGCCTAGAAGACACAATTCAGCCTCACAGCTTGAGTGTGAGGGAGCAATGTTGGTGCAGATGAGAAAGGAAGGTGTGGAGGGAGCAATGTTGGTGTAGTGCTGTACTCCTCTTGGCATGCCTTCTGCAGCCCCAGTGTCCCTGGAGCTGGCGGCTCTGTGGGTCTTTGAACTTCAACCCTAACTGAAGCCTGTGGCTTATTTCCCAGTGTGATGGGTGGCCCATTTGAGAATGGAATGTGTGGAGTCTGCAGTGCTGGAAACAGAAAGCTCCAGCATGAATGTCCCCTTGATTACCTGGCTGCTTGCTTCAGATCCAACCCTTGGTATCTTTGCTGACTTACCTAGTTTCAACTTTCTCAGAGCACTGTCTCGCCAAAAGCCAATCATTAGTTTTGTGTGTCATAGTATACAATCTGACATTATGTGGTACAATTTGACAAACTGTGACAGAGATGGATGTGAATAATTCATGAAAGCAGATGGGTCTCTACTATTTCCATCATCTCTCAATTGACAGTTTTATTAATCTATTGCTTATCATCAAAAATTTCATATTACAAAGTTTACAAACTGGGGCAGGGGGGATCTGCATGTTTGGGAAATCACTTAGCACAAAAGATGGTACTAATGAAATAGGTTTATATCAAAACAATTCTGTTCCTTTAAAGTCTAATAGATCTATCTTATGTTCACAAAGAAATACAGATGAATTCAATCTGAAACTACATGGAAAAGAAACTCTATGCATGAGTATTTAAAATCTGTAACCACACTTAAGTACTGCCTTCAAGTTAAGAAATGACAAGAAAGAAAAGGAATTGCATTGAATAAGATGCATATTTCCCCTGGGTAACAGCTGCATGGATTCCAGTGACATGTATTTTGAGGAATATATTTTTCTACACTATTTCCTAGCCTTAGCCTGTCATGATCCTAAACATTGCTTTTTGGAGTATCTTGCCCAACACTTTTTTGACTGAAATGTGAATCTCTTCAAAACAGAGATTCACAACATAATAAAAAAAAAAAAAAATTGCAACATAAAACCAAATCAATCCAGTGGAAAGAGTCAAATGACTCTTCATGTTATGGCTGATCACAAACACCCTCCACTGTTTGCATACTGAAGAACTATGTAAATAAACATAGTTTATATGTATATAAATATAGTAATAAAGTATGTAAATAAACACAGTAAATACAGTCAAATGACTGACTTTATCCTTGCAACAAAAAGCTGAGAAATATACTTGTTCAAAAGGGTTCTAAGCCAGCACAGAAAGTTAAATATCAATATTGTGATCTCAGACTGGCCAGTGTGTTGTATCCAGGAATTTCAAGGCAGTGAAAACTATGAATGTGGTTGCAGGGAAAGGTGGGGTGCAGACTTGAGAAGCAGAGCTAGGAATAGATGGCACGAATCTTTTGTTTTCACTTTTTTTTTCCCTCTACAACTGCACAGAAAGGGTAGAAAAGAGTCTTCCTGATAAATTGTTTTTTAAATAACACCAAGACCGCTGAAAAATACCAGTAACTTCCTGGTCATATACTATACAGTTGACAGTATTTTAGCATGTCAAAGGCCTAAAATATTTTGTTTAGAATTCAACTCCAGAATGAAAGAAATGCAAGGTCGATGGATTTTCTCAAGAAATCAGACTGGGCTGCACCCTCAGGTGCTGCCAGTGAGGGTCTCTGCCCTCGGCACTGCAGCTGAGATCCCTGTAAGTAGCGTCTCAGCAGTGAGTGGAGGTTTGTGCTGCAGTCTGGTGTGAGGGAGCTGAGAGGTGCTGGAAGGGTCCTCAATATGTTCAGGATGGAAGCTTAAGAGAAAAACAGGCAGGTACAGGTATTGGGCTGGAGGCTTGGTGCAAACGTTTTCAGAAACAGTAACAGTTCATAAAATATCTTCTGGGATCGTGGACTTCATAAATGAGCTCACCTTTAAGTTAAGTGGTTACCTAGGGTGGGTAGGAGATTGATTCATCAAGTTTTTTCTAACTCTGAGTTAACAATTATGATGGTGGGGGAGGTGGTGAGTCTGGGAGCATTGTGATGCCAGCAGGAGCTGTCTGAGCAGGAAAGTCGTGTAGCTTGTGGAAGGGGTACAAAGGGATGGTGCTTCAGGTGTAGCTTAGCCTGGTGTCCTGGCTTTGGCTGGGGTTAGCTTGTCCAAGCAGTTGGGAGTGGCTGCAGGTGGGATAAGCAACTGAACCAGTCAATGGGCTATTCAATACACATGGGAAATGTGGATGCTTTAAAAAGGCAGTTGAGGATCACTGTTCAAGAGTGGCTTTGGGACCTCTTTGCAGAGTCCTATCTCCACTTTCTAGCTTGGAAGATCTTTTTGGGGGCCTCAGGGGAGGCGAGGGTATTGTTAAAGGAAGGCTGGTCTGCCTTATTTAACATAGTAATAGACCATGATGATAAATCTTCCACTTGTTTGGCAAGATGAGTTTGTGTGGCCTGCTCTCTGGACAAGGTTTGTTAGGCAATATAAATGGTCCTGGGGCACGCAGAGTCTAATCGGGGGGTGTGAGGGAGGCACTTTGCAGCCCTGAGATACCCCTGGGGACGTGAGGGAGTAGAGGCTGCAGCTTGGGACCACTTTTGCTGTTACAGATTCTTCCCTCCCTTAGACAAAGACAGGTAATCCCAAGTGACTTAATTTGAGTCGTCTTAGTTGTTTATCTGTCTTTTGCTGAGACTCTTCAGTGGCACTTGCTAGGACAGCATTACTCCATCTTCAGACCTGATCTTGTTGATGTCCAACATTGATTCCTTCTTGTCCAGCTTTGACATGGGGAAGTTATTCCAGGGTAAAGCTTCACACTCGCTGACAGGCTGCAGTTGCCCTTTGCTGTACACTGCTAGTAACTTTCAAAGAGGTCTGTGCAAAGGATGTTTCTTAAGAGTTGACCATCAGGGTGCTTTCCAGTGCCTTTGTAAACTAGGGTGCAGGCTGTGGTCAAGAGCCATGTAGTTGTGAAGCGCAACCCAACCAGTGATCATGTGGGATGCACATACTGCAGACAAATTTAGCAAAAAGACCTTGGCTTTGTCAATTTGTGGCCATGCAGTGAGCCCTGTCCCATTGTGAGGCAGGAAGACGAACTTGGAATCGTGCTCAGCAGCCATCCCTCCTGTGTTGGGATGGGAAAGGCAGCAAGGGAACCTCTTTGTGTTCCCCAAAAGGGAAGATGAACCCTGGATCTCTACATATGCAACTTATTTTCCATCTTTTAAGAGCTCTTTAGAACAGTAAAGTTGCTCAAGAAACATGTTTGCTAGCGCTGGCATTAATCTGAAGGAAATAGTAGATCATATCTCCAAGCAGCAGATTTTAATTTTAAGAGATAATGTATTTCAACCTTTTAGAAGTGTTGTTTAGATATAAACCAAAAATTAATTCCAGTGAAACTTACTGAATAAGCATTAATTATTTAAAATCCATTAAATGTGATATAGGTTATTTCTAAGAAAGCCTTAATTGAAAAAGGAACTGGAGACTTAACTGGAGACTGCTTATCTGCCACTGTTGGCCAATTATTCTCTGCAGCCAGAGTTAAAAAGATTAGGTTAAATATCTTTCCACTGAATGTGTGGAAAATGAAGAGCCTTGGAATATCATTGCCTTATCAGATAAGCTTTGAAATCTAAGATAGAACTGGTGATGATCCTGGAGTGAGAGTCTCATCCAAAGCCTTTGAAGTCAGCAGGGCTGGGGTGGGTTGTGAGAATATCCATGAAGCGCTTCCATGGTCTGCCTCACTTGCCTGAAGCATTTGCTTGAGCACCAAAATCAGTATTTGATCAAGGAAGAATTTTGTTGTCTTGTACATGATGTCTCTGTCAACACTGACAAGACCTTGCAGCACCCTGCAAGTAATACTGGACTGAGGAGGCACCTTGCTGCGCTTGGGCTGAGCCTGGGGAATTGGTTGGACTCGAGGGCACTCAATTTCTTCCAATTTAATCTCCAAGACTTTGGAACAGATTTCCAAATGTGCTTCTCAAATCCGTAAAACTCTTTAAGGAAAACCTCTTCCCAGTTTAAAGAGCTGTGAAGAATTTTAATGACAAACATCTTTTACTTTCAAATATTACAGGGCTTTGAATCCTCCTCCCACTCATTCCTTGTGCTGGATTTTCTGCAAAGCAATTATCAGCCTTTGCTAATTTTTATCAGCATTATTAAATGCTCATAGCCTTAAGTAGTTCTTACATTCACCTGACTAGTGAGTACTCTTAATATTAAAACCCTCTCACAGGTTTGAACTCTGGTCCTATTGTACACTCGGAACACGTCTGTGCTTCCTTGATTGCAGATTTTGTGTCTCCGTTTAAGGCTCAGGGCAAGCTGATGTAAAACACAGAGCAGGATTTCTCTCTGTTAGCCTCCTTCCCCCCTCCCTCCCAGGGGAGGATAAAAAAGGGGAATAAGGAAAAAGAAAAATGCCTTAGCCAAGATTGAAGTTAAGACTACAACAAATTTAATGAATAAGAGGAGAAAAACAGAAGAAGGAATATTAAAGGAAGAAGGATCCAGGACTATATACAAAGCCCGCTCTGAGATGAGGATGGATTTTGCAGCACATGTGGAGTCAGGCCCAGCTGGGCTGTGATGCTCTCACAGCAGCAGAGCCTGGGAAGGAAGAGGGCCCATGCCCCCAAATCCCTGTCTCCTTTTATGGAGTGTGGCAGGGAAGGGGAGGGAATACAAGCTGCACTCTGACTAGGTTATCACCTGTCCCCCCCCCTCACTCTGTTCACCCTTAAACCACAACAGGATGATTTGCTGGTACCTCCGTAGCAATATCAGCTGGCCTGTTTCATAACGCTGAGGAGGCCAGGCTCTCATGGATGATCTCATGGACTTTCTTCAAGACTCTGCCTGGCTCTCCGGCGCTCGGGACAAGGCAGCAGCAGTCAATGTAGGGAAGTGACCTGCTCCTCTTGGAGAGTGCGCGCAGCTCCTGCTCTCCAAACCGATTCTGTCACAAGCGTTTTGCCAGGCTTCTCATCAGCATGATGTGCTGAGTCAGAAAAATGTAATTCACCACGTATTAGGAAGAATAAGCAATTATCCCTTGTCACTTAAGCCTTCAATCAATGCGTATAAACAGCTGGTAATGCAGAACAGTCTTCACTTAAAATTAGAGAACCTTTTTGGAGAGCTTGTTCATTTCCATATATTTACCAAATTTTCTTCCTACAAAAATATCATGTCTTTAAAAAAAAATAAAAATCTGTGACTTAATCCTCTTGGTCTCCAGGGCAAGTGATGTATTTTTAGGAGTGACTAATTAGTGAACATGTGGAAGGGGGTGGGGTTTGAAGCTGCTCTGAAAAGAGTGCTGTCACTTGAAGTGTTCAGGGGATGGCTGCTGGTTATTATGCATCATCAGCTGTTTGTAGCTTGGACAGACAGGGCCGGGCTCTGAACTGCAGGCCTAGAGCACTTGCCCAACCAGCTCTGCTGGGGGTCTGATGCATGGGAACTAACTGGAGGGGGGGGAGCAGCATGGGTGGTGTGTGGGGCTGTTCTCCTCAGCAAGCACCGCTAAAAGCCGTTGCGAGATGAAGTGTAGCATGCATGGCAGTTAATTTTGGCTTTAATTTTATTTAATAGTTCATAACACTTAATCTCAATATTTAAGTAGCTTAAACAGAATGAACATCTTGTGCACTTTTTATGTTAATTGGCAATATTTTGCTGCTGACTGCTCCTGTCCTCTTAGGCCTCCTAAATCTTTCCCTTGAGCTTAACGGATGCTCTCCTGGCTTTCTGCTGTGACAAAATTGAAACAGGATTCTTTCTGCTGTTTGTTGCCACCTTTGTAGAGTGAATATCCACCAAATACTGGGCAAATGATAGCTGAGTCGCTGGTGATGCCTCCTCGGATGGCTGCGTGGTCTGAAGAGTTGTATGGTCAGCTGGGCACCAGACACCTGCAAAATCTTTGGGGAGAATATTTGCCCTTTCCCTTGAATGGTTACGCACAATTTTACTTGCAGAAAACCAGTATTTCCAAACATAAATGCTCTGAACCACCTGAGGCCAAGTACAGGCTGCAATTCCAAGTGGAGGGAAGAAAACTGCAGATCTTTTCCATGACTAATACGCTTCACCTACCAAAAGAAGTTGAATTTATTTTACTTTGCTAAATTGCTGCTGTTTTAGGCCAAAATGGACTTTACCAAGCAGTGGAACAAATGACACCATTTTGAGGATATGTGCAATGGATGGCTTGGGATATGATTGGCTTTGGGGAAGAGGCAAAAGCAAATGAACAGCTCTTGGAGTCTATTTTATGGAGAAAATGCCCTCAACCCTCGCCCCCAGTGCAGCAGTAATTCTTCTCCACCAGCACAGCTGAGCAAGGATCATTTTTCTCCTTTTGAGGGATGATGGGTGGAACAGCAGCAAAAACCCTGTGCACTGTCTTCTGTCTGATTAAATTTTAGTCAGAACTTTCTTCTGTCCACATACTCTCTGCCTACTGCTCATAAAATGAACAGAGTACAGTAATTCATCCAGACTAAGTTCCCCTTAATAGACTGCATCATATTAGAGGGCCTAATAGGTACCGGGAGCATTTCTATGTAACTCATCAGTATGCTTATGGAGTGCATTTTTCTCTCACCTTTCTCCAGGGTATCTGTAAAAGTATGGAGACACAGTCTGTGCTCATCATTAAACCAGGGGTAGTAGGTATTATTGCTTCTCATGGGATTGTCAAAGTATGAGCTGTGTAAACTCATTTGCACCACTTAGAGGTTAGAGGCTGATATCTAAACTTCATCCTCTCACTAGAATTAATACATGGCCATAGGTGCTGATAGCAGAATGATTGATTGACTGAGGTTAATTTGTGCGCTGACTGAGGGATATGGATAGAGAAGGAAGATGTCCATCTCATGGATCACATGGATGTGTTTTATATATATAACTGTATGAGTGTGTGTTGGGATCAACTACTGCTGCCCTTCTTATCAGGAGGAACAGGAATCCGAAGCGATGTCAAACCCAGAATTATTTGTCTCTGTCACTGCTGCTCCTTGCCTTGGTCAGCCTGTACTGAGTGTGGGACTTGCAGGAGTTGGAGTGTGGAGGGGCTGTGCCTAGAGGGCTCCCTGGGGTTGGAAATGTCTCCTGCCACAAAATCCAGTGTGTGCAGAGCTGCTCCATGCTGCTCTCGGAACAGGCTCTCACCTGTTCTGCACTTGCAATGCTCCTGCACGATCAGTTGACCTGAGCAAGCACCATACTGGGATGACTCTCCAACAGCCTCAGTCTGGCTTTTCTCTATTGCCAGAGGAATGTCATGAATGCAGAGACACTGATTCCTCTTGCTGTAAAATGAGCACTCCTTGTCAGTTCAGTCCTGTGCAACGCTTGCCCAGAGAAATTGTGGGGTCTCCTTCTCTGGAGACTTTCAAGACCTACTCAATATGTCCCTGTGTGACCTGCCCTGAGTGTTCCTGTGCTGGTGGGGGGGTTGGACTCGATGATCTCCAGAGGTTCCTTCCAACCCTTACCATTCTATGAACATATGGACAAGTGACACCCACAAAACTGTCTGAGATTTTGATAGTGCTACTACTGAACAAAAATGTGTGCATTTTGCTTGGCTATGCCCTTCAGAAACTGGGCAAACCGTCGTAATCCTTACAGCAGTGATGGAATGCCCCATGGCAGGAGGGAGGTGTTGGTGGTGCTTCTTCCCCTTGCTCTCTGCTTTTCTGTCCAAGAGCTTCCTTCTTGGGAACAGAGATTCTTAAAGCCACATACTGAATTGCAGAGTCAAATGATTCATTATTCCACCTTGGCCTGTAAATGGAATGACCAATTTCCAGATCCTCCATTCTGGTGTGCTGCTGAAGAGCTTAGCAGGACTGGTCTTCAGTGCTTGGAGCATCTCTGTGGCTAAGCTCACAGTTCAGTTCTTGGTGAGGGAACAGAATGGCTCCCGGGTGAGAGAAGCATGGACCATGCCAGCTGAAGCTGTTTGTTCTCCCCGGGAAGCAGTGTTAACAGAAATTGAAATGTATAAAACCCTGCTATGCAATTCTTTAAGTGTATATTGGTCGCTCCCCTTTTCTTCCTCTCAAGAGCTGATGCAGTCCCTGCCCTGCTCAGGCTCCAGAGGAACCAGATGACCACTACCATCTGTAATAACTCTAGGAGCAGTAACAGGAGCAACTGCAGTTTAGCAATTGTTAACTATGCTCTTTATTGAATTTTGTTATAGCTGTGCAATTAAGCTCAGCATAGCATGTTACAGCTAATGTGTTTATTAAGAAATCCAGTGAACCAAACCAAACATATCCATACCTGATCTGACAAACTTATTTTCCACTAAAGTTAATTAAAGAAGAGGATTCCTCCTGACTTAAATATCTTCTTGCCTTGCATCTTAAAACCAGCTAATTTTAAGCTAATTGGATTGTTAGCCATTCTCAACAGAGAGCAATTCTGACTGCAGGGGTTTCCCAAACACATGGGGACATAGTGGGCATCATGCAGGTTAAGCAGGACTGAGCCTGGTGCAGGGCAGCAGGACAAGAGTATATTTTAATATATAGATCAGGTAGAGAGGCAGGGGCTGATTCACCCAAGCCAGGAGCTGCACTGTCTGAAGAAATTCCCCGGGGATCTTGGCTGGAGGCCATCAGTTGCCTCTGGACTACTGCATTTTGGGGGAATTTTGCAGTCTGTACAATGCCCTTCCATTTAGCAGGCATGCTGGGTTTTGAGAGCAGCTCTTTCAGGTGGATGTTCTTGCAAGATGGTTATATGGTGGGAAGTGTTGTGTCAAGGTGGAGCCAGTTTTACGGTGTTCAGCAAATTCTGCAAACTCTTTAATTGTTCCTGTGTCTAGAGAGAGGTTTGCAATATCTGTATTCAGGTAAAAGAAGCAGTGATGAAGGCTTCCAGGCAAGTAGGTTTCTTCCTGTTTTGCTTTTTCTTCTTTTCTAACTATGTCACTGTTTTGATAAAGGACAGTGCCTTTTCCTAGAAGTCTTCTCTCTCACTTGTGTTCATAGACCAGAGGATAGCTATTTTCTTAAATTCTTGGAAGGGCAGGCACGCCCAAACAGGTGAAGAGTAGAAGCAGTGTTGAACACCAGTGTCTGAGCTGTCCCAGCTTTCCCAGAGCTGCTCAACTCAGCAGCAGGATAGGCATGGGGGTAACAAGAGCTGTGTTCTAAGGGAGCTCAACTGAAAGCCAGAGTGAGTGTGGAGGGGGGAACACTTATTCTTCTTTGGTGCTGCTCTTGTGACAGTTGCTGTGGGTCTGGGGTGGCTGAGCCCCAGGAGGTGCCGGGGCTGTATGGCCCTGCAGCTCAGCACCATGAGTGTCCTCCCACTGCAGCCTGTCCTCCCCCTGCGTGGTGGGCATGGGGGCTTGCAGGCAGCAAATCAGTGATTACAGGCAGGGTATGAAGAAAACTGGAGTTTTAATTGCAGGGGTTTTGTTAGTGATCCTATAAGCTTCTCTGAGGGTTATGTCTGTGTGGTCCCTGCAGGACTGTGAGGGTCCAGTTGGAGCAAACACTGTAGAGGGCGCCTGGGAGATGGGAGCAGCTGAGCAAGCTGCTCTAGTGCCAGAAACATCTCTTTAAAAGAAGACTTTTGGTGAAAGCTTCCAATTTTTCAATGGAAATATTCCAAGGTATCCCTTTATAGGGAGGAGCAGAAATAAAAAATACTGATTACTGAGACTATTTGTTGCCTTTTCCCATAATTATCATTTCAGTTACACATCAGCTCTTAGGACAAGATGCTCATATTCCCCCCAAAAGCTAATGGCAGTAAGAGAATAATTAAGAAAAACAGTAAAAGATTGGATTATAAACTGTACCAGTTTTCATGTCTTTTCAAAATCTAATATTTAACTTTCTACAAATAAAACTTAATTGTCATCTATAAATTTCTGTAGAGGTGATCAGGTGATCTCTCCCAGAGAGCAGCTGAGACAGTGACTTAAATGTTTGCAAGCGAACTGTTTTCTAAAGCCCGCTGAAGAGATGCTGTCAGCTCTGTCATTTTGGTCCACTTAATACCACAATCTTTTTAAAAGCTGTCATTGCGTCTGCTGCCTGTTAAGGAAAAATGGTATTTTTTAATAGTGAGAAAACTGTTTACTTAACGTTTGAATGTCATCTAAGATTAAAAACTTTATTCAATTACCTTCGGAATGGTACCTCGGTATGATCTGATGATATACATGTAGTAATGCGAGCTGATTTGATTTTCTCTGACTGAGATATTCATCACGGGAAGTGAAAAAAATGAAATGTTCTTCAGCAGTAAATTAATATTCTTCTCCCTCTCATAAAAGATCAAATGCTTGTGGTATTCATATATTTTAAGCTTGTTAAGATTCAAATTGCGGATTGTCTTGTAAAGTTTTCTATTGCCCTTAGTGAGGAGTAGCTGTTTATTCATTATTTCTGTAATGAAAAGTGAGCTCTGGCTCATTGACATTGATTTCCATTTCACAATGTCTGAACCTCTGGTTTCAGGGAGGGCAGAGCTGTGAGTCAGTGCATAGCTGAGCCTCTTTCAAACAGCTAAACCATAAATTACATCAAGACTGGACCTTTTGTCTTCTGTTGGAAAGCCAGCTTCTAATTTTAAGTGCTATTGCTCTTTGCAGACGCTTCCCAGGCTGGTTGAACACCTTCTCACCTTGCTACCAGCCTCCACCCTGCTTCTTTCACCGTACCCAGAGGCCACAAGACATGTCGTAGAAAGTGCAATTAAACCAAACTGTCTTTAGCATCTTTGCATGAGTGATGCCCTGGAAAGTCTGGTTTGGCCATACTGCTCACATCTTGTCAATATTGTTCCTGTCTGTTCTCTGCAACAGCAGATGGAGATATTAAAGCCCAAAGACACGTGCGTTTCAGGAGAGTAGGGGAGCTAGCTAAGACTGTGTGGTGTGGGACTTGTCTCTTCTGTAATCTCTTTGATCGCTTGCATGCTGCTGGCTGTTCCTGCAAATAGCTGCTGAACCTGAGATTGGGATGCTTTTGATTAGAGCATGCTGGGATGGAGACAGAATGTGCCTGCCTGATGTTTCCAAAATAGGAAACCTTCCTAGCGCTGCCACATTATGGCCTTGAGATGGAAAAATTATGCATTGGCTTTCTCAGGAATTTTCATATTCTTTTCTTCTACAGTCCTTGAGTCACTTCCAGTTAATGACCTTACTTGGGGTAGGTTTGGGGGGAAATTTGTGCAATGTAATGCAGCCCAATTTGAATTTTATAGCAGTTTGTACCACACAGCGTGTGCAGCCTTTCCTGATTTTATTTCTTTAATAGCCATGCAGACACTTTTCATGCTGCTAAAAGTATCTGCCACTTTGCTAATATAGGGAAAATTGCACATTTTAGGCACTGTTTCGCGATGGTGGAGCTCAAGAGTCACTGTGCCTGGGGAAAACTCAGGGTGGGAGCGTGCTCCTGCAGGGCAAAGAGAAGGTGCCTTTGTAGAAAGGTCTCCCAAGCAGCAATGCAGCCAGCTATGGTCCAGATCAATGTCATTCCTGTTTGGTATTGAACTTGCCTGGCAAGGCCCAGGGAATTTGTGTGTTGGGATTGGTGTTGGGTTTGACTGGTGCCAGCACAGTATTGATTAATAGCCATAAATAAACACTAAGTTTCCTTGTCTGATGGCAGGAGAACGGGCCAGGTCTTTTCCTTCGCCAATGGGTGTCTTTTGCTAAACTACACCTATATCAGATTCCAAGGGGGTCCCTCTTGGTTATGGATAACAGCCTTAGATGCTGCAAAACATCACTGAAGTAAGTCCAACTTGCTGGGGACTGATGCTGCTGGTCCTCGTGGGGCAGCTGGTTTGCCACACTCCTGATGTCCATCCTTGATGCCCCTATAGTATCTGTAGCTCAAAGCTGGAGATGGAGCATCTGAATCTCCCCTCTGTCAGCACGAAGCAAACCTCACATCTTGTCACTTGCAGTGATGTGACTGAGCTTGCAGAGAAAAGATGAGAGGATGGACTGAAACCATATGAAGAAACAAAGCTATTCTGCAGCTGTGGAGAGAACTGCAGGCTTGGGGAGCATCAGAAACTGGATGTTTTATGACATACAATTTCCACAGAACTTCTCTAAAACTAAGGACATTTCTATCACTATCCTTGACTACTTCAAAGGACATAAATTGTTACATTCCCTGAAAAAAGCTCATTCTGCATGTAAGTTTGTTAAGTATCCAAGATGTGAGAATTGAATTTCATCAATCATAGAAACCCAGCAGTGGCTTTAATTTTTTGAGGTTAGTCTAAGATAAAAAAAGGGAGGGTAAGAACAAACATGCAGAGAATGTTTTGTTGGAAGAAGCCCTGCCGTATTGGAGCTGGTGTCTCCCACCCAGTTGCCATCAGTTCACAGTTGTCCTGCCTGAGCCAGCACTGGCGCTGAAAGTGTCAGACCAGGTTGTCCTCGAGCTCAATCCAGGAGAGCTGAGCATCCTCCAGGACTGATATCCCTTCTGTGTGTATCCTGGTCACCTCTTTGAGTTCCTCACCTGCTACTAATTCTTGCAGCACCCTCCATTTTTGCTAGTTCCAACTAGCAATTTCTCATGCAGTTTTACTATCAAATTGTCCAAATAGATTAGTCCTACCACATTTACCCTGTTGAAAACCAGTTATCTTTTTAAAAAAGAAAGATACTGGATTCAGCCTGGCATGAGCTTCCCTTTGTACACCTGTGTTACATTTTGTACCATTTCCATTAACTACTGTATATTTTAATGACTGCTCACTTCATAACTTGTTTGGGAAATCTTGCACATTTGTGTGGTCAGATGAATGGACTTCTCTTAAATACACTTGCTCTTCCCCAGGGCACACTGCCATTTATGTCTGATAGATATTATTTATTTATTTATTTTAAAATTATCACTATCCTCAGGAATTCCCCAGTCCCCTTAACTTGAGTGTGTTAAGCTCTGGGTTTTTACTTTCACTTCAGATGGGGGTGATTTCAATGTCTATTAACTCATTCATATTAGTCATCCTATTTGTGTCCCAGAGCTCAAAATCCACCTTTTTGAGTGCAAACTGAAGTGATTTAGTTTTGGGACCATATCAAGTTATATGTATTCTTTATTCCTACTGTGCAAGAGCCCTTCATGGTGGATGCTGTGTTGAAGAGACCTTAGTCCAAGATGGGGGCCCACAGAGCCTGTGCAGAGAATAGTACAAGAGAAGCAGGGTGTGCAGTGATTCTTTCCTGGTATAATCTTCCAGTCTTGAGCGATTTGTTGTCAACGTGCTTGCTACCACAATGAGCCCTGTGCATTTTTGCCATCTGCTTTACATGCCCAACGTCATCTCCGTGCTTGCTCTAGTTTGTTTGGGCAGCAGTGTTTCTATTACCCTAGGGCTGGCTTCAGATCCTGTTGAAGTCTAGATCCTGAAGGCTCTTGCTCAGCATCTTTGTATTATCACGCACATTGCTTGGTTGTTTCTTACTGGCTGTGTTCAACTCCCTCAACAAAACAAACTCTTGTTAAGCGTGTTCCGCCTTGAACGTGCTTCTTGCAACACTCCTGGGGTTTTTCTTCATTTCCTCTCCCTGTGCTCAGGGACCTTAGGCCTGCTTCAAGAGGGGGAAAAACAGCACTCTGGGAATCCACCTGCCCCTTCAAAAGTGATGTTTGAGATGCAGAAAATTCCCATGTCTGCTGTGACATTAGTATCACTTTACATCTTGCATTTATTTTTTCCCTCTTATTTTGATGTCCTGCCTTATTAGCCCATGTGTGGTGCTTCAAACTTCTGAGCAGCATTTTCCACCCATTTCCTCTGATTAGACCAAACAGATAAGTGACACGGTGTAAATAAAGTATATTGTTCTGATTAATAGTTCTTAACAGCTTCCTTAGGCTCCCGTACTATGCACACAGTGTGCTTTCATACTCCTTCTTACAAACTGTTAATTGAATGATGCAGTGGGAGATGCCAGGTAGTAGTGATAAGTTCAGAAGAGTAAAAGGATGGAAGTGTCCCTGAGGAAGTCTAGGAAATGGGATGTGCTCAAGGAAGGGAACCCGCGTCTGAGCTGAGAAGGACTGACAACTGTAATTGGGGAAAGAGAGGAGTAAACAGAGTCCTCCTGCTAGGGCTTTCTGTAGGTTGCTATCATGGGAGGTAAAGTTGTTGTTTAGAAAAACTCAGCACCCACTGGAGTATTGAGAGCAGGACATTTTCTGGTTAACCAGAGTTTCATAGTCCCTATGCTTGGCCAGGAAACAAGTTTCTCTTAAAAGAGGCACTGGCACTTTGCCTCAGAGATGAGCAAGAAATGCCTTGCGATTTCACCAGGGAGAAGAGGAGGGAAAAAAAGGCTATCCTTCCTGATTGTTATTCAGTGCAGCTTGTTCTGTGTTTCTTAACGCTGTCTTAATGCACTCTGGGAGATGCCATTCCCTCCACGCTGCTGTTATTTGCTTTATAGTTATTTATTTCTCTTTATACTATCTAAATTGCTCTTGCCCTGGACACAAGTACAAGGCGCATTTTAGAAAGGGAGGAGGATCATCTGAAGTGACTGGGTATTTCTGAGCAGGGAATGGCCTTGAGGTGACAGGGGAGGTTTGCTGGGTCAGGCCAGCCACTGGGAGCAGGACAGATCTAGAGGGGCTACAGCCAGCATCCCGTGCTTGCCCTTTTCTGAGGACCAGGGGAAAACTGACTCTTGTGGAAACACAAAGAGCTTCATGATATCATCTTGTAGCGGTCCCTTTTTGCTGGGGTTTGCTTCTCTGTGTATTGACTCACAGCTCTTAATCCTTGTCACACAGTCTTTGCAAGGCTGCCTTCCCAGTGCTGGGGTGAGGTCTGTTAGCCAGGGGTGGGGAGGCACTGGGGACCAGCTGTGGGCAGTTAATGATGCCCTTATTGACGAAGGTGCTGGGTGTTGCACTAAGTCTTTAGAGGTCTGACTCCAGCTGAGAAAAAAGCCAAAATCTCCTGTCAGATATATGTGAACCATGTGAGAAAGGGCTGGGGCTGAGCCTGAGGAGGGAATTGGGCTCCAGGTAAGGTATTTTCCTCTATGAAGGAAAGCTCTGCTCTTGTTGCCTCTTTCTCCTTGGATGGTTTTAGTGGATGCTTCTCAGGCCCAGTCTAGACAGAGGATTTTGTTTACTAGAAAAACCAGTTTTCCTTAACAGCAGTTTAAAAAATGGTCTTGGCTAATGTAGTTTGCTGCTCACTATGGCAAAGAGGGGGTAGTGTTATTTAAAGAAGAAAAAAAATTTAATTTTGTATAAGGCTGAAGTGTGCTCTGAAGGAAATGTGGTTGTAATTCTTTTTTTGTTCCTTTTATTTATTTATTTTCCCCTCTTCAAATGGGAAAACATGAAAATGCAGCCTGAAAGAGGTCAGCCTCATTGTGCTTACAGGCTTTTTCCGTGATCAAAAGCAAGTCCTTTCAGCTACCTATCTGCTTTATAGCTAAACCCAATTTACATGGATGTGACTGTATAGTGCCCCAAAAGATGTTTTTATTGGTATTTGCAAGTAGTCAATTGTAGGGTTTGTTGATGTTATTGTATATGTTAAACTTTTAAAAATGTTTTTAGAGCATCAAGTTTCATAGCTGTGTTAATTAGAAGAAGAAAGCAAATTGCAACAAGTGGAAAATCATCCTGGCAGCCTCCTGGGGCTGGATCTGTTCTCTGTCACAGCAGTACGTATGGGGCACTGGGAGGGCTGAGGCACCACACTAACCAGGTCTTTTGGTGCTCAGCAGAATAATTGTAAAGTAGGATTGCACAACACTAGCTTGAAACTTCTCATAGTTAACAGTTTGTCTGCACATGAAGGGTTTTCCTATTTCAGCTGGGGGGCATATGATGAAGATACCTTTTCATAAAAAAAAAAAAAGAAAAAGGAGCCCTAGTCTAGCTCAGAATTTTATTTATACAGAAAAAAAAAGTAAATCTCTGCTTACTGGATCTGCTGAATTGAAGATGCTGGGGACATTGTACATAAGGAGGGTAGGTGTACAAATCGCCTTGATGACGTCGTTTGGGCAAACTAACATTGAAACACGCGCCAGAGCAAAATATTACTTGAAAACATACAAACAAAAACTGCAGAGGGTTGCGAACTGAGTACTGCCCTGTGATGTGAGCACTAGGCTGGAATAACTTTGTGGCTTGTAATGCTTCCTGAGCACTCTCCTCTGCACCTACCTGCCTGGAAACACCACTATCTTTTTACTGCTCTAAATGCAGGGGTAATTCATCAGTGTGTTTTTCTTTCTTTTTTTTTTCCTTGAACATCACTAACCCTGCAAATTAAAAAAGGACCCATGAGTAATTAGGCTTTTCTCTTTCCTTTGTTAAGTGAATAAATGATGGTGACAGCTGAAAAATGCACATGTTCTTTCAACCCGAGTCTACAGACCTTGAAGGTCCCTGAGTGCAGGAGAAAATATTCTGAGATACAGATTTTCTCAGATTTCCCTACAGAATATTTTTCTCTGGGTTTTCAATTGTCTCTGTCTACACAAGTTATAAATCTAGTTCAGTAGAAGCAAGACAATTTTTAATGGATTTTTTTTTTTTGTTAAAACTAATTAAACATCTGCCTCCTTCATCACCACAAATGGACAGAAGATTAACTACAAAATAATGGCCAACCTGGAATTTGAACAAGGAGTTTTGGAAGACTTAATAACTTGCATTCACCTTCTGCTTTATCGATTACTGTGATTTCTGGTTGTTACAGGAAATTACTGGCAACTTGGGTTTCCTTGGTCACTTGCAAATGGCCTGTAAAACAGACTTTACCAAGCATCCAAGGGATGGAAACTAGTTGATTAAGACTGCCATTTCCAAGAGTGATTCTTGTTCTCTTAATCATGTCTTCATCATCTGCAGTTTGCAGATGAATCTTGACTTCATGCGTTGTGGTTCTGTCAAAAATCACACCATCAGTTATGGAAATGCTGGGAGGCACTTAACAAATTTGGATCATACACCTTTATTTCACTCTGACATTTTGATGTAGACAAGACCTAATTAGGTTTTGAGAGAAATTGCCGTTCCTCTGGATAACGTTGTCTTGCAAGAGATGTTCACAGACCACTCTGCCTCGTTAGGCTGTCAGCGTGGACAACAAGAAGCTCTTTGGTTTCACTGCACCTTCTTGGCTGTTCCTGCTGTTTGCTCCCAAACCCGCATCTGTTACTTGTCTTTGGTGCTCTTGAGTGGAAACTTGGTGTTGAGTCATCTTCAAGGCAGGCTGAGCTGGAAAATGGGTAGGCTTCTCTGGCAGATGGTCCAGACCTAACATTGGCTCTGTTTACACCTCTCTGCTTTCATGCATCTCATCCCTATTTGCTCATCAGGAAGGGGTTCCTGACTGTCTTGAGCCCTGAATCTGAACTGATCTATATTTGCTTGTTTTAATTGCCATCTAGTATCATGCTTGTCTCTTCCTCTACTTTTAGACATCTGCAGAAGATGACATTCCTCTAGAGCCTGGTACCTGGTTATGGTTTGTGGCTGGATGTGAAATAGTGACGGTGTAGCATCCTCTCATTTAATTAATGGTGAAATTTTATACTAACGTGCAATGGAGAATCAGGCTGCTCTCCTTGTTCAGCAGTGCCAGGACACCCAGCTGACAGGAGACCTCTGCTTCTGGGCTGATGCACTGGTGCAGGCAGCCTTGTTTTCCCAAAGATGGAAAAAGAAGGTCAGTTTGTGTTGCCTCCCCCAGTGAGCAGAATAAATATATGTAAAAACATCCTTCTTGGCAGTGAGAAGAGTTGATGGCCGGGGAGTAGGAATTCCCCAAAATGTCTCGCAAAAGAATAGTGCTTTGCACCTGGCCCTGTGGTTGGAAAGGATGTGAATTAACTGTTGCTTCATGGCTTGTGGGTGAGAGTGTTCTGCTCTCCCAGATGTTGGTTAAAACCACTTCCCTCTGTTTCAGCTGGCCCAGGCCAAGGGGAGCTGCTCTGCCAGGAGGCTACCAGAAACACTGGTACCTGGTTTTGTCTGTGAGCTGCTAAACTCCTTGCTCGTGCTTGATAAGGTCAAGCATGAGGAGTCCTCCTTGCTTCTGCTGAATGTTAGATGAGCTCTGTGGGCTTGGGCATGATTTTCCCTCCCAGTTATTGTACGTTTTGGGTTGACCTTCATTAGATGACCTTTTCAGAAGGAAGCAGTCCATGTCCTCATCTGCTGTCACAGCAGCAAGGGATGAGTGGGAGGTCAGTGGTTTCCCCGTGGGGGATCCACTGCCCAGATGTAGAGCCCATAGAGACCGTCCTCTCTTGAAAGTTGGGAGTGGGTGGCTTTTTTCCTTCCTATAGTGTCCTATGGTCTTGGGAGTAGGGAAAAAGTTAGAGTTCACTCCAGCTTCCTTCCCTTCCTCCTGCTCTGTGCTGGGGACAGAGAAGAGGATTTGGCCATGCTAGTCCATGCCAGTGACCCAAACAGGACCCCCGTCCTCGCACTGCCTGACAAGGGACAGGTAACTCCAGCCCCTGAGAAGTGCTTGGGCTCTCATGGATAGCAGAAATGCCTTGAGATCACAGCTAAGTTTCTCCAGTCAGCAATTCCGTTCACCTTTTATTTTGTTTTTAATTGTTCAGCATGTTCTTTTAGTATTTTCAGTCCTTTTATTCAGTCCTGGTTTCAGTTGTGAAAGTCTTTCAAGTGATGTTGGCAAGAAATCCATGAGTGCATTGGCTCGATACTCTTCCATGCTTAATATTTTCATGTAGCTATTTCCGTTTTCTTCTTTCTTTTTCTCTTTTGGGACTTCAACCTTCATTTGTTAAAGAAAGAAACCTTCAAAACCAAAGAATATTTCTTGCCTATAATGGCACAAATAAATGAACGTGAGCTCTGTGATTAATGTGCCTTTATAGAGTGTAGCACTGTAGAAAGGGGGAAAAATGCTTTGTCCTTATTTTCTAGAGAGCGTGCAGGGAGCTGGAGACAGCATCCAGTATTTCTGGAGAAGGTGACAGAAATAAAAAGATGAAAATGCTCTGAATGCAGAAGAAAGTTATTAAAAAAAACCCCAAAACATTTAATGAGCCTGGGGCTTGTGCAGGGCAGAGGCCTTTCCCTCTCATTTGACAGGGCTGTCATCTTTCAAATGGAAATTGTGGTTACAAGCCAGGAGGGTTGGGATGTAACTCCTGCTGCTCCAGCAGCAGTGTTTGATCCCACTGTGCTGGTTGATGGGCACCTGATGGCAGTGATGTCCATAGTCATTTCAGTACAGAAGTGAGGCAGTGAATCCATTAGGAAATAACTTGCCCATGCTGTTGGTTCCTCCATGTCCCATGGAAGCACTGGGAGGATGCTCTGGGGACACAGCGAGTGTCTCCTCCCATGGCATTTTAGCTGCTCCAAGTACTTAGGCTGGCACTTGCCCTCCAAAGGGCTTAGGTCTGTGAACAAGGCAAAAACAAAACAGAAAGTGGCACTTTGACACTAATAGAGACCAATAATGTGGTGCCAAAACAGAGTAGATCCAAACCTTATAAAAAGAAGGCTGGAGCCAAGATCAATGTCTCTGACATTCAGCTGCTTTTAGCACAGAAATCACAGAAGATATTCACTTAGTAGGAGAAAACGAGGTTAAAATGGTTAGCTGAGAGAATAATTAGGCAATCTCTGCTTTTTTTTTTTTCAGCTTTTTTTTTCTTATAATGTATTAAACAAAAGCAAATTCAATTTTCTGGCCATGCAGGCTCTTTTCCATTGTGCCTGAGCGAAGGCACGGGATCAAATATCTCTGCTTTGGTGAGTCTCCCACATGTGCAGCAGGCAGGAGGGAAGCTCAGCAGGGGATGGATGGGGCACCCAGGTGCTGCTTGTGGGGGTCCCTGGGCAGGGCTGTCCTTGGTGCAGGTGACCTTGAGGGCAGGAAGGATGAGGCTCCATTGGAGCTGCAGGCTGACTGGGAGGGCATAGGCTGGAGCTGCTTTATCTTTAGGTTCCTCTGTTTATTTGTCCATAGAGGATATTTCCATCTGCTAGGGTGGCTGGAGACTGGACCTACTCTTGCACTAAGTTCTCCTTTTGCAGGGGCAGATGGAAGTGTAATTTCTTAGATTGTTCCTCTGCTGTATAAATGCCTTGTGCTTTACAGGGTTGGAGTGTGTCTGTACTGCAGATGTGAGCTAGGTATGAATTATATATGTGAGGGCCAAAAGACAGTGCAATTCACTGAGCTCTGGCTGTAGACTATGATCTTGAAATAGGATGGATTTCCCCCTCCTCCCCACCTCCCCATATTAAATCTAAGCTATTACGACATTTCAAGAGACTTTTAAATAAAGTATGACATAGATATATTTTATATCATACCATTCACTTGTTATCCTGAGGGATGGTGTAGCTTTTGTACTCATTTCCTTGGCATTGTCTGTGATGGATATAACTGCCTTCATCTCAGTGAGGTCTTTGAATCTAGCAAGCCTTGACATCTAATGCAATTTGAATAATCAACAGAAGCAGATAACGAAATACCAGTGTCGAGAGGAAAATTCCCACAGCTTAATGTCCCAGTGTAGAGAATGGTGAGAATGTACCAACAGTTTTGTAACTTGCTAAATTAATAATGGAGTTAACCGAGCCGTACAAATAAAGTATCTTCCAATGTGCCTGGAAATTAACCTTTAAAAGCCAGTGGATTTTGTCTCTTGAATTCTGTGACTTGAGACTGATGGGTTTTCTTTAGGATTTAAAGATTTGGGGTTCATTAGGTGACACAGAGCTGGATGAAGCTTCGGGCTGGTTTGCCTAGGGAGACCTAAAGTTTCTGAGTGTAGGATTTTTTTGTTTGTTGGTGGGGTTGGGTTGGGGTTTTTTTGTGTTGTTTTTAAGGGCTGAGTAGCATAGATCAGGCTGGATCCCTGACAAACTTCCTGCTGCCTTATCTGCATCTGTGAGCATTTGGGAAGGCACAGAGTAATATATGGCAAGAGGCACATCTCTGCTTAAAAAAATCCCTTTATTTTGCCTAGCAGCACTTCAGATGACTTCAAGTTGAAGTTTACAGTTATCCAGATTCTTAGTTTTTTGGGGTTTTTTTTTGGTTTGTTGTGGTTCTTTTGGTGGTTTTTTTTTTGTTTTTGTTTTTAGAAAAACCAAACTTCCAAAAGCACTTTGAAATAATTGCAGTCCCTTTAGTGTAGACAGCATTAAAGACTAGCAGTTGCATTAAGTATAGCAGCATTTTCTGGGGAGGAAATAAACGTGGTGAAAAACAGTAACAAGCAAGGACAGTCTTTCAACCCCTCTCTTTCTGAGGTCAGAGAAAGCATGGGCATTTGGTGGAAAACCAGGCCCAGTTTTGTACCAGTTGCTTTATCAAAGGTCCCAGCAGTTCCCTTGCTCTGTCTCTATCCTGCAAGTGTGCAACAGGATTTGCATTTGCTGTTTGCAATCACGAGGCCACATCCCACTTGATCTGAATTTTTTCTGGGTTTTTCAGGTGTTTGAAATCCTGATGCAAACTCAAGTCACTTGTACAAGTGGCTGCAAATACAGGACAGGAGGAAAGAAAACTTGTTCTCTAAATCTGCTGGAAGCAGGTGAATGCACTGATTTCATTATACTTATATGGATTTCCTCGGTCTTTAATATGGTTAAGTTAATGCATGGCAGCATTAACAAGACTCTAACATTGCTTGATGACCTGCATGGTAACCATTAATACAGTTTCCAGTTGTTTTTCAGTATTTTCTTTTGCTGGGCTTTTCTATTGGCAACTAATCTCTTTTATGCTCCATATAAAAACATCCTTTTCCAAAATAACATGTTTCTCTTTGGAGGCATTTCAGACACATTTAAGCACAAACTTGCTCCCATGACTTATTGCAAGCCCAGAGGAGTTCTCTAATGCTGCTTCCACATGGCATCTTTTCTCTCTTTAGCAGCTGTTTTCTCTTTTTTAATATTTTTTATTTTTTCCCCTACCCGGGAAAGACAGCCTTTGTGAGATAGGCCCACAGGGGAGCTGTTCTTTGATTAACCCTTCCACTGCTGTTGGGCAGCTTGTGCCCATCATGAGGAGCAAGGCATGTCTTTTAAGCTCTCCCATGACATACGCTGCCTTTCGCAGCCCCACACCCTTGCTCCTCTTTTCCTACCTGCTCCTGGCCACCTGGTTTAGGTCTGGAGCTGATCCACCCAGGGAATCTGGGTTACTCTGGGTAGCTGAAGACTTGGTGCTAGGCCACCCCTAAGATGTAAAACACAGGCTGTGCATAAGGGGCTTTTAACCCTTGTTGTCTCCTGGGCTGTGACCTGGTACATGCTTCTGAGAGATGGGGAAGTTTTGCAAAAGCCTGTGTAGCAACGCTAGATGCTGTGAATATCCCTTTCAGAAGAGCCTGGGAGATTAAGAAGCCTAAAGTCTAGGAAGAATTGTCCACGCCTATGTTGGTTTTGGAAATGGGGCGCGAGGCTCATAGCCACTATTAAACATCACCCTTTAATTACCTCTTCAGGAGTCCAGGGTTTGCTGGAGAAATAAAATTGTTTTGGCTTTGTTAACAAGTGCTGCCAGTGCTGTTCCTGATGCAGCAGGGTCCCCCTGGGGAAAAGGGTGATTTTTGGGTGTCCATGTGTCCTACTGGCATGAGGAGAGCAGTCAAATGAGGAGAGCATGGAAGACCACTTGATGGGACTAGGGATGCTGCTGACTGCGGTGTCATGGGTCAGGGCAAAAAAGCTGTGCTTCTGTTACTCAGGTTTGCTGAGAATGGGTGAGATTGCAATACAGACAAGCTTAATTCTATTGAGAAAAGCAGTAATAACCTAGTTTTGGGCAGGCTCTTGGGCTCCTTTTGAGTCTTTTCTGGAGTCACTGCCTTATGAGAGAAAGGATGGGGGAGAGAAAAACAGATGTCCCAGATACAGCTAGCATTTCTGATAACTTGACTCCTAAAATAATCTTGCTTTATAAAAATTGATTTTGTTCTTTTTCTTTTATAAAGAAACCACAGAGTGAGTTCTTGCCTCCACAAATCCTCTCTGAAGGAGCAGCACTATATAAATCAAACTCTGGTTCAGGGGCTTTATTTATTTATTTTTTAAAAAATCTTTAATATTTAATTTAAACCATCAGTTTGGACTGACATGTATTCATTTTGAAAGAGCATCAATTTTTTTTTTCCTTAAGAAACTAATCTTTTCCCTTTTAATCGAACCTTTATATCATGCTAAGGGAAGAAGCTACAATATTCCCCCAAACAGAATCGCACTTATGAAACCTTGTTTTCTCTGCTATGGATTCAGATTAAAATCAGGTCTTTTATATTTTTCTTCTGCTAAAGTACTAGCACATTAGGAAGATTTACAGTCCACCAGAATAAAAGCAAGGGCTTGAGTGTGTGAGGCAACCTTTGCTGCTGTTTTGCCCAAGTTGTGGTGACCGATGCACCAGTTGGAGCCATTACTGAGCTGTGCCCCAGTTGGGGTTTCTGTGTTGGTGCACGGTGACAATGGGAGGGAGTGGGGTATTGGGCCCTGAGGTCCTGGGACCCCCTGTACCCCATGTCATGTAGCGTCCTTCAATGTCTCCATCTGCATCTCCGCCCAATGACTGTAAGAGGTGCCCAGCTGCATTAGGTATATCATGTTTCAGAAAGTTCCCAGAGCCAGAAAAGCTTTTGAACAAATACTCTATTTTATTTTTTTTTCTGAAGGTTTTCTTTATATAAAGGCAAATGTATTTTAAGATCCAGCAGTAGGTATTAAGATGAATGTGTTTCTCTTCCAAGAGTTTATTCAATGTGCAAATAAAAGCAGCCCTCACGCACAGAAAATGTGGAAGGTTCCAATTTAAAATTCATTGAGTTTTCTAGAGAAGCATATGTTTGGGTGGGGTTTTTTTGTGTGTAGAAATGTATTGAGAAAGATCCTCATCTGCATAAACCATCAGAGAGTAAATGCCAATTATGGATTCATAGACTTGCAAAAAATATATGTCACTCTTGATTGATCCTTGTGATAAGATTTATAAAGAGCTGCGATAGTCTCTGTTGAAAAGAATGACTCCAGCTGGTATAAATAAAAACAATAAACCTAATGCAAAAGCGATAATATCCGCCCACAATATGATCTGAACAGTAAAAAGCAACACACAAATTGGTAGTTGATGTCCAGAGGAGAGGACTGTATTTCCTATTTGCACTTGAGGGATGTGTGAGCTCATTTGGGTCTGCAGGATTCTCATGCGTGACTCAAAGCAAGAGTAATGAGAATTATGGTGCTATTGCTCCACTGACTGAAATACCAGCACACATTTAAGTCTCTGCTTCTGAATTTGCCTAGGTCATTGCTAGATTGGTTGTCACTCTCCAGTGTGATATGCAAGGACTTAAAATCCATACATCTCAGGAGCCCTCCATCTAATTCGATTTCAGACTGCAACAAACTGTAAAAGCCAAGTCCCACTTTAGTTGTGTGTGTCATCAGATCAGCACTGCTGCGATAATGTAAAAATACTTGAGAAAATGATGTATTTGCCCTGAGAAAAACTGCTTTGAGAAGCTGCTAAAATATATTGCCTGACAGAGAAAGACCATCCAACCAGCGAGTGTGAATGTGCTGCGCTGAAAGCTTCGGCGTGACAAAATGCCATCCTGGGCTGCTGCTGTGCCTCTCTGCGGGGAGGGAAGTCACGGCTGCGGCTTCAGCAAAGCACTACAGAGCTGGGAAAACCTTTCCTGGCATTGGTGCTGATCCCTCTGACCTTGACAGCAGCGATCAGCCTCTGCAAGGCTAGAGCGGGATAATTCAGCTGAGAAGGAATGATCGAAGTACTGATGAGTTGTGACATTGACTTTCCGTGACTCAGTTTCCCACATGGTATTAGTATCATGGTACATTAACTATGATTAGGGATGGTATTTTGTGAGTCTCTTTATACTACCGTATAAGTACAGATAATGGTATTTTGCGTGATTTAAAATCATTCTCCACCACTAGCATAAGGACTGAGTTCAGCATTATGGTCTCTGATCCCCTTAATATTAAGCATCCCATAACTCTGAGCTCTCATTTGTATGAACCCTTCTTGCTAAGCTTTGCTGCCTTTGGGTACCCACCTCTGTCACCCCTGAGGCACAGGGCAGCAATCAGCAGGTTGGTCCTGCAGTGATGGAAGGGACCTGCGTGCCCATGTGGATATCAGCAGGTTTCTTGGTAACCTCAAAGAGCAGGAGGTGGTGGCTCCATTGGTCTTCTCTGGGGATCCCAGTGAGAGGCAGAACTGGGCTACATGTCCCCTCTGTGGTCCCAGAGCAAGGCTGCGGGCAGCTGGCCATTTTCTGCCCTAGTGCAGGATATGCCAAGCACTGCTGAGCTCTGCAGGGTATGCCTGGGGCCTTTAGCTAGTGGTGTCGACCTTGTTACTGTGATTCTTGTCCTCCTCACTGCCTCCTGGCACTCCTTTCACCCAGAATCTAGTACAAGGGGCAATGGGTGCAAGCTGGAACATAGGAGGGTCCATGTAAACATAAGGAGAAACTTTTTCACAGTGAGGGTGACAGAGCTCTAGAACAGGCTGCCCAGGGGGGTTGTGGAGTCTCCTTCTCTGGAGACATTCAAAAGCCACCTGGGCATGTCCCCGTGTGACCTGATCTAGGTGATCCTGCTCTGGCAGGGGGGTTGAACTAGATGATCTTTCAAGGTCCCTTCCAACCCCTAGCATTCTGTGATCTATACTTCCAGGCTTTCTGAGAGCTGAAACTCAGGCTTTTCTGTCAGCCTGAACAAGAAGCAGGCACCTGGTGACAGGTCTGGCTAGAAATCAGCCCTATCTCCCTGTGTGCAGCACATGCTGTTTTGGTCACATCTCTGCCACTTCTCTGCATGACCACACAGATGCCAGTGTACAGGGCAGGATGCTCCATGGTCCTCCTGGGCACTGGCCCGTGACCAGGAAACCACAGCCTTGGTGAAAATGTCACCATTTAAAAAGAAGAAAGTATAAAACTCTTGGAAACTCTTCAGATGGTATAGGTTGAATGGGCACCTGGAGACCTCCATGAAGTCAGAGATACCAATTACCAGGACTTTTGTCTGCTTGGTGTGAGAGCCTAGACCTGGGAGGATGGCTTGAGAGCAGCATGTTGTCATCTCACCCATGCCATGCAAACCTGCTTAGTAACTAAGCAAGGCCGGGGGTAGAGAGGGAAAGTTTATTCTCCCTGTCTGTGTGGCTATTCCAAAAATGCACTTCTCTGAAGAATTTTTTTTAATCTAAATTTACTCTTCATCAATTTACATCTATTTGTTCTCTTGCCAATATTCTTCTTCAGCTTAAATAGCTCTTCTCTCTCCCTTGTGTTTACCCCCTTGATGTATTTATAGAAAATAATCACAGCCCCTCTCAGGCTTCATTTTGCAAGGCTAAATGATGCAGCTTGTACAGTCTTCTTTTAAAACACCGGTTCATCCCAGTTATTTCTTGCTCTGAATAGGACATTGCTGAGCGCAGGAGACTTCACAGGGCAGGGTATTCCAGGTGAAGTTGTGCCTCATCCTTCCTAATGATGCTCAACCTGGTCTGTGCTCTGCAAAGCTGTCAACACCCCTCTGCTGTCCCTGTGTGCAGAGCTACTCATCGCATTACCTTTGCTTTTCTACGGACACAGTGCCAAACACTTACAAGCAGCCTGTGCTAGACTAACAATTCTCTTTACCCCTTGCTCCCAACTGATAAACTTCCAGGTGCTCACAGATATTCTTGCTGGTCCTTAAGTACAGAATCATAAATTTCTTGGTGTGTGTTAGACCCATCCCTCTGCCTCTCTTCCTGGGCAATGTTCAGGTTTTCTTTAAGAATGCTCCCCAGCTCTCTGGCATTAGTGCCTTTTTACTTTGGCCAGGGGTAATTAATGAAAATAGTAACTGAAATGGGTCCCAGCCGTGGAGGAATTCCTCCAGTAACCCCCACCCAGCCTGCTCATCCCCCTTTCAAAACAGTATGTCAGCATCTATCCTACAGCTGGGTGGGGAACTAGCTAGAAGGTGTGAATTAATCCAAATCATCTTCAATGAACTTAATTCTCCATGTCGGCTGTTTTGCTGAAGTCCAGATAGGTTATATGTGCTGCTTTAAAAAATGGGGATTTTTATCAGATAAAAATAATGGCATAGCTGGCTGTGATTTATCTTTGTGCGTTTTCTCCTGCCACCATTTGCTTCCAGAGCCCTTTCCTTCAACGCGTATTAAAAAGCTTCACTTGCTTGTGAAATCAGACTAAAGAGCCTGTAGTTCTCCAGATTGTTTCTTTACACTTCAAGAGAAAAAAAAAAAAATTGGAATATCATATTTTCTTATTCTATCTGATTGCACAGATTTATGAAATAAATCCTTGCCAGGTAGCTGTCTTCATTGAGATTTCCAAACCCGTGCAGGAAGGACACTGGTTCTTTCTTTGATGAAATCTTTTGAAAAAAAAGACCAACCAATGAATCCCAGTCACCACGCCTTTAATAACAAATGCAGGAAAATAAAACATCCTCGGGGACTCTCATTTTTCAAGCTCTGTGTAGGTAGCATGACTTCAGACTGCAGCACTCTCAACGCATTCAACCACCCTGCCACCTGCAAAAACTGGTAGTGCAGATATTATATAAAACATTGGGCAAAGAACGGCTGCAGGAAGGTTTGCAACGAGCTCTGTTATCACGAGGAGGCTTGTCCTTAAATTGGAATATCCAGTACGGACACTCCAACTTTTATCATCCTCTAAAAACTGCAAGCTAACGTGGTATTAACTGAACTAGTATGATAGATGGCTGTGTTATAATTGAATTAGTTGGGAAGCATTGACCTTTTTGATGTATAACGTCTCTGAATGTGAACAACAAATACAAACTAATGCTTTTATGAGTTTGCTGGGTGAGTTTAGCCATCAATTGACTTGTGATAAATAAGACGTTGTACGCTCCAGTCAATGGAAAACATGTTTGCAGCTCCTCTGCTTGTATTTCTGTAGTCTGTGAAATCAGCTCTGCAGGCACACATTACTCAGGTGTGGCTTTTATATTATGAGCTGGACCCAAATGTGAATTCAAGTCCTCAGAGGACCTCATACTCGCTGGATAATGATGAGCCCAGCAGCTAGTGCTTGGTGTTAATTGTTTGCTCCCTTACTGCGTGGCCAGATTAGCTGACAACGACCTGATGAGATTTCTGCTGTTTCTTCTCGTCAAAATAGTTGTAGATCAATAGCTGTTACCTCTAAAAGCCATACTGAAAGTGAAGTTAGATGGGAAATGCAATTAGAAGAGAGGAAGCTATTTGCAAAGAATTCATGTTGTTTGTTCTGGTTGTGTTTCTTCACCTTGGTCCTTCCAGCTCCAGAGCAGAAAATGAAATTTTGCTGTTTATCTTTTATTCAGTTCGAGTTTGAAAGAAAAATCACTATTGCTCTAACCTGGGACATTTTATTAGTGTTTATCTGACCGTGATAAATTCACATACTGCTATTGCTACTGGAGCTAAAATAAATGATCTCCAGGTGGACAGGGTGCACAGGGAACTGATGGGCATCTGTTATGGCTGTTCAAATTCAGCCTAGGTCGGGAAACCCTGTCCTGAAAAACATCTTTGTACTGTTTCATGTGAAATGAGATGATGGGTTTCAGTCTACGTATTGACATCTGCAAAAAGGCATGTCCTTGGAGCAGGAAGCTTGCCCACTACCCCTTTTGCCTATTTGGAAGCGTAGCTAATTTCTGGTGACTTTGGTTTTCTCCATCTGGTTCCCTTTTCTCATGCAGTTTGCAAGTACTTCCTTACGTACAGGACTCATCAAACCCCTCTCCAGATCTGAGCTTCACCCACAGTCTAATTAAAAGCCTGCAGCTACGGCAGCTTCTCATAGTTACTGTTGATTTAGGTTAAAGGCATAAACGTTGCATTCTTCCAGTTTGTGTGTCTGCCTGTGCCTCAGGCTTTTTCTTTCCTCTGTGGGATCAATTACCTTCTTATCCACCAATGCAGAGCCTGGTGTGCCCTGCTGGAGTACAGAAGCAGGGGCATTGTCGTAATGGTTTGGATCAAAAGGATCCCTCCAGTGCGAGACCTTGTCACCAGGAGGGCCGTCAGCAGACATTTTAGGGAGCACTGCAGAAATGCATTGTAATGGCTTAATTTTCATCTAAGAAAAAAAAAAAAAACCACTGTAGTGCCTCAAAAGTGAAGTCAGAGTAAGCCATGAAAGAGTAAAACCAGACCAGCCAGTTACCGCTAGAAATTGAACTTGTCTCTGCACTGCCTTTTTGTGTCTCTGTCCCCCTCTCTGTCTTTGGACACCTCCCAGAAGTCATCTACGCTTCTGATGCTTATCATTCCAAGCAGTAAAATTGTCTATAAGAGACTTTAAAAAGCCTTTTAGCTCTTGACCTTTGGTAATATTTGGTGGCAAAAAAGTTTACAGTACTGATGCTGAAAGAACAGTCTCCCATACCATCTTTCCTACCTCTTTGCATAAGTGTTAAATGCAATGAAGATATTTAAAATTTCTGTCTTGCAAATTCAGGGGCAAGTCCTGGCTGGGCTACATGCAAATGTTCAATGGTGGCAATGGGAGAAATCATTTTTAAAAAACATCTCAAGAGCAGCTCAGATAGAGGGGAGAGCTGCATGAGCCCTGTCCCCTCCCTGTGCAGAGGTGGGAGGCAGTAGCTGCATCTCTCTCCTTCATGGCTTCAGCTGGGAGCTGAAAACAGGATGCATGGCAGCACTGCCTGTGAGGCACCTGTGAGGTGTAGCTGTTTGCTCCACAGAGCATGTACAGCCCTGACCTTGAAAGTTATTGCCCAGAAGTTGGCATCAGGAGTTGTGCTTGACTGATTCTTGATATCTTTTTGCTCTGACAAATCGTGCTCAGCTCCAGCCAGCTGCAAACAGATGCGGCTTCTCAGCACGAGGCACGTGCTGCGGGTGCTGTGCTTTCCTTGGGATGCTGCTCCTTGGACTTCTCTTTTTATCTCCTGGCGAGGCTTTCCTGATTCCTCCTGGATTTGATACTCACAAGCAGGTCAGATATGACACACCTCGTGCGTCTTCCCTGGTACAGAGCAGAAGAGTTTCCCTTTAAGGATCGTATCTTTCCCATGTGCTAAACAACAGTGTCAAAACTGCCATGTATAAATGTGGTTCTACACGGTCCTCATTGATAAAGCAATTCTGGAAGAGCTAGTCTGTAACACATGTATAATTTCCCAAGACATCACAGGGAGAGTGTAAGGACTTAGAATAACTTACCCAGGGAGCAAACCTAATTAAATTCAATAGAGATACGTAAGGAAGAGAGATTCTTTTTCTCTACGACCTGTCCATAGTCAATGGGAGAAAAGATTAAATGCTAGAAAGTTTTGAATCTATTTGTTGTAGTTAAAGAGCCTTGTAGAGGATATGTCACAAGTACTTCCCTTTCATAAGGTAATTTAAGTTATTGTGATCCATATGGGTCATCTCTCTTTCATCTATTTTTCCCAACATGGGGAAGCATGACTTTCTGTCTAATAAAGACATCTTGTTATGATGCATCTTAATATATCATGCAATACTTCTTGCAAATGATCCAGTGACCCACAGCGGCTGTGACCCGGGGAGAAGAAACATAAGAGAATGGGAATATGTGAAGACACCATTCCCTTAGCCTCTAACAGCAGTCAGACGGTGTCACACCACCCATTCCAGCCTTACCAGCTACTGGAGAAATCCCCCAGCTGCTGAGATCGATAGTTTTGCTGACAATTTCAAATCAAGTGAGTGATTTAACCCCAGCCAAGCCTGAAGACAAAACCCGATGTGTGCTGCTGCCTGGATCTTTGGATTGCAGTCAGGGAATTTTGCATCAGATTGAGGTACAAGGTGGCCTGAAGAAGCCAGCAAGAAATGACTTCTCCATAGGTATGTTTTGACCCACTCTCCACTCTTGGAGCACAAAAACATACATCCCTTCAAAGGCTTATAAGGCAGACAAACGCAGCTCAGAGGAAAGGATACTAGGAGCAGTGAACAATTTAGAGATTTGGGACAAAACATGTGGAAGAGTTCCTTTAGTGCTTCCATAAATCCTGCAACCCCCCCCTAGCCCTGGTATGTGGGAGGTCAGGCGAAGGTCCCCTCCCAGGGAAGCTGACCAACCCCCACACAGCAGTTGCCTTCCCTTTTGACTCTCTACTTTGTATGGGCTCATCCAGAACATATTGCTTAATCTCTGAAAACCTTGGAGCATCTGGTTGATACATGATTCTTATTCCCACGGTGAAGATCCAGGAAATGGATATAAATAAAAGCAGGGCCAGTGAAGTCCAAGGTTAAGTGGAGGTGTGTTCCTGCCCACCATCAGACATGAACAAGCTGGACCTAGGACTGCTCTCACAATGAGGTACTGTTTCCTGGAGCAAAACCGACAGAGGAGGTGGGAAATGAGAACTTAGAACAAGAAAGTAATACCAAGAAAGCAAAAGGTGCAACTTTTGATCTTCTGGGAAGAGTCAGAATTAAACCTCCCCATCGCAGTGATGCTTGCTTTTCTTGGGCCCACCTGGCAGAAAGGAGAACTTTCTTTCACTCTGCAATGATTTGCAAAGACTCTTCCTTCATTTTCCAGACTGCAAGACTGAAATGAGGATGAGTAGCTCCGTGCTGCAGGACAGTGCCAGGGATTTCTCTGCAAGGCACGCTGTTTTGATGCTGTAGGGGATGCAAAGCTGAGAGGATCCGGAGGGTGAATGGGTGCTTCAGATACTGCTGCTCCCCTGCTAAAAGTGTCTAGAGGTGGTCAAAGCCATGGCAATATTTTGCAGGGAACATTTCACTTTTAAACCCAAGCAGACATCAAGCACTCGACAAACCACTGAAGGCGATGATAGTTTCTTCATTGCTTGATTTCTTCAGTGGAGACTGCAGGCTTTTCTGGAAGATACTTTTGAATCAAATGCTAACTGCTGAGCTAAACACAGTGGTTACTGAGTGAAATGCTATGGGCTACGTTATTCTGCAGACTGATGAGCTAATAGTCTCTGCTGGCCTTAAAATCTGGATGGACGTTTTAAGGGGAGTCTATAAAAAGGCCATCCCAATAAATAATTACTTAGGGCAGTAAAAGCTAAGGCATTTATGAATTCCTTGGTGACCACAAGAAATTTGAAGGCTGTTTAAAGTATTATCTAAGTGCCAGCAAGCGCAATCTGACATCCATTGATAGGACTGGAAAGTCTCCTCTGACTTCAGCGGGCATTTGGTCAGGTCATGGTCATGGAAATAGTGCAAGGGCTAAACACAGGAGGGAGACAGGTCTGTGCTACCCTGAATCTCAGAGCATCACTAGAGGTGAGATCTCTTCCTTCGTGTTTTAACTCTCATGGGAAGGTTATTTTGATTTTCCTTTAGGAAACCTTGATGGACAAGACTTGGGGATGAGCCAGTGACCAACAGAGAGACAGATTGCATAGAAAATTCACCTGAACGTGCAAGAAAGCAGCATGTACTTTGCACAGCTTGGAAATTCCTTCTCCTCTCTGGAACTCAGTATGGAAGGTAACACCTTCCCAAGAGCTCACGTGGAACAAATATGTCTCCAGCCCTGACCTAAGATCCTACGCAGCCTGTTGTTGAGCTGTGGTCAAGGAAGTCTTGCAAAGTAGACAGGTGGTTACCTGTCATGCTCGCTGCTGCCTTCACCTGTCAGACCAAGAGGAACTGGTGCCTAAACAGCCTGAGCAGTGGCTGAGCACAGAAAAAGGTGAGCTGCACTGACTCCATCTGCACAGCCTTCCAGCACTCTGCGAGACACTTGCCCCGTCCTAGGGGCTGCAATTGAAAAGCAGCCCCTGGTAAATTTTTTTCCCCGCTTTTGACCTAAAACCAGTTGCACCTCTGCTTTTGGGCATGTTAACCCCAGAAAGGGAGCCTGTTTGTGCTAATGCCTGGGAGGTGTCTGGATCTTGCCCCTTTTGCTTGTGGTTAACAGTGCATTCAAAAAGACCTGAACTGAAAAGCCCAAGTGAAGGCTCATTTATAAAAATACTGGTCATGAATATAAATAATCGAATTGCTCCGAGTCTGCTCCAGTTGGTTAAACAATCTTAAAGTTTCTTCTCTCAGATGGTTTAGCCTGTGACTAATTCAATCATCAATGTTTTTGTACATGGTCTTAAAAGTCCATTTTACAAATGCTCGGACACGCAGTATGGGGGGTTTATTTCTCATAGGTATTTGTGCCAGCAAAAGCCAGTTGTTCCCACGCCCACTGGAAAGGAATTCAACATATCAGAGGGAATCTCATTAAAAAATGTAGACCAATATTCACAAAAATATTTTATGTTATCTGTCTCACTCCAGAGTTAATTTTCTCTTTGTTTGTAAATACATTGAGGGTGGGGATCACTTCTGCCTAGGACTGCTGTCAAGTGTACTGCTTTGAAGAATTTGGCATATTCTCCAGTCAGCACATCTGGAATGGGTGGCTGCTATTCAACAGACTGATCTTATTTTTTTTTTTTTTTTCGGTTGTTGTTATATTTCAAGTGATCCTGTGCCAAAACCCGTTTAGCTGAACAAGAAGTTTGCCCATTATCAATCACTCGCAGATAACCGCTGCCAACTCAAAGATGCATCTTTCCAGGCAGAGCCTGCGTGCGCGCCGGCCACAGAAGCCAACTTCAGCAATATTGATACCCTGCTGAGATTTCAGAGGAAGTGCAAATACAGAGTACTTGACAAAAATAGCAATCTGCAGGCTACATATTGCTAAGTGCTATTTAACGATGCAGAAAGTTTTGGTATTTGTCTTTAACCTAGGAGAGAATCCAACGTTTCACCCAGACTGTGATAGAGAGGGGAAGAAAGCAGCGCCCTGGGTTGTCCAGATGTTCCCCCTCGGTTGCCGTGCTCTCCCAAAGCCCAGTTAAACACTTCAGGGAACACAACAGGCTTAGTCTTAACTGGAGTGTAACTACTTGTACTCCCAGCATAGGGCTATGCTTTGGGCTTTAGATTTTCTCTTAAAAGCCAACCTAGAAGAGATGCAGGACTTACTACTGGCACAGTGGCAAATGTCGACCAGTCTCTATAGTATAAGCTATATTAATGAAGGGCTGTTTTTTCTACATTTTAATACCATTTGACTGCTGCTAGCTGTTTAAGAAATGTCTGTGCTGAGTAAGGTGCTAGATTTCAACATGTACCAGCTAAAATGAAATTTGGTTTCTTTAACCTCCCAGTAAAAGAGATTCAGCAGGAAATGATTTGGGGGTTGCTGAGAGCAACTCAACCACTAAAGTTGGTTGAAAAGGTTATGATATGTTAGGATCTTGTTTTCCTAATGGCACAGGTTTGCCCAGACGCTGCAGTAAGGAAGGTGAAGAACAGGCTCGCTGCATAAAGACTTCTTAGTGCTTTAAGATGAGACCTAGGGCCAGTCCCGTTGCTGTCAATGGGACAAGCACTTGGGTTGAAGCTACTCACTAGCACAGGTCTTTGCAAAGTGGAGGCTGTAACAGCTGTGTGGTGCTACAGCCACGCTGCATGAGAAAAAGCTAAGTGAGAGCCCTGAGCCCAGGCTTGCTGCAGTTTGTACCGGTCTGTTGGATGCACATTGCTCTGGAAGGCTTGCAACTGAAAGAAGATTTTGCAAGAGAGCCACGGACAAGAACTGAGTGGAAAACAACTGCCTCCCCATGGGGACTTACCACTGTGGAGAGGGAGCCAGAAAGTTTCAGAGAAATAGCTAGCAAGAATTGCAGTGATGAAAGTCAGATTTTCTTTCCTAGATCTTACCCTCTACACGAGCTTCTCCTGCAGCATGGATCTGCTTCCAGCCCTCTGGAGTTATTCCTGTGCACAAACAAAAAGCACTGTTGTTGTTGTGACAGCGGCAAGATGTTCGTGTCTGTGTAGCTGCAATTAGCATCACATATGAATGAGGAACAAGCTCTGGCCCTGGGCAAGCAAATTAGGCCGAAATATCTTTATATCAGGGCTACACTGCACAGGGAAGAGACTGTGGCCCCTGTGAAGAGCTGGGCATGGCTTCTGCAGCTCTGTGATGCCAGACAAGCTGGGAAAGGCAGGTGTGAACAGTCCTGGACATCCCTGGCTTGAGGAGAGATCTCCTACATCCGGTGAGTCACCTGCTTAATTTGGAAGGAGCTGCTGAAGAGGAGGGCAGGGAAGATGGGAGGCCTGGGAGGAAGGTGGAGGCTGTGAGGGAGCCAGACGAGGTAAATGTGCCAGCCACTGAAGGGAAGAGGAGATGAAAGGGAAAAGAAAAGTGGAGAACAAAGCAGAGACATCAAGGAAAGGTGGGGAGGGGAAATAAGGTGCTAAAATTAGATGGGGAATGGGGACAGGGAGGGCTAATCTGCTGCTCTCCCCTCGGACAAAATTCCCACTGAAGCTGCTGTGAAACCTGAGGAGAACTGGAGTCCAGATGGGAAGGCAAGGGAAGGTGTGTGTGTGTGTGTCACTGCAGACGTGCAGCGCCCCAAGTTGCTCAGATGGGTTTTCCGTGGCCCTGAGGGGAGCCAGCCCTGCTGCCCACAGGCACTGTTTCACACATACCCCTGCACTTGAGCATTGCCTTCAGCTGGGGACCCACCACCCCGTGTCCTTTTGTAAAATCAGTGTCTCCTGTTTATGAATCTGCACTGTGATTAACTGTTTCAAACCAATTTTTGCAGGTGATTCCTAATTATATGCTACTAGTCACGGCCCACAAAAAGCTAATGAAACCCTTGCCATCAATTAAATGTAATTTCTGTGTGCTGAGGGGGAAGCAAGGAAGGCAAAAGATAAAGTCGCCAACCTTTCCTCTGGCTGCAGCCTGGCTTTGGAGCACGGCTTCTCCCAGCTGCCCTCAGTCTGGAAGAGTTGGGGCTGAAGGAGCAACGCACTGCACACAACGGGGGAGCAAATGGCATGCTTTGAAGAGCATCCCTTCTACTAAAGCCTTAAGCTTTTAAGTCACTGGAAATTCCCACCAGGCCTTTACAAGAGGCAGCTTCATATCACAGCTACTATTCAGGCCAGGGAACGCTGGCTGATACCCAACCATTTCAGCTACATGGTCCCTTTACCTCCCAGGAGGAGTTCAGGATTATGTGTTGAGGATTTCCTGTCAGGTGGATTGTTGATCAAACATCCTCTTTCATAGTCAGGGAACATATTAGCAATCTCATTATTATTTTTATTATGCGCCTTAATTTCTAGCTTGACCAGCTTTTGCTAGGGGAGCCAACTCGGGAAACCTAAGAGAACCTGGATGAAACCAAGTGAGACGAACTAGACCTGGACTAGTGGTAAGAAACGTTTCCTATTTATTCTTTGGTGTTTGCATTTCTGAAGGGTATAGAGTGTTTTTCTGCTTATTCTGATGACCTGGAGGCATGCTCTATAGGAAGTGGTATAGGGCTGAAATCATCCAGCCATGCAATTTGCAAGTAAATGGCTACTTATAGCATAAAACAATGACAAAAGGTGGAAAATGGGGACCAAGGACACTGCCTCTTTCCATGCTGTTAAGTAGTGGTAAGAATAAAAGTAGTATAAACATGTTTTTCTTCTATTTGAAAAGATACATGTTTATCTTCTCCTCTTGCATTAGCTGCATTAAGCTACGTGCATTAGGTGTCTTTACAGATATGATAGATACACTGAATCCCATACAACGTTCTTCAAAGTCAGCGCTCGGCAAATCAGTGGGTTTGAGACAAAACCTCCCTCCTGAGCCCTTGTTTCTCCCAGGAAAGCAGAGAGGTCTATTCCCAAGGTTGTCAGAGTAAGTAAAAAACACAGTTTTATGCCAGTTTGTCCATAGTGGTCTGATGGCCATGATGTGTTTCTGTACATACAAGCCTTTGAATTGGTTCATCTAAGAAAGAAAAGCTGATAGTCCACTTCCCGAACAGCACTAATGAGATGAAAAGTCAAATCTTTGACATCTTACTGCTTTATTCACCCAGCAACACCTCTATTAAAACCGTCTGCAGTATTTCCTGGGTGGGGTGGCAAGCTGACCATCAGCAAGGAAAGCAGCAATGCCCAGACTGGCAGGGAGTGTGACTCGGTGCTGCACGCGCATCGCAGCCCACCCGAGGTGGGGACCCCCACCCTGTGCAGCCCACATCTCACCCCATCACACCCCATCCCATCAAGGACCACGGTCCTTTCTCTGAGGGGAGGTAGGGTACCTCTGACAGCAACGCAGCACGAGGCTGGTGCATCAGTGGCCTTTGCACCCCAAGGGCAGCGGGTGAACAGGGGTGGGCGCTGGGGTGCCGTGTCCCCAGGTGGGAAGAGGCTCCCCTTCTACTGGGCACCCCTCTCCCCTGCCCGCCCGTGCAGCAGGCTGCGGGGGCTGTCACCCTCTGCCCGGCTTTGGGGTGGGGAGTAGCGGGGCTGACAGTGCGGCAGGAGCCGGGGGCTGCTCCCCACCCCAAGCAGCGCCTGGGGCCGGGGGGGGCTCCGGGGCTTGGTGCCGCCGGGACCCCGCACCGGGCCGGGCTCCCCTGCAGCTCGCAAGGCTGCGAGAGAGAGGCCGGGACTCGCACTGATAAGGATCACAATAACAGCAGCAATAGCGGTAATTTAAAGCGGCCGAAGCGCGGACCGCCGCCTCCCCGCCGCGCACGGTCCCTGCGGGCTGCCGAGCCCCGCGGTCCGGCC
>WUAM01000431.1:109507686-109539319 GCA_024336885.1 Actenoides hombroni | reverse complement strand
CTTTTCTAACCTGGTTTCTGGTCTCACAAACAATCTCCTTGTAGTCATCCCAGGCTACCTGTTCTTGATTCCACCTTCTGTGGATTCCTCTTTGGTGTTTTATTTTGGCCAGGAGTTCCTTGTTCATCTGTATAGGCCTCCTGGCATCTTTGCCTGATTTCTTCTTTTTAGGGATGCAGTGCCTTTTTTCTTGGAGGAGATGATCCTTAAAGTCAACCAGCTTTCCTGGGCTCCCAGTCCCTCAGAGCCCAAATGCTACAGTCTCAGACTCGGCTGATGGTCTTCGTTTCAGCATACTAGCATTATCAAAGACATCTCCATTAAATGATCATAAAACCATCACTCAATTTAAATTATTTCTGGGGTAGTTGTAAAATCACTTATTCTGATAGTTTTGCACATAAAGCTAAGACTGTTTCCAGGCAAGGCAGAGTTTCAGTCAGTAGCTTGTGGTCACAAAATCTGAATTAGCCAATTAAAGGCTTACCCAAATCCCTCTCAAGTCAGCTGGAGTTTCTTTATGTGGAGTCCAATGAGCTTTGGATCAAGTCTGTTATGAGCCCAGAAATGGTGTGTATTTGGGTATTCTCACTGGAACATTTTTATATGGAATCTTTCTCATTTTTTAAAGAAATGGCCTTTTGGAGCCCCAGGCACAGGAGACAGCTTTGAGAAAAAGCTGTCATTTTTCAAAATATTCTTTCTGCTTTTTTCCTTTCAGCTGGTAAGTGCAATATATTGCCGACTGTTTGGGTTTCCCCCATTTTCCCTACAAGAAAGGATGAAGGGAAAAATACAAGCAAGGTAGAAATGCAAAGCTTGAAGACCTCAAATTCTAAAGAAAAAACTAAAAGATTAAAAATTAAAAAAAAAAAGTGCAGGTGGAGACACTGATAAAATTCTGCAGGTTGCCTTCAGGTTTTTGACAAATTCAGATTTCCTTCCCCCTCCCCCTTTTTTTTTTTCCTTTGGTTACCTGTGTGGAATGGAAGGGCAAAATCTTTGATTTCTTCAGCATAATGTTAAAATCACCTCCAATCCAGAGAGATTCAGACTTTGCAATGAGCAGAGGATTTCCTCCTGCGGAAATAAAGATTGTGCCATTGAGATTAAATTAGCTCATCTGTGGAGATGGTCCAGAGTAAAGTCCAAATTGTGTGCCAGGTGTCCAGTTCCCCTTCTCCTCCTGCCCCTAAAACAGACAGCATCATGCATCCAGGTGACTCTCAGAAGATGGAGCTGGAAAGATGGCTCGAAGCTGAGGATCACTCTGTCCTGGGTGATTTCTTGGAAACTCACTTGCAACCCCCTGTTTGCATGGTGCTCAGCTCATTGTGTGTTCCCAAGTGGTGGTGTTCTGGAGGCATCTGCAAATTACCCATCCAGAGGGACTGGGTGCTGAATGGGGCTGACCAATTGCACCCTGCAAGCAAGTTATGGTAGCAAAATTAGGGTTAGCTTTATGAAATGTAGTGCATGAGGAGTATGTGTTAAGAAACCTTCCCAGCTGGGCTTTAATAATTAAAAAAGCAGTAGCAGACCGGAGGTTGCTGACATCTCTGCTGTCTAGCAGATTAAAGAGATTTTATTTAAATGCCATCCAAGATGACGACGTTTCCGGCAAATCAGAGGTACGTGAGGGATTTTGCAGCAGAATTATGCTGTTGCTGGAGTTTACTTTTTGCAGTATTCTGTTGCCACTTTTGTCAGCCTTATAGAACTGGGACCAAGGAATGTGAGAAGTGACTGTAACCCATTTTATCCTGACAACAGACCCAGATCCAGTTGGGAAGCCTTCAGGCATATCTGCTTTATTTATTTATTTTATTAATAACAGATCCCAGACAATTAACAGATGTTTCCTTTTAATTTTTAGACTCAAGAATCTTTAAACCCAAACAACTTAGAATACTGGATGGAAGACATTTATACTCCTGGCTATGATTCCTTATTAAAACGTAAAGAAGCCGAGTTCAGAAGAGCAAAGGTTTGCAAGATAGCTGCCCTGATAGCAGCAGCAGCTTGTACGGTTATTCTGGTCATTGTAGTTCCCATTTGTACAATGAAATCCTGAACCTGTGGACAGACCCGTGACGCCCAGCCACGTGTATCTCGGATAGCTCATGCTGTGCTTCGAACGTCCGATGGCAAAGCTGTAAGGAATTTGCTAAGGAGGAATGTTCTGAGGTTATCTCGATGGAGAGTGCTGTGAACGTACACGAAACAAATAGAGAAACAGTTGTGGGGTTTTTTTGGTTTGTGGTTTTGTTTGTTTTTTTTTAAAGTATTAGTTTAAATAACAGACTGTAGCGGAGTTAATGGGAACTCGGTTCAATTTTTATGCATTTTTAAAAGTGCAATACTTTTTTCCTAAAGAAACAATATAATGTTTTACAGAATCAGAGACCGATGAGAATCCAGGCAAAAGAGGAAAGTTGTCTAAGCTACATTGCATTTAATGGAGGTGTGAGTACGTGGAGGTAGCACTGTATAGAAGGGAATGTTCTTATATGCATTACATCAGGGAGCTAGGAAAGTCTTAAAGCTCTCTACAATGTAGAAAACTGAATGTATTGTTTTTGTTTTATAGTATTTATGTGTTTCATGGTCATTTGATTGAAAGCAGACTGTGTAGCCATGAACAGAGTTCATTCCTATGTTCAGATTAAAAAGGGCTCTTTGTATTTGGTCTTGCCCTAAGACCCACTTTATCATCACTGAGTACTTAGATAAGTGCAATGTGCTGCAGACCAAAAACATTATGTTTTAAAGCAATCACAAGAGGTTTTAGTTGCTTATGTTGAATAACATTTGCATAATGCTGGCAAACTTGCCTTGCCAAAAGGGTATTCTTTACCTCCACAGACAGTGAAATTGTTCTCAATTTCACTCCTGCCAGCAAGCAAAGCTGGCAACTCAAAGCAACACTCTGTGAAAGTTCTTGGAAATGTAATCTGAACAGTTATAATTTTTTTTTTCACAAAGTCTTTGTGCCTTTTTTTTTAGACTGTAGATTAAATAGAACTGTTTAATTTTGCTATTTTAAGCCCATAACATAAATCGCAGTGTAATGGGCACTAGCGGAGGTTCTTTTCCCGCAAGCCTTCTATACAGTTCAGAGTGCTCCTCAGACAGCAGGGCTGGTGGTTACTGAGCACTTATATTAAGGGCACAGTTTTTCAGCACTAGTGGAAACTTGCTGTTAATGCAATGCATTCAGCATGGGGAGATCTTTTGCTTCCCTCTTGCTAATGTACTTAAGATAACGGTTGACTCTACTGGACAGCAAGCAGTCTGTATCCCAAGGGAAATGTCCATTTGATGCTTTATCCCAAATCCAAATAGCAGATTCAAAGGAATTCTTAAGCTATGGCAGAAATTACCTGCTATGGTTAGTGAAAGCAAATACCCAAACAGTATTACTCTCCTGTCAGGTATAGATGGAAAAAAAAAAAGAAAGAGTATTTTCAGGAAATAATGTGATCTTGCTGGTCCTCTAAGGGAAAGGAGATTCTTTTACTGAATGCTCTTTATGTAGGGTAATTTGATTTCTTCAGAAGCAGCCTCCCTACATGATGACACAGCATCTAGGAAAGCATCGGATGCTTGTTCTCTAGCTCCCTGGGATGTGCAGCACTCACTGTTTGTTTCTGGCTTGTTTAAAAAAAGTAGTGAGGAAAGGGTGTGTGGGAGGCAAAGGCTTTGTTGTGTCTCTGGATGTGTGTCAGTTCTTTCCTGCAGCTGGAGAGCTGTTTACGCACTGCTCATGTGCTGTATTTTATTTAGGGACAGGTTAATCCCTGGGACTGTGGATCTATCAGAAAAACAAGTGTAAGCACAAGGTCAGGTGTCTCCTCAGCAAATACAGAACAAGGATAAGCCCCCAGACCAAAATCTGTGCCTGCCTGGCCTGAATCCTGACCCAAATTCTGTAGCTTTAGCCCATTCCTAATACCAAAATTATTTCTCTTTCCTCCCAGATGCTGCAGGATGGAGTCACAGCAGGGAGGGAGCAATTCACACTGTCTATTTTAGGCTGCCTTCAGTTATGGTATGATTCAGAGCACCTGAGTTTAGGAGCTCAGGATCCATACGTAGTAAATATAGCCAGGTAGAGAAATCTCCAGGGAAGATATGGAGCTGCCAGCAAGATATCTAATATTAGCCATGTGAATACACTCCAGAGGGCATTGCTCTGCAGTTTACCTTATGCACAATTTAGGTTAATTATATATGTAAAAAAATCTATTCCTAGTTCCAGGTAATGTCAGAAAGCCCTTTTACACCCCTCCTAGCAAGCACAAGGCGCTGTTGCAGAGAGCAGTGTGGCCCTGTGGTGACACAAAGTCAGTCCCCTGTCTGCCTGCCCCGGCAGTGACAAGTCCCTTGAAGCAGCAGGATGAGTGTGGGACAGACACTGGGCAGATCCCCCCTCCCTCCAACTTCACCAGCCCCCTTCTGCTATCATGAGTGGTACCACCCTGCCACCCCCCAACCTGAAATCAGCACCTCATCCTCCACTGCATCTCAGGAATATGACTTCAGAAAGTATCTGAATATCTAAGTGGAGATGCAAGAAGGATGCAGGAGATGGTATTGATGGCAGGGGTGAGCTGGGGCTGTGATTGCACTGATGCAGCAGAGGAGCTGTAAGGATTCCTGCATTGTCTGTGCAGGGAGTTTTTTTTTTTTTTTCTTTGTCCGTGCAAGACTCAGCCACTTGGTACCAGATGAATCTTTGCATTACAGATACCCAAAATCCTGTAAAGGACTTGGCAGGTTATGGAGCTGTGGGTGATGTGAAGCTGACCCAACCCAAGCACGCAGCATCCCAAGCATCCATGGCATTCATAATTTAGCAAGGTGCTTTCGCTCATCTTTACTTTGCACAAGCAGCCAGTGACACCCATCTCCATTGGGGCAGTGGTTTCCCTACACGCCAGACTCTCGTCTGTCACGGATGTCCCTCTCAGGGCTTGATTTGGGTCCCGCAACCTCTGGGAGCATCTCCATGGTGCCAGGAGCCTGAGGGAAGAGCGGAAAGCCCGGCTCCCTGCCTCTCTGCTCTGCAAATACCTCTGGGAGCTGCTGCCTCACCATCTCCTCTGCTTCCCAGCACCATGGGATGTGCATCCGTAGCCGTTCCCAGCAGGTTTTACATCTGGCACAGAGCTCTTTGCTTACAATAAGTAAGGTGAAGGAGCTGGGGGGTGCTGCTGCCAGAGGAGAACAGCCTGGGAAGGAGGGACCCTGTGGTTCTGCACAGAACATACAAGCTGGGTGAAATCCTGACAATATTAACCTGCAAGAATATTGTGATCAACCTTGTGAACCAGTTACCAACTAGAATATACTGTATACTATATGATAGACTTTTGTATAAAAGCAAACAAACAAATTAAAGCTATAGGTACATTGTAATCTTTGGTGTGATTGAAAAAAGTGTCCTAGATTGTATTAATTAAAATAATGATGAGCTGTTTTTTGTATTTATGCCTTATGAACTTGATATATTACACATAATAAAATGAAACTGCAAGAATTATAAAAAAAGATACTCCACTTTGGGGGCAAATCCCATTTGCTTTTCCTAAAACAAGAGTGCTGCTTGAGAGGAGCTCAATAAATCATGTGTGCAGAAGAGCAGGAGGAGGATCTGTCCCCAGATGACTTTTTAGAATTTTTTTTTTTTTAATGGGGCTTTGGTTAATGTACTATGTAATAATTTTATTTTATAAAGTTACTGTACAATGTTGCCTTTTGGTTCATTTAAATATAATACCAAATAAACCTGAAAATTACAGTGTCCTAAGTTTTAATGAAACAGTTGTAATAATTTATTACTCCATTGCTCTTCCTCTTTTTTTTTTTTTCTTTCCCAGGGACATCAAGATAGCCATGGGATGTGAGTGTCTCAGTGCTAGATAACTAAGCACCCTATCTAGTTCTTGGCAGAATTGCTAATGGATTTCTCACTCGTGAAATAATACGATGGCAGAAGATAATGAAAAATGAGTTTGTTTGGTTTCTTTTAAAAGCTCCTTTGCATCACGTTGTCTGGGCTTCTGGGAGATTAGCTCTTGGCACTAATCATAATACTTCATTTTATAGGTTATTTCATGACTGAGTTTTGCCATATCAACGGTTTTAACAAGGTCATGACTAATATTTTGCTAGCTATTTCACTAACATGTTTATGTGATGTTCTTTTTAAGTCAGTACTATAGATTTATAGTCACCTGTCAACAGGCAATCGGTTTGCTTAGGACCTCTATATAAATTCAATTTGCTGCTTTTGACTTGTTAATTGCAAAACCAGGCTGTCTTAAAATTCCAGGTGTTGAAACAAAGATAGAGCTGAGCCTACCACTGAAGGTAATTCAGTGTCAGAGGCTGCAAAAGGCAGCTGCAGAAAAGAGGACATATACAAATAATGAAAAATGACATGAAAACATATTCATGTAAGATCTTGATTTCCTCACCTCTACTACATAAACACCTTTAGTGCGTTGCATTAGCAAATCCTGGTCAGGATGGGGACTGCCTGGTGCTTTCTGCAGGGTTGGGCCACTGGCCTCAGCCCCAGGTGCTGGGGTCATCAGTCAGGCTGCAAACCATCACAGGTCCCTTTGGAAGGGACTGGGATTCTCAATTTAGCATTGGTTTCAGTTTTTGAGATGGCAGTGTGAGTTTGAACCCATTTCAGGTTTTCCTCTTGTACCTGTCAAGTCCAGAAGCTTACAAGTAGAAGTGTCCTCTGGATTTTTACATTACAGCATGAATCCAGGAGCAAGAACTTTCACAAAAATGGTAAGTGTGAGCAGGCTCATGCCAAAAAATCCTAAACACTCTGGCACAGCATTCCTCAGCCGAGAAGCTGGATATATAGGATGTATAGACCTCATTTGGATCAGCACTGTGCTGGAAGATGGGGCAGCTGCCAGGTTTCTACAGTAGCTGATGGATAGAGTTGCTGAGTCTCAAGGTAGAAGAAAGCTCCTGCATTCAATGCTGTATCCATGACCAAGACCCAGCCCCACGATCGCTGTGCTGCTTTTAAGTATTGCTTACACCAATTGTACTGATGCACAGAAGGATTAAAAGCAAAATGTTGTATCTCAAGGCTATATTCTGTGCTCTGAGGTTCTCCTGTGACTCCATCCCGTTGAATCTGCACACAGAAGAAGAAAAAGTAGCCTGTAGCCTGCCCGTATCAGCATGGTCTTGTTGAAAGGAAAGGTCAGTTGTGTTGGTGTGTGCTGTGGGGAAAGGCAAGCGCCTGTGAAAGTAACTATGAAGATGAGGTGCTTTCTTTCATCTTATTTTTTCTTTGTTATCTTTTCAGGAAAGAGCACTGTATCTTGTAAAGCGCTGCTCTGCTAGTAGTTCTCCAGCAAGCTTTGTCACTTCAGATGAGTTCTGAGATCATGGACTGCTCGATACCTTGCAGGCTGTTACGTAAAGCTATAATATTCACTTAGAAACTGAAGCAAAGTCTTCCAAAAAGGAAGAAGAGGGCTGTCAGCAGCCAAACTCCTTCTGTAAGTAAGTTTCATTTGTTTTTATTTATTTTCTGCAACACAGCACAGACTGTGTGTAGGAGAGTCATAAAGCTTTTCCGAAAGCAGCAATACATCTAACCTTTCCCGAGAGCAATAGACTGAAATTTTCAAGGAAGACTAGTTAATGGTCCTGGATGAGCCCAGCACAAGAAAACAATGGTGCTTGCCCAGTGTGCAGACCACTAGGCATCGTTGGTCCTGGTGGACCAGCAGTGGATGTGGGGAGGAGATGTGCAAAGCTCTCTGCTGGACCAGGGTTGTTGCCCACAAGTCTTAATACAGTATATGGTTGAGGAAATGGTGGGTGTCTGGAGACGTAGTTGTTGCTGAGTCTGGAGGCTTTTTGAAGTAAAGAGTTTTGTGGCATCGATTACCCATCCCCAGGCCTGCTTCTCCCTGCCCTTCCACACCCTGGATCTGTAGATTTTGAGGTAGTCCTCTGAGGCGCTAAGCAAGTCTCTGGACATACAGTGCAGGCCTTTTCTCAAACTTAACCAGATTTCCTCAGTAAATAGGGGGAATTTTCTGCCAGACATGGCAGAAAGCACTTGACCAGGTGCTTTGGCCTCAGGTAAAAAAAAAAATCCCCTGAGTTCTGGGATCTCCTTGTCTCACTGGTGGGGTTGACAGCACTTTAAGGAAATGTGACCTGGCCCTTCCTCTCATCCAAACCCAAAACATCATGAGGCCACCCTGGTAATGGCAGGATTATGAAGATGAATCTCATTTGTCTTCCTGTTGGGCTTTGTGGAAGTCAGATTTCCAGGCCAGTCCCTGCAATCAGGGGATTGAAAACTGATTTCATTTATTAAGGATTAAAATAAATAGGTGAACTCCTCAGGTAAGAACAGGCAGTTCTTATTGCTGGTGCTTTAAGAAAAATGTCAAACCCTGCTATTCACAAAAAAAAAAAGCTCTTTTCCGTGATTATTTTGAGCCTGTATGTGTTGTGCTGTCTGCATGTTGATCCCCAGCGTGTGCTGGAGCTCCAGCCCATGTCCACAATGGTGAATGTTCCCCCTGGAAGGGGGGAAAAGACAGAATTAAGCACTGTAAAACAGCCCTACCTGGGAGAGGGACTAGAGAAATGCTAATTACTCTGCCTGTCCCTGGAAATGACAGGGAGTCTGGTCCCTGTTGAAAAGCTTTGCTGTAAACTCTGCTTTAGTGACAGAGGAATCTCTGCCTGTAGTGAAAAATCCTCCTGATCTGCTGTCCTGCGGGGCTGACACACTCCCCGCAATAAACCAAATCTCTGTTGTGCTTGGTGGTTTTCCCCAAGTAATGGTGGGGAGAGAGGGGAGAACCAAGGAGGCTGAGTCATTTGTCTTCTTTCCTTGTCTTGGTAATGAAATATTGCTGTTGAACTTTACCCTGCCTTTCCTGTTACTGGTTTTTTTTTCTCTCCTTTTTTTTTTTTTTTTTTTTTTTTTAATAATGGTTACCTTTTAAGAGGCTCATAAAATTGCATTACGAAAATTTATGACTGTGTAGCAAATGTGTGCACACGCATTAATTTTGTTCAAGGCCAATGTCTTGTAGCAGCAAAATTAATGTTACGGTGCAGTTTCTAGTATGGCTAATGGCCGTTCAATAAAGCAGGGCTCACGCTTGGCTCACCTTGTGGCACTTAATTCCTTGGCACGGCCCTGCTTTGAAGCGTTGGCCAGGTAACGGTTAAAAAAGTGTACATGCACAACACACAGATGTGTATTTTTATATGTTTTTGTTTATGCAGTTAGAGCCTTGAAAATCTTGGCCTTGTGAGTTGGTTCAGTTTGGTTTTAGCTTCTCTGCATGGCATTTAGTTCAAAGGTTCAAAAGCGGATGTCTCTGAATGCAGCAGGTTAAAAATGTGCCTCTTAACCAGGACTCTAGTCTGGAGAGGCTGAGCTGGCTGTTGATCTTGCCCTGCGAGTTACGTTCCATGCTGTTTGGGAGTGAGAGAACAATAACAGTGCAGTAAATGATAAACTAATTGACATTATCTATGTTTAGACTTAAATTTTCTTACTATGCAAAAAAAGTCACTTTCTGCTAGAAGGGTGGATTAGTTTTTGTAGCCTTTTTACCAACTGAGAGTTGCTTATCTAGCATTGCAAGCTGAAGACAGATATAGTAACATAATGCAAGTAACCGATGATGAGGGCTTCCTTGTATGCTGGGTGAAGAGAAGAGGTTGGAGCAGTATTTTCAGGGTGCTGGGACAGGAATTTAGACTGTCTCTGACAGCGCTTGTTTTCTTCTTCAAAGCTTTGTCTGACAGCCAGAAGAATACTAGGTGCTTGTGATCTTGTGTGATAGCCTGGTGTTTGGGATCTGCTATGTGCAAGGTCATTGCTGTTGGAGGCTAAAACCTGATCACTTGGGACTCAAAAGGAAAGTATGAAGTGCCGAGTATCTGAGATGTACTAGAGCTGCAGGGCAGGTGAACGTCTGGTGGTTAAGTTCAAATTACACTGTGCATGAACCTGCTGGTCCCACAAAGTGGGCTCTGACTACAGCAGACCCTGGGCTCCCATCAAGTGATCACGTGGCAAAGTGTTCAGTGACGGCACCCTGCAAAGACCTCATGGAGAACAAAAATATCCATTTATCTATGGGAGCACGTGTGCTGTCTTACCCTCTAGGAGCAAGAGCCTTTTTTTGGGGGGAGGCTCAGTGACTCTTCCACTCTGCTAGAAGACATGAGTAGGACAAAAGTAAGGCATCCATGGGATGGAGAAACCAGTGCAGGGGGGAAGATAATCTCATATAAAAGGTCTCAAAGCGGTACTGTATGTCTTCCATAGTTTGGGACTAGTTGCTTGGGCTCTGTGGGTTTCAGTTTCATGCCAGTTATTTACCATGTCTCTCTTCAGGCTTTGTCTTGGAACAACTTTTCCTTTGCTGTGTGGTTGAGGGGTGCCCGGGAAAAGAGGGGCCAGATGCAGGCTGAGATATCTTACAAGCATCGTCTTGGTACTTATAATGGCATTACCAGTATCACAGTTATAGCTAGATCAGTCATCTAATTTGTAACTCTCATGGTGACCAGCAGTAAGACACCTGGGAGATATTTGGCTCAGCTTGTCAGTATTTTGATATTGTCAGAATGATGAATGTCACCGGGAAAGCTTTTTGGGGAGAGAGGAAAGCAGGAGGAGTGAGATGCTCTGCTGGGATTGCAGCATGGGGACAGCAGGATTAGTGCTGCAGGAGACAGCCAGACAGCAAGCATCTGCTCTGGGCCACCAGGATCAGAGCACAGCATGAATGAGAAATTCTTGGACCAGTTATCAAGGAATTGGGAAACTCCAGGATACTGTACTCATGGGGGATTTTTACTACCCAGACATCTGCTGGGTAACAAATGCAGCTAATCATGGTGATAATGTACAACCCTAATTCACTATAAATTCTGTCCCATATGTTTAGAATTGTGTTTACAGTAGGAAGTGAGGGATAGTTATTCATGAATCAAGGTGAACCGAGTTGCTGGTGAAAAGGCAGCCACATATTGTGGAAAATAACATGTGATAGCCTTGAACAGCATCCCTCTGAAAGCAGAGCTGTATTTCAGGTGTTTTAAGCAAAAAGTCTTGCTGTAATTACTGATTGCTTTTAAATGAGCCAATTGAACTGTAACCTTTGTTGACCTTGAAGCACAAGTTCACAAGCAGAGTTGATGAAGAATTATCCGCTAGATGAAATACACCTCCTCAAATTCAATTCTGCTGATGGAAGTTGAAAAGGGTTAAGAAAAAAAAAAAAGGAAGGAACCATGATAAGGCTACTTAGCTCACTGGTAGCACAAGAAAGAATGTTGTTTTATTGATATACTTCTATGGCCTTTCTTTAGTTGTAAGCAATAATTTTGCCATCTGACTCACTGTGGACCCAGAAGAGCACTGTGAGCTCAAATAGATCTAATATTGAGGTGGGAAGGAGGTGTCCCAGCTGCCGGAGTTCAGGGCTGAGCACAGTTAGTTACTGATGAATTATAGTGCCTTTTCCTCCTGTTCAGCAATTCCCTGCTCCCTGGTTGTGTTTGCCCCTGCGCTACCTCAGCATCGGCATGGCTTTGTTTCGGTAAGGATGCTGGATGCTGAGCTCTGGCTTTGGCCACTCAGGGCCTGGGGATTTGCATAATGGAATTACTGCTTATTCCCCAATTACAGTCTCTGAATATGCAAATCTGTTGATGGTGGCTACCGTAATCCCCCTGCCCTGACTGGTCCCTGCTGGGGAAGTCTTTGAGCCGTTTGCTGGCAACAATGGTTTTATTGTTGGTTTCTCATTTCCAGCTGTGGGTGAAGGGGAAAAACCCCTTGATGAGCTACCTGACGCAGAGGGAGAGCAAAAAGCAAAGAGAGAGAATTGTGGAATTCGGAAAAAGGGAATGTCTGTTTTAAAAGATCTTGGATGCCTTTTTCTCCATTATTTTCCTTGCAGGAGCTCATGTTCACGCTGCTGGTGAGAGATGGGATAGGTCAGCTTGCTCCATCCCACCCACTGTGGCAGGGTTTTGTCCTTGCAGTAACTGTCCCCCATTTCTGTCTGACCTGGCTGCTTCCTGCTTGAAATCTGTTTTCAAAGCAAAAGAGCTGAGATAACAACCAACACTTTTGAAGAAGGCTTTCTGTCTGTTGCTCTTGATAGTCTACCAACTCTGGTGGAGCCAGGTCAGTGTAAGGCAGGAGAGGAGTTCAGCAGAAGACTTGCTCGCTTGGGCGGAGGGACAGGGAAACCTCAGCTCACAGCACTTGAGCATGGGGGGCCTGGGGTTACCTGTGCCATCTTGGTTGTTACCTTGGACAAAAGGAAGGCTTTGTGAATTGCGGAGTATTTCAACGTGTGCTGAGTGGTGTACACATGTCTAGAGCAGGAGCTCTTCTTGATAAGATGTTAATTATTTAACCTTTCCCATTTCTACTTCCAATATTTTGCTAATAGCATTTTCAGTATTACTCATTAATTTTTTCCTCGTATCTTTCCAAATACGTGGAGAGAGAGGGCAACTGCTTTATTTTCTGGAAATAGGTAAAAGAGGAAAATCAATGCCTTTTCAATGGCAAGGGTGAAATCTTCATGCCATTTAAGTCCAACTTCCCAGGACTTCTGAAGAGGCAGTATTTCACCCAAAACACCCTGGGGGGCATTTGCACTCCATGTTGTGGGGACTATCATTCAGTCAGCAGAGACTGTCCTTAGATCCAGCTGCCAGTCCTCATACAGTATGTACGTGCCAGTCATCCTCACAGCTTCAGCCCTCTCTGCTAACACTGCGTGCTGTTATGGCATCCATGATAGCTCATATTATTCTCCTTCCCTCAGCCACGGACCTGCCAGCACCATCTGCAAAGGCAGCATTTGTTGAGAAAACCAGTTATTTTGCATCTGAGTTGATAATGATGCAGAGATGATGAGAGTGAGAATGTCACCGCAGCGTAAGTCAGAACGTCCAGGGAGTGGGATATCTAGATGAATTTGAAAAGAGCACTTTTGCCTATGCATGGGAATATGTCCCATGCCATTATGTGTTATTGGATATGATTTATTTCAGAAAAAAAAAATAAAAATAGAAGAAAACACAGTCAAATGTAGGAACAATGATTTACGGGAAACAACACTGTTTGGAATATAAATACAGACAAGCAGCATATTTGTTGCTGATGGTGCTATGTTCCCTGGAATAATAAAGCCATTTTGTAACTTTTTGTCTGTGTCTTCAGCTTGCACACATTTTGTCTGCAAGTTTTCAATTTCTAATGAGATTTCCTACCCTGTGTATTTTCCTCAGACCAACAGGAATGGTTTGACATCCATTTGTAAAAGGCTTCGTTGTAATAGTACGTTCTGTTCCCACATCAGTTTCTTCTGTTCTCAGGATCTCCTCCAGTACTACTTTATCAGCCAGACGTGGGAGAACATTCCTGAAAATAAAGATGTATAGCTGAATCAGGGCCCTCTACTGAAAATGTCCTGAGCATTCCTGAGCTCTGTTTTCAAGCCTGGTAAAAACTTGTTATGCTCCTTTCCTGAAAGATTAGTATGAACTAAAACACTTGGAAAGCAATTGTTCTCCACAAGTTTTTGACCCTTAAGTGACTAATATTTTTGGAGGTGTTCATCTTACTTTCACTGCAGGCATTTCTGCTGTACCATAAAAGTAATGAAAAAAATAACCAGAGAACAAGCTATCATATTCTATGATAAAGTAGTACACAAGTTATTTTTCACTATGTGTAAATGAACTGTATCTTTTTTTAGGTGAAGTGTAATCATGGAAAGGAAAGAACCTCCTGGGAACTGAAGAGCTATATTTAGTGAAAGTAAAGGATAGTATTGCATGTATTATTTTATCATCATGTATCTCTAATGTGGGAGAATTCCTCTACAAACCTTTAGGAATAAGAATATAATCTGGTGTTTGGCTTGAATCAGTATTTGGCTTGTCTGCTGAGACCAATGGGAAGAGTTGAGTTTATTATGTTGATATTTGCAGGAAGATGAGGTGATATTGCCAAGACTTTTCAAGCATATAAAGTGCCAAGACTACAAGGAATCAACTCTTTATATTTCAGAAATGGTGCAGATAAAATATAACCATTCAGAAAGCCTGCAAAGAAAGAACGTGCTTCATTGCAGAGCGCCCTGACAAGGTAGAAGCAAGAACCAGTCCAGTAAAGGACAGGACTTGATAGATGTCCCTTCATGGCCAAAGTGCACCTCTAAAGTCTTGTCCTGACCCAGCCTCCTTGTAATCAAAACTAATAGTCACTGTGAGATTTGAAATGCCTTGATCAAAAGAGAGATTTCCCTATATCTTGTCAGTCTATGGAGCTGTCCAGCCTTCCTGTCTGAATTTTTTTATTCAAGTTTTCCCCAATAATAAGAGGTTATCTTTTCTACTCCTATCAGTTTGCCACAGGTTTTAAGGTAGAATTGAATCAATTTTTTCTAGAATAAATTCTGCTGCAATGATCCGTTTTACTTAAATATGTGATCAAACAAAAGTGCAGCTTCTGAAGAACGCTTTAGAACAAGAGCAAAATCTGGCAACGTGTTAGATGCCCTCAGTGACTGTAGTCTTACCAGAGGCTTTGATCACAGCTTCCTTCATCTCTTTTCATGTTGCATACAAAGCTACTCTATGTAAAAATGTAGTGTATGATTTGCTTTAACCAAGGAAAGACAAATTCATTCTGAAGGTGGGAGATGGACAATCCCTGGGCTTGAGTTGTGTGTAGGTCTTAAATGATTTTGGAGTAGTTGCTGTGGAGGAGATGTGCCAAGTGACTGATAGCAGGGCTGCACCAGAGAACGTCGTCGTGCTAGTTATCGACTATAATGAAGTGGAAAGATGACCTTCTGCAGACAGGTTTCATTACTTCAGAACTGGAGGTGAACGGTCCCCCAAACGGTATGTTATAATGGGTATCTCCGCACTCACCCTCCACCAGCTCTGTCTGCACACCTACATTTTGAGCCATCTGGAAGCTCTTATGGGCCAGAAGCCATACCCCAAAGCAGGACAGTCTTCCCCAGGGGAGCTGTGGTTGTTACTGAAGGAATTCAGCCTTTATTTAGTCTGTAAGAGACAGTTCCAACCACTGCTGAACTGCAGGTACTGCTCACTTGCTATCCTGTGACTGCTGTGCTACATTGCAGTATTTCAGGAGTAAAAGTGGAGAATGACTTTTCCATTTGAAGTCTTATGAAGGGATTCAGCCAGACAGCATGTAATTACCCTAGCTGGAGCCAGGCCAAGGGAGAGGATCTGTGGCTCCCCATCTGCAGGCTTATTTTCAGCACTTCAGATGAGAGATTGCACAGAACATGTCCAAATTAATGAAACAAACTTAGTTTCTGTCTGGACATCTCCTCCATCATGCCCGCATTGGACAGAGCTGGATACACCAGTATGGTGTACCCTGGCTGCCCTTCAAAGGCTCAGCTTACAAGACCAAATGAAAGAGCAGCTGGAGGCAAGGAGCCTTTCCCATTCATTCAGGTGAGTTGTGAATTGGGTAATGAAAATGCTATTGTTCTCCATCATGGGCAAAATAGGTTATTCAAGCAAATAAATTCTGCCTGTGACTCTTCCTCTTACAATAGAAACTGTGGCCTTAATCCAGTAAAGCACTTTAGTATGTACTTAACTGGAAATTTGTGAGCGGCCCCGCTGATTGCAAGGGATCAGCTCTCGTGCTTCAAGTTGAATAGGAGCAGTAGGAGCTGGCAGGTGGGTGGGTGAGTGGTGCAGTTGCCCAGGGGCCCTGCCTTATTATCTATGATTATATGGGCTTAGCGTTCGCCTGGATCTGGGCCCATTTGAACAAAGAAGTGGGATTAGCAGGCGTGCAAATAGGGAGCAAAGCCAGAAGGTTCCAGCAGTGTTGAACACAACTTTGTTACTCTGACAGAATGTATAAAAGTGAATGAAAAGGCTGTATGATTGCTGTTGCCATCCTGTTAATTAGGCTGAACTCATGCTTCATTAGTGCTACAATATGCTTCCATCTTAACAAAGCCCTATTGGGTGTATGGAGCCACTTTACTATTAGTAAAATGAAGCCTTATCAGAAAGCCCTGTAATTCATTTTGTAAGACAAGTCATGACATATATATTGTGTTGAAATTGCACCGAAGAGACAGATTACTTGTTTAACACTTGCTTTTCCTAATGAACAGGAAAAGATGTTTTCAAAACTAAGTTGTTTATTGTATTGGGAGCTTTTCTGACCTCACGCGTAATTACATTGCATAGTCCTTTAGCTGTATTTCAAGTAGCTCCTGTATAACACAGATTGAACTGAGCTGCTTTTGCTCTAGCACGGTCTCTCAGTGGCATTGTGAAAATACCATCAAGCGCTAAAATCTCTGTTTCTTGCTGTCACTGAGGGGAAGAGAGTGTTGCGTATAACCAGTACGGTATCCCTGCAGCAGGAATGCAGCAAAAGCACTGGCACAACCCACGTTCCCTGCTTGCAGCAATATAAAGCAGTACTGATTAAGCAGCGTAATGGCAATGTGACACAGAAGCAAGAAACCACGTCTACGGGCTTGTCCACTGCCCCCAAGGAAATGCTGCACTCCCTGATGCTGCCGTGTCATGGGCAGAGTGTGTTATTTGTAGTAGTGCTATGATAGATGCTGGCCTGGCACTGATTTTTCTATGGATTCACTGTGCTGGGCTGGGAGTTTGGATGAATCAGGGTACAGGTCCACACTGGCCTCAACTGAAGAGCTGGCTTAAGTCAGTCCTGTCCTAACAGACATCCCCATTTTCTTAGCAATTCTGGTGGGTTTCAGTGGCTGCCTTTGAAACCAGATTTCTACAGACTAGAACATGCTAGGACTAACACCCAAAAAAGAAAATCCCACAGAGTTCTTGCTGACCTTGGTTGTTTAACCCATCCATCTGCCTGTGGCAGCTCTCCACAGTGAGGTCGGCACCACAGGAGCAATCAGTTGTGGGTGGAGAGGGAAAGAAAAATGGATGAGAAAGTGGATGTAAGGAGGAATAACTTTAACAGATCTACAACCAAGGGTACAGAAATAGTTGTGTCATAAAGGTGGATTTGCAGCAGAATAATGTCCCAGCCTGTGTAACCAATTGCTAGTGGCCGTTAGAGATGTGGGGGCAGGTTGTGTTTTGTGCTGCGGTGATTTTCTCACTTAATGCCTCTCTCTTCTACAGGCTGAAGTCAAATGGCAAATGTTGGCTTCATTTCAGTACAGCATGATACAAATACTATGGTGCTCCACCATCTTCCTCAGAAGGTCGTTGTTTGATGGATTCCCTTCTGGGATCCCCAGTGGCAGCTTCACTCTCTGCCACAGCTGAAAGCAGCCATGTCTGGCAGAGTGGATCATGCATGGAGTTAAATTCAGCTCAATTCTAGCTCTCTGCTCTTCCTACCTGAATGATCTGGATTTGCTGTTACTGGTGGTAGGGTCAGGGGAGGGACATGTGTAGCAACATTTTTATTTTCATGTTTCCTCCTTGTACCATTCTTTAGCCTACACTGTAGAAATTCATGCTTACTCATGTCTTCCTCTGGCAAACCTAAAAATATTTCCCTCCCTCCATTTCCAACACTATACCTTGTAGACCTGAAATGACCCCATAGGAGAAGGTCATAACAGCACAGTCTAATGGAGAAGAAAAATGGTAATGAGGTAATGTAACAAAAACCACTGTCTGAAAAAAACATCTCTGAACTACTCACCAATTGTTTGCTTGCTGTTGCAACTCGGGCTACTTGTCATCTAACTCCAGGGCTGAAAGGCATTTATTGGTGTAACCCTGTGAAATCCATGGAATTTTATCCCAGGGTGGCTGCAGTCTCAAGTGAGTGCCATGGATGATGGGCGCAGTCTCACATTTGTATGCCAGCTGCTGCACAGTTGCACATCCCCAGTGAAATCAGCACCAGTCCTGAGAGCCCAGAGTTGCTGCGCGCATTCACACCGAATCAGATTTGCCCCAGAGCTCCAAAATGGGCATCGTGGTATGAATTTATAACAGTGACAAATGGGAACCAGGGGTGGTTTCACAGCAGGATTATTATTTACTTCTTAAACAGAAATATCTTATTTTTACATGCATGGAAAATGCTGCACTACGGTAAATTTGGGAAGATCCTGTAAGATACTGTTCCAAGATGGAATAATGCCTTTCTTGATGCCTTAGGGCCACCATCATCATAAGCCACAGTTGCTGGATTTTGTCAGTTTAGTAATAATCTGGATCAGATCCCTTGCTCTGCCTTGCCCTGCAGCTGTAGAGATCATAGAATCACAGAATGGCAAGGGCTGGAAGGGACCTCTGAAGGTCATCTAGTCCAGCCCCCCTCCAGTGAGCGGGGATACCCTCAACTACACCAGGCTGCTCAGAGCCTTGTCCAATCTCAATGCTTGAGCTGAAATGAGATGCTTGAGCTGAAATGAAACGATGGGACAGTATGAAGCAGTGCAGGACAGGCATGGCTGTTTTGGTGGCAGAGCCAGCTTCCACCAATTTGAAGTGATCACAGAACTGTCATACAAGATAGGCAGTTGCTCATGTTCTCCACTGCTTATGGTCAAGGACACACCTACAACTATTTCACTGCTTAAACAAGTGGTTTCCTAAGCCTATTTTTGTAAAGTGAATAAAGAAAACTACTATGTCAAATAGCAAGAAATTGCAACCATCAACTCACAGTTGTGGGTTTTAGCATATATAGGTCGTAAGAGCATTGAATTTTCCATTCTTCTGGCTGGGTTTGTAAATGTGAATATGGAATAAATGACCCATTATCAACGTGTTCCCACAGAGCAAATTCAACAACAGTACAAGATGCAATCCACATGCAAATGTCTAATCCGTTATTCTGTGTTTTTGTTGGGTTTTTTTCTAGATAGCCTTCCTGTGGTGAAATAACCATTTTTAAGAAGTTGATGGCCACAATTTAACATGTCGAGGAGCACAGGCTCCCCTCCCCTTTCCCTGTGCTTGTGAACTGAGTTTTCAGGGATGGGGGTGTGTGTGTGTGTGTGTCATGCAGTGCTGGATATATTTTGCTTCACCTATGATATGCCTTAACTCACCAGAGTGTTTTGCATCTGGGTCAGCCGTATTTTTATCAAGCATTAACATGCATAAGGGTTTGCCAGTACTTAATAAAAATGCTACTGAAAACTGCATTCTTCCACCTCTCTATTGAAGCAGATTATATTGTGTTTGAACTGTGTTTGAACTGAAGGTACACTCATGTGAAAACTGTTATATTCATAACCCCCACCCAAGCAATAACAAAGAGCTCAGTTAATGAAAATCACTCAAAGGAAATCACTGCCCACTCCTTCCAAGATCAATTAGAAAGATTATTCCAGCATCCCTAATGCTGCCATGCTGCTGTTGCACTGTAAAGCAGCTCTCCCCTTTAGGATGCTAAGGTAGGGAGTCTGACAACAATGTGTAACAAACAGTGCTGGGAAAAAAGCATTCATGGTGCTGTCACTACCATAAATTCCTACAGCAAAGGGCAACACTTGTAAATAACAGTGCAACAGGGCAACAACAGTGTAAATACGTAAGGTCTCCCTGTGAGGTTCATGTTTAGATGAGCACAAGACCAGGTTTGAGGCCCAAAGCTGGATCAGAAAGTTTGAACCACCCTTTCAGACAAAGGCTGGCAAAACTCTTCCCCAGAGGGTTTCTGTCTTTGGAGGACACTTCAGCATGGCTTTCTAATGCTCAGTAGATCAAGGATCAGCTGGAAGATGACTGTTTCTCCAACTAGAGAAGTAAACATCCTTACTGGCAGTACACCATCTAATTCAGATGCTGTAACACCACAACAGGTGGAGTAGCTGCCAGAGAAGAAATAGTGTGTAAAGGAGGGAATCCAACAGTTTGCTCTGTGGTGATAGTGTGGACAAACCCTTGCCTGCTGGGACACAATGATGCTCCATTGGCTCTGGAGACGTGTGGCTGAGAGTTTGGCTTTGTTGTGGATATTCCTGTTTCTAAATGTGTTTGTTCTCCCCTCCTCTCTCCTCTCCTCCAGTGTCTCTGTTGACAGCAACAGTTTCTTTCAGAGATTTATTTTTCCCACTGCATCGGAAGGTGGGCCTGAGCTTTAATGATGAGGAGCTGAACACTGGAGTTTCTTAATTATTGGCAGAGTTCTTAAAAAGTAAGATTCTAGTACTTATCGATAACAAGAAACTGTCAGAACCGCTTTGAATATTGTTCTGCCAGAAATAGCCAATTTTTTAATTATATGAAAAATTGGTATTGCCAAAACATTTTTTTCTCATTGCAAAAAATGGACCAATTCTGCTAAGAGCATTAAAGATATAATTCATTGACTTATGCAAATGAGGAATGTTCATAATCATTTTGGTAAATATTTCATTTAGTGTAAATACAGATCCATTTTAAACTGCAAACATGCAAAGGCAGGTAAGGTTTATTTCAAACAGTTCACAACACAAAGAGCTGCTGCATTTTTCAAGTGAATCTTCCTTCTGCCCACATCTGGAGGCTGAAAGGGAAGAGAGAGAAGAGGGTGAACCTTTTTCTCCAATGGTCGTGACTAAGTCACTGAATAACTACTTTTTTTGCTCTGTACAGCAGTGTTTTAACATGCAGCGTGATTCACACGCTGCATTATGAAGGGAAAAGTGCCCCAACCCAAATAGCTAGGAAAAGAAAATAGAAATACTAATCTTAACTACCCCTGTGTTTAAATAAGAGGATTTGTGAAGCACAGCAGGAAAAACGGAGGTATTGGTTCCCTTTAAGCTAAACCCTCACTTTTTTCTCTCTAGCCATACAATTAATTGGCCTCACACATTGCAATGCCTTAGTTAGGTCATCTTAATTCCTTTGAAATATGTACTTCCCAAATCACAAAATGGTTGATTTACTGTAGATGCTTACGCATTGTTGGAGAGATGGGACATTTCCTATTTGACTTTGTAGCGTTCACTCAACACATACTTGAGCTTTCTTGTTCTGACTCAGGTGACTGCAGTCAGGAAATGTGGGTTTTAAACATGTTTTTGTCATGTCAGAAGAAGGAAGAACTTCCTCTAATTCCCTCCAGTGATAATTTTTATCTTTGACTTGCTTGCTGCTTGTGACTGCCTTTGTCCCAGGACGCTGCAAGAACCACTTCTGCTTGCAGAGGGCTAACGAGCACTTGGCTGCTGGAAACAGCTCTGAACAGCTTCATAGCTGTCCACAGCAGGTGAGTCCAACTCATCTGGAAGGGATTATAAATTAGAGGGATGCAGTAGTTAAGGGGCAGTAGGACTGCCCTTTGCCAACACCGTGAACTGCTGCACAACCATGCAGGGCTGCATGGGGACTGATTTTGGGGAGTTTGTGGCCCTCTTCACCATGCTAGATCTGTTTGTTCACACTCTTCGCTCCTTCCCTCACCCCAGTGTTTATTTCTGTGTGGCTATTCATAACCATCTCAATTCCTGCCTCAGGGAGGGGAATCTCCCTGTGTAGTGGGGATTGTGTCATTCCGTGACACAGCTTCCTCAGGGTCCTCCTCTCCCACCTAGGAAGCACATGAGAGTCCTGACCTTCAGTGTTTGTGATTAAAAGCTTACTGAAATCCTCTTCAATAAAACACTAGATTCACCACAAGCAACAGGTCAAAGTTCTTACTGAACATCTGAGACCCAAAGACCCCATGGAGATTTGCCCAAGGCCCAGTAGTTTGGTTTTCAGCCAATGACATCAACAACCAGAAGACAAAAGGTGGAGAAGGGGTTATTTGCTGCATAGTGTTTCCTTCAGTATTCTGCCATTTGTGTGTGTATTCAGCTTTATTTTCCATATTTTAGAACGTTTCCCTCAGCTAGGGCAGCTGCTGATTTCTCTTGCTGCTTTTCTAATGAGTCTCTTCTGGATTATCTCCGTATTCCCAGAGGGTTTGTACCTGCCTCTCCCAGGAGAGAAGCAGATGACTCTGTGCTCTTCAGGTGGGAGAGGAGCGTTTGCACAGCTAAGAATGCCTTTGTTTCTCATATCGGCATTGCTTACATGTGATTTGCTGCCCTCTGTTATCACCTAGGCACTTTAAGAGATATTGCTTGCCAGTATACACATTTACTGTTCGGGTTTTTTTGCTGAATGCATTACATTTTGCTAAGAAGTATAGTTACTTCTAAGAAGTATCCCATTATCCAAAGGCCTCCACAAAGCCAGAAAGAAGCCAGTATCCCACCTGCATGCCCCCTTGCAGAGCAGCTCATATATAGGGTATGGACTTTTCCCTCAACCAGAGTCGCTGTGCAGCATGGTACCAGGACTAACAGCCCAGCTTGTTAGCATCAAACTCCCAGAAAAGCTTAGAAAGTCAAATCCTGGAGTCAACAGGGACTTTTTACTGACAACTTCATAATACTCAGACCACCCCTCCCCTTCTCCAGCAGTGCAAGGTGGGGTCCTGCTGGCCTTATGCTTTGCTCAGCATCTTCAGTTCAGGGTTGAAATCAATCATTTGGCTTTAGATTCAGTTTTAGTCCTTCCTTGACATTGCCTGGAAAATCTTAGACTAGCAGATAGTGCCTACATGATTCATAACCCAGAAGAGGATATCTCAGCCACATCCTTCTATGGGAATGGGAGAGCATCACTGCTGCAGAGGACGCTTCCCTACCTCTCCCTGTGGGTACAAGAACCTGGGGAGCAGAAGGCACTGAGGGAATAGCCTTCACTCTACGAAATAAGACGACTATCCAGACTGCAGGCCCTTGGTTTGATCTGCTCCCTGCTGCCAGCAAAGCGTTGCAGGCTCTGCAGAGCCAGTGCTCTGCTCACAACTCCCAGCTCGGACCTGTTGCCTCTTTTCTTTCAACACCCTGTCTCATTTTGGTATATTACAGCTGGACTCCAGATGTACCATGCTGCAAGGTCTTGCTTTATTCCCTGAAGATGTACACAGCTTTTCTACTTTTTAAACACTAATAAAAGGGTTAACTTCATTATTTATCTGGTTGCTGTTTCCTCCCCGATGCACACGTGTCTGAGCAGGCACACATATATGGGCCAGGGTTGTTTTTCTCTTGTGCATGAGACAGCATCAACAGTGTCCTCACTTGCTGCTCCCATGAGGGGTTTAAGTAAGAAATTGCTCATTTAATTGAAGTTTTATTTAAGAGATAAACTTCAAAATGCTTTCTACTACCTGAATGTGATCAGCTGTGTTTTTCTACTGATTGGACCAGGATGAGGGAGAGCTAGAGGTGGAATAGTAGGACCTCAAAGGGAAATCACACAGTAAGAGGGGAAGGTCCACCAGGAAGATGTGTAGCAACAAAGGAATGAATGAGGCACTGGGAAGGCTGGGGTTGGAAGAGATTTTGGGACAGGGAGACAAAAGCTGCTCTGGGCTGGGGCAGAACACTGGTTTGGGCAGGACATACCAATCAAGGTGCTTTTTCATAAGTGGAAACAGATGCAGGGCCCTTTTCCTAGCAGGTAGCCTTAAGCTATACTCTCTGTGAGGGGCTGATGTGCAGCAGCTGAGTCTGCTTACCCCTGTGAGGTGGAGGTGGATGGCAGCAGTGTTCCTGGGGAACAGGAGCTCCTGGGGATTCTTCCTGCTGTGGCTGTAAGGTAAGGCCCTGCTTTGGCCAGGGATTTACTTTTTTTCTTTTGTCCTGAAAGATAAAGATGTGAGCAGGTCCCTTATTCCTGTTTGTGTAGGCATATCTGGGGGTTGCAGCTCTTTTGCTGCCCCACCAAGTATGAGGCAGTTGTCTGGTCAGAGAGCTGAGTGGAAACTTTTCTTATTAGGGCCTGTCTTGTTAGAAATGATGTGGTTTGCTTGTTTTCACCTTTCCTGCTGTACTGTGGAAGTGTAGTTAAGGGTGTAAGTGCAAGAGAAAGAACAAAGTGTTGGGTGGTTTTCAGGAATGTTCACTGCAGCACAGCCTTTAGCTGGTGGTCAACAGAATGACAAGATGAGGTCAGAAGCCTTGGTGCTGTTGATCTGTGGATTTTTGTCCAAGGGAAGATGTGACCTTTCTGCTGATATTCTTGCTTTTGGTGTCCTTCTCAACAGGAAGGACTGAGAGAGAGAAGATGCCAGAACGCATCTCAAATGTTTTCCCTGAGCTGTAAGGGCAGGGTGGAATCACTGTAGGTTTTTCTTCCAGCTAAATTAAATATCCTCTGTCTTAGATTGTAAAGCTACATTTATTTATTTATTTATTTTTGCCTTCTGTGTAAACCAGTACTGTTGAGTGAAATTGATGGAGTAATGAGAAATCTCCAGCTGCCATGTGGCCCTTGGCCTTTTCCTGACATATCCTCTCTGGTAGTGCCTCCAAGTGCTCTGTGTAGGGCCTGAGGACTTTGCTGTCCTCTGGTAACTACAAGAGGCAGCCTGGGTTAGTGTTCTTTCAAAGAACAGAGCAACAATTGTCTTTATTTGTGAAGATCTGAGAGTCAACTCCAACAGCTGGGATAAATAGGGGATTGTAAAAAGGAAGATCATGTGGATTTCTGAAATCTATCAAAGCATTTAATATATTTCTTAGCATACCTGGAGGATCACAGTCAAAAAGTAGGACATATTGAAAAACACAACAAAACAGAGTAGGAGAGGAACAAAATAATCTGTGGGGTTTTTTTTTAAGGGGCCTCTGCAGACACTGAATTCCTGATGAGCATGCTTTCAGCACTACCAGAGCCATCTGAACCGCATAAGCACTTTTTGGGGAGCATTTATCTCGTGTATCATTTACGGATCTGTCTTGTGGCTGGAGCGTGGGGTAGAAAGAGTAAGTTCTCTAGGAGTGTTTACAGAAAAGTTAAGTTGTTCACACTTGTATGTGCTTTGGTCAAAATTGAGCTATGCAGCATGCAAAATTGTGACTTGGGTGCCACTGAAGATGCATGAATATCCATCAGGAAAAAAAAATCAAATAAAATAACACTCACATGAATAACAACTTTTTTGCAGAAACACATCTTTTTGGGCTGCATACACAGTAAGATGCTCTGGGCTCCCAGCATGACCTGGCCCCAGCTCCCCCATGTTTTGTACCTGTTTGTCTTTTGTCTATCATGTTTAGTTGTTTATCTTCAACATCAGTTTTGATAAGGCCTGACAACTTACACACAAACAACACAGCTTCCTACCCTAATTTTCTTAACTGATCTCAAATAGGAGATTAACACTCTTTAAAAGTGATAATACTTTAACCCTGTTAATTTTGAGAGAGCAGAAACCCATTACTTAGAATTTGCCTGATGCATTTAGTAATGCCTTGGAGCGGTTCTGGATTTTCAGTAAGTCTATATGCAGACCCTTTCCCCCCAACTTGTGTCTGTAGGAAGCCTCTTTGTACTCCTGACTATGTCCCTGCCCTAACTCTAACCTAGTCTCTTCTTCACAACTTTTAGCAGACTCTGGTTTCAGTTCTGTGCTAGTTTTCTGTGCCTTCCCAGAACTTTGACTGTGGCATCAGGATACAAAAATGGAAAAAACTGGCTAAACTGATTTGCATGAACATCTCTCAGTCTGCTTTCTATAACTATCATAGGGTTACTGCAACCTGTTACAGGTGACTATAAAACCCATAGCCTTAGTGATCATCAGTAGTCTTTACCATAGGGAACAGGAGTTCTGCAAGTCCCATCTCAGTAATTGCCTCCACGTTGGTTTGGCAGATCAGAAAAAACCTGACAAGAGGCTGAATATTTCTGTTGCTGTCCCCCTCACAGTTAAAAGGAGAGGTAGCTTGTACTTTTAGTTGTTCCTTTGATTGTACCAAGTCAACCAACTACTGCAATAACAACAACAAAAAAAAGTCATTTCTCACATAGCTATGGTGCACCCTAGAAAGGATGCCCAGGAAGATGACCCAGACTCACTACCTATCAAAGTCAAGCTCCCTGGCAGGCTGCTCATGGATTTCAGAAATCATCTAAAAGCACAGTCTGTACCTGAGATTATCAAAAGTGATGTTAACAGCAAAGCTGACATTTCTCTTGTCTTAGAAAATCACTTGTGAGGCTTTTGCGTTTCATTGGAGTCCTCTCAGTGGTTCAGAAAAAATAAAAATAAATTTAGAGGGGAAAATAACAAGTAGGTGCAGTAGAAGAAAAATATTTCACCCCATAAGGACTTGGTGTGTGTGTGTGCTACCTGTGAATGGATAAATCACCTCTCTTTGATTAATCTTGGGTGTCTAAATGACATGATCAGTACATGGTTAATTCTCAATAACCACACACAGTGAAAGCCTTATATTCCAGCTGGGTCAAAAGCAGCCAAGAATGACAAGGCAGCAGTGCTGGTGATAACCAGTGAGCTGGCAGACTTCACTGGGTGTGAGGCCATGTTCACAAAAGCCAACTGGACACAGACTCCAAAAAGACTCAGCACTGTCTCCTGCAAAACCAAATGGGACACGGCAGCCACTGAAAAGATGTTCAAGTACTCTGGGATGTAACGGACATTAAAAAAAAAAAGAAAAAAATTTGTAGATTTGTAAGAAGACACCAAAAGTTATGTCTCCAGTGTCAGAAATATTGGGAAACCTGCAATCGAAGAAAACTCCCTTGGGTTTTCTCTCTTTTATAAATTCTGACCTTTGGCTCAGCTGCCCAGACGCTGTTTGGATTTTACACTGGTTTACCTCATTATTGGATGAAGCTTGGCAGTTTCAGCTGAGTTTCTGCGTTCAATCAAATCATCATATATATGAACTCAGAAACTTACCATGAAACACCTACCGGGAATTCACATTGCGTCCCAAAACCCAATAAAAAAATCCTTGGGAGAAGTGTTGAAGTGGCATCTTGTATGGGTGCCCAGAGGGAACTTAAGTATCTTGATGCTTCTGACCTGGCTCAGCTATTGCATCTCTGTCCTTATGTCTGTCTGGTTTTCGGCCGCCCGCATCATTGCAGTGATTGCTGCCTGCTCCAAACTGCTCTGTGAAGTTCCTTACCTTGCACTAAGCTTGATCCACTTTTTCCTAAGCTGTGCAATAATTTACTCTCCTGAGGAAAGGCTACATGAGTAGCCTTGCATTCATGTATAAAACTTACCTTTCCCTGAGCACTTGTTCTTCTGTGCTGATGTGTGCAAGTAACACAGCAGGATGTTTACACCACCCCACCCCCAGAGCCTCCTGCCTCCGTTTTTCTGTAGCATCCTTTCTCTGGCTCAGACAAACCTGCCTCACTTTTCCTGTCTTTGGTTTCTTCCTGCCATACTGATGCGTGCAGGTTATCTGAAGACTCACGGTAAAGGGAAAAGGTGAAAATATGGTAAATTGCCACAACTTGTGATTGGAGTTTTTGAGGACCATGCCTCACTGGCTGTAGTTTGTCAGCAAGCAGTGGCTATTTAAATTGTACTGTTTGTTATTTGGATGTTCCTACAGAAGCCTTTAGTCATCTGGTTTTTTTAAATAAATTGGAAAATATCTCTGGGTCAAATATTGCCTTTGCATTTGGACTCTGTTATGGTGATAAAGCATTTCAATATTTGCATTGCTTGCTTGTAGCTAATGCTACGCCCCTGGAGGTTCTTTTAGTGGAAAGAACGCTTTCTGTACAGGAGCCATATGTGTAGAGAAGATAAGATTTTCAATTGCATATTTAAAAAAAATACATAGGTCAAATGAACATCTGGTCCGACTCCTGTTCACAGGGAGCTTCCTTATGGACAGGCTTGGCTCTGAATATTTGTGGAAGCATGGCACCAGTTACAGCACTGGTGACTGGACTGTTATTAAACAATTAGTAGCAAATAGCCTAGATGAGAGACAAGCAGCATAGGAAAAGCCTTGAAAGATTAATACAGTGTGATTTTTCTGGGTTTACCTTTTTACTGGGCTTCTGTGCCTGAAAGAATAAACTTTGAAGCTGGTGCAAGTTTCCCTGGAAGATTTAGACAAGCTGCTGACTTTTAATTTGGACAAGTACACCGCAAAGTTACTGTCACGCTGTTCTCATCCCTGGTCTTCACGCTTGGAGCCAGGTAATTTAGGGTTCCCATTCATAAAAGGACTCTGGCACCTTTCATGGAGATGATGGCAGTGCTGCCTGCCACCTCGGGACTGGGACCTGGGGTTGGGGTGGCCGCAGGCACCAGCTTGGCACAGGGCCCTGGGGCACTGCAGCATCTCCCACCTGAGCGCAGGAGATAACGCAGGGCTGTGACCTTGGGAAGGTCAAGGCGAGATCTGCTTGTGGTCTGGATCTGGTATAACTGTGTCTGCCATTTGGATTGCCCTGTCTTAAAATTACTATTCCACATGTCATTGGTCAAGGGGGTTAATAGACTTAGAGGGATTTTCTGAGCAGGAACTTACTGACTTCTGAATCACCTGAGCATCTCTAAGAGCTGAGTGCCAGAGTGGCCAGAGATGGCTGAGCTGCCCGTGGATGCACCAGTTAGCACAGTGATTCATAACGCAAAAGCCCTATGAATATTTGAGATTGTGTGTGATGATAAGCGTTTGGATGAAGTTTTCAGTCCACTTCATGAATTTGAATGGCCCATGAAAAAGAAGTGGAAACCAGAGGTCCAGCTCTCTAGGAGAGTGTCTGGAAATTGTGACATCAAGGTTGCTAGAGGACAGATTTATGTGTTTTCATCATATGCCTCATTTCTCTTCTGCTTCTCCTTAGCCAGCTCAATTTCTGAGATCCTTCTGATTTAGGATATAGTTTGTGCATTCTCCTCCCAGTCACTCCCTTGCTGAAAGTGATGGTTTTTTGAGACCACACCTGAGAACACAAGTCCATCAGAAATTTCAGCGAGAGGGGCTTCTTGGGAAAGTAGTAGCTCTGAGTTTTGTACATCTGCCTCCTTATGAATGCACATTTTTATGTGTATAAAAAGGCAGTGCTTCGCTGGAGAGGTGTTCTTGTAGGTATCTGGCTTCTCTGAGCTCCATGCTCTGAAATGGGCAGGATGAAAACTTAGCCCCTTTCAAGTCAATGAGAGTCTCGCTGTTAACTCCTTATTTCTATTTTATTTCCACTGGCCTCTCTCCAGGCCAGCAGGATGGTGGTGTGTTTATGGCACCTACTCCAAGATCTGTTTCTCTGCTTTTTTTTCCACCTCAGGACATTAAATGCACTGATGTTGCTCCTCATTTTCACTAATGAGAACAGATAGCTGTATATTGATTTATTTATTACTTTTAATAAACTCAGGAAATCAGTGGTACAAGTTAATCGAGCTATGCAGTGGTCAAGGAATATTAAATACCCCAGGCACAGTGAGCAAGTGCTGAATAAACTTTTTTGGTAAGAGGCTGGTGAAATTTAGCCTTAATTACTGGGCTGAAGAGGTTGCTGTGTACACCCTGGTGCTCTGTGCAGCTCCTGTCCCCAGTGGTTGAGAATGGAATCCCTTGAGAGGGGTTCTCAGCCTGACTAGAGACAGGCCTAGATGAGACAATAATAAATGCTAGAGAGGGATGTTTCTGCAGCCTCCTTGTTTGCTTGTGCCTCAAGTCCCTAAACTGAGGTGCTTATCTTGCTCTGTTTGGGTTCTTCTTCCCATCCTGAGTGTTGGGCCACTACTCTTCTGGCATCAGAGGAGGAGGCAAAAGTGCTCCTCTTGGTTGCACTTACTGCTGTGGTCTGAACTGCAGCCAGGGGTGGCAAAGAGCAGCGAACAAGTCCCTGTGTGCCTGATAATAGCTGTGGTGTGATCTGGTGAAGGTGTAATGGGATTGCTGGTGTTCACCTCCACGTGCCAGGGCTGCGAGAGAGACTCCTCGGGCAGAATATCTCGGGTAGGAGGAAGGTCCTGACCTGCCCTGTCAGGATGCTAGCATCCTGAAGCGAGAGCAAAACACAGGGTACATAAGGCATTTGCTCCAAAGGTTGGTTCGTTGAGGGTAGTTTTGAAGATGGTCCCTCTGAACTCAAGCACTCAAACTTCCCCCTCACCAGCCTGGGCTGTTGTTATACAGAAAGGGGCAATGGAAGAGGTGTGTGTTAAGAGGCGGCTGCCAGGCACTGGGCTCATCCCTCACACTGATTTGAGAAATAATGTATGTTATGGAAACTTCTTCCGTGATTCATTTTCAGTTAATGGGTAAAAAGAGCTGGCACAGCTTGAAAAGTGCAGCGCGTGTAGTTTGGGAAAGTCTCATGTCACAGTGGGAAGAGTTAAACTGCACTTAGTTAGTCTTGTTAATCTGATTTATTGTAAGCAAAGGCACTCAAAGCAAAGCAGCAGTCCCTTAGATTTTTGTAAGATATCTGACAACTGTTTTGCAGAGGCATCTGATAACATTTAAGAATATTTAAAAAGCATATATAATTGCCTCCTAGGAGAGGAGTTTGTGCCGTGGAAGTCAAGAGAGTAGAAAGTGACAGATTTGATGAATAACACCAAAGAAGAGCTGAAGTCTCAGAAACAATATTATGAAAGTGTGATGTCTAAAGAATATTTTCACACTGGTGAAATATTTCACAAATATTTAGGGAGTAAATCGCTTGTTTTCAAGTGGAGAGAACATTTATCCAGCAAGATACACTTTGAGTAGGGAATGCTGGACCCTGCCTCCCAGTTTTTGTGTCTTAGAATTCAGTGGGCAGGCGAGTAGATCAGGTCATAATATTAAAGATAGAGGAGAAGATTTGGATGCTGGAAGTTTTTTTTTAAATTATTTTTAAGTTTCCTTGGTCCTAAAATTTGGCATAAATTTCATTTGACATTAAATAATGTTGTGATGAGGATACTAAAAAATGTGTGTGTGTATATATATATATATATATCCTGGAAGGATAATGCATAAGAAATTTCTCCAGGACGGGAAGAAACAGGGTGTTATTGTGCATGTATCAGTGGGATGCAGTTGCTGTGCTCTGGCCTGTTACAGTCTCATTTTGGGGCACTGAGCATTGCTGGAGAGATGAGGATTTAGAAATCCTGTGCAGTCTGTCCCAGCACAGACAAACCCAGTGTGTCATTAAGTCATTAAAGTCAAGTACTTTTAGCTCCAAGTATCACACTATTCTGTCTCTTTTCATATTTTTTGTTTTTCTGATTTTAATCCTAGCAGGGATGTCCCAGCACCCAGGCAGCCTCCCTTCCCTCTCAGCTCCCTCCCTCCCTGCCCTGGGTCGGGGCAGGGTGATTCAGGAAGCTTTCCACACATCAGCACGGGGAGCTTTGCTCACGGTGTCCCAGCCTTTAGACAGGAGAATTCATTATGGAGGTTTGGCTCACTGTTTTTTTACACACTGTAGTAGCACCTGTGAAGGGCTACCATGGAGAACAAACCTTCCCTCCCCAGCTCTTTATTTTTGGAGATGTGTGCAGGGATTCAGTGGAGATGCTAAGGCTGGCAGGAGGTGGCAGGGCAGTCGCAGGTGGCTCTCACAAAACATCTGCTACCTCAGCCCGTGGGGAAGTTTTGCAAAAGGGTAGTACAGCACCTGTAAGGCACTGCTCTGGAGAAGTGCAACCATGGCCTCTGTATCTAGCTACTTGTTTTTCTTGTCAAGAGAAAAACAAGGGAGATGTGCGCAGGATCCTGCCCTGGGACATAGCAGACAGTGAGCAAATCCCCTTGGTGCAACC
>WUAM01000431.1:109451913-109499210 GCA_024336885.1 Actenoides hombroni | reverse complement strand
ATTACCATCAGGGGGGTTGGGTTCGATACTGGTCTTGTATATATTTGTATATATTCCATTTTTATAATTATTAATTTAATTTTCATTAAAGCTGTTCTAGTTTCCTTTTCTAATCATTCAGTCTCTCTCCCTTATTCCTTTTCTCTTCCCCTTTGGGGAGGGAGAGGGGTTAACAGAGAGCGTCTGTTATAGGTCTAAGGGGCTGCCCTGACCCTAAACCGCGACAGCGTTGTTGGCAGTGTTTTGCTTATTTGCTGAATTTACCTTGCACTTCTCTTTGCACTTAACAACTCCTCCTGTGGTTATTGGAAGTCCTATATGCCGCCCATCGGTCTGTTTGTACCTTGCTTGCTGCAGCTGCCCCACTTTGGGTTTTGCATGGCAGTTCATCTGCTTTGCCTGCCAAGAAGTCCAAAACTGATGATGGCATCGATGCTATAAACTTTCTGGCATTACTGTGGACAAATGGCTGCTGTCTGGAAACAGGCGAGGGGAACACATTGGGCTGCCTCAGGAGCGACCAGAGATGTATACTTGACATCTCTGTCTGCTTCTCTGTTCTGAGAGGGCAGAGCCTCCAGGTTGCCCAGCACATCCTCCAGCTCCATGGGGCAGCTGGACCATCTGCTGCCCATGAGGGAAGGAGCTACACCTCTGTTTTCTGCAGAGAAAGCAATTACTGGGGTAGAGGGGAGATTGTTTTTCCCTCCACGACCTGCTATCTGAGGTGTGGGTGGCAGGATAACGATGCACCCCACAGTACGGCCCAAATTCCATGCTCACTGAGCACTCCTACCAATGAATATAATGAGGTGGTTTATTTTCAGGGAGTTGGCACAAAAGGAGCCTGTGAAATTTCACTTAGCAATCAGCATTTGGTTTTGGCCGTGGCTGTTACCATAGCAGATGAGGTTTATATGACCCCAAGACCATCCATCTTCTTGAACAGAGGAGATGCTGTGAACACAGGGTGAAGTAACTGGGTTTTTTCCATTATTTTGCCATGGTCCCAGCTGCTCACCAATGGCGTGCTCTCTCATTTCATTCGATTTGGAGCCAACTGCTTCTCATCTGGATCTTATTTCACCTGGAGAATGGCAGTTCCTGGGTAAATGCGTGTTACTTGTGGGTCTGAGGAGAAGAGAGGAGCACTCTGAGGTCAGCAGAATGCTGGAAACCTGTGGTGTTTTACAAATTTTCCTTTAAACTGACAAACGACTCATGCAGGTCTTGTCACTGTTGTAGGTTGTAAATATATTGTATGTCTGGTTTGGTTTTAGCCTGCCAGTGATGCTGATTTGGGATTGGAATAATGGTAGTTTTCTGGTCACTGGACTTGCTTGTGTGCCTGTGTCTGAAGAGTCCATTAACAAGTTAAAATAGGTAGTCCTAAATGATTTATGGGAATGAGCTGCTGCTTTGATGGTCTTCCCATTTGGAGAGAAGTCATGGGGCAGTATGACTGAGTGTTACAAAATCGCATACCCAGAGGCTGTAGTGAACTCGGGATTGTTGTTCACCTCATCCTGCAACACAAGGGACAAGCTGTCATGGGAGGTGGGTCCCAGCAAGGTGCCTTTCATGCTTTTGTGACCAGGAGTAGCAGTGTGGTGCTTGGCTGCGTGGGCGCAGGCACCAAAGCTTGGTTGGGAGCGGGAAAGAAATAGCCTACACCATCAGCCAAGCAGTAACTTCCCAAGCTGGCCAGTACAGGCCCAGCTGGGAGTACTGGGCCAGCAGCCAACCAAACCAGTACGGTTTGTACTGTGTGGATATGGAACAAACTCAGACCACAGATCTTTAGGAGGGGAGCCTCGAAACTTTGCTGTGCTCATGTGAAAATCAGTTCTGCGGGCCAAACATATGCAAACATAACAACTTTATTAATTAGGTGGGGGGGTGCCATACCTGAAAGGGTATGTGATGGGAATGCAAGCCGAGAGTTTTCACTGTGGATGTGTGTGGCAGTTCTGTGCCAACATATCCAGTGATCAATGCTCATAAAGCCAGCCTTGAATCTGTTCTTAATTTCACAGCTTAGGCAGCCAAAGAGACCACTGGTTTGATGTGCATAGACAACCAAAGAGAACGCTGGAGTAACGTGCCACCAGCACCACGTTATTGCTAGTGGATGAATTCCACTAGCAGGCAGCAGCACTGTTACTTCAACGAGAAAAAAACCCAACCTACAGCTTCAGGGTGATGATGTGTCACACAGCTATCCTGCTTTAATATTCACTCCCTCAATTGCTCTCTTGGATGTGTTAATTCCACATGCCTTTGTCTGCTGTTCTGCTTTCCTTTCACAAAGCCAGGAAAGAATAAATAGCAGTGTAATGCAGTGTGTGACAGTATAAATGCCCTCCAAAGAACAACTGCTGAGACTGTTGACACGAGAGTTTGTAAGAGAAACAAAAGAAAATATGCTGATTCTGCTGGTTTGCTGCCTAACTTGTGCTATGCCTGACTAAATGTTATGTCAGAGCTCCCTTGCTCACTGTTTTCCAATGCTTCACTGAGGAGTAAGTGTCATTAAGCTATGTTGTTAAATCTCAGCTTGCAAGGTAGGACGAATCAGCTCTCTTCTTTCTACCAACTGCCTGTCTAAACACACTTTCATGAAGTACAGACGTTAGATGAGAAATCTTGCTTTGTTTCACAATATTCTGTAATTTGTAAGAGGAGGAAGGAGATACACAAAACACCCCTGACTGCAGCAGAGGTACCACCACCCACTCGCTTCTCAGTTCTGCTCAGCATTGCCCTGGAGGATGGGGTAAGGGGAAGCTGTTTGTTGGAGTCAGCAGGGGAGCTGGAACCTTGCCTGGTGAGAACTGGGCTGGGACCACAGAAGTGAGGTTCACAGCCAGGTCAAAATCCAAAAGGAGATTGGTTTCAGAAAAGAATATAAAAATACTTGATGTTTATGAGGGATGTAAGGCGGGAGATCTGTACCATCCCAGCCACCATCATCAAATGGAAGAAGTGGAGGTATAGGAAAGTGTTTAAATCAAGGTCACAGAGTGGGCTGGAACTGAGACCAAACTTGGAGCTCAGGCCTAAGCACGGCTTGCTAAGACAAAGCAAGGGTGCTCCCTAATTCCTTAAATACACAAGGAGTCTATAATCTTATAGGGCCCCCTTCTCATCTGCCCCACTCCAGGTGACTTGTTCTCCCAGACTGTTGCAGTTCTCACTCACGTTGCATTGCAGAGGAAGATTAGCAGTGCCCTGAGAGCTGAGTCCCAGGTGACCCTTGTTGAAAGGAGGGAGCAGCAGTAGGAGACGGGCTGTGGAAAGGATAACATATTAATCCACTTTAGAAGTGCGCTCTCACGATGACCATAAGACTCCTATCTTTATTTTGGCTCTGGCAACAGTTCCAATGATGGTAATGAGTAACAGTATATTAAATCAGAAGAAATTTCATTGCAATTAATAACAGGAGATTAATAAAGTTGCCTGAAGCAAGGAGCTTAAGGTGGTGGGTGGCCCATGCTTTCATCTCTGGTGACTGCCAGTGCCATTGCATGCAGGGGTCTCCGTGGAGGCCTGTCCCCTGAGGGGCTGCAGGGAGCTGCAATGAACAGAAGATGTTTCTAAGGCACTGTGCATCTGCCCACGGGGAGGGTGACTGCCTGCCACCATGAGCAACAGTCATTCAAGGTCAGCGACCCATCTCAGGAGCCACCTTTCCTATTTCAGATAGGTGTTTGCTTACGACCCAGGGTCTCTCCTCTCCATTATATATTTTTATCTTCCCACCTAATTATCTAAGGCTCTAAAATGTGGAACAAGGCTTAACTCAAGAGATAGTGATGATAATAACAACAGAATTTATCCAATAATATCCCGTGGTGGGAAGTGCTGTGCTGAGCTTTAGTGCTTATTGATATTGGTTTCCCTCACGTATCAATCTGGGAACTTACCAGGGTGAAAAAGCATTTGGTCGATAATCTCCACTTAAAACTACCATGGAGCAGCACGTTAATTGGATGCAGCCAGTTGGACCGGGAGGGTTTGGCAGAGCTAAATAGAGGGTCTGGGCTGGCAATCTGTTTCCAAAGCAGAGCAGCACAAAGTGGCAAAAACATCAGAAAAGTCAACCTGACTCTGAAAATTTACTGCCAAAAGGTTTCAGGTACTTGGCACGGGGTAGATGCTGAGCTTTTGTACTCTGGCTCCCCAGGAGGGTGTATCCAGTGGCATCTTTGCCTTTCTTAGAGTGGGATTCTGCAGAAGTTTCATGTTAGGTCAGGTGAATCCAGAACAAAGTGCTTAATGGCAATGTGTTGTAAACTTCAAGTAACCCTGCAAGTAAGGCAGAGCTTTACTGCCCTGGGGCAGTATTATCACAGCCTCTGACTAGGAAAGGAAATTATTTATTCCAGCCCTTGGAGCAGCTACTTTCCCTCAAACTGGTTGTTCTTGGGGAAGAAAGGGAGTGGTCCCTGTGCTTAGAAGTGGGTTAAGGTTTAATGCCTATGTGGTCCATCTAGAGATTATCTTTGGCTGGGGAGGATTCTTGATCAGCCCTAAAATAGACCAATACAATCTTATTCACAACAGGCTTCTAAAGTCCCTGTGACAGCTGAATTAATTGCACAAAGCTACTCACAACAGCAGCACCTGCACATGTAAAACTGGCTGGCAATTCCAGTTAACAGCATCTGGCAGTTTCCATAGAAGTGTCAACAACCCATGCAAAGGTTATTGGAATTAAAGGGAATTACAGAACTGCTTTTAAAAACTTAATAAGCTCGTGAACTCAGAAGATTGGATACACAGGCTCTGATTTTTAAAGCTGTTCTTGTGCATCCTTCTTGGTTGTTTCTTTGTCCATCTGTGAATGTCAAGCACTGAAATAAAGCTCTTGGCAAACTTTGCTCGAAGAAAATAGTGGAAAGAACATTGTTCACAAGCTCACTAGGAAGAGAAGCAAGTCCTTTGAGAGGAAAAAGGGTAGCATTGGGTATGGCTGATGCAAAAGTCCAGATTGCTGCCAGTCATAGGAATTTTGTCACGAATTTCAGGGACTTGACAAACATTTAATTTATGAAGTCTGCATATAAATGAAGTGAAACACAGCATCAAAACCACAACGTATTCAATAGATTTTGTTGGACTTCGGTTCAGGCCTTGGACAAGAAGCCTAACACCCCCAAAATCAATGGGATTTTTTTCTGATAATGTCAGCAGGATTTCATCTACTGGCTCTGAAATGGATCCTGTAAACTTTCTATCAGCCAAGCTGGTTTTAGTGACAGTTATCCCTTTCCCTTCATCAGGACAACAGATGTGACTTAAGGGCTACTCAGGGATGGAAAAATTTTCCAAATCCTCTCATGTTCTTCCAGGCAAGGTTTCATCATTCCTGTCTCTGACCACTGAGTACTCATCATGTGCACTGCAATACCTGCAGAGGAACTGTTGATGCTTCTGGGTAAATCAAGTCACTGGAGATTTACCAGCAAGATAAATATGAAAAGCCTCCTTTCTAATATGATGACAATGATATAGCCTCATACCTGTGCATCTCACCTCTAAGCCAGCATCACAAAAGCTCTCCTGATTACTGCAAAACCAGACTGAATTACATACAGGGCATTCATTGGCTTGATGCACGTGCAAGCTAAAACCAATGTCATACATGAAAATTCTTAAAAACTGCAAAGCTTTCTTGATTAGAAGCAGAAGAGATACAAAAGATACAAGTTCCTCAGTGAGTTGCTCCCTGGTAATGAAGGAGTGCATGTTCAGCCACTTCCCCATCAGCTCATCAATCTCTCATATCTGAGGCTGCCATCCTAAGTTTTATCTATTTTTTTATGTCAAACAAAGAACAGATTTATGAGTAAACGGGCAAAAAATAAGTAAAAGGAATGGAAATAAATTGCCATCCTTCATTTGGCCACTCCCCAGGTCCTTCATGCAGACATGAAATATGCCAGTGTAAAATCTTTGTTGCTTTACATTCTTGCTTCAGGAAATAGCTTGGGAACATTCACTTTAGTGTTTCTCTTTGTAAACTGAATAACTGAAACTTAAATTAGTACTTCTGATAGAGGCTGCACACAATGAAATGCAGCCTTCCTGGCTTGGGGAAGGAATGTCTTTTTCAACTGGGCAACAGCAAAATAGTTAAGTGAAGGGAGAGGACCACTGGCTGCTGATTTCCACCTACACTTTGATGCTCCTGTGCTGTGTAGCTTTGGGCACATAATTTAACTTTCCCATCCTCCTTTCTTCTTTTGTAAAGATGCAGGATGAGTACCTGCCTTCCCTGCCACTCTCTGCTCCTAGGGGTTTTGTACATAATAATAGAAATGTTCAATTTTTTAGAAAAATGAGTTAAAGACCCAGGCAGTATTGCTCTCCTTTAAGCACTGAGTTATGTGTCCCATCAAGCGTAGTTCTGGGCAACAAGGTGAATAAAGTAGCAATGTCATATTGCTTGGATACCTGATAACTGTGCCATTTGTAAAGTTTGCCCAGTATTAGCAGAGAGAGAGGAAGAAAGGCAAAAAGTTTGGTATGTCTGCAATTCATGCTTTGCTGCTTTCATTGCAAACGCTTCCCAAAGCAAGTCTAGCTGGCCTTGGATACTGGGTGGGGGGGAAGAGATAAATCTCTTGCTTCTCTTTGAAACATGCTCCTTCCCTCTGGAAAATGAATGTTAAAGATGAACATTTGGAATGTGCCTGTAATCTGTGCCTTTCCTCTCACCAACTGGTAGTCACAGGCAGCTAATAGGAGCAGCAGTCCACAAAGAAAAACTATGTACATGACTGACAGCAGTTCAGCAATTATTTTTTAAATTTTTTTTTATTACAACTCTGAAAAATTAAAAAAGTCATCACTGTGTAACATTGCCAGATTCTCTGATCTCCACAAAAACATAAACTGTATCCATAATGTTAGAGAACACTTCTCATTTGCAAAAATTTGCATTCCTAAGATGTGCATTAGAAAGGCAGAATTATTCACAGAAGCTGGCATTCAGAGCATGCAGTGCTGCCCAATGCAAGCACACACTCACAAATGCTATATTCCTAAAGGAGCAGAATAAAAATAAGGTGAGAAAACAGTTTCCAGAGCCTTATGGGGAAAGTTTCAAGGATGCTACAATACTAACAGAGTTGGAGGGTGGGGTGGCTGTAGAGCGGCTGCTTTGGGCCACGGGAAGATGTTAGTGCTGGAGCCATGGTCAGCACTGGGGCTTTGCTGCCTGCTGGGTAACTGCTGGCTGCTGTGTGATCTGGAGCCCAGGCTGTTTAAGAAAATGAACCCATAAGGACCAGGTCATCCAGGCTCAGCCTGGCAGTGACACGAGGACACTTAGGTGTCATTGTCATCTTCTGTCCATAAGTGATGCTCAGAAATCCTATGACTCTGCTGTCCCTAGAGCAGAGAGAGGAGACTGTTGTGATCCTGGCTGGCTTAAGAAGAATTAGGCATTTTGCTTTAGCTACCTCAGTGGAAACTTTTTGCCTCTGCTTTTGTATGTAAGGGTTGAGGAACATTTCCACTGGGCTGGTTCAGTGCATTCTTTCTGCTCTCAGGTTTTGAGGCTGTTATGACATTGGGGCACTAAGCTGGATTCCTGTAGGCTGCTTGACGTGCCTCCTGGCAAAAAAATCAGTTTTCCAGCTGCACTGCTACAAAATGTGTGTTTGGTTTTTTTAAGCTGAGGCTAATAAATGCAAAGCAGATGGGGAGGTGTCCTCTTCACCTTAGAGAGGCAATTCTACCAGCTGCTGACATGCATAGCAGGTCACAGCTTGAGCAGAAAAGCTGATGTCCTCTTGCACCTTTTGGGCTTGGTGAGCGAGAAGGACAAACATCTCTTTTACTTTATTTATTTGTGGATAACATTTTAGGGATTAAAAAAAGTGCAAATAACTGAAATGAACTTCAGCTATTCCATTCCCAAGGCAGAAACAAACTAATTTTGCTTACAGGCTCAGGCTGTTTGTTTTCTTTTTTTCCTCTCCATTTCCAGCACAGACAACAATTTTTAAAGAAACTTCTTGAAGCAAAGGTTTTAATGAGTTCTCAACACCATATCACATCTCTTGGATGTGCATCATTTGAACCATATTTCTAGAGGTAATTTTTCAAAGTGGTACACAGCACTTTATCTGCATGAATGCCTCTGTGTGAATGATTCATACATCTAAACTTTGGATATACGAATGGGGTTCAGGCAGTTGAACAAGAAAGTATAATTTTTTTTTTTTTTTTTTTTTTTCCCCACGGCTTATCCAGGGAAGGTCAGAGTTATTTGCTCATCCTCCCCTGAGGCAAAGAAATCTTAAACCATCTCAGTCTGCACAGTGCTGTGTCCTACAGCACATGGCAGACTGGGAGGTTGCACCCCACATCTCTCATCTGTCCTGCAGTGAGAGATGCTCTAGGACTGCATAGCATACGTGCAGTACATTGACCTGCCTGATGAGTCTGTGACCAGCCAGATTCCCATCTTGCACCCTGCCCAAGGACAGTGGTGCTGCTTTGGAGGCATTCATTAAATTGTTGCTCTGCAGGAGGATATCAGAGAGGCTGTGGATGGAGATCTACTCTTCCCTGTGCCTTCATCCCCCTTGCATCTGGACTATGCCCATAAACTGGAGTTTACTCTGACAGCTCCCAGCAAAAGAGAAACCTAGGAGAGCACGGGAGAGTTTCATTCACCGATGTCATAATGTCTTAAAAGAAAATAGCTCTCTTGTCCTGGAAATGGATACATTAAATAACTCTCCAATGTTCTCAGTTGACTGTTCAGCCCAAGCATTTAAAACAACTAGGGAAGCCATCTGATTTTACTGTGTCAGTAACGATGCCGCAGCTTTGAGAAATTAATTTCTTCCCCGCTGCATGCTCTGTTTGAGAAATGATATCACATTGTGAGATACTGCACCAAGCTACGCTGATCACATTGCATAACAGGATGCTGGCTAATGATCCAAGATAATAGAAGGCAAAAGCTGAATACATTTTTAAAAATCATCACATGATACAAAATAATGCCAGTACTTGGTACTGTGCAGGAGAGATGAAACTCTTCTAAATGTGCTGCCCAGATGCTCCATCAGAAAGAATACATTTTCATAATCTAAACTGGAATTATCCACTTCATCTTTTTTTTTTTTTTCAACAAGGGAATCTATGAAACACCTTAGGCAGGATGCTCAGCAGGTATAAATCAGCAGTGCTCAACTGGAGTCAATGGATCATTATTTCCTACTGCTGGAAGAGGAAACTAAGAATAGATGCAGTCAGCAGTTAAAAGTTCTCTAGTCCCAAGCAAGTGCTTGCAACATCGGCATCATTAACATCAAGCAAAAACCTTCCCTCATTGTAGATTAATAGCAATATCCCCATCAAAGCTTCAGAATACCTACAGCAGGGACCCTGGGTGAAATCCAGCCAGCATCACTTAGCGTTAGTTAAATCAAACCGCCGGTGCCTATTAAGAAGGTTAAACTCCGCAACAAGGACGCTACAGCTTATGCAAGCAATGACTCGCCTTCCCTGACCTTGCTGTGCGGCTGGTGCTGCACGTTTCTCAGCAGCAGTGCTGACAAACTTCAGTGCAAATCCAAAATTACATGGAAACCTTGTAATCTTCCACTTTCTACAGCTTGGTGATGATCTCACTTTTACAAGGCTGAACATGTGAAAATCAAGAGGAGAGGACAAGGAGAGGAGACATGAGAGAGGAGAGATGAAGTGCTCTGCCCAATAAGGCAGCCCAGTCTATTTTTTGGCCCCTTGCACTTCATTACTCTCAGCTCCTTGGGTGAATGGATTTTTATTTTTTTTTTCCAATTCAGAATAATTCTCAGATCTCCTACCAAAAAAAAACCCATCAAACAGGAGTATGCTTGTTCAGTTTTCCCCTGGAAAAATTTCAGAGTAATTAGGAAGCAGAAAGAATACATATGGCCAGCCATATAGCTGGAATAATAATCAAGAGCAGCAGGGGGGGCGGGAAACGAGTCAGTCAGCGCTGCCTGTGAGACAGCCTGGGCTGTTTGGAAACTGTGTGCCCAAACAGCATCTGGTCAATTATAAGAAATGCATCAAATGAAATTCAAACTCATTCACAAATGAATTAAGATGATAGGAAAAGGGAAACATTTGCAAAGAATATAACTGGAATGAATAATTCAGATAGTTCTACCTTGCCTCTTCAAAGCACTGTACAAATATTGACTCTGATTTCCCGTACGCAGGCTCATGGTGGTACCCACCCTGCTGTTGCCTCCATGGAGCGGTGCCTCGGGCATTTGCTTCGGGTCATTCTCCCAGTGTGCAGCAGATAACTCCCTCACCCAGAGTTACTATTTTGTGCAGTATTTATACATATAGGGCTTTATGATGCCTTGCTGTCTGAGTAGGAAACGTGAGTGCTTTGGGCATGTAGCCAGGTGTGTGTAACAGGAGGGAAACATGCCTTGTGATAACATGCATGATAAAAATATCCCATGATCATGATCAAAGCTGGAGGCTCTCATGGGTACTGTGTGCTTTGTGTTGCCTGGGTTAGGATTGCTGTCTGAGCCCATGCATCCCTCCTGCTCAACTGGAAAACCTCTCTCTGTGAGAGCCTGCAGACATTCATCACCTCCAATGCCTGTTAGTTTTGGTGGGTGCCAAATGGGGTAATCGAAGTCAACAAAGAAGGAAAAACCTGGACAGAGATACTCTTTAATGAGGTTCTGAGTCATAGAGCATAGCTGCTGCTCTCTTTCTCCTACCTCCCTGCAGCACATTGTTACTCAGACAGCGTTTCTACGTGTTTGAACTCCTGCAAAAAGAGAGGCACAAGCTTAAAATTAACCATGCACTTAAGCACTGTCCTGAACTGGTTCTGTGCTTGCTCAGCACAGAATAACGAGACATTCCATCATCAAAGAGTGGGCAGAGAACAGAGACACTCAGTAAATAATTGCTAGTTATATTTCTTCTAGTGTGGGGTTCCCCTGTCCCTTCTGGGTCAAGCGAAGAACGATGTTCCCTGCACCCCAAGCTCATTAGCCTGATTTCATCTGTTGAAGAGGCAGACACACATCCTGACATTTAGCACGAAAAAGAGATCTTCAGCACCAATCTTGAGATTAATTGTTAGCATGTCTCTTCCTTGACCCCTTTGATGTGTGTGTAGAGAAAAAAAAAATAAAAATACATATATACATAGATTTAAAGGGAGGTGAACAGAAGAGCAGCCCAGCTAGAGAGCCTGGCAATGCAGAGCAGAGGCCACCGTGCTCCCCTGAGGTATTAACAGTTGGATGATTGCTCCTAATGAGGAAGCAACAGCAGTGATGTACAAGGTGAGATTCGCAGAGCCTGTCTGAGTGCAGGAGGTGTCAGAAAAATCATTCATCTCGCGTTTCCCACCACTTCCTTCCAGTATGAGGAGGTCCCTCACACCAGCATCTACACGCACAGACCCAGCATAGATAAGGAGCGAGTGCTATGTGTATGGCCTCCCTTAACATTATTTCTTTGTTGTCTTCTATTTTCAGAGTGGGGAGGGAGTACCAGGGATATTATGGCTGGTTTTGATGTCTGCAGCAGGCTGGATGAGTGGTTGTGTGGTTTGGTAACAGTAGATGAGCAAATTGCGGCTCAAAACCCAAGAGCAGCTAAAATGGTCTCATCCCTTCAGTCACCTATACCATACTTAATGCAAGTAAATGCTAGAGAAATTAATGAGCAAACATAGCTTGAAAGCCTGGCCCTGCTGAAATCAGTCTCAAACAGCCTATTCTAGAAGGTGCAGGATTTCTGTGGAAATAAGGCCCACCTGCCTGCTTACTTGATAGCTCCAGCATCAGCTGGGCATCAAAAACCCTGCGACTGAAGGCTGGGATGGAGAAGTGCTTGTTCAGCCCTGAACCCAAGTGCTAAGGCAGGTTTCTGACAGTTAACAGCTTTAAAGTTCTGTTTTGGTGCAATGAAGGGATGCTTGAATCAGCTTCCTAAAATTTTCTCCATTTTGGACCCTCCCCCAAGGCAGCAGAAAGAGAGAATGCATTATTTTATTGTAGGTGTATAGTTAAGATATTTTTTTTTCTTATTTCACGTCCTGCTAGTTTTCAGCCAGCACAGAGATGCCTGAGCCACTCTTTGCCTCTAACCATGACTGTCAGGTGCTTCTTTCAGCATCGGAGCTGAACTTTCCCCAGAAACCAGCAGCTGTTTGGTGCTGTGTCCTCCCAGAGCATTCCCAGTCTGCCTGTGGGTTGCTGCCATGTGGCACTGACAGTATGAAAGTCAAATGGTGCCTTCAAACACAACATCACTGCAAGGCAAAACCTGCCTCATGCTGTACAGTAGCTCCGGGTGTGATCTTTCCTTGATAAAACACTCTTGATAAGGATTTGATCTTCCCAAGAACAGGAAAATTCACAGTATTGTTAGAGGGACTAAATACCTAAATCTTTTAATGAGCAAAAAATTTATCATTACTTTTACTATAGCAGACAGGAAGACATTGCCAGACAGTAAATCTGTTGTGGTGGTTATTGCCATTTAATATTGAGTCAATATAAGTAATGTCTTGGAGTCTTTCCACATAAACTGATAAAGCAGCCAGAACATGGGCTGCTCTCCAAGCAGCAAATAGTTTGAACTTGAGATTTCTGTAATAATTTTTCTCACTCTGTGCTGAGGAGGAAAGGACTAAGGCATTTGCTGGAGAACCAGAAACCTTGCCTTTGGCTTCCTACGTGACCTTGGGCAAGTCATTTAATCTCTCTGAATTGCTGTACAAGGGAGATCCCACTTCTGACACTCTGGGTTACTTTAGGGTCTCTGGGATACAAGTTGTCTCTTATTATGGTTTGTATTATCGTGGCTTGATCTGATATCTGGTGTGTGTCTTGGATTGGGACATAGGAGATATCTGTCAAAAATTATATATTCCATAAAATTTCGTCCATGGGAATCTTTTAGCAGAGACCTTAAGTCTTTAATTCAGAAAAATCTGATAGGCAGTCTAGTAACGCCATAGTTTAATTTAGTTGTGCCTGCAGTCTTGGCAACTTCACCAACATGCCTTGCCTCTCGTGTTGGATTCAAACCGTGCGGCTCATCGCTATCGAAATTTCTTTTTCTGTTTCTCCTTCTCTTTTCCCATTTCTCCTCCTCTTTTCTCAGCTGCCTACACCACTGTGGTTCCCTGTAGATGGGGAGGGAGGGCAGATGTAGCTTGTTGCTAAAACCACTTTCTTTCAGCTGCCAGATTATGCTCCTGCTCCCTGATTATGCCTGGTGGTCACTGACCTGTGGGGTGATACCCTCAGCCTGCTCCTGCAGCCCAGGCAACAAGGACCTGATTAGACTAAGGCTTCTCTTTGTTGCCTTAAAAAGTCTCTGTGCTTTCTTTTGTTTAACATGTATTCCAGCTTGACTCAGCAAAGAGCTCTAATGGAGTAAACATGGCAATACACTTAGATAAAACTGTTCCAAAGGGGAAACAATATAAATCTTGCTGGTTTGAAAAAAGCTCAGTCAAAGGTTTTCATCAAGGTAGAAAATTGATGTAGCAGTTTAACAGTTAGTTAATATTTATATACTCATGCCTAGCATGCAAATAGGTCAGGGCCCTGCTGTGCTGTGTTGGTTACATTCACATGCACAGTATCTCCAGCATATTTCAAAAGCATCACTGATACCTCCAGATTGTTCCCACAGCCACCAGTACTTACCTAACAGGAAAAATGGGTTTTAACAGTGTTAATTAATGCAATGAAAACCATTTGTGGAAGCATTCAGATTTCAAAGACATTGAGTTTTCTCTACATTCTACTCTTGAAGGCTTAATTTCACTAACGAATTCTGAATTGGTGGCATGTAACTCCTGTCTCAGTGCAAATGCTGTATTGATCCTGAATCCAGCCACGTTGGTAACCAGGGCTCTAGTTCAGAGTTGCTCCAGGAGCCATTTGAAGGAGTTCGGCAGAGTTTTTATTTCTTCTTTCCCTTCTTTCTGCCTCTTTCTACCTCCAGACACGTGTGCTCAGGTTGTTTACACGCTCTTGTACATGGCTGCAGGAGGAGTTGGGTGTTACAGAGTGCTATATGCATGCTCTCCTCTGTTTCTCTATAGACCAGGATAATGCTGGGCTTGGAATAATTTGACACTAATATATCTGCATGTTAATTTAGCAGCCCAGACCACAAAGTCCCTTGAATCGGTGGAGGGAGAATATCCCCAAAGGGAGTTGTGAGCATGCAAAATCCTGGCAGAGGGGCAAGGGAAAAACAAGGAGGAAAAAACAGCTCTGGCCATAGCTCCTCTCCACTAGCAGCACAGCAGATGGTGGAGGGTTACCAGACAGCAGTTCCTTGAGGCTTAGCATAAGCCAAGAAACAATAAAAGAAAGCAGGGAAAAGAAGATAGAAAAGGGAATTTAAACAGATTGTCATGTCACCGTTCTGTTCCTGCCACCTCAGCAGGAAATTAATCACATTATGTCACGTAAAGAAAAGCTAGCCCTGAAGGTCCAATGTAAGAATGGCTATTCCTTGAGGGCACAAGTGAATCAAACCTCAGGGAATAGGGGGGAGGGCAGCACTGGCTGTGCTGGGAGTGGGGAGCAGTTCCTACAACCAAAAGCCAGGCTCAGATTTGTCCCATCAATGTGTACAGTTACTTTTCTCCCCCTTCTCAAACAGTTGCAAATTCAATCTAGGGATATACATCTCCCCTGTGAAAATGTTGTGGTTTTTTTGCTGTGGGTAGAGGCTGCAGGCTGGGGGGCTGCAGCCTGGCAGGCAGGGAAAGGGCTTGTTGGCTAAAAGAACCAGGTTGATGGAGGCACGAGTTAGCAGCATCTCAGCATAGCAGAGAAGTAAATGGACTGTTCTCTTAATTGCAGAGCTACAGACAAGATAGGTATAGAGTAGTCCATATTTCTTCACAGGAGCTGGATGGCTCTGGAGACAAGGCTCCCTGGGGAGGTATCTAGGATAGGGATGGACATTACTCATAAATCCAGTGAAATAAGTTTCTCATTAGACTTAAATCCAGTGAGGCGGCATGAATCACCTTAAACATGTGTAACTCTCCCTTATATATCACCACTGCTGAGGCATTAATTAACGCATAACAGCTATCCCCAGGCACTCAAAAAGATTTAATTCTTCGTTCTATCCCAGTACAACTGCTGGAGAAAGAAAATAATGCTTTCTGGGTCAAACCGCAATCCGTGTATTTGGTGCTGCAAGAAGTCCTCTGCTCTTCATCTGGGAGGTAACTAAGGCCCCATAGGACTATGTGACACAGGTGAAGGGATGGCTTTGGGAGATCTACTTGGTTCTTTAAGGTATTCACATGCTCAAGTGCTTTGCTTGGATGATGCTATGTCTGAGGGCAGAACCTGGTAAGACTAAGAAACCTGTTTGGAATACGGGTATTTTCCTTTTTTGTTTATTTGCTTTATACAACTCTACCAGAAAAAAAAAAAAAAAAAAAAAAAAAGAAGAAAGAAAATCATGTTGGCTTGGATTAGGTTGCACAGATTGGTTTGAACTGGGTTTCTGTTGAAAGACACGCAACCAGAAAAGCAAAACAACTAAAGAAAAGGCATTAAGCAAATAAAAGGCTGATTTAAGGTGGCTGCATCCCCAACTGGAGCTCCTAGTATTGGTGCCTGTGCCAGAAGCAGCAGAAGCCAAAAACAGAGAAAGAAAGGAAACTAAGTGGAAAAGAGAAATTAATCCTCAAGTAACTGAGAACAGGTGCTTCATTTGGGCACTTGGATGTGAATGTGCTGCAGTTGGTTGCTCTATCGACAGGGGAATTCAATAACTAAGGCTGGTGCACTGATGACAGAGCTCGAAGAATGAAAACCCATGTAAATTAACTTCCTTCCACCAGACTGTGCTTTATTAAAAAGCAGAAGTTGTCAAGGCAATACCTTGAAGGTCAGTGCTCCAGCAGCTTGCGCAAAAAAACCCTAAAACCTGAACCTCCTAAATGCCTTGTGTAACTAAAGGGACTTAAGTTGCAAATCCCTTATTTTTCCTTCTGCTGACAGGAGGCTGGTGCCTGCCTGGCTCCTGTGATGAAAATGTGCTTTCTCAGAGCCCTGGGCTGTGACAAGCGCAGAAGGAAAGGTCTGTACGGCTTCCTACACCACCAGGAGCATGGCAGGGGAAAGCAAGCCCTTGCTTGGCTTGGTCCAGTGTCGTTCTGCACCAGCCAGGACACCAGAGCCACTGCTGGAGGTGGTATAAGGAGCTGCTAGCCCAGGCCAGCAACAAATTGCTTCCTCTGCTCCCAGTGCAAGGAAGAAGCAGGACAGGAATTATGCCTCTCAGGCAGGTCTCGAAGCATCAATCCCAAGCAGCATCCTTGCAGTATTTCAGTTTGCAGCTAAAGGTATAGCCTCAACCAGCTGGATTGTTTCTTTCGAGCCAGGGCCTCTGTGTATGGTCCAGAGGGAGGTGGGAAGAGCAGCAGCCATGATGCCCATGGTACACATCTGCCGCTGCAGACAAAGTTGTGGCATCCTGACTCCATTCAGTGCAGGATGATGTTTCAGAAAAGAGTTAAGAGCATCATGTCAAATATAATTAAGAGACAATAACAGCCTATTAGTTCCAGTGCCTAATTTTAAACCTCAGGCTGTCTAAAAACCCTGAGGCTGCTTCTAGAAGAGCTGTCAGCTTCACAAGGTATAAATAAGAAGCATAGAGAATGGATAATCTCTGCCTGTCTTAGGGCCAAATACCCTCTTCCAGAAAAGGTAGAATTCCCATTTTATCATTTACTCATTGAGACTTTTCTTTCTGCCTAACCATGAGCAATTTCCCCTGGGAGAAGCAGGCTAGCACAAGGGCTTTATCTGCTCTGACTCTGAGCTGTTGCCATTCCCTTGAAAAGGCAAAGGCATAGGGGAGAAGCATCATCCTCTGAGCAACTCGGCCCACTCCTCAGTTATCCCAAATCTGACTAGTTCCTTCTTCCTTCAAAGCATCCCCTCTCTCCTCTCATCCCACTGTGCACTACTGCAGCCCAGCTTCCCACACTCACCCCAAATCCTGTTCTCTGGATTCAGGGAGAGATCAGACTGTTTGCTCTGAAACATCCTGGGTAATTTGCAGGTCAAATTATCTGTGGAGAAAAAGCTAATTGGTCACGTGGGCATGAGCTGATAGTGAGGTTTTTATTGTTTGAAAGTCTTTAGTTAATGTTACACATAGGTAAATAGTACTTCTTAATTTTAGAACACTATTTGGGTAACTATTATAAATTGCCACACAAAAAATCCCCCCCAACCCTGTGATGTAGAACTGAGTATTGTATGTATGAATGATGCATCAAAAGTGGCCCATATACTGAGTCAGGATATCTTCCACTAATGAAGTCCCTAAAGAAATGCACCACAGACCTTCTCAGCCGAGATATTCTGATGGCTTGGATATATCAAGGGGTAGCTAAAATAGCATTAGATACAAGATCTTCCTAGTAAAATTCACCACAGAAGCACATAAACATCAAAGAGTCTTAACTGTTATAAAATATTCCTCTGTTTGGATTGATAAGAAAGTAGAGTAGTGCCCTAGATGCATAGCTATGAGTAGTGTGGCTCTGAAACTGTTGTGGTAACCTATTATAAACATTTTTGAAATGAATTAATTTTTGCCTAACAAAAATATATGACTAATATTTGCTAATCTACAGTGCATGGTCATCATATACTTGATTTTTTTTACTGTTGGCCAAATACAAACACTTATATATATATTAAAAATAATGCTCAAAGGTTACACATTAAATGGGACTAAAATGTACCTGATGTTAGAGCTCACAAAATACTCCCAGCTACCTGTTATTGTATCTGTCCACTCTGCTCATGGAAGTGAAACAAGCTAATTCGTCATCAGATCAGACTTTACCTTTTGAAAATAGACACTATCACAGACCATTCCACATGATGAAATCATACGTTTTTATCTTTATCTCTTATCATGAAATAATTAGAATATTTCATTTCTGTACCCTGATTCATAAACCATGATAAAAAGCTACTAATTAAATTAGAAATCAGATTCTTTTTCTAATGAGCAACTATACATTGCCATATCAGTATTCATACATAGTGCTGAAAAGCAAATGTTTGCAGGCTAGCTAGCAACTTCACTGAGCTCTCTAGAAAATATTGACTTTTTGGTACTCAGCTTTGAATGTTGCTATTAGACTGTGGACTCCTGCTCTGCAAGGCGCTGAAGGTTACACATGTAAGTCACGTTAGGTAACTGAAAATTAAGTGATTATGAAAACACATTTCAGTAGCAACCCTCATTCTCTGTGTGCTTTCTGAAATCCTTCTCCACGCTGAAGGTGGTGAAAAAGTTGGAGCACCTCCATACCATCTCATGGGGAAGCCACGTATCACCACATGGTGCGTGGTTGAGTCTTGTCTTCTGCCTGCCCCATGCCCCTTCCCTCTGAGAAGCAATGCAATCTGTGCTCTCATGTTGTTGCTTTTAGTTTGTCTTCTCCCCAGCACATGCCCCGGGCTGATGTTGCATGGTTATGCCAGCAAACCACCGCAGGAACAGTTTTGCTGTCTCACTGCTGCAGAGCCCACGTCGCTGTGCTTTAGCACGTGGCACTTGAAAACAAAGTTATCAGAATAAACCTTTTAGCTATAAATTGCAGGTATTAAAGATCCATGTGATAATTGTCTTATCTGGCTCCAAATGTGCTTATGATGCCGAAAGAGAACAAATTGGATTATGCCTCAAACAGGCTCTTCCATTTTCATAAATTACCTGGGAAAGCAGTGAGGGCTCAGAAATGCAGGCTCCTTGCTTTTGACAGGCTGTGATTTTGTTGAAGGATCTTGTGGAACGGAACAAGAAAACAAACAAGCTGAGAAAGGTCTTTTTAGGAGGAAGGGATGGAGAGTTAAAAACCATGAATCAATGGCAAACAGCCGTACAAAAGTGCCAAAACTACAATGAAAGAATGAAAGGAATATTATATTAAATATCCCCAAACCAGGATAGTTTTTGGGGTATGATTATCAGAGAAGAACAGATCTGTGTCCCCCAACTCCCATCATCTGAAGCCCACATGTCTGACTGTTCTCTTCTCCCCACTCCTCTGCATTTTGCTGTTTCCTCCTGACAACAGACACTTGGCTCCCCACAGCCTCAGCAGCTCCACATCAGTGGGGGCAACCCAGCTTTGCTGGCAACTTCTTCCTCTCATGTCCAGCACAAGTTCAACGCTTCCTTTTTGTGCTGGTGAAGTTTTCAAAGAACATGTCATTAGTCTTAAACAGGGAGGGGACATTTATGGCTGGGGAATCATGTGAAGGTCTGAAAGTTCTACCATAATCTCACTTCTAGTTCAACCTGAAATTGCATTGTGCTCCCACTGTGTACCATCTTCCACTTAAATGTACGTGAGGGCTGGGAAAAGATGTGCAGGGAGTTTAATCAGAATGTCTTTACTACCCCACACTGAGTGGGTCATAGAGCCAAACCTTATGAATATCAGCATGCAAAGTGATGCTGATATTCATAAGGACTACTCTCGTCTTCAGCTGCATGGGACCAGTGGGGATTGCTGCTTTCACTGCCAGTCCCTTGAAAGTCACTGGAAGCCAAATATTTCACCTAGTATCTTCAGCCTGGAGTCAGCTGGTCCCTTTGCCCTGATCACGTTGGCTAAGCCATGACTGACAGAAGCTCCATCCAGGAGCAGCACCATTAGCATTATTAAGAACATTGGACCTAGTCTGTGACTTGGTAACACAGAGGAATTGCATGGGCATGTGTTATTTTATGTACATTATTCTAGCTGGTTAGAGGCAAGTGGGAACATTTAGTTTTAAACTAGAGAAGCTTATTCAAAATAACTGTAATAAATATGAAAGCTTTTTGGGCTCCTGGTATACATTAAATCTTTAAAGTGTTTGGTTAGTGGTATCTGCCATATCCCTGACACAGATGATTTTTTCATTTCTCCATCTTCCTTTCTCACCCTTCTTTTTGGAGAAGAAAGGCTAAAATATTTATCTCTGAACAGGCTTCTGAGTTCATAAAATATGTTTTAAGTTATTTCTCTACTGTTGCCAGCTCTTCGTAAAAACTGCTTGGTAAGCTCTTTTGAGATCCTAAGTGGATTTTTCTCTTGTTGGTTTGCTCACAATACTCATTGTTGAAAAATATTGGTGTTAAAAAAACCTCAGAAACTTAGAAAGGAAACTCAGAACCTGGCATGAGTTGGCATTAAGGAATAGACTGAAAAATGTAACAAAGGCTTGAACAGCAGTAAGCCTGGATCTTTAGGTGGGAAACCAGCTGTCACAAAGTTCACCAGTTCCGGGGAACCATGTGGGTGGGTCTGTCCCAGAGCTGGGTGTTATGCGATGAGATCAAGCCCTTTGCAGTGGCCTTGAGAAGACTATGACCAAGGTGGCCCATTTCCAGGGAACACCTATTGATGCTCTTTGTTTGGCCCATATTTACAAACATCCCTTCCCTAGAGAGCATTGTCAGGTCAGGCTGGTCTCCTGATACCAAGCCTGCAGCAGCCAGAAGCTGTGGGATGAGGGATAACCAGCCTGATGCCTCTTTCTTCTGCTCACGCTCCTACTTGTGAGAAGGGAAGCCAGGCTAATAAATGATACTGAAATTTTACTGTCCTCAAGGCTGATCCTCCTAAAGCCAACTGCCTTCATTTTTAGGGCAGTAAATTGCTGGCAGCACAGAATAAAGAGACTGAACTTTCTTTATTAGTCTGAATTTTCTTTATGGGTCTGCCACAGAGCTGGTTTTTTTTTTTCCATTCAGTCCGGCTCTCTCTTCATCCTGCCTTCCTATTTTCTGCTGATTTTTCTTTGCCTGCAAACATAACTAAAGATCTTAAAAATCAGTGCAGGGCTTGTTTCTCCCTGTCACCTACCCACTTTAGACAAAGGTTTTGGCATCTGGTAGCAGTGTAACTGCCACTGAGCAGCTGAGCAAATACATGATTTATTGTTGGTTGTTTCCAGTTAGGAGAGAAAAGAACATCAGAGCCTCATAGCTTTGGAGTGACCCTCTTTAGGTACTAGGAATGTATATGGAATAGACTTATTTTCCAGACAGAGGTACCGAAGTAAGAAGGGTCTGTTCCTATGCACAGCACCCAAACTGACCCTGGCCTCTGGAAACTTCATTCCAGGCTGTCCCCCAGTCTTGCTGGGGCCATCATCTCTGTAGTATATATGTTGCTCCTTTTTTCTCTTTGCCACACACTTAAAACATCCCTTCCTCATCACACCACTCCATCCATATCCAAAACAATTGTAGTGAAACCACTTTTCCCAAATCATTCATGTTCTCGAATGACTTGGCACGTGTCCTTCTTGTGGCAAGGGTGTCTTATATTTTGGGGAGGACTCCACATTGACCAGTTGCTCCCAATCCAGCTAGTGGGAGAATAAGACCAAAGGAAATAGGCCATGAAGCTGAAGTGAACAATAAAACCAGCAAGGACAGAGTGTATTAGTTAAATCTTTGCACGTTTCCCTCATTCATTCCCTCTAAGGCAACAACTTTATTGTGGTCTTTGCTCCTATACAAGCCCACACATCATTATAGTTGTTTACATACCATCACTAGCAATAATAGTAATAGCTAAGTAATAATTCTTCATTTGAATGTGATGAACGGCTGCATCTCTCAGTAAAAATAAATACACGGGGAAAGGGAAAATACATCATTGTTACTAGCAAATGAGGCATAGTGCAAGAAATTAAAATATCTGGCTTGTGGAAAAGCAGGGAAAAACAACTTTGTAAGGAAGTATTAAACCAACAGGCATAAGGATCATTCATCGAGCTATGAGAAATTAATAGGGAAAAAGGATAATTAAGAGAGATATAAATGTTTGCTGAAGTTCTGTATAAGTGAGTACCAGCAGGCATAAAATTACAGCTCAAATAGGAACATAGATTACAGTTTCATACTTCAGCTAACACGCTCAATATATATAAGGGTTTTTTTTTTAATCTCTACATTTTTAAAAGATAAAATGCATCCCATCAGGAAAGACCCTGTAAGTTCCCAAACACTTAAATGCTTAGCTCCGTAATATAGCAGGTCACATTAAATTTCCCCTTTCCAAACAGCACAAGGACTTATGCAGCTCTCTGCCCTGAGCATTACAGCAGCAGCCACAGTCCTGCCAAGCTCGGAGGGCTGGGTCAGCACCCTGGCACCTGAGTGCTGTCATCCTCCCAGCCTGTGCAAACACTCTCCATAGCCTTCCTCTGCCAGCAATTCCTCTGCAGTTTGTGGAGCAAGCAAAGGGAGAAGACAGAGAAAGCATCCCACCCTAGGAATCCTCTCCCTGTGTGTGTGTGCAGGGTGTTTGCAGCACCCTACCTGCTGGCCAGGCTTCCCCATCTCACTCACAGTGTCCTTCAACAACCCTACTGAGCCCAGTAAAGCCTAGGATTTGAGGGGTTAATGCCTCGTCAAGGTTCAAAGGCAGTTCAGGGAAATGCTACCAGCTGAGAGCTAATAAGACAAAGCTGAGCCTGTTCAAGCTCAAAGCTTTAGAAGAGAAGGGAGGTAAGCAGGCTGTTTGTTTGTGGAGGTGATGTGAGGTAGAAGAGAAGCTGGCAATGGGTCGTGCTATGTGATTCTGCTCTTATACCTTTCAGCACTTTGCTTCTCTGCTTTCAGGTCTTGTCAGGTCCATGCAGCAGGTGCTACGGCCAAACTGGCACCTCTCTGCTTTGGGTAGAGATGCCTTTGATTAGACTCTGCCGTAGGGATGGTGGCTCCTGCTCTCACCTCTCTGAGCTCTGCTGATCTCCTTTTCCTCCTGCAAAAGCAATTGTGCTGTACTGGGGTTGGGATGGGTTCTGGGAAAGGGGTGAGTGAAACATTATGGCTCTTTAGTGCTCTAGGCATCTAGAAAGTCAAATTATTCTCTATAGTGGGATCAGGCTCTTATTTTCAGTCCTCATAGGTTTGCATTTTATTTGGTCATGTGTCAGTGAGAATTTAGCGCTCTCTCTGAAGCTGGAGTAGCTGGATTCGTGACTTTGACAGAGCTTTCTGTACCAGCAAGGGGAGAAAGCAAATAGATTGAAAATATTCATTTAATAGCACTCCAAAGCAGCTTGTCCACAAACTGCTGCACATCCAGAATATGTAGCAGTGAGGGGGCATAATATTTCAATCCTTTTTTTTTTTCTTGGGTTTTGTTTTTTTTTTTTTTAAATTACTTACAAGCTCATGCTGGAAAACTCTCACGCTTGTGCTCTGTAGTATAAATATGTCAATACTAAAATCATGCTGTTATTATACTGCTAAGCATTTTTTTATGAAGACACTGCAGGATAACTCCACCAGCATCTGTCTTGAATAGCCAGGTTTTAGCGCAGCAGATAGCAAGGGACTAGGACCCATTTCATCAAAGGGAATCCATATTCCTGTTTCATGTTTTTTCCTCCTCTCCTGAACTGTTTACAAATGGCATTTTAGCCACTGGTCTTTGCAGTATGTTCCAGGCACAAAGCCTTCTAAAATGGGCAAAAGTGCTTCTTTTCCCTGTGGGTCCTTTTGCTACGCCACTAGAGATGAATTATACTGTTTAAAAACAAAAATTCAAGAATGAGTCAGAGGCATGAAAGCAAGTGATAACAATTACGAACTGCTACTTATCTTTGATGTTCAGTGTTTGTGCAAGTACTCCAAGCCCTGCTTCTCCTGAGCGTGGGGCTGGCCTGGTGGCAATGCAGAGCACCAATCTGTCTCCATTCACAGCAACACACAAAGATAAATTCAAGGACTACTGAAATGGATTTACAGAAGCATCACAATAAGCTCACTTCTACAGACGTACGTATTTATGCAAGAAAGCTAGAGAGTTAGTTGTTTCTCAGGAGTGCATGTCATAAATTGCTTTATTGTTACTAGTGTCTCACACATGCATGTATATTCGTGCTGGAAAAGGGCTCAGATTTCTGCATTGTGCTGAATGGGGGCAGAGTAAAAGAATCAACATCTGTATTTAGTGAAGCTACATCGTATCTGCAACTCTTTTTTTTTCTGAATTAAACTTCTCTAGCTTTAGTTTCCTTTTATATTAACAGGTGAGAAATCTCTCAATATGCCCATAATTAATCACGAGCCTAGAGTACGTTGTTTCAGTTTTGCAGAGATTCAGTCTGTACGTATTCATTAAAACTTAGTTGAGCCTTTACTTTTATTTCCTAATGTCTAATGTTGCCGCTGGCAGAGAACTGGGGAAAGGTCTCTTTAGGCCTGCAGTAATAGAAAGGCTGGCATCCTGCTCTCCTGGCACCCTGTATCACACACTGATTTGTGTTTGAAAACTTTTACACTAGAACACCACATGAGAAGCTAAGTACTGTGGTTTCTTAACAAAGTGGAGTCATCAAAGCAGAAAAATGGAGACTTTTTAGTTTAACCATGAGGGGAAATACGGGATACAGGGAGGCTATGCTCTGCAATAAAAACAGAGGAGCAGAAAGTTCAGCGATTTTATTAAAAAGAAATAAAAACACAGACTGAAACCTTTGTCTTTTAGGGAGTCGAAGAGGCTCCTGTTATGGGTGAATTTGCCACAGGTGTCTTACAAAGGGATATGGGGACACAATTCCAGGTGGGAAAACAGCATGTTGGCTCCAGTCTCTCACACGCTGTGACACCAGATGTCCCATATAATGTGGGATATCCTGCAGTACATTCACAAATCCTGCGCCCTTTATTAAAATGGTATTACTTGGACAAAGGTTTTAGCAGAAGCAATGTGCAGAAGTAGTCCCAGTATGCTGCATACAACCAGCAATAGACAGTGTTACTTTCTAAAAGCCTTGGTGGACTGCAGAGCATGTAGGGTACCCCGTCATCACCTCTGTTCCTTCTCGGCTCATGTGCCCTCTTGCCTGTGGTCTCTCCCCTCTCTCCTGGCTCTCATGGTGTCATGTTCATCAGTGGTCTATTCCACGTTTTAAAGGCTTTAAATTTGGCAACCCTATTCTGACTGCAGTCAAAGGAAATGTAGAAACCCAACACTTCTCCATCTTCCTTCAGTCACTGTATCTCAAAAATATCTCGACATTTCCTCTCCAGCTTCACATGGCAGAAGTTGCTGTGAGATTAATGAAGACATGGATATTTAGCCTTGGGAAATAAGGTTTTTCTCTAAGGACTTTATAACCTCAAATTCAAATGTGACCTAGAAAAGGTGACAGAAGAGAGAAAGTCTATGAGAGAAAGGGGGTTGCAATTAGGAGCATATAACTGGAATAATTCTTTCATTTCCATGCATGATGAAATGAATCTGTCCTGGCCGATCTAGCATGAGGAGATAATATGTTGCAGTACATGTTTGTGAAATGTTTGTGCCATCCAGGAAGAAAGACAAAGCTATTTGTGTAAAAAAAATGCTGGCAATGTTTCCACATTTGTTCTGTTCCCTGAAAGTGGTTGTGTGTGTGGTTGTGCCAAGCTCCAGATGGTGCATTCACCTCCATACTAGGAAAAATTAGGTTTAGACCCCAATAAGGTGTCAATTTTTGAGTGAGTTTAAAATAGCTTAGAGCTAAGAATAGTCTACAGCTGAGAGTCTTGCAGTAATATAAGGTGAAGAAAAAATGCTTAGTAACTTTGTCAAAACAACTGCACCGTGACTACGAGCACTAATCCAATACTGAAGAAGTGCAGCACACATCCCCTGGATTGGATGCTGTTGAAAAGATGGGAAAGCAAATCAGTGGAGAATATGCAACCACACAGTGCATGACAAAGGTCCTTCAGGAATGCTGTTAATAAAATTGGTCCCACCTTGGAGATAATTGAGACCCCCTGAGATGTTCCATTTCCTATATTCCTAAGGTGCACACAAAGAAGCTCAGAAATCGCAGCTATTAGAACATTGGGTCCAGAGGTCATTTAAGGGCAATTGTTTGTCCCTTTTCAGTGTCCGCAGGCATGGAAATGCACAAGGCTCAAAGCTTGAGGGGATGATGGCAGTCCAAATGGATAATCTTGAATATTTTTCTTCTCCTGGAAGATGATCCACCAAGTTGAGGGAGGTTGTGTCCTCCTTGCAGTGGTCAACAGCTGTGGGGTTCCCAGTGCTTCTCTGTGCTCAACAGTATAAGAACAAGCACTTTGGGGTTTCTTGATGTTCTAAGATGACTGCACATGACCAGTCTTGGATTGTTTGTTAGATTGGCGTTGGTTTTTGTGTGGATGTGTTTGGTTTTTTTGGTTTGTTTTTTTTTTTTATTTTAAATTTGAACTCTTTTAGAAGTTCTGGAATATAAATGTTTTCTTCTCCTCGAGTCCAGGCTGGACCTGTTTTTATCATTTTTGAGAGCTCATCTGTACTTTTATAAGGTATTGCAGCCTATTCTTATCAGTTGAAAGATTGTCTCTGGGAACTATTTACTCTTTGCCAGTGGATCCTAAGGCGTATGATCAGTTCAGTCATGAAAGAGAAACTGTAATAAATGGGGCACTTCTTCCCGTGACCCACTCTATCCTCTTGATGTAGCACTCTTGCAGGTTTGCTTAGGTGCTCAGAGATTAATGTAGACAGTAGGAAACACACTGCAGGGACTCTGGCTTAACCATTCATTTTGCTGTAAAGAGTATGTAGGAACAGTAGTTAAGGTGACAACCTGGGATTTAGGAAAGCTGTGTTCAATTCCCTGCTTCGCCATGTGTGACGTTGCACCTCTGTGCCACGACTCCAAATCTATATAATGGGACAACTGTATTTTCCTACTTCATGGGGCCCTTGGGAGAAAAAATGTCTTTAAAACTATAAAGTGTTCAGTTAATCTGATGATGAGATCATATAAGCGTATTACATAGATATGGCAGAATCCAATGACAATGGCTTTAAAATAATATTAACATCTATCTTTTTGAGTTTGTATGAGAAGAGACGGTTCTGCATCTATATTTTGAACTATTAATCATCTTGCTGATCCATCCATCGTTTAGTACGTTCCCTGGCGATGAAAACACAAAGGAGTTTTGTCATGAACTGCGCATTAGAATAAATATTTCTTCCATTTGACAGAACTCCTGGATCTGACATTTTCTTAAGTATCTTATATTTTCTCCTAAACTAATGGCAGCTAATAGAGTACAGTGATGATTTTTACAAGGTGTCCTGTAAGTCAGGGGAATAGCTTGCAGAGTTGAACTTTGCTCGTCTTTCTAGATGTCTTGCCTGAGCTCTAGAGATAGGCCAATTCCAATGATTAAGAAGTTCTGTTGGTATCAGCACTATTCAGAGTTTTGGCTGCTTTATCTCTGTCTTGCTTTTAGTCCCAGCTGAAATCAAGAGGTAGAAAGGCAAATTGAATGAGTGTGATTGTTATTAATTAAAAGAGAAAGTTAAAAAGTTATCCAAACTTCTTTGGTGTCTCAAAAAAAAGTCCGAGTATGTGATGTCTCAAGCTTCTTGAACAAGTTTGTATCTATTCCTTCTTTATCTGAGTCCATTCAAGCATGCCACACAGTTGATATAGGCCCCATGTAGCTTTATCTGAATCAATTCTTCCAAAGTCTTAAACTATATAATTAAGCTCTTTTTAGTGACTGGAAAACTGCCACTAAATTTGAAATCTGTCATGGTAATTTCAAGGCTAAAGGAATTAAATGTAACAAGAGATATTATTCCTAATTATTACCCTTTCTTCAGCCTTTCGCACTTGCCTCCATTCTTTAAAACTTTAGTCCCTTCCATAGCCATCTGATCATCAGAATTTTAATTAAAGCTAATCAGGATGTCTGAACCGTGACTGCCCATAGATTGCTCTCTTTGACGTAATAGTAGGTGTTCATCCCAAAGTCTCATTGTATTTGTTACTTGGGGTGACACAGCTGTCATGGTTTCTAGTTTTGGTATGGCTTTTCCTGAAGTTGTTTGAATTGAATGAACTGAATTTAATTTGTAATTTCAGAGTAGATTACCTCTTTTCTGCATTATGGCAGGCTTGCAAGAGACTAAATCCTTTTTGGAACCATTTGCTGTTGCCATTGATACCATATTTAGATGCAGGGTCTGATTTCTATCTTAGAGAAGTATAGATGAAGTGCTTATATTGGCTACTTTTTTGCTGGTAATTTAGGTTATTGACTTCAGCAAATATCTTCATTGATTCCCTGTAATTGCCAGCTTCATGTTTTTCAGTGGTATATAATATGCCCGACTAGAGTTGTTCTTATTACAAAGAATAAATTCACATATGTGAAGAGGGGAATCTATGCACCTGTCCTTCAACGGGTGAACATCCATTAAAGAACTGTGGTTGCACATCACCACTCTCTCAATGAATACGAAAGGAAAAGTTGGCTGGGAGAGATTGTTCACACGCTCATTCCCATTTATGGAATTGTCATCTATCCTTAGTTTTCCCGTGGCAAACATTTGACCTCAGAGCCATTGTTTTCTCTTTCTTTTCGTGTTCATTTCCAGTAAAGGATGTCATTTACAGAAGAACATGACAATAGCTGTACTTGTTCAGACGATGGTTCCCATTAGATGACTGTGTCCAGGAACAACCAAGAACATGCTCCCAAGGCACAGAGGCAAAGACATTGCAGCAAATACCAATACTTTCCCAACATATTCTCCCAGCTCTTGGTAGTCGGAAGACCAGTGACTTTCTGAGCTGGAGATCTAGTGTACTGGTTTTCAACAGCTTAAAATGAATTTTCTTGCCTGAATTTGTCTAGAGGGGTTGTTGCAAGAAGCCTAATCTTGCAAAGCATTGATTCATAAAATTTTTTGAAGGCAGTATTAAAAATAAGTGTGTTTTTGCAAAAGAGGGGTATGCTAAGACAAGTGTGTAGTAGGACAGGATGGTCAGGTCACTGTGTCACATCAGGGATGGTGTTCCCTGGAGGCTGTAATGAGCAGCTCTGTAGTGACTGCTGTTTGATAGCGATACTTGGGGAAACACAAAACCCAGCACCAACACCATATATTGACTGACGTTGAACGGGAAAGCAATTATGGTACCAGATTGCCATTAACAGGTAGAAAAAAACAAGCCCAAGGTTTCTTTTGCATCTCAGCTTGTGGGCTGATGTTCAAATAAAATGAAAACATCATAACTTTCAGTGATAACCGTGAAACACTGGAAGTGAGGCAGTTGAATTTGTTCTCAAACACAGACTTAAATACTTTTGTCTAGGCACTTCCTTTTGAATAGCACAGCCTTCTGTGACACCATGGAGCATTTTTATGTGCAGACTTAATTGAAACAGTCTTATTTATAGTGGTGAATATTCATTCTTGTTAAAGGTGATTCTGAGGGAGGCTAATAAACGTTCTCACTTTCTTTTGCATCAGCTAATGATCTGGAAAACAAATATACTGCCTTGCCCTGGGAACCTGGTCTTGCTATGCTGGATTATACTGGACAGAAGTTCTATTTCACTTCCTATTTATTTATTACTTGTATCTCTCCAATGCCTGAAGTTCCTACCGTGATGCATCAGGCATAGACCCAATGGGCAGTCCGTGTCCCAGAGCTGGCAATTTAAGGCTGAGATGAGTAACGATAGATGGAGCCAGAGAGACAAAGAAGTACAAGGAGATAATTAGACCACATTCATCAGTGCAACTGGCCATGGTCTTTGTGCACTAATGTGGCAAAGAATTGTGGCAGAAAAGCGTTTAAGGAGAGTCTGGTGAGGTGCATGTTCTCAAATATTACCTTTGATGCTAAGAGAGATCATTTTAATCAGAGAATTTGAGTGCAGAGTGAGTTATTTTTATTACCGATTAGTAGTTGTTCTTTACAGTACTTAGTTCTCATTTTAGCTGTCCGTGGTTTATCAGGATAAAGATTGGCTTATCACATGTGAAAGGAGACATCAGCCCTTTGTGCAGCTATAACACAACGTGGAGCTACAGCTTTTCACAGGATGAAGTATCAGAGAATGGACATATGAACTGTCCAAAGCTGTAAGCTGACTGGGACTGGTCATGTAAAATTTTTCTTCTGCAATGATGATGTTTCATCCTTTGAATTGCCAGAAACAACCAGGGCACATGGCAGCATCCTTCTTCTCTGTTCTTTTACATAACTGAACGCAACATTGCACCGCAGTGAGGGATTTGGGGAATTTGAGCCTGTCCTCGGCACTTACTGCTTCCTTTCTCGGCCAAGGAGAGAGAATTGACACTGGCATAGGGAGTTGATGAGTGCTGAGATTTCACAGGCCAGTGCTCTCATGAAGACATAAGCTGTGTCGCCTGAAAAATTCTGCATTGGGGCTACCACTGCATGGGGCTCCCCTGCTCCCACTAAGGGAGGTCTCTGGGTGAAATGAGTAGTAAAAGATTAAAAATTATCTCTGCCAACCCTCTCCTCTAATGACTTGGCAAGTGATCTCAGTCTGCCTCACAGACATGTACTGAACCCAGTCTATGCTCTCGACGAAAGCCTCTTAATAATAAATATTCTCAAACCAGGAAACGTGTAATACAATGAAATCCAGAGCCTAATGCTGGGAAATAGCTGTCGACTTCCAAGCTTTTTTCAGGTACCCAATCCTGACAGCTCTTCTGTGAAAACAAGAGGTACAGAGCTTTCATCTATAGATGCCATTTTGTGCCTACAGTGAACTGTGCCCAGGGAATTTGCTTGGGACAATCTTTAAGGAGAATAAAAAATGCGTTGCTTCTACTTCAAAGCAAAGAGTTCGTCCGAAAATCAGGCTGGGATGAGGACTCGATGACAGCTCACTGCAGGCTGCCTTTCCTGACTCGTTCCGAGCAATGACCAGGGTGCTCTTACAAGTATTGATCTACCCCAACAATTTCTAACTTTTGGAAATTATAGCCAGCCTTGACAGATGCAACTTCGTAAAGTCACAAACAGACCAACAATGGAATGGAAAGCCTCTGAATGGTAAAAACAACCTTACTCGTACCTTCTCCAGTTCTTCTCTCTCCTTCCAAAAGTGCCTCCCTCTGCGAGCTTTTGCAATTACCTCTCATTAGCCATTGACAATAAAGGAATAGAAGGCATAAATTGGTGGCATGAATCATATCCCAATTTAGCCTGTCTCTTCTGCTAATAAAAAAGCATACGCTTCTTAGATACTCCTCTGCATTAGGGCTCAGAAAGGTAGCAGGAGGAAAAAGAGGGAAACTTGAACCATGCAGACTTTTACAATGAAGTAGTTTCTATTTACCTTTAAAAAAGAGAATAATGAATCGGAATATTTTCTTTTTGGAACTGTTTTCATCTTGTACCACATATGTGCCTAAACTAGTTCTCCATATCCAAACACGTGGGAGGAAAACTTGGTTTCTGGTTAAGTATCTGCACGTCTGGGGTCAACCGTGCGGCTCTGATGCGGATTTTGTGTGCTTGAGCAATCTTTATGTAATAAGCCGCATTTTACAGCTGAGGAAATAAAAGTATCCTGACACAGTTCATGGAAAGGGCTTTATGAGACCATGGCAGTAAGAGGGAACTTGCCTGTGTGACCTATGAGATCCTGCTAGCCCTGAATTCCTGAGCTCACAGGCTCGATAAGAGCATTAATATTTTTGAGGGCTTCAGGTGCTATAATGGTGCAATAAGTCAACAGAACAAAAATACTTCTTTAAACAGACAGTAAGGATCTAAGAATCAAAACACCATCAGCTCCAAATGTTCTTTTTCTTGAAGCAATAGAGGTAATGTGGATTGGGATTAGATTGTTGTAATGCTCAGCTGAGAATATAAAGCCAACACTTGTGAGAACATGCAAATATCTTTCAAGTAGATCACGTAAAAAACACCAGTGATGATATCGTAGACAGAAACAAAGTAATGCAGCTAACCAGCTAGGCTGTGGGCACATTGAAATAATCCAAATTACTTTTTCTTTTTTTTATATATTTTTATTCTGTTGCACTGTTGTGTGTAAGATTCTTGCAGTGCTATATTATATATTAATAGTGAAATGCTCTTTTTTTTCTGCATAAGATCCTTGCAAGCACCACCTGGCCAAGTTATGAAACTCTACATTTAGTTTACAGAAAGTTGCAAAATTTAAGCAGGCCAAACCAGTTTCACAGAAAGAATCAGGTACCAGTGAAAACAAACGTGTAATACCAAAACACAGCCTAAATATTGATGACTTCCCAAATTCAACATGTTAGTAAAACAACCTTTGGTATTCAGACAGCATAAAAACAAGGCCACTTGGAAACAACTTTGCAAGAACTCCGTGAGGATCTGCTGCATTGCAAAGACTTTGAACTGTGCTAGTTTAAAGCTAGCTGGCTGTTGCACTGTTGTATGTTATCATATCTTTCCAGGAGAGAAATTAAAACAAGGCCCTATGTGGCGTGGTCTCTAAACTATTTTCTCTTATGCTGCTACTAATGTGCTATTAGTAGAAGAAGAGTTTCTTAAGAGTTAAGGGTTAACTTAAGAGTTAAGTAAGTGCTAAAGATGAGCCCTTGGAAAAAATGCATCACTGCACAATTTATTGCATTACAAATCCCAAAGTCTGCCAAGAGTTGCAGTCGGTGGTGTGTTGTGAACTGCCTGGTATGAAGACAATGAGTGTAGAAAGTCATGATCCCCTGCCTTTCCCGTGAAGCTGGCTAAGGACCCAAGGGTGCCCTGCCTGACGTGACGGCAGTGAAGCGGCAGCGTTGGCCCAGAATACAAAAAAAACTTAAATGAGAGTTCTGGGGTATAATTAACACCATTTTGTGAAAGTTCCTGTACCACTTCTCACAGGACAAAAAAAGTCCCACTCTTCCAAGAGTGACATAAATAGGAAAACTAGGGAACCTGAGGTTTTGGACAGCATTTTTTCCCCTCTGTGGCTTCTTGGATGCTGAAAATATACAGAAGTGGAAAAGTACAGTTTCTGACTATCGAAAGTCCAGCCCTGTCCTGGTGTTCTCCAGTTGTGTCAACATCAGCCACAAAAACAGCTGCTGTTGAGGAAGTGAAGCTGTGCTGTCTTCTCTGAAGGGATTTTCTCTGCTGGAAAACTTCCCTTGGATTCCACATCTGTCTGTGGGTCAGACCTCCCCAGGGCCCCAAAGTCTCCTGGAAACTTGGAAGGAAAATAACCACAGGAGTGAGCCTTTCCCATTTCATAGCTGACAGAAGAGTCGTTTGGTAATGGCAGGGTAATAACAAGCAGAACAAGTCAGATTAGAAGTCCACAAATCCACTTGACTACGGCTCAGGCCAGCAGCACGAGATAATGAAAGTTATTATATGAAATACAGACCTTATTTTTGAAGTTAATACTTGTCTTTATCTCCTTTAAATTCTTTCTGTGAAAACTATAAATGCTTCACCCTTTCCAGAGCCTTTTTGCCTTCTGCATGGAGTGTGTAATATGCTGATATTTATGATTTTCTTCAATTTCATACACAAATGGGAGAGCCCTCAGCTCTAATCTGCTAATGTCTGCTACTTCTGGAGGTGAGATGGTGCAACTAGCTCGGAGGTGAGACATCAGCAAAATGGGTAACTAAGTTCTGGCACTGATTGTCCAGGGAGATTTTTAGGAGAGGGCTTAAGAAATTTTTGTTGGAGTAGTTTCAGTAGAGCTGCTTCTGCCATGGGACAGCCTGCTAGCCTAGATGACCTCTGAAGAGGCCCATCCTCCTTTCCATCATTCACCCTTTCCTTCTTGCCTTGGTCATTGTGGCTTAGTGTTTTCTTCTTCCCATCCGTGCCAGTTTTGAGAAACAAGTAACTGATCCCACGGTGCCTTTGGGACCTTCCCATTGCTGCACGAGTGGTCCTGCAGCCCTTTGACCCAGGCAGACATGACATGTGGTTCATCCTGCCCTAGAAAAGAACCTGACCTCTTCACAAAGGAGAGGAAGCAGTGTAAGCTGACAGGGTGAAATAAATCACCTCTTTCTCTCGATTCAAAAATTGTGCAAGAATTCCCATGCTATCTTATTAACAGATAAATTCTAGTTTTATCGCTTGCCATGGAAAAAGAGAAGGAGAACTGGAACACAATCTCCTGGGAAACACAATACGAGCATCACATGAGCTGTTAGGTTAGATAGACTAAGTTTATTTCCTTTTTTATGAATTTCAATGGATAGTTAAATAAACCCCCATAGATAGATCCTTGCTGAGTGGAGATGTTTTCAGATCTTTCAGAGTTACTGATTTCAGCCTTAAGTTGTATTGAAAGGTCTTTTAAAATGGAGACTGCTGCTGCTGGAAGTGCTACAGAAACTCACCTCAGGCAGGTGCTATCTCTTCCAATCCTCAGCAACTGCCATAGCTTTCTGAAGCTCCCTCACCTGAAGTGTGAAAGGACAAAATTTTTCTGCCTGGAGAACATCCATCCCACAAAAAAATGGAGTTTAATATTCACCAACTGCCATCCATCACCTCAGAAGTTGCTATTTTTGGACATGAATTGATTTATTCCTTTCATTATCCAGGACAAGTGTGGCAGACACCTTGCTCTCTCTAGGCTTCACATCCCATCCAGGAGGCACTGGTAAACTAACACCCTCCCTCATCAGAAAAGCTTCAGCCAGTTGGGAAGATGCCCCAGGAATGGAGTGAGTGTGGGAACCCACAGCAGCCATCCACTCTTGACTTAAGAGACAGCTGCAGGGATAAGGAAGTCAGAAGCTTCCAGTGGAAATTCTAACATGGCAGAGATATGGACGCTTCTGTATCACTCACACAAGTGAAGTTTTTCTTTCCTGGCCCATTCCTACCTATGTTCATGTGAAAGATGAGGACAAAACTCAAATGTCCACAGCAAAATATGCAAGAATGGAATCACTATGAAAAATTAAGAAAAAAGCCCAGTAATGACTTGGCCACTGGTGTGGAGGACAAAGCAAGTACTGAAGGAGAGATGTTTTTTTTCTCCATAAGCACCTGTGGGGTATTCATTTGCTGAAAAACATTTTCTTCTGTATGCTTGAGATGGTCTCAAATGCATTCAAGAATGCAGACAATTCCCACCTTTAGTCCCCCCACCTCCTCCCCCAGCCCTGTTCTTTCCCTGCATATATAAAAGCTTTAAATCAGCCTTTATATACATATATATATTATATATATATAATATATATAGGAAACACAACTAACTTGTACACCACAGGGGCAGCAGCTTTACTTGTGTTTTGGAGGGGTGTGCACATGGTGATGCAGAAACCATGGGTGCCATAGGTCTCTCTAGCAGCGTTTACAAACCGAGGCCATTTCAAGCAGCCTGAATGTTGCTCTGCTTTCTACTGGTGGCATATTTGGCCTTTGGCCCATGCCAGGATCAGGAGGAGTGGAAAAAGGTCTCTGCCTGTCTTTGTCTTCCTACAATAGCTACACTGAACAGCTCTCTACTCTGTTAAATCCGATTTCCTCAGTGCTATTTCTGGTATAAAAGTAGAGTGTCACTGAAGTTACACTGATTGTAAAACCAGTGTAAAAGCAAGGAAAATTAGGTCTGTTCTTCTGTTAGCCAGTGTGTAATTTTTAGCTGGAGTGAGCATATTGCCACAAACCTGTCAGCAGACAAAATGTACGGCGATCAGAAATACCTGGGGAGAATGAGCTTAGTGATGTGTGAAATGCTTTGGCTGTCACTCGAGCGATCCTCGCAGCTCCAAGGACAAATAAGCAGCATCTGTGTCAAGGCTCTTTGCAGCATTCGGCGCTAGCGGCTGCGTTTCGGGAGGGCCAGTTGAGGAGCAAGCCCTCACTACTCTTCCATCAGCTTCATTTCCAGCTCATGTGAGTGGCCTGTGCCTTCCATGTTTCAGTGTGGTTGTTTTTATCCCTTTTCCCAACACTGTCTCAGACCAAGTAAACCTTGGGCTGTGAGGATCACAGTTTTAGTTGCTGTAAACCAGGGTTAGACATTTCACTCTGTAATCAGAACTGGCAACTTCCAGTGAGCCTCTTTACTACTTAAAAGCAGAATTGATTGCATAGTAGCAAGGCTGAGATCATGAAGGAGCAATATCTCTTGCACAAACCCATCTGGGGTGGTTAGATGACCTGCTCTGTAAGCTGTAATTTTAAAACAGTAGGATAGACAGCTAAGCAAGTGACTAAACCTTGAAGGAATTTCTAGGATCCTTCCAAAAGCTCCCAAGCACACATTAAAAAATCCCCATTGCTTGTACATTTCTGGATGTACAATTCTGGCACTCAGAGCTTTCCCTGTTCAGTTAGCAGATGTCACTCGTTGTTTGCAGTCTGCATTCATCTGTCTCTTCTTCTTTCTGCTCATCTACAATCAAGTTCTTGAGCTACAAATGAGCTACTTAACAACCCACAGCCTTATGTTCGTATCATAACCCATTAGTCCTGGGCATGCTTTATAGGAGGTTTCTGTTTCTAGAATAGTGGAGGGAGGGTTAATAGATGTTACACACACACAAACATCTCGTGTTTAAGCTGGTCATGATCATATCACTCAAGGTGTTCTTGGTAGCAGTCAGCTGCGGTCATAAGCAATGTACTGACCCGTCAGATTTTCTAAAAATCCGTAACATTTGATTATCCATTTCTTAAAATAACTATTAATTGTTCATTAGCCCTTTATAAAGTGTTTATATACTCATGTTTCATATAAATTATGACTGCAATGTTGAAGTCTACTATTTGACCTTTAAATTCAACCAATTGAAAAAACAGTAACAAGTTTTTGGAGAATTTTCATCTCTTTGGCTGAAGGAGCTGAATATCAGCACCTAGTCCCAGATTCATTTGGGTGGAGGGGACTTCCTCTGTTTAAACACGATGTGTCTTGCCAAGCTCTTCTCCTGTGTTCCTGCTCCTGTTAGAGGAGAGACCATGGCATTATCAGAGCAGAAGAAATTGAACTCATCTATTTCAGATCCCAGGCTCAGGATGGGTTGAATCATTCTCTGACTCTGGATGGCCAACCTAGAAAAACTCCAAAGAGCTGGGATGAAGTGAGAGCATCCCCACAGTTCCTGGCACTGAAGATATGCTCTGATTCAGCAAAGCATTTCAGGATATGCTAAACCAATGGGTTAGATGGACCTGTCACAGTTAGCTAGGACAAGGGAGGTACAGTACACCACACAGGGGGGACTTCTTAAGGGAACAGTGTGCTTTACAGGGCATATAAGCATGCAGATTGGATGAGGGTATTTAGATGTCTACATGTGGAGTGAGGAGCTTAGATACCCATGTGGGACACTCACCTTTATCACATCAGAAGGTCAGAGGAACCTTGAAAGTTTCAGCAGGACATTCAATTCAAGGCACATTTATTGAAGTATCTTTTGTCTTTGGCTGCAGTAACTTTCTCTCTCTCTGGCTCTTTGGACTAATAACAGCAAAGCTGGCTAACACTTATGAAAATACTTTGTACATCTTCCAAGCTGGGCACTGCACTCTTTCTGGTGCGTTTACACTCCAGTCGTCCTTTTTCAGTATCTCCATGTCCTACATCATCAGGCAGCAATGTGTCACAAGATTACGCATCACAAATTAAACCTCATAACAAGCTGCTCTGAGCTGGGAATGTACAAGAAATAAGTTTTGGCTAAATATTTGAGAAGCAGAGGAGAACAGCCTATGTTTCCGATAGGGAAATGTTTCCAGTTTGGCCATGAGTCTGTACTCTGGACCAGTCTCATCCTCTAGTCTCATCCAGATAACATCCTCCAGCATCGTGCCAAGGGGAACAATAGTTCTTTTGATCCTAGTGCTATCCTGGTATCTGCAAACTCTATGAGAGCTGACTCAAATTCCTTCCAGCCTCATCTTAATCCAAAGACACCCAATAATTTCTTTATTCTCTTTCTCCATCTCTCCATGGCTATAATCCAATACCTGCATTTGAGCTGTTGGAGGCAAAGATCCAAAATAATCACAAGGGGAATGGACTAGTGAGAAGGCGAAAGACAATCTGCCATGATATAAGGTGGGCAATTCCCTGTCAATGCCTGAGCAAACACACAGACACCATGGCAAGGAGCCTGACAGATGGTTAGAGCAGAGCATGGGCTTTTATTCACCGAGGCATGGCAGCCTTTTATTCCTATTTGAAACAAAGATGTAACCTGAATAACAGTTCTCTGCTTGTTCACTTAATCAGGCCCGTGTTGAGGGGATGGATGTTCACATGGGGTGCACTGAAACCAGGCAGGGTCCCCACTGGTTCTTCCTCTACATCCAAAAGTGTCAGCCCATGTGTTCATCCCCTGAGTGACTCTCTGCTTCCAGCCCACCATCCCTCTTGGCATTGGCACCTTGAGTCTGCTGCTCAGGCCAAAGGCAGCTCAGATGCCAGGTCCTCAGCTGCTGTGCCTGGGCACAGCACTGCTGCCTGAGTGCAGCCTGGCGTGGGCAGTAATGGATGTTATGTTACCTTCGGGGACAGCTTTGCTGTCTTTGGATGCTGTCCTGCAAGGGGATGCCTTTGTCTGGCACAGGAGAGCATCTGCTGCCAGCTCAGCCTCTGAGCAGAGAGGCAGCACAAGGGACTGGGAAGAAGGCTGAATTTCTCCCCTTTTCTGGGTAAATCTCCAAGGGCCCAGCTTCAGGCAGCCCCATGGGGAAGGGGGTCTCTGCGAGGCAGCCAGCCCTGCCGCAGAGACGGGCTGCCCTGCAGCATCGCTCCGAGCAGAGCTCCACGGGCACAAAATACTTTAAACGCTTTTCTTTCATTCGTTTGCTCTTTTGTTTCATCGAGCTATCAGTGCAGACAGCCTCCCTCCGACGTCGCCTTTCAAGTGATTTCCCTCGCTGCTTTCGCAAACACAAGTTTCTCCCTCCTAGAGAGATGAACTGGGGATATGTTTCATGTGAGAAGAGAGGTGAGGTAATCAAACACCTGCTCCCTCTGAAACAAAGCCTTTCCTCTTCGCGGGCTATTGAGCACTGATGAGAAAAGGCAAAAGTGCAAACCGACCTTAACCTGGCACGAGGTCCAGCCTTTAGGGTGGGCAAATCTGGGTCATAAAAGCAGAAACATGAACCGCACGTTGTGCTTGGGTTGCAGCTGCTCTGCCCAGGTTGGAGAGTGTTTGGCAAACATTTCAAGTTGAAAACTACAGGTGCTTTCACTGCTGCCTGTTCTCACTGCCAGGCAGGGAAAGCACAAGTGCTAAGTGGATAAATTTGAGAAAAATTGTCTTTGTTATTCTCTCTGGAGATCCCCTGAGGCTGATCTACGTAGGTGGTGTGCTTCCATAGATGCCACTGACTTTGGCCAGACCTCGTTGTGCTTAGCCCATTTTGCTCAGGGCTTCATGCTGCTCCTGATCCTGGGGTCACTGGGCTGTGGTGGTCACTGTTCTGTGCTGGGAGCCAGCCTTGGCTCCTCCAGCTGGGCAACCCCAACTTCCAGCATGCAAAAGCTGGCTGTGACCAGAACTGGTTGCCTCTTGATTGTGAAAGCACTGACAGATCCTCCCTGTAATGCCATCATTCCTAGTACTCCCAGGTCTACGTCTCTCTACATCATGAGCAGATGTATCACAACCTACAAGGGCATCTGTAGGGATGGACAGAGGGATAGTGAGCATATTGCCACCCTTCTCCTCCCAGAACAGCCACTTTTTCTCTTGCTGCCCACATCACACATAACTGTGGCTCCCTGGCACTGCCCCAGTTGCAGTGGGGGGACCCCAACTTCCAAACAAGCCCATGGGGTGGGCATTTCTTGCTTCCCTGGAGGACTCATCTCATGCAGACTTTCAGACTTTCACATGCAGCCACTCTGAAGCTTCAGGTGACTTGGATGCACTTGGAGAACGATGTTTTACAGTACTAAGGGGAAAAAAGAACAGAGCCACAGGACAAAAGCAAGCCCAAAAGCCAGGAGGATATCTACACCCCAACTTTACCACCTTTCACATGGCAGTGACGCTATGAAAGCAGCTAAATAGCGCTGGCTGGTCCTAATGCTTCATCAGGTGCCCTTTGCCTGCCTAGAGAAAGGCAGCAGTGCCTTCACAAATGTCAGCCTGAATATCCTCAGTCAGATCACTGTTTGCCTGTGAATTTGAGATGGTTTCTCATTGTCTTTAATGGCCAATGTACAAAAATTTCAGAGGGAGCTGCGCATGATGCCCATCAGCAGGCAATCAGGCATCTAATATTTCTCTTCCAACACACAATTCTCCATGCAGGATAGTAATTTTCTCTGGCTGGGGCCAGGAGCCCTCTGGTCCTTTGGCTGTTGCCTTCATCAGGTCTGCAGCTTGAAAGAACTTTCTGCACATCAAACACCCGCTAGGACCGACTGCCAGGGAAATAAGCATGTATATCATGTCAAGTACAGTGACATCAGCCCCAGAGAGTTCTCTTCTAGATCAGATGCCTAAAAAATCCCATCTGATGTTGACTGCTCTGAAAGGCTAGAGATGCAGAGGTGTGTATTTCAGACAAGCAGCCCCCAAAGCAAATCTGTACAGGTCTCTGCAGACCACGCTAGTGCTTGAATTGTAACCAGAAGGAAACAGGCTGCCAAAATATAGCAGGGCTCAGGGATGTTATACTCATAGCAGCTTTATATACTTATCTGCACGGTGAGCATTGTGCAGCCACCTATTGTACTGCTCTCCTTCTTGCCCGTATTTCATTACAGGTTTGCCATTTCTCAGTGAGTGAAAACAGGATGTGCTGGCACGGTTTAAATGGTGCTAAGAGCATCATGGAGAGGCACAGTGATAGCTGCAAGGGAAATGAGGAAACAGAGGAGTTCTCCTGAGCAAAGAGCAATATTGAGCAAAGGCTGAACCGACAACCTCTGCTGCTGAAACCAAAATGCTCTGGCAGAAAGCCACCACCACATACATCTACAGCAGCCCCAAAGAGGAGAGCGTGTCAGAAATGCACTCAGCAAGTAAAGCCTCAGCTGTATAAGAGACTGCAGACAGGATAAACCTGCTATTTTTTCACTCATCTGAGGAAAGGTAGGTTTGGATTTGGAGGTCAATATTCCATGGCTTTACATCTTGTAAATTCAGAGGCAAGTGGGTACACGTTGGTGCAGGTCTCACACCTCCACAGTGTCCAGGATGACACAAGATAACCAAGAGAGGGGATCTCCAGGACTGGTTTTCTGAATGTGCTCTGTTTTAGCTCTGCTGCAGCGTGGTGAAGTATTCAGTGCTGCCCATGACAGCCAGTTTTCACCACTGATATGTCCCACGTGAGGGGAGCTCCTGGTGAGCTTTCGTTTGACACTGAGCCTGGTCTATCCAACCTCATGGTGATGGTGTTCAAGGAACCGAGACCTTCAGCTCTCTGTAAGTGCCCGGGTGGAATAAAGATTGCGTGTGGCCAGAGGAAAGGAAAATAAGGAGAAAATTGGTTGGAGGTGGTTTTGGAGACTTGTTTGCCCAGATTTAATATGATTTGGATAACTGACAGCTGGCCTTCTATAGTTACATTTTTCTCTCAAATCATTTTATTTCCTCAGGCAACATTTACCTCTGCTTTTTAAACAAAATGCAGTCAAAGCCAGAATATCACAGTGCAGACTGATTGACTGCTTTCAGACAGCTCTCCTAGCCTCCTAAACACATTAAACCACCCTCTTCCTGGTGAGTAGCTCCCAGTGATTTCAACATGAATAAGGATGTATCTCTGCCACGAAGCATTAGTGAAAACTTGATCATTCACAAGAGCTGCTCAGTATTTCCAGGCTGAAATTACCCACAGCAATATTTTTATAATTCTGTTTTTAATTTCTAGTAGTGGGCACAAGAGTCACAGTTCCAGCCGCATAGATAGCTCTTCTCATTATCTAACATGGTAATATTTTTTTCCAATATTGAGAACCAGCTAATGGTTGGGATTTATTTTTTTTTCCTCCTCCTAAGATAAAATTCAACTTTGTATAAAAAGGATCATGTTTATGTTTCATAGTAAAAAGTTGTGGGGTGTTTTGCATTTAAATCTGAATCTCATTTGCCAATAGTAAGGAATAAAAAGGCAGTATTTAGCTAAGATGTTTATATTTATGTTTGGTCGTGATGGAGTGGAGAAATTTTTGGGGGAAGCAGGAGAGGGATATCTGAAATTCCCCAAATCTAGTGAGTTGTAGATCATTTTCCTACTAGGAAGACCCCCTTCTTTGGTCCAGGGAATTCAAACCATTGCATCTGGATAGGAAAAAGCACTTGAAGTGGTCAGTTAGCAACAAACCCCAAAATCTCTGGACCTGCAATAAATGCGATGAACGCTTGAATGAGAGATCCAGACGTGCAACACTTTCCTGCCAGCCTGGGGAATTCAGTACAACACAGTCCAGCAGGTTCACCTGTGGCTGCTCTGCACTCCCCAGCTTTATTCTCATCCCTTTCCCAAAACACAGGAGACCGAAGCCATAACTAAATCTCAGCATCACAAGAGCAGTGTTAGCACCTGGTTAGTGAGTCTCTGGTATATAGATGCTCACTGGTATATAGGACTTTTTTCCAACTGACAAAACTCCTCAGCAGCTGCACAAGCTGGATTTATCAGACTTTATGAGATATGGCACCACAGAAATTGGTCTGAGACTGCCAGACTATTTACTACCGCTATACCAGAATAATTCATATACTTATTTCCCCGTCCTGAATATATCCAAAACACAACCTCCCAGGTGAAGTTGCAATGAGTTAAAGCTAGCCATAAATATCCTGACCCTTGGTAAACTGTGCTTTTTCTTCTTTTTAGTTGGTTGGTTTGTTTATTTATTTATTTATTTTAATTTTTTTTTGGAAGGGGAAATCACGGATATGTTTGGTGTTGAGAAAAAAGAAAGCAATTTTCCAACAGTATGCATCAAGCACATCTCCAAATCCTTTGCACTACTCTGTCACCTCCTTTTGCTGTTTCCCATTGGTTTTTATCTCCCAAAGCTTTCTGCAGTCTCTCCTTCCCTCCTCTAAGTTTTCTCCCTAGCCTCTTGCATAAGGAAACTATGGGCAGAAATGCACTTGGTTTAACTGTCCTCCTCTAAGCAGGGAGAGCAAACAAAATAAAGTCAAGTCCCTCTATGTTCCCTATATCAAAGTGTTTCATCAGTGCACGTTGATTCACTGCCTGTGTCATGCACTCTTGTTCTGGGAGAGCTCTGTGGGAGGAGGTAACTCTGGACTGCTCCCCTGGTAGTAGATAACTGGTATTTTTCCCCCTTGAGAAACAGGATTGATTTTGGGGGGGGGGGGGAGGGGTGTGCAGAGTTTTTCCTAGGCTGCTGATGGCCAGAGTTTGGAAAGCTTCCCTCTTCTGGACAGCCTGAGTCTTTTAAGCTAGTTTTCAGCTCCCACTCTTTTCCCATTGAGCCTTTTTTAGTTCACTTCCACCAACAGGAGCTTGTAACATCCAGTGCTTCACTGTTCCTTTATTACTTCCAATTTCTTCACTGCTTTCTGCACTTTGGACAAGAAAAAGAACAGGTCTTTGGTAAACAGACTTTGTAGAAATCTCTAAGTTAATTTTACTGGTTTATTGCAATGCAAAAGAGATTTTCATACTGTGAATGCATTACTACATTGTGATTAGCCTGGAACAGTGGTAAGAGATAAGATAAGCTTTCAACATCTTTCAGAAGTAAACAGTAATGTTTTAAATTGGTTTAACAACTTTTGGACGAGTTTAGACAAGGCATCTAGTTCTTTTTTAAAATAACATATTTAGAAAAAAATTAGCCCTTTGGTTCTCTAATGACACATTCCCTTATGTTACTTTGCGTTGCATGCTACTTCTTTTACGTTGCTGTGCAAATTGATGGCATTGTTGCGATCCGATGGAAATAACTTCCTTAGCTATTCTGATGATTAGCTTATTTTTAATGTATAGATATTCGTCATGAAATTCATGGCTGGATAACCATCTTTTGTGCAGCTCCACGTACAGTGGCCATGCCTGTGACCTCCAATAATAATGAATTCAGATGGTTTGGACCAAAGTCGTTTTTCTAAAACAAGACTGTTTCTGTACAGAAAAAGGGTCCAATGAAAACTCTTCATCCCACCCACTGTGCATTTCCTTTGTGACTTTGGACATTCCCTATGGACATCAGAAAAGAGGATTTTTGTCCATTTTGTCCATGCCATCCAGTTCTGCCTCAATGTCCCCTATATACTGGAGCTATGCAAGCATTTCTGCACTGCTGGCAAGTGTATGGTGACATTTGACAATGCTGGAAGAGCAGGTTGGGTTTCTTCCTGGCTGTTCCCTTGCAGGTGGTGAGGAGAAGTTGGCCGGTGGCAGCTCCAGCACCGGCTGGGCTCTGTGCACCTCTGTGAGCACAGCAGCAGGCACAGGGATGTGTTGCCTACGGACTCTGGGTCCTACAAAGTGCAATAAACAAAAGAAACCCCCAAAACGTGCAGACTAATTAGGTTAGAAATGTTGTCCCCTCTGTGAGGGAGTATTTGTTGGGTTCTGAGAACTGCCAAGGTTACAAAATCCAGATCTCCCACAGGGAGCTACACAGTTTGAGCAAAGTTCTCCTCCATCATAGTTTTACCAAGAAAGTGTCAGTTGATATTTTTAAGGAATACTGAGGAGAGGAGAAACTGGTCTCTTGTATGTACTTATTTATTTTTATTTTGAGGTTATAGATGGATAAAAAAGCAATTGGATAAATTGAATGAATAACTGTATCATCCATACTTTACCCTGTCTTCTTTAAAATGCCAATAAGAAGATGGGAGTTTTTTCCATGCCTTTTAGGAGGCTATTTCACAGAGATTTTGTCCTCTTTCTTAGCTCAAACTTTCCCTTCTGTCATTTTTATCGTGATCCCCTTAGCATCACGTTTTTTGTGCTCACAAAATAATTCTTTTCTGTCTGCCTGAACGTAGTAACCATAACCCTAGTCATTACTCAGTGAAGCTATATATATTTAGTTCATCATCTTTTCTCATAAATCAATCTTTTCAACCCCAAAATCATTTTAGCTGCTGTTTGAATTGTCTCCAATTTGTCTGTTGTTTTGGTTTGGTTTTTTTTCCCCTGGTAATGAGGTGGCCCAGAACTGAAAGCTGTATTCAAGGCAGGCTGCTACCAAAGTAATGGGAACCAGGATGATTTCCATTATCTGCTGTTTGACACAAAACTTCATGTGAATATATGGCAAGAAAAGGTCTGTTCCTGAAAATGTAACAGTGCTGAAAACATACACAGTCTTTATGCTCTGCATTTCGTGCTGGGCGTCCCAAGCATCTGTGTTTCCTGGATTGTCCTATTTTTTCAAACCTGAAACTTCTTCCAGGAAAAAACAAAACAAACCAGGAACTTTGGCCTTTGGGTCCCTGTTCAGGGAAAAGTATCTAGGCAGCTGAGGGCTGAAATATGGGAACTCTCAGCAAAACAGTGATGCAGTTACAGCTGCCTGTATTTTAGCAGCTTGCTCCACTGTCCCCTCATTTGGAAGTATGAGGCCTACACCTTAGATGAGCTGAGCTATTTTATTATTCATAAGAATGAATGACTGGCACAAGTAAGAATAAAATCAGATTGATTGTCTTTAGTGTTCTCTCCAGCTCTGCTGAGTGATCACCACCAGGCAGAGGAGATGTGGATCTCTTTATGTGCATGAGTTTTGTGACAGGGACTGGAGAATCCAGAAGGTATCCTGTGCCCAGCCTTTGGTGTAGTGCAATCTGTAGGTCTTCAAAGAAGATCCTGTTTGCACCAGAACAACTTACTGAGAAAAACACCCCATCTACATTCACACATTTCCAGTGGGGGGGGGGCCCACCGAGGGGCTGTCCCACCCCAGTCCTTGACTAAGCAATACAGAATTACTGGCTAATTAGTTAAGAAGGAATGTCATTTGAGCTGGCAGGCTAAAGGCACTAATAAACAGCATCCTGTAGAAGTACATCAGGCTTTTCTTTCAGCTATGCTTGGCCAGCAGAAATGCACTGACCACAAATTTGCCTTTTTGGTGCAAAAGACAGCACAGATTTTTCTGTAATTCAGGTTTACATAAGAGACAGGTTCCAAAGGCCAAAATCAGGGGCAAACCCATCCCATGCTCTTCTCTCTAACATGTCACTGTTTGCCAACCAGGGAAAGGCTATTGGATTGCAGTGAGGGGATGGAACTCGTGGTTGCAACACTTGCCTGGAAAGATCAAGGTCTGGCTTTGTATTTCTGGCCTAGCTTCTTTCTAGCTACACATGGGGAGAGGCTATGGGGTCCTGCATCCTCGTCCTGGTACCACCCAAAGGTGCAGTTTCACATTGCAACTTCTGTAACAGTGACTCTAGTTAAAGAGTACCAGGGTCGAGCAGTTTATACCTTCTTAATTCCCTAAAACCTGCCCCATGGTAGGTTGCATTGGAACATCCAGACAAGGCAGTGAGCTGGTCTGTAGAAGAAGGGTTCAGACCAGCTCTGCTGCTACGCACTCCACAGAGTGTGTAGACACATAGCTTAGGGATACCCTTTCAGGACTAACTCTCTCCTGGAAACTCTAAGTTATGTCCTATTTTTTGCAGAGTGTTATCAGTAATATTGAGAAGAGCAGAGGACTGAAGTTGAAATGTGCAAATGAAAAGTAAGCTCAAAAACACTGCAACATTTCAAATTTATGTCGGGCCCTTTCACGGAGGAAAGGCTGGACTGAGCCTTTCTCCTGGCACCTTGCAGGTATCAGGTTTTCTTTTGCATTCTCTCTCAGTTGTGTTCCTCCTTGCCCTCCTGCAAATGCATTGTTCAGCTTCTGAAATCCCTCCTCAGCTCCAGCTCACGTCAGGTCATGGGACTCGTCTCAAGCCAAACTCTCTGCTTGAAGCATTTACTGATCCATTTTTATGGTTTAGCCGTCACATAAATACAGCACCAAGTTCTCCTTATGACCATCTGGGGACTTGGTAGCCAGTCTAACAGCCCTGTTATTTTGATGTTAAATAGAGCAGGAAGAGTAGAGAAAAACAAAAATCAAAATCCAAACAAAACAAAGTCCCCCCCACTGTTAACAGAATTTCTGAAAATTATTTCCTTCCATCCATGTGCCAGCGTGACAACGGCCACTCCCAGGTCCTCACATCAGTAATGGCAAAGAGCAAAAATCTATAGCAGCAAAGGAGGATCAATGCAAACAGAAACGGCAAGTTTTGTTCTAAAAGATTTTGGCAGAGGGGTTTTAAAACTGATGCCATCTGTGGTATTTCTCTACATCTACAGAATGCACTCTGGGTAATGCCAGTCCCACATCAATAACATCTGCTAATGCCACTTTCTGAGCAGTGTAATCAATCCTGCCCAGCAGGCCCTGGGGTAGAAAAGTAAGCTCACAAACTGTGCCTGCCATCTGCATCC
>WUAM01000431.1:109434795-109451813 GCA_024336885.1 Actenoides hombroni | reverse complement strand
GCATCCCACCCGCCCTCACCCAAAACCTGGCAGCCCTCACCCACAGCACCTGATGAGGTCATTGCTCAAGGCATGGGGCTTGAGGTGCTGAGAAGAATGAGTCAAAGGGGGGTTACCCTTCAATGATGCCAAAACCCATCATTTACCTTTTTTTTGCAGTTTGTCAGCCTTGAACATAAGCAGCATTTTCCCACGAGCATCTTTGCATATCTGCCCCTGGCTGGGATGATGTGGCTCCTGTGCCATGGCAAACCCCACAGGCTACCATGAGGGCGGTCACTGGGGACCGTGGTAGGTCACTGGGGCTGAGTTGGGCTGTTTACTGTCCTCTGGGAATGCAGATAGGGCTGGGCAGGTGCATTTTCATTTGCCTGTGAAGTATCTGAGGATGTGTTTTCAATAGTTCCAGGGGTGACAATGCAGGGATGCAGGGAATATTTTAACATCTTTTTCAGGGCATGCAGCCCTGCAGTACCTCTTAGCTCTTTCCCTGGGAAGAAAGTCTGTTTGAGGTGGTTCTTGCAGAAAAGTTTTGCCTGTTCTTTCTGCATGAAGCTTCTTGCAATCTGCTGAGATTTGAAGTACCACTCAAGTGTCAGCCTTACCCATCATAAAATACCCATTTTTCCTGCTCAAACATTTTTTCTGCATTACCTTGGTCTGTACTGGACCCAGACAGCAGTAGAAGTGCTGGGGGTGCAGTGCCTGTCATGCCGATCAGCTGTCCCGACATCTCCAAATCCAGACTCTCTGAATGCATTTATATAATGTTGCAGTTACAAGTTACTCCTCTGAATTTCATAGCAAAGCTTATAGCAGAAAGGAGGTGCGACAGGAGCGGATGCGTTTTCTCTTGGGGCTGGGTGGGCTAATAGCCTTCATCATGCAGTCCTGAAAGAATCCATAAGGGTTTGCCAAAGTGTAATTAAGATTAGTGTCCTGATTTCACTGGGACAGAATCCTGGACCAGTCACTGTCTGCAGGCCATTAGCAGCTTGGAGTCAGCCAGGGCAGCTGACCTGAGTTGTCTACAGGTGTAGCCATGCCAGAAACAGCATGCTCAGTATAAAGGGGGAAGTTTGCTGAGCATAGAGCTTCTCTTGGTTGGGCTTAGGCTTTTTCTGATACTTCTCCTTGTTCTCCTCATCCCTGGAGAGCCTCACTTACCATTCTGCTTCTGAGGACTGCTATCCTGTTTATTGTGACCACCATGTGCTCACTGGGCTGAGTATTCCTTTATGTACTTTATATTTGCATTGGTATAAGTTTGGCTGTTACATTGAATCTGTTTTCATTTTAATTCATGGATGTCCTCTCCTTTTCCTGATTTCCCCTCTTTGCTGGGGAGAGGTTGTCAGGTTATAGAGCAACTGCTATAGTTTAGTCCTGGAGACAGGCTAACTGTAGACAATTAGGTTAAGTCAAGTTAAGAAGAAGTGGCCAGAGAGCACACATTTGATACAAGATCCTGATATATGCAGGAACTGGTTTACTGCTAGTCTGCTTTGTTATGCTTTTCTACAGAAAAGCTAGGCTGAGGTACTGGGGGAGGATGAAATCATGAAGCCCTTGTGTTGAAGGGAACATTTCACTTGGATTGAAAGGAGTGGTTTTTCCGCAGAGTCTGAAACATGTTTGACAAATAGCATTTTTTTTAAAAAAAAAAAAAAGGTTTTACTTCTCATAGACTTGAAAATAGAGATTTCACTTTAACATCTAATTTGAGCCAGATTGTGTATTTATTGCTTTTTTTTCCAAGTACAGATAAAGCAAATGCTCCCTTCAGAGTTGTTTGCTTTCAATAGCGCAGAGCTGAGCAGTTGTTTTAATTAGAAGGTTTTCTATAGACAGGAGCATTTCCCTAATACTGTTCCTGTGTTAAGACTGAACAGAATGGGTAATAGTGCAAAAATTACTGTGAGTTATCAGTGACAACAACTACAGCCCAAAATAATGGAAACCTGGCCAGTACCTGACCCAGAGCCCAAGCACCTGAGCACACCACTGCTGCTCATCACCACTATCACAAATGGAAACCTCTGTCCATCTAGCAAGTAACTATGTGTTCAGAATCTCACTGTCTATCTCAGGTAGCAGCATCACAGCAGGATAACCTACAGAACCTCAGCTGTGTTACTGCAGAAGCACTGTTTTGGTACTTGCAGGGTTTGGGGAAAGGGTGTAAATAGGAGGAGAATGATGTGGTGAGCTTAGATAAAGTTTAATTTGTCAAAGAACTGTTGAGGAAAAAGGCTGATGTATTCCAGCTTGTTGTATAGTGTATTACAGAAGCAATCTATTTTTGTTCTGCTATTATGCCATGGAGAATTCATCTCCGCAACAGTGGAAGTGATAAAGGAAAAAATTGGCCCTTTTCCTGTAAATCAACTCCAGTATTTTGGAGTGGGTTGTACTTGCTTTCCTGCAAGCCTGCATATTCCCAAAGGAACCTCATATTTGAAGCCAAGGTGCTCTTGAAGATCAAGTGCAAAACTCAATGACCCAGGACAAGAGAACAAGTCTCAAGAATAATCAGCCTGAGCTGGCATCTGAACCACAAAGTAAATCAAACATGTGGAGCTTTGAGAAGTTCAAAGGGCTTTCAGAAAGATAAAATCACTTGCCTCTGAGCTTCTTATTTAGAGTCTTGATTTTAATTTTTATTAATACAAAGAAATATTTCCAGAGAGCTGCTATAAATTCAGTGTTACTGTTTGGAACAAGAGAAGGTCAAAATTCTCCATCTGGGAAGAGAACTGCACTTCCAGGTACTGGAGGGTATGAAGCTTTGATGATGGCCAAGATGAGAACTTTAGATGCATCTGATATCAAAGCCACCACCATGTGCTTTGAGATACATCTCCTCGTGGTTATGCCTTAAGACCAATCTTGAAACAATACAGAACTAAAACAAATACTTTGCATTCAACCGTTTGTGCAGTTATCAAAATCCAGGCTAGGAAAATAAATTGGGGAAAAAAAGCTTTGGAAAATTTAGGCTTTTTTCTTCCCTTTTATATTGCTGGTACAGGACTCGGCTGTGGGCATGGACCTCACGGTACCATGGAGTCACTCAGGGTGGCCAAGATATTTTACCCTGAAAGATATGTACAGATGCACCTTCTGTTAGGCAGCAGCTGTAAGATGCACACCCTGGATTTCAGGGAGACTTAAGGAATGGCTCTTTGCCAAGAAATGCAAGGACAGGCTAGGGCTATGTCAGGATTGCAGATGATGCTATCTCTCGCTGCTGGGAATGACTCTCCTGGGGAAAAAAGCAGCCTCAGACCTCCCAGGATGCCTTCCTCTCCTACTTACTGCTAGAAAACAAAAAACATCACTTCTGCCCCAGGAGAAGACAAGTGATAGCAGGTCAGTGTGGACAGACAGGCGGGGAAACTGAAAGGAATAATATGGGGCTTTGGTAAGAGTACAAAACAATGATAACAACACCCAGTTCTCAAACCATTTCAGGCTGCTGTAGGTGTACAAGGCAGTATCTAAACAACAGAGCCCCAGCAGCCTCCAGAAGGTCAGCCAGAAACCACACTTTCACTCTTGGGCTACGGGCAGTAAGGAGGCGTTTGGGGTTGGCCAAGTGAATCCCACACGTGCCAGCCGTCATGAGCTCTCGCTACCTGTAAGGCAGGGCTAAGCATTGCTCTGCTGATACCAGGATTAGCCCGTGTGTTTTGCTAGATGGCTGCTTAGCTCACTGCAGGGCAGAGAAACATGTTACCTTCTCCTACTCGAGACAGGAACCTGGCTGTCACTGGTCAAAACCTGGATGGGGAAGTGTGCACGAGGCTGCAGGAAGATGCTCTGAGAGAGATGCTTTGGAGGAGTATGGAGGGTGAGGTGGCCCCTGTGAGGCTTTGGAAAGCTTCAACAGAAAAACAACAACAAGAAAAAGGGAAAAAAAAAAAGGGAGAGAAAGAAATCTGAAGGAAAAAGAAAACAGAAAGGGTGCAGAGTATGAGAATAACGCATGGGCTCCCTTTGTCCCTGCTATTTTGGGAAGGAAAGGCAGTGAGGCAGCAAGAGGGATATGGGGGCAGAGTGTGGGGGAGAGGGAGCCATGGTTGCTCTTCTCGCTGCAGGGACCTGCCATGCATGTCCCCTGAGAGCTGCTCAGCCTGCAGTGTTGGAATTTCACTGAACAAAGAGCAGGGAAAAGCAGCCAAGGAGGGAGATGCATAAAGGCAGGTGAGAGGCTCTGAAGCAATGAGCAGAGGGGACACCCACCAGAACCTGCCTGGCCTCAGCTCTTCCCTGAGACGCCCAGAAAGGCTGACAACTCTGTGATGCAGGGGTTATGGTGATGTATTGTGCAGGGAGCATCCTCTGTGGAAAAGGATGGTGCTGTTTATGTGGTTTACAACGAGAGAAGGTGATTTATAATAATTAATTCCTACACGTGTTAACCAGAGCAGCAGCACAAACTTGATACCCCTTAAGAGCAAAGTGCTTGCTTTGGTCCTTTCTCTCCACAGGCAGCTTTCCCCAGCATTGTCCTGTTATCACCTTTGTTCACAATTAATATTTATTGCAGCACAGGGTACCAGGAGCCCAGGGCAGGTGACTGTTCATGTTGTGAGCTTTCCCTCTTGCCTTGTGCACCTCAGTTGCCTTCTGCATTTGCTCTGCAAGGCAAGGAAGCACCACAGAAACTTCCTTCCTGTGGTTTTAATGATACTTTTTATTTACTGCATGTTGGGCTGCAGAGGGATCAAAATGAGTTAGACCCTGCTACCAAGACACTCAGCTGGCTGGGCTGAGGCAAGCAGGAGGTACCTGGAAACACCACGCAGAGCAAACTGCTTCCAAAATTGCCCATTGATCCTTCCCATGGGATGTTAGAGGCCCTGGGGATGGCAGGAGCTTTGAGTCCCCCCATGGCCTTCCAGGAGCCCTGTGATGATGGTGATGGGAACGACTCAGATGCAAAACCCACGCAATGAGTCAGAGGGACAGGGAGACACAACCCATAGTCCCCCATGGGATGGTTATTTACTGACCATTGATAATTCAATTTGTGTGGGAATGAAGGGGAAAAACAACCAAAAGAACAAGGGGTTTGGAAGAGACCCAAGTTCTCATGTTCTGGCCTTCCTGCCAACAGCCTGGGAGATGGTTTTGGTGATAGGTGCTGGAGGCCCAGGCTGTTTGTTAAATCTCAGGAGAGCCTTTCAGATATTTTTGCTAGTTGGCTGGGTTGTGGTTATCCCAATTTGCATCACAGCCGTTTACACTTCTGCTCCATGTTTTCCATTTACAAACATTTTGTGGAATGAAAACGGGTATTTTTGAGCTGCGCTAATTTTAATTGAGTTTCAGACAGGTTGGTAAGGTAAGGTCAGCATTCTGTCAATGACAAATTTAATGAGAATAAAGGTCCAGACACTAAAATGTTATGGAACTGGATAACGCTTTTTGACTGCTGTCATTACAATTGATAGTTCTATTCAGTCACTTGAAATTTTATTGAATTTTTTTTTTCCAAGCACTCCACCTTAAACTTATTTTTCATTTCAAGAAATCAATACTATGGATCCTTTGACACAAGGCATGCAGCATTATGTATTTCATGATGAAAGGAGCTGGGATGGTTTTTTTTCTGTTCACTTCTTTCATCATGAAAACCTCAGTTACTTACAAAAATACAAATCTGGGGAAAATTTCCTGCCCTTGTTTCTCTGTGCTAGATCACCTGTGCTGCTGTCTGCTGTGGAGATATTTTTCCTGAAGCCCTGCTGCTGGTGGAAAGCAGAGTTATGAATGTGTGATGAGGTTCATCTAACAGCTCTGGCAAGTGGAAATTTTTTTCCTCTTCTGTCTGTTTTTCTCTCTTGTTTGTTGTTTTTTTTTTCCTCAATTCTGCTTTCCTGGGCACGGGTGGAAAATCTTATTTTGCAATTTCATCAATAGAATGAAAAAAACCAGGTTTTGCATGGGCAAAGGGCATGGGCTGGAGCTCTGGGAAATGCTGGTATGAAGGCAGAAGCACTCTGGGTTGGTGTACATGATGGATAAAAAATATGTGGGATGATGAAGTGTTATCAGGGAAAAATATGTGGGGTCATGAAGTGTTATCAGGGATAGGTCTCCATGGAGATGCCTGGTGAGATGGGTGAGACTGGAGGTGAGCAAGCAGTCTGGCCCACTGGGGACAGGAGTTTGTTGATTGTGGGGACCATTCTGTAGCACCTCCCTCTCCAAAACCACACTTTCAAGACCACATCCAGCAGCCCTGGGCTGACCTTTCAACATCCACATGGCTGTGTGGTACTGAGAGCAAGGACAAATTGCACTATGTGAGCTCAGGTGACTCACCACCAGGAAAGTTCATGGGTTTGGGCAAAATGTGAGCAGCAGCAGAAGGTGCTTCCCTTCATCACCTGCCTTGAGTGGCTCTGATGTTTGCCTTCACTCTTCCCGTTTGATGCAAAAGGGACAGACATCCAGTTCCTAACTTTCACATCATGTCTTCATGCTATTTTTTTTCCTAGTAAGTGTATAATTTTCAAAGCCTAATCTGTGCTTGAATAATGCCCACTGCTTTCCTCTGTCAGAAAAGCTCCAGGGAACAAAAGAGCCAGGTCAAATCTCTTCTCAGCCTGAAGGAGATGACTGTTCTGGTCAGCAGAGGTCCTTAGAAACACCCTGTACTGTGGAACCAACCATCATTTTGATCGGTAGATAATTAAGTTCTGGGTGTTATGAATCCCTGGCATTTTATGAGTATAGAAATTTATTACAAGTACAAAATGTCTCACCTTTATAAATTATTAAAGTTGGTTACACACAACTTCAGTGAATGATCTCAAATTTAAGTGAAAAAATGGAGTATTTGTCCCTCTTTCAGAAAAAAAAAACCAGAAGAGAGGCAAGGGAGTCATAACAATGTAAAAGCATATAGGAGAGGTGAGAGGACTACATCTTTCTTCTAAGTATCTCTCTGACCCAAAGGATTTGTGACTACAGCTCTGTAATTTTGAGGTAAATGAATTCAATTCAGAGAGAAGCAAGAGAGGAGGAGGGAAGCCTTCTGTCAGCATTTGTGTAGGTGCAACAGGTATAAAAAGACAATATCCCACATCCATATCTTATTACATCCACCACTAAACCAGAATGCTATTAGTAGTCATGGCACAACAGAGAACAGGGAGGGGAGATAAAGAAAGGAAAGAAATCAGGATTGATGTTCCCTTCCTGTATTTGTTATCTTACAGAAAACAGCAGCAGAATACAAATCAACCCACCCCATGTACAGAAGGGTGGTATCCTTTGAGACTCTTGTTTTATGGATGAAATAAATTCAGTCATTGGGGAATGAAAGGCTCTAGAAGTGTAAAAAAACCCTATCACTTTGCATATATTTTTTTCTCCAGTCAGCTTTTAGAACAGAGAGTGGTGCAAAGGGAAACACCAGCAGCAGCTCAGCGAAGGGGGGGGGGTCAAAATTTTCCCCTTATCAGAAGAAATCTTCTGATAGATTTCTTCCACTCCTTTCAGGGCAGCTCCTTCCTGGTGACGACAGTGAAATGGCACATAAGGAATTGTTACTCCTTTAGAAAATAACCCACAAACTTTTAAAGGAAAATGAGCTGGCTAGGGAAAAGTTTGTGGGCAAAAAGTGGAAAACGATCTATTCTTCAAGTTTCAGGAGAGACTGACAGTCTGCTTCTTTCCAGTTTGCAGTTCTGTGTCTGAAAACACAAGTTTATATCCACTACTGACCAGATCAGCATCTGTTACTCTTCTGCAGGAGTCTGTATCTTCTTGAACACAGAAACACAGAAAACATCAGCCTAGCATAGTGACCTCACCTCACCACCACCTTCTCCTGTTCTATGCTAGTGGCACTGGAAAGTTATTTCTCACATTACGGTACACCTTAAAAAGCAAGAGAGATTTCACAGCTATCTGTGGACTGGACACAGTAACAAGAGCTGAAAATTGGACTGAAAAGCTACCTAAAATATTCTGTCTTTCATAACTCTTATAGATTAACATACAGGCTGCCCAAAGAGGTTGTGGAGTCTCCTTCCCTATAGACTTTCAAAACCTACCTGGGTCTGTTCCTGGGTGGCCTGCCCTGGCAGGTGATCCTGCTCTGGCTGGGGGCTTGGACTCGATGATCTCCAGAGGTCCCTTCCAACCCCTGCCTTCTGTGATTTTATGATTATGTGGACAACTTTCCAGGCTTGTGCCCTTTGCTGGAACATACTAATTTACAAGGTGGAGTCAAGAAATTGGTTGTTATAATATCACTTGTTAAGTACACAGACCTTAAATTTCCATTATAGCAAGCATCCCAGAGCAACTGGGATTCTTGAGGTTTCCAAATACATTGTGCCCAGGAGGTGATTTCTCTGTGAAATCAAATCACAGTCTAAACGAAAGGGCTCTTTTCAGATTGGTGATGAAATTCTTAATTATGCAGCATCAACTGCAGCAGTTCTAGGGAGAAGCAAATTCACTTGCAAATTATGCACATACATCAAAACCACCCTCTGTTCCAGAGACAAATGCCCAATCAATCCGATCTATTTTGCCATCTACAGCAGACGCTGCATCAGACTATTTTATAACTATAAATTTTAATGTCTTTCCTCACTTGTGATTATCCATACTCAGGGAGGGAGCTGAACTAACCCAAATAAAGTAAAGCACAGTCGAACAAAACCGGCGTAAATCAAATTGTGAAAATAAATATTTTATTTTCTATATTAATCTTAGCAAAAACTAGAGTGGTGATGTAGAAAAAGGTCAATGACAGGAATAAAAGTGTTTTATTTTTGGTGTAATGTGGTTCTTTCACAACTGGATAATCTGTCCACAAGTAATTAAAAGTTGACAGCATCTGTATTGTGAGCTAGGTGAGAGATTCAGGGAAAAAGCAAAGTTGATTTTGTCTCAGCCTTTGCTAGGTGTCTGCTGCTTGGTCCAGGTGATGGATTAAGACAAAGCTGAGATGCAATTTACAGCTCTGTCCCCTGGGCAGCCTTTCTGAAGAAAGGAGAGCAGCAATGGAACAAGCATAATCCTGATCGCTTGGCAAACTGTAACATGCTTCCAAAACACAAGGGGCAGGGCCACAGACAAGGGTTTAAATAAAACCAGTTTGTGAGAGATAGATCTATTGCGAAGTTTAAGTCGGAGCTGCAGCCAGTGCACAGCTGGGCGGGGAGGACAGACCAAAGGCAAAGGTTGAATTCATCCGACGTGGATTGAAGTGACCATCACACAGCTCTTCTGGTGCTATGATGTGCACATATAGGAGAGGCAGATAACGGTTAGAGGAAATTCTGTATGTTCAATAATCACTCTTTTCTGTACATTTAAATAATCATCTTTACAGAGATTTGATTTCCTATTACATCGTTCTGAATTATATTAGAGGCAGCACATAGAATAAAGATTGGGTTCCCTTGCTCTTTTATGCCTCTAAACGCAGATGGAATGCTAGAAAACAATAAAGCTCCTCTTTATTTTCTTTTTCTCTTCTCCCCCCCCCCCTTCTTTACTTAAAGGAAAAGGTGTTTAATAGTAGTTTTAAGATTAAGGAAATGGGTATTTAAAAAAGAAACATATTTCTCTTGGGTCAATATGAAAAGCTGTTTCATTATTGCGTAGAACCAATGGAAATAAAGCCAGCATGTCATCAAATCCTTAATATGGCATTAGGTCTAATTGAATCTTTTGCATCTATTTTTAATGAGCAGCTCGTTTGTTTAATGTGATGGCTACATAACTATGAGTGTGAGTTTGTTCTCTACTTGGGACATATTGGTTCTAATGTGATGTTATTTAATTACTGTCTCTGAAGGAATTCTGAGAAACAAGCTGCCAAGCTTGGAAATACACTGAATTACTCCTTGCCCACTGGACTGAAGAGCCTGCACCCTATTTACCTCTGTGGTGTCCCCGAGAGAACCAAGCCTTTCATCTCATGTTGCTTCATCAGCACCCAGCTCTGGAGCTCTGCATGGAAACCAGCCCAAGATGCAGATGTATTACTGGGTAAGACTTTCCACAAAGAGAATTAAAAACCTTATATTAGATGTGCAATAGCTCAGCGCTGCGATAGTGAGTGATAGGTACAAGGACACAATCCGGCTGTTGAGACAGAAACAACAGCACACATCAGGAATGCACATCTGTTTTCACAGAAACAGCATCATCTGTTTTTATTGCAGCCATGTGACCCTATTTCTGTCTACTCCAGTGCCCAGAAATGGCTTCAAGAAGCCACTGAGACTCCTGCTGAGAGCTGCCTGTCGTGGTTTCTGTCCCCCAGGCCTGTGGCTCGACACCCTGTCCCTGTCACATGTCACTGCTCAGCACCTTCCCCTCCTCCCTGGCATCTGGGTATTGCCAAGGGAGCTGACAGGAGCGTGAGGGAATTATTGCTGGTAATAACATCTGCGGCAAGTCTAGCCTCCTTGCCACGCTTTGTTCTAACCAAACCTGGCCACATGAAGGGATCACTGAGAAATTTCCCCCCAGTGCTCAGGGCTCCCGAGCCCTGCGGGCCTTTCTCACGGCTGTGGGTTCTGCCTCTTACTGCTTCAATCACAAGTGCCTGTTCCCCACTAAAAATTGATAAAACCCTGTAAAGATGCAGATAACAAACCTTTACCCTCAGTCCAACCCCACTTCACAGCAAACAGCCTGTGCCCCTTGGCTTGTCCTTTTTACCTGCTATCGGTATTTGTATTTTTACTAAAAATGGCTTTTCCTGTATTTTTGCAGAAGGGCTGCACGCTGTGCTTTACCCTCCCAGCCAGCCCCGAGCACGAAGGGGTTACCCAGCCGTAAGCGCTCCCCGCAGCAGGGCTGAATGCAGGTAATTTCTCAGCCAGCCAATTTGCCATTCTCTCTCTTTATGCCATTACTCTTCCCTTCGGTGCAAGCCTCCCTCACACGTGACCCCATCAATAACGCTGAGCTGAACCCAGAGCTTTGTTTCACAAAAAAACCCCAACAAAACTAGCCACGGATTCTCACTGCCAATGCTTAGCCAGCTCTTGCTTAAACAGAATGGCTATTTGGGGGCTGGTGGCCATAAGAGAACCCCTTCAAAAATGCATAGTTTTCTTTAATGTCATATCCTACCTAGTCCATCCCTACAGCAGTGGCACGAGTTAATTGCAGAGCGATCGGGGAATAGCATCACTCGGTTGACATGAATAACTGCAGAATTGCCATTATTTCCAGCAGAGCCACAGTGCAGTCCCCACAAATAACTATACAATTGACTTATATAAACCCTGTTATTGTCCTTCAAATGTTTTCTAGGTAACAGGAGCCGTCATTGTGAGGGATTCCATAGGTATGCATTAACAAATTAAAGATTTATAGTTTAGCCAAAGTCAGAAGTCTCAATGACATTACAGAATCAGACCTTGCTCATTTATTCATGCAAAATAAGCCCCAGGTAACTTTTTGCCCAAATGAGACAAGGATTTAGCCGGTGAAATATCTCTGAACATCCACAGCTTCAGATTTCTTATGCACTATGTATGAACTGTAACCTAAAGACCGTCCAGAGCAGTAGCTTTACATTTTTGGACAGGAGAACTCGTAGATCACATCAAGCCAGGAAAACTCTATATGGACTAAGGATGCAAATGTCTAGAGGGAAAAAAGCTGACAAAACCCATTTTTATTGTTTCTATGGTTTGCTCCAGCTTTTGATTTTTTAATATGTTTTTTAAGTTGCATATTTTGTCCTTCCAACTGCAAGAAAGGCAGAGTACAGAAGGAGGAGAAGGGTCAGCACAGACTAAACCACTAGCTTGGGCTGGCAGTGAAATATCACACTGAATAACACACAGTGAAGAGAAAATTAGACAAATGAACAATAAAACCGACTGCTCCATCTTGTCCTCAATGGATGGGAAAGTAATGAAAATCTCATGAAAGATAAATGGTAAAGTTAGTTTAAAATGGATTTAATGAAAGTATAAGAGGATGAGTGCTCATTCCAGGCTGCTGATTTATATTTTCTATATTTTGGTCCCCATAACCAAGTTCTGTCTCGTTAGCCATTAGAAGTTTAATGCAGGGTTACACGTTCAGTCAAAATCCAAGCAGCTTTTAATACATTGAAGGAGCACAATGCTGCATTTTGAAAGATTAGCAAGGGCGTCCTTGGCTGGATCTTTGCATATTAAAAAGTGATCTTCAAACCCAAGTTTTTCTTACGGGATGGGGGGATGGGGAATAGCTCAAGCCGTCACTCCCTTTTTTCCTCCGTTGCACTTGGTATAATGTAAAATTATACCAAACTTGTAACAAAAGGAATAAAGGTTTACAAAGAATTAGCTACAAAATGAGTGGCTCTTGTGAAGATGAAACATGCTCCAAAATTAGCTGAGGGTTTGAGTTTTTTGTGTCGTGTGTTGGGTTTTTTTTTATTTCTATATTCTTTGTCTTTCAGCTGCTTGCAGATTCTAGAAAGAATGAGCTAATTTTTCCCACTTCTTCCTCTCAATATTTTTCCACAGTATAAGTAATACATAACAATATTGGTTATATTTGGAAAAAGTGGAATCTGTCTTGGTGTCAGACCCAAGCTGGAGGCAGCCACAATGGGGATGAGGGTTATGTCCCATGATGAAACCCTTGTGTTACATAGCTAACCCATCCTTGGCTAGGTGTGCCAGAGGAACATCAATAAAGGGATGCAATTAGGGCTGCATGACCTTTTAGACGGGCAAAAATAAGCAAAAGTCCTTCATAAAGCCAGAGGCACAGTACAAACGCAGCCCCAGGGTGCCCATAATGCCTTGCCAGTGACTCAGCACCGAAACTGAGCCTCTCCTAGACTTGACCACATAGCATAGTCTCCTGTAACTAATCCCCAAAACAACAGCAAGGCTGCCAAACTGTGAGCGGGGTGTTGTGACAAAGGCATTACACACCAGTTTTCAGAGTGAGACCAACCCACCCGTTTCCTATAGGAAAGGGCAGTAATTTTAGGTTGCCACTACTGACCTAGGCTGAACACGGACCTGAGAGGAAGCAGTTCTCCATCTGTGCAGGGCATGGGCAATACAGGGCTTCTGCAACGGCTAGCCAGGGTCTAATTAGCTAATAGTAATAAGCTAATAAGTAATAGCAATTGGCTAATTAGCCAATAAGTAATTTAGAGCACTGGAGTCCCTGTCAGCTCCCTGGTTGTAGTGAGAGGGTATGGATCCCGATCTCTGTCCATTGACAGCAGTGTTCTTGGTCTTCTTAGCTGTATAAGTAATAAAATTAATTACACACATGCACGTTTCATTAGAAATGAATGGGAATTTTCCACACACGATCAAGGAGCAGCCCTCTACTCAAGGTTTCCTCCCGTGCATGTCCCCCGACTCCTATGTAATACCAGATCCTGCTTCAGCCTCTTCTTGCATCTCTGAATCTCCTCTGCCAGGCTCTGCTGCCATAAAGCAGCTGCTAGTGCTAAGTGACTTTCTGCACCAGTGGTCTTCTCATGAGCAACACAGATTTTTCTTTCCTTAGCAACTGAAGATGCAGGGTCTGACTTCAGTCAATTGATTTTGATGGGGATCGCATCCAGTAGCACGGGGAGGAATTGGATGTGCCATGAGTGTCTCAGTCCCTGAATGAACAATTGTACTAACAGCACGGACGCAAAGGCAACAGATTTCAGGCTGTCGCAGGTAGCAGTAACAGTCAATCACCTGCACGAAATGACTGTGTTACAGTAAATCCTCCTGCTCCGTGGAGTGAAACCATCCTGTTCCTGGCCTCTCTGGAGTCAAAGAAGCAACTTATTCCTTGATGAAACTCATCTGGCCTTTAGTTTCCCATGGGAACACATTGCATGGTAACTTCGTAATCCATGATCAAAATGAAGGAACACAAGCTTGGCAAAGTGAGTGCTTTTAGATGTAAATTCCCCCAGTGCCTGCTCACTGTTCTGCACTCTTATTCTGACACATTAGTATTTAAAAAACACAGACTGTTTTTGTGGGATATATATTTCTGTAGTGGCTTGACCTCTCAGCCAAGATCTCAGTCCCAGCACAAAGCTCCCAGAAAACAGCTCCATCACCACGCCCCATGCAGTGAAGGTGACCCCGTCCTGTGATAGTCATGCCATGCCATGAAGAGGTTGCCTGGGCACAGCCACATCCCATCTGATCAACAGATGTGGTGAACTTGGCCATGAGTCTCCTACTGACCTTTGATAGGTTTCTGGACACTTTTAACCCTAAGCCCCCAGTGGATGCAAGCAGGAGGCTCTCGCACGTCACAGGCAGGGCAGACAGTTGGGTTCCCTCTTCTCCATCTCCTATGAGCGCTGAAAGCTTTCCTCCCTGGTGCAGGAGAAACAAATTACCCACCATAGCAAATGCCAGACAAATAAACCCAGGCGCTTTTCAGGCCCTGATGAGTAGGGCACATCTCTCCCCAGAGAATAATCTCCCAGAAATCAACACATAACATTGAAAGACAAATGAGAATGAAAAGGCCTCTCAAATTTAATAGCCTCCATGAATTACGCTGCCTTTCTTCTACATGGGCTGTCACTCTTTCCATTAAAGAGTCACTGCCATCAGTAATCCATTTTAAGATTTATAGACGTGGAGATTTATAGACTTACTGTTCTTATCTGCCTTTTTTTCCCATGCATCTCCATGGGTCCCCAAAATGTGGGATTCTGTGCAAAACCTCTGCCCTGTGTCTGAAAATAGAAACCCCTGATGGGATGGCAGGCTTTTGAATTGGATGCCAACAAAAGTAATAATGCTGATAAGGATAGCAAGGGTGATAACGTAGGGGGAAAGGGGGGGAACAAGACAAGGACAAGAAAGGATAAAAGATGAGCAGGAGAAAATAAAAGAGGGACAATCCAGGTTTTAATTTATTTTTTCACAAATTCTCACTCTATAAATTCCACAATTTCTTGAAAAAAAGGAAATAATCAGGTTACTTTTCATCTTTGGTCATTTTTTTACTTAAGAGAAAAAAAACCACCTTGCATCTTTAAAGTGAATATATTCAGATCCAGCTTCTGCATCCAGGAAGGCCACTTTACAATGCTCACAATAAAGAATATACTCAGATGGGAGTATACTGACATTACAAAGTCTCTTCAAACAGCTAGAGGAATTTTAGTATAAATGAGCCTCAAGCTACTTGCTTTGCATATTATTATCTGATTCTAGTGCAGTTGCACAGTTTGTTCTGATAGTAATTGAATACCCATATGTGAATTAATACCTCCAGCACAAAAGAATTTGAATATGTTCATGCTGCTTGAAACTAGTCCGTTTGCATGTGCAACTTGATACTGGATAAAATTGCAAACACTTACGTGACTTAGAAATCAAAGTACTATTCAAAAGCTTCTAATTCATTCTGAGTTTGGTTTTTGGGATGTGTGTGTAAGAAACAGACCTACTTATCCTCACTCCATTATTCTACATATTACACTGACAGCAGGTAGTTGTTCGAGGCAACTCTAAAAAAGTAGCATTGGACAAAATTCCCTAGGTAACCTTTAAAATCTCTCCTCCTGCTAAGTACTGCTTGGTATATTTGTACGTGCTTGTCTGTAAGGAAAACTAGGACAAATCTTTTCCTGAGTTTTGTTGCTGTGTTAAAGAAAGCTGCTATATTTGGTGAGCTACCAAAGAAAATGCTTTGTTACATACAGCTATGGTGTAAAACAATGGAAGTCTGCAGGCAACGCCATCCATGTATATTAAAAATAAGGCCCTCTTCCCAAATGCAGATTTGCTTAAAGAACAGTGAGCTGGGGGGATTGAATGTGTAATGCATTCTAATTAGCTGCCTCTTAATCATAGCTATTACCATGGGCTATCATCATACTGGGAGTTGTGTCTGTGCTGATCCTTTACAACATGCACATGTGACGGCTGTCAAAGTAATTATCAGCACAAATTTCACTACCTATTTGTATTTTCCAGCTCCAGACAGAGAGAACTTTCAGTGGCAGATTAATTTTGCTGTGCACTTGGGGAAAGGTAGAACACTACTAGGAGTTATTTTAAATCCAAGCTACTCAAGCTCTTCAGCACATAGGGTTATGACCTATGAATTCAAGAGCTGGCTTCCTGCACTCTCATGTGTTACACAGGAAGGAAACCACAAAGCCAAAGCTGTTAGAGTCTCCTCCTTGAACAAATAGTTTCCTAAATAAGTGCCCTGAGCTCATTGCCTTTAATAATCCCTTGGCTGAATGTCATTAATATGTGTGTATTTTTCTCCCAACCGAACTGTTCGCTTACAGAACAGTTTCTATACTGGGTCTTTTATGCACACTACCTTTTGCATGGCACAACAGCTATTTGAGAAATAAAATTCAACAGGGCAGAACTGTAAATGATGGGACTGTAGTGTGCTAACACTGCTCTTGTCCCATCTTTGACACTGAGCAGAGGTCATTTAGTGGAGCAAGAGCATTGTGGAGTCCTTGCAAAGAAGCAGAGTCCTCAGCTACAGCCAAATTCTTTCTCTACAGCAGGTGCATTACTGTATTTTGAGCACCAAGGGGATGTTTGTGTTGTTCCATCAGCTGAGAAAATGGGAAAATAGTGTAGATTTTTGCCACCCCTTCCAACATTCCTTCTCCATCAGGAGGGCTGTCTACAGTGGCCGCCTCCTCCTCCTCTTCCTCCTCTACCTGAAGGCAGCTGTTTGAAAGTGCATGAACTGGCAGTTAGGCATCTTCCCAAGCCCATGGACCTTGCAGATCTGCGAGGAGAGGAGACATTTTACCTGGAAGCATAGAAGTTGTCTGCAGCTGCTCCAAAGGCTCTTTCCAGGGCAACCAGCTCCTGCATCACCTGCTGCAACACGAGATGCTCTTCAATGGCCACCCCATTGTGCCAACAAGGCAGCTGGACACCATTCAGTGTTCACCGCTGCACAGTTCCCACTCGGATGCACAGCACCAGAAGAGGCTGAAGCAGTAGCTGGGGAAGGAGAGAAGCCATCTGCCAACCCCCCCTGCTCCAAATGCC
>WUAM01000431.1:109405453-109434695 GCA_024336885.1 Actenoides hombroni | reverse complement strand
AGTTAAGCAACACTGAGCTGCAAGTCTCATTCTTTAGTGGGTGCTTGAATCCTGCTGCTCTCTTCTCCCGTGATGATGCCCCAAATTTCTGGGCAGGGCCAGCTGTGCTGAAGAGCCAGGGGAGAAGGAGGCACGTGGGAGGCAGCAGCCTCTGTGCCCGTGTGAGAACTTGCAGAAGAGCACATGTGACCAGTTATTAAATACATTTGCAAACAAAGCAGATGATTGAAAATGCCATTTTGCAGCCTCCAGGCAGCAGTCACCATGCTGATGGGGAGCACCTCAGCATCAGACAGTGGCAGAGCCCAACACTCATTTTTTACACACACATCCCCCCTACTTTAGGTAGTGATTTAGAGATCAGAGGAAGGACTTGACAGTTTAATACTTAAACAATTTGTTTCATGTTTAGACCATCATGTTAATGATCTGTGTGTCACAACAATAATCAAGTGGGGTGGAAACTTGCTTGCAATTAGCCACATCTCCTGTCACAGCCTACAGCTTATCAGGCCTATGGCTTCTAATTTTAGCCAAATGGTTGCTTTAAAATCTAATTTACATTCTGTTTTGTCCCCAAAATCCACAAATACTTGTGTTCTCTATGGCTCTGTATGTAAAGTCTCCCCACTGGGAGTCTGTGACAGCAGCACCTCCTCTCCCCTACCCTGCCCTCCAATGCAGAACTGGTCCCTTCCCTACTGCCCAGCCATTCACCCTTTCTGCTCCTCACTCTCCCCTATGATGCCAAGATGGCTGCAGTCCTCTCCCTCATGTCCCAAAAGAAAAACGTTTCATTTCTATGTGCCACACTGAGCAAGACAGCTACTGTACCCCTCATGGCTTCTGTGCAGGCACCATACAGTATCCTATGTTGAAAATGTTGAATGGGGACACTGTTATGTCAAAAATTTGGGTACCTGTCAGGAAGAACAGAGGCAAAGCCATAAAATTGTATATTCAGGCTGCATTTGACCTATTCAAGTGGTGAGAAAACATCCTGACTGGTCCTGCTGCTGCTTCACAGCCCTTTCTCAAAACCAGATTTAGGCCTTTTGCACTAAAATACTCTCCTTTTGCCTCTTTATTCTCTCTCTTCAATAATCTGTATTGTGCTGGTACTAATCCCAGCCAGAGGCCTGTTGTGCTGGAGACTGTGCTTACAAAGCCAGGACCAGTGCACTAAAGAACTTTAACCCTCACTTTCATTTTGGTGCAAATGATGTAAAACAAATTGTTTGCTGCACTGTTCAATAGCCCGGGGAATTTCTTCAGAAATGTTGAAAAAACCAAATTGGACTCTTTTTCATTCTTTAAATAAAAGCAAAACAGTAACCTCACCACCACCACCACCAGCTTTCACCAACAGCAACCCGCACCATTTTTACAACAGCAACGAGTTTTTGACTGATTGCCCTGAGCACATCAAATCTCAGCTCTGCAGTGGTGGAGCCCCAAGTAACAACATCCACAGCAACACGCCGCCTGCACCTCTTCAACATCTTTATTAATGATGTACGGCCAGGCCCCTGCTGCTCGCTGGTGCTTACCACCAGATTTATGGCTAACTTCCAGGGCCTTTCCCACTATTCTTAATTTATTATAACTACAGTGTTCATACATGAACGTCTCATGTTAGGGACAGAGCAGCACACCCGGTAGCGTTACAGCAGATGAAGTCTATTCAAGCCCTACCAGTTTAGGCGGCCGAAGTCCCAGGGAAGCAAGTCTCTCCCAACTGGCGAAGCTGCGAAGTTGCTTTTTTAGCCTTTGCAAAGTGTTTGTCACGGTTGTAAAAGAGTAGTTTACATCTGGCCACTGACTCTTGCAAGCTGTCCCCAGGAGGGTGGCTGCAAAACTGCTGAAGTCTGAGCTAAGCCCTTTCATCTCCCACCAAGTCAGCGCAATTCCGCTCACGGAGGGTAATCTCTTTTTCTCTTTCACCAGAGTGATTTGATTGTATCTAAACCTCCCCAAATTCCCACCTCAGCTCCTGCTTCCTGTTAAATTTACTTGCCTTCTCTTGATGTATTTTTTACTCTTGCCCCAAACTGTATTAAAGGGCTGGTGGTCTCCAAGAGTGATGTTGCCAGGGGACCACAGACTTTCCCCACACCACAAAAGGTGCAAAACCTCTAAGACTGAAGAGCAGAATCTGGCCTCTGCAGCTGTCAGAGCTTCTGCATAGCCTGATCCTACTACAGAACCTCAAAGAGATAAAATGGAGCCATTTCAGTCTCTCTTGGCATCCCTGCCTGAGGTGCCACCTCAGACACAGAGCTGCAAGAGCCTCAGGGGCCTCCTGGAGAAGGGATTCCCACAGCTGCCTCTGAGGGCTGGAGGTACTGAGTTTGCCTCTGGGGCCAACCCTGGGGAAGAAAAGCTTTAGCTGGTAAGGGCTGGCACCCTTGTTCTTTGCCATCAGTACACCCGAAGCATGGGTTCCTAATCAGCTAGCATGACTTGAAGGTAATTTGCTCTGTCAGATGAGACTTCTGAGCTGATTCCCTCAACCAGTGTGGTCAGAGATGCTCCCTGCCTCCCCTACACTGGTTATAGCCTCTGTTACCTTACTCCAGCCAAAGTATATACACGAGACCACCTCAACCCTGCCTTGGGTCAGTCTCAGGCAGTCCCTCATCCCACTTCAACTTACCCCAGGACTGCAGGACGGCAGTGATAGAAAACCAGACAGGGAAGCTCACTTGTGGGCAAGGCAACAATAGCAAAGGCCCTGCACAGTTTATCTGTAATTACATTTTCCAGCTGTATTCAGCCTGAAAAAGTCACACACCTTTTAATACAGTCTAATAACAATCACTCCATGAATCTAAACTATTTAATAGTAAATGATCCTTTCCAGTAATTTTTTAGCCATTCTGATAGGATTTCTTTATTAGTATTTTTTATTAAATTTGACAAGGTGATAACAAAAGGCTATAGAAAAGTATTCAGCTTTATTATAGTGTATAGTACTTTTTCATAGAGGTTAATATGGACTCATCACTCCTAATAATTAAATGGCAATACTTCTCATGAGAATATTCAATCCTTACAGTTCTGCCCTTTCAGGAACAATCCTTCATTTTACATTTTATGTTCTACTCCACTCTGCTTGGTGGTTTTCCCCACCAATAAGCTACATTTGCAGAAATTTAGGGGTATCATCTCTTTCCTCCCCTGGTACTACTGGATACGCTATAGTAAAATGCAAAATAAAATCTACTGATCATGACAATTTCAAAGCTGTCAACATTTTTTGCTCCCTAACTATATATCCAAATCATCTCAAAAGTATTGTAGTCTTCTCTCGGAGTTGATAAGCCATTTAATGTAATATTCCGGTGACAGACAAGCTGGCGTTTGCTACAAGCATTTTTATGATTCAGTAGTTTTCAGAGAGCCTAGAAAACCAAGCAGCAGATTTAGACTATAACAAAATAAAAGCGGAGATCTCATCTGTCTGATGAATGACTAAAGCAGCTTTCATCTGCTGATTTTCAGCTAGTTTGCCTGAAGGTGGAGAACGCATTGTTTAGGCAGCGGTAACGGTATCCTCGGGCTGTAATCAAACGGCCCGTGTTGAAGACTGTACATATGCAGGGGGCAGAGAGACTGTTAACTCTGGGGCAGTTGCCATCTAAGCGAGACATGTAAGTACAATTAATTGAAAGAAAAAGGGAGACACGAGGAAAGAGACAAGCCGTGTGCATGCATATGGCCTAACGGGCCTGTACGCACCAGCAGCCAAGCCTGGCTGGCTGCTCTGCTCAGCCAGTTGGCTCTTTGCTCAGGGTACCACAGCAGATGTGGTGTTTTTCAGAAAGAAATAAATTCAGGGACAACCGCAGCTGAAAGGCCATTATATACATCAAATTTGGCACCAACAGCCACTGTTACTGGCTGCCTTAGTCCTTAGCAAACAGACAGTAGACAATGTCTCCCTCTCAGCCAAGCGATGAGTCAGTGGCTGAGAGAAGGGGATTGCTCTGGACTCTCAACTTCCATTCTCCACATCTGACCAAAGATCACGCCAGCTGTCTCCCAGCAAAGGCTAACTCCAGGGGCCAACTTCAGTAGCAAATGCTTAAGCTGCGTTTCATGCGGGAGAGCAAGCGGGTCAGGTTTCACCCGTGCATTTCCAAAGGACACAACCGCTATGGCACGGGTGCCTGTGTCTCAGCAGCAAGGGTCACATTCAGCCCACATCCCACTGAAGGTTAACCAGGCTGTTTTGAGCTAAAATGCCATGGGTAGTGTGAAAGTGAAGGAAAATTCATACCATTCCAGAATCCTCTTCTTCTGCCTTTCCATCCCCTTTAATCTTTCATCTCCCTCTGCTAGGACTTCATCTGTAGCCTATCAAAAAGTCCACAAACTCAGTTCCTCCCCCCACAAAGCAAATGGCCACGATGACATGAGGCACTGTCAGATCTGGACTACGTGCAAAGTCTTCAACGCTCATGGGATTACCGGACAAAACCAGTGATCGTGTTTTCTGTGCACAGCCATTTTGGTGCTTTCCATATGATTTTTAAACTGTGAGTAATGCCAGCTTCCAAAGCTTTGTCCTATATTTGAACCTTGCTCACAGTCTTCCACTTGCGTAGTCGTGAACATGATTTTAACAAAGCCATTTCAACCTCTTAGTTAATTTGTTTCTCAGCCTTTCTCTTTCGGCTTGTGTAATTAAACTAAAAGAGCCTGGAAAAGCCCCTAACAGTAAATAATTTACAAGTTCCTCCCTGGGGACATTTTTTAATTATAACTCCACTGGTCAGATCTTACTGAATACTCCGAGATAGCATTCCCTGCTGAGATGCTGAAATATAATTAACTTATTCCTTTGGTAACTGTATTTTTCCTTAGCCTATCCATTTCTTATGCAGGGCAGGCAGATTTGTTTATAAACAAAGCAGAGATTGATAGACGCTTTGCCATGAGAATATCACTAATGGCATTCACTGCAGCAGATGGGGGCATGTCCACTGGAGGAAAGATGATACTGTTTTGAAGCAATTTTTATAAATCCTACTCTGACAATCCAGCATGAAGAGATACAAGAAAGCAACCAGACAGCCCTGATTCCTCTCCTTTTTGGCAGCCTGCCTTGCTCCCCAAGTGCCATTTTATGCATAGCAAGCGTAAATAATTCTGACGCACCCACCAACCCCCTAACCTTTGTGCTTCAGAAATACTGCTATATACTATCAAACTGACAGTGATTTCATGTTATGTGGCAAAAAGAAAAACCCTGAGCGATAGCAGCAAGGTTGGGGATGTCAAATGAAAGCTGTCACATTTATTTAGCTCTGTGATTCTCAAGACAGTGTACATAAATACTGTTTTACTATTCCCACCAACCAAATGTGAAGAGCTATCTGCATTAGCCAGGGTCCTGCAGCTCCCCCAGCCTGGCTGATGAGCCTGTGATGATCCCCTCCTGACCCAGGAGAGGCAAGCAAGAAACAAAGCACCAGCTCCTCTTGTTCCCAATGATACAGTACATTAAATAGTTTCCTCATCCTTTCCCACTACAGCTGTAGAAAAAAGGACAGTTCGGAGTGAAAGTGGGAGAGAATGGCTCCACAATGTATTGAAATGTGATTTGCAAGATAAGAAGTTTGGGGACACTCATTGCCTCAAGTTCTGAAAGCCTTCAAAGCTTGCTTACTTTTCCTATACCAATTAGTGCCAGCCCAGAAGGACAAAGCCTGGTGTCTACCTGCAGCTGTGCTGGATGGGGTGGGGGGCTGTATTTTTCATTCAAGCTCTTGCTTTTTACATTTTCCCCTCTATTTTGAACTCCCATACAGCAAAACATAGACCAAGTGCTCATCTCTCTCTAAAGCACTTTGTTTCCATACAGTTGTTAGTGCTGTTAGTGGCTGTCCTGGGTTGGGTTTGGGCTAATTATCACCAGCAGCTGCTGGCCCAAGCAGTTGAGAAAGGCCACAGCCAGGATAAGCAACTGAACCAGCCAATGGGCCATTTGACATGGTATTGAGTCATGCTCCTATATAAAGGGAGGGCTGACCCAGGGCAGGGGTGCCTTTTTTTCCAGCTTGTTCCAGTGTGTGGTTTCAGCTTGTGGTTGGAGCAGGGAAAGCAACATCTTGGATACAGGTAGAACCTTGTGGTTTCTCTTACTTGCATTGTACATTTCCTTTTAATTATTGTTAGTGCTGTTGTTTTTTTCTCTATTTGTGTTATTTTTTTTAAACTGTTTTTATCCAGACCCATGGGGTCTCACTATTTTCTTCCTCCTGATTTTCCTTCCCACCTTTTGGGGGGAGGGTGGGCAAGCAGCTCTGGGGTGTTTAGTTGCCATCAGAGGTTAAACCCCAACAGTGGCTCTCAAGTCTTCTCATCATGTGCTGGCCTTCTTGTACAGAGCTTTCACCTGGTATCACCTGTAGTGAAATTCATATGAGTCAAGCTAGCCCTTATTCTAGGGAATAAATCAAAGCTCAGACACCAAAATAAAAGTTAATCCAAAGGCCCATAAAGTGTTGTGAGTAAACATCTATCTGAGCAAACAATAGCAAAAATAAAACCCCCTCATAGAAAGAATGCCTCACAAAAGCAAAGCCACTAGGCACACTTTTGGATAAAAAGCTTGCTTTCACAACAGCCATTGGATTTATGTGGCACAAGGCATCCTAATAAAACACGGTTAAAAAACCCCTAGTATTCAGCTTTAAAACCAAGCATCAGGGCTTCACCTCAGCTTGAACAGAGCAGCAAGGGGTCATTAGTTTCTGATTATGTTCTGTTATGCTGACATGGTCTCTTAATTTTGTGCTTGAACAGAAGCAGCATTCATGCAGTCATGCCTAGCGTCACAATAACCAAAACCATGTAAACATGTCTCAGGATCCCAGATAAACCTCTACGGTTAAACTTTGAGGCAGGACACCCCTAAAAGCACCCACTGGTTTTGGTGGGATGGGAGCAGATAGCTTTTTGAATGGGGCTGGACTTAATATATGCATTTAAAACAGTTATTGGATTTGAAATGCAGGTTTCTGCTGTGCAAAATTCTGGCTTCAGCGTAACTTTGTTGATGTCCGTGGCAGGCTGTGCCATATGGCATAGCACTGAGCCTAATGTGATCCCTGAACTCAAACAGCCATGCAGACAAACCCAGAAATAGGTCTGCCACACGCAAAGCCTACCCCATCTTCTATTTTGTTGCTCCCCATGTGCCAAGAGAAGTTCAGATATAAAGAAGGGATTAAAACACTGCCAGGATAGACATTGTGAAAAACAAACAAATGAATAATTTTCTCGTCATGTTTATTCCCCAAAGGTCTTGAATCATATGAGTGTCTCCCTTCTGTAAGGCAGCGGAGCTGGCAGCACTGCAGAGCTGAGAGGAGCTGCAGGACACTCTGGTGAATGCACCAGCACCAATACTGGCACCTCAGCTTCTCTTTGCACAATCCTTTGTGAATGTGCGAACACATCTGATTCTGATCTTTCATTTGGTGGAGTGAAATAGTTTGCTGAAGAACTGATGGAAGGCCGAGTCTGATCACCAGCATTTAACTCAACAGCCCTTATTGCAAACTGCTACCAGCTGTCTTGTGCAGGTTGCAGCTTTTCTGCACATGCTGGTGGGAAGCCCAGCAGGCCAACAGTGATGATGTCTTCACCCTAGCCAGATGGACCTTTGTTAACACAGGACAGAGAAACACCAGAGAGCACAGGATCGAGAGACCTGAGTTGCTAAGCTTATGTTCACCCCAGAGCAAGAGGGTTTCATTAGTTACTGTAGTAGCAAAATGGAGATGAAACTGAATACAAGCATTCTGGGATGACAAGGTTCCTAAGTACCATACGGATGGTGTTGTTCACAAAAAAATTATTGCTGAGGAAGTCTTAAGGTCATTCTGCTCCACAGCTGGTCCTTGAGAATGCATGGTTTTTTAATGATGACACAGAGTAGTTTGGTGAAAATAAATGCACTGATTTATTGATTGAAGGAGGAGGTAAACATGCATAGAAAAAGTGAAGTTGCATTGAAAAATGAGCAGAAAACTTTGACAGTTTGGTTGATCCTGATTGGAAATATTGTGTCCTATTACTATGAGAATGTGCAGAGGAAAATTCACTATCTCCAGATAGTGAGGTTTTTCAGATGAAAACTCATTATCTTTTTCCTGATTTCCAGGATGGTCTGGAGAACAACCAACCTTCCACCCAAAAACTTACTCCGTCTATAAAAGCCTGCTACCTGCAATTATTAGCATCCCTTTATCCTTTACCATAGTTCCCATATTTCACACAATATTTTGGGTTTATGAATGGTCCATGTACAAACTTATGGAACTGAAAGTAATTTTGAATGTTATTTTACAAGGAAAAAAAATAAATCTGTTTTTCTCCAGGTGGAGAACTCACCAACCACATTTTAGATTACATTACAAGCTTGTATTCAGATAAAGGACCATATACCAAAGCCATGGACATGAACATTTTTTAATTAACAGATACTCCCTTTATTTTAAGACAGCTTTGAGGAGCCAAGTAAACAATTAAAGCTATTGTATATACTACAATCAATTAAGGCTTTTCTTCTAATCACCATTGTTTGCTCAGCTTACTAAAGGGCTTAACTGGCAGTTTCTGGTTTTGATCATGGATGCACATAATATTAAAGAACTTTTACCATAACAAGTATCCAATTCCAGAATGGATCAAGAACTGTAATTAGTATACAGTTTACTTTTAAACTGGAATAATAAAACTGTTAAGTACCAAGTAGCTTGTTCCTCAAAAGTATGAGAAGAAATGATCCTTACTGTAATAACCAGCCACATATTCTTGTTTCTGCTGATTCTTGAATAAGAATTCACACCACATATTTGCTAATCAGAAGTAAATCTATGTAATCCTCACACATTTACACTGTTGGGTGGTTTTTATTGTTGTTGTTCAAACACAAATAGTTTATTTTATTGCTCCCGAAGTCATATATGACTCTTATAAGTCATGATTGATGGATCTGATGTCCTTGGTTGGTCACTCTGAAGGTAAGTAGGTATCAAGACACTTTCAGCAGTCTTCATAAAGGATTTCATCTATTTGGACATCATTTTCTGTCACAGGCACTGATTCACAAATCTGTTCCCTAAAAGCCAAGGCAATCGTGTAAGGCTTTCCACTGGGATGTTTCATACATCTTTCAAGATAGGTATCATAATATCCTTTCCCTCTTCCCAATCTGTTGCCTTTTTTGTCAAACCCAAGGCCTGGCATGAAGATAAGGTCAAGACCTCCTGTAGAAAAATGAAATAAACATTAATGGATTCACTGTGGATTTCCTGATGCCTTGTCTGCATCACCTAACTTCAGACATTTGCAAAAACGCAAGCTTTGTGTTTCACAAAATGCTTCCCTCTCTTTGATCAGATGAAAAATACTCTGAATACTAAACCTGTAAATTTACATTTTCATCTTATCAATTGCATGCTAGATCAGCCACAAAATAATTAGACCTTGAAAAGCTAGAAGGAAAAAAACCTATATTATAACATACATTTTATCATTTTAACCCTACACTTCCAAATACTAATGAGTCTAAATTCAGGCAGAGATTGAACTCAGGGAAATTAAATGCAGGAGCAATTAGAAAATAAAATGAACTTCAACATCAGACACAAAAATAGAAAAGGAAAAACGAATGAAAAGAAGACGCCTGAGAGAGAAAACATCTTCTTGACACAACTGTAAGATGTCATGAACCTTCACTCAACCACCAAAAACTAAAGAGCCTTGAATACAACATATTTTGAAAGTGGTTATTTGCCCTCTTATATCAATATCAAGATTTGAAGGCTTGTCTCTTCATAATGTCAGGTTCCTCTTCTCTCAAAGGACTTTTTTTCCTGAGCCGCCAGCAATTTTCACCGTTGCTCCAGCAGCACACACAGGCATTCTGCTCTCCTGCCCTGAATATCCCTCCTTCTGCAGGGATGTACGAGCTCCCTGAGACTCTTCTGAGACTGCATTTGATTGGAACTCAAAATCCATTAAGAAATGGAAACAAGCTGCATAAGCTGCCAATCACCTGGACAAACCAGACCCAACTGGCTGGTGAAACCCAGACAAAAGGCCCCACCAACCAGCTTCTCCTAAAAAGGCAAGATCATCTAAGCCCTTTTTTCTTGCTTTGTTGATACTTTGCGAATGGATGTGGATAGGTACCGTGCCAGTAGCCAGCTACTATTTACATTTGGCTGCCCACTTGTTTCAGGAGATGCTCCACATCACTGCCAGGTAGGCAAAAGAAACCTCCTGCCACGCTGAGCGACCGCCAGGCACGGAGGCAGCCGGGGTGTGCAGATTCCCATTACTTATGCAAGGTTTGCTCATTTAGCCTGAGAAGTCTTGCAAGGACATCCTCTAAACAAATGAGCCTGGCTGGCCTGGAGCTGACCGCTGAACCCAGGAGCATCCCGCTCACTAGTTTCACAGTGCAAAGACAGTCTGTCATTACTTGCTGCTGTAGCTGACAGACACTTACGGAGAGACGGGTGGGAATGGCAGTGGAAAAGCCAGCGCAGACTAAACCACAGCTGCCACGAGTCTGGAAATAAATACTGTGTCTCAGCCCACTGCTGCTTCCTTCCTACAGGGACGGTACTTAGCCTTGAGCAGCTTTTCTGTAACTAGCTTCTGCTCCTTCACCAGGGCTAGGATGTGTCATATTTTTCTGCTTTTTCCACATCCAAGCCTACTCACTCCTGTTGTTTTGGATCAAGCTGCTCTCACTACATGTAGCTGAGGAATGATGCCCAACATTCAAGGAGTAGTGTGGGACCATGTACTGGAAGAGCCACAGCTAAGCAGAGTTTTTCAGTTTCCAGGAAATCCCATCTGAGATCACCTTTCAACTCTGAACTCAGCCTGGAAGAGCATGTTAAAAGTTCACATAAGATCAACTCATTTGCATACGCTTCCCAGGCTCCTGGAGATTTCCTCCCACTGTTCATTGTTCAGAGAAGAGTCACTGATGTGAACACTCATCCATCACGACCTGATGACTTAATTAGAACATTGATATAAAATATGCAAGGCAACACAGTGTGAAATGCTTAGAGAAGATCAATCTTGTAAATCCAGCATCATACAGTTCAGAAGCACGGCTTTTTGAAAGAGGTCAGGGGAGTGAGAGGAGGGAATTAGCCAAAGGGCAGACCACAGAATATTGCTGGCTGAAATAAAAAGGAGCCTGAGGGTTTTACCACACTGAAGTCAACTTTTGACTCATAGGACAGCAAAATGGCAAATGGCAAACAAAGAGGAAAAGAGGCACAAGGGCAGCATCATGGTCTCAGCGGAATAGAGGAGCCATCTTTATGGTATCACCATGTACATTATGTTGGACATACCATCCATCACATCTCCTCAGTTTGCAAGTAAAAATACTTATGTGCCACGGACTAGGACCTAGAAAACAGTTGATCATCTCTCTGTTAATATGGTCAGTCATAGATTCTGCAGGTCAAATCTTCCCCAAGTTATGCCTGTGCTCACTACTTTCTCTGTAATTTGCCTTACCTCAGCTTTGTGTAAGAATTCAGGTGGCCCAGAAACCATTATGTACCAAGCACTAATGATGCACAGAAAGAAGCACTCTGTCTTACACTGGTTTTTAGCTGGTTTTGCTCCATGTGACTCTCATGGAAAAAAGCAGGACACATTTGCAGTCATGACTGCTGGCAGGTAAGAATGCACGCAAGGGGCAAATCTACAGAGTAAAAAGGTGCCATTTCTCCTTATGTTCTTATTACAGACAGGAAAAAGACAAGTCAGGGGAAGCACAAAGGAAAGAGGGAATTGGCAGGAACAGTGCAGGGAAGAAAGATACTTTCTATGTAGTTTAACCGATACCACCAGGCACACTCGAGTGCATTTAGATGTATTAAAACACTGTGTTTTCTTCTGGGTTCTCTGGAGAAACACAGGCTGTTTTAATGAGTCAGCTCCTCTGTAACAATGGATTTTTTTATGCCACATAACTCCAATACGCTTGTGCAAACCTCAATATGAAAAACTATTCTGTAAATCCTGTAATAGTTACTCTTGCATTTTTCTTCTGCTGGAGCACTGAGAGTGCCTTTGCTCTGCCTCACAACACGCTGTCTGATATCCACGCAGCTCACTCTGCACCAGATTCACGTAAAAGGCCAAGCGAGACTTTCAGTAGAAAAATGACACATCTGCCCCGAAAGGAGCCTGGAGGCTGTTCAAGCAGCATTAGCCCCAAATTCTACCCCAGGATCTAGAATGAATGGCAGAGAGCTGCGTGGAGAAAACACTTCCCCACCACATAACTTGGGGAGCAACAAAACCTCTTGTGGTGCCTGTGGCAATGCGGGGGAAGAGCTGTCACAGGATGAGAGGTGACACACAGATGAGACCAAGATTGCAGACACAGATGAGACCAAGATTGCAGACACATAAGATTACTATCAGCGATGAGAGTACATCAACAGGATGGCAGGTGAGGGTAAGAATGTCTTAACCCTCTTGGCACAGGGCCCTCACGCTCCCAGGCCCTTCCAGCCCTGCAGACCACTGGTTGTCACTCAAGCTTGCTCTGTTCTCACATCCTACACCTCCTGCTCCCACAGAAGGCTGTGTGAAATGTCATCCTTGTCCCTGAGAAGGCAGAGCAGGTACTTGGGTGCCAAACACCGCATCAGTTTTCAGTGCCTTGTAAAACATGCTGAGGGAGGTCTCACATTCGCCACCTACTTTTGTCCCTCTCCTTGTAATGCCCACTGTCCCCCACATGTCTGCAGTTGTTAACTGGTTGTTCCTGGATCCCAGAGGGTCCTGTAACTACATGCCAAGAGCCCAGGAAAGCACATCCACAGTCAAGAGGGTTTTTGCTACAGGTAATCCATGCCTCTCCTGGAACACTTTGCTTGTGGGCTGCAAATTGCTAATGGCTGAAAGCAGTCTCAAGCAGCAATGTATTGCTCCAGCTTCTATGTAGGAAAAACCAGTGCTTCTTATATGCTTCAATTAACCTACTGGATATCCCAGTGATGTTACCAATTATGACAGTCACCTAATATGTGCTGTATCTAATACATGAGCTCTTGTGGCCACGGCTCCTTCAAGTGTGTAGCACCATGCGTGAAATAAAATACTCTGACTTATCTATCAGTGTGGGCACACAGCCATGCTGACACGGCCACACAGGTTTCATTTATACTGCTAAATACAGCAGAGCCAGAAAACAAATCGATTTACAGGATCACAGGTGGTCAATAGTGTTGAATTGCAGCACGTTGTCTGGCACTGCTGGTCCAAGGGACACGCACGCCTGCTCCAGGGCACAACACTCCCATGGGCAGTGAAGGCAGAAGAGTACAGGTCTGTCTCCTTCCACCCTGTGCAGTCCTCCTACACCAACAGAACTGGTTTTGCTTCTCCATACACGGGCTTTCCTGCCACATCCCAGAATATGCAATGCAAATCCTGAGGGTGATGCTACAAAAGTCCTGCTGTGATGGTCTGCCATAAGGCCTCGTATTCTTAAAGACACTATGAACTGGGGAAAAGAAAAAAGAAAAAAACCAGTATTGCCTTAGGGGCACATGAGACCAGAAAAGAAGAGACAGGCCAAGTTCTGTGCTGTATGGACAGATCTAGCTGGGCCCACTGGGCTCTGTGTTATTTGGCAGTGTAGATACAGTCATAGCTTCAGAACCTGCCATGTGGGTGTACAGGTACAGTCTGGCTGCGCTGACTCGCATACATCTATGCAGACATGTCACAGAGAAGTGAAATGACTTGCCCAAGGACTCAGGAAACATGTGGCAGAACTAGATGCAGAAGGCAGGTGTGCAAGCTGTGCGTCCCCTGACTTAAGCAGCAGACCAAAACATTAGCATCCTTTCTGGTGTTTTAAATAGGAATACAGGGTTTCGCTTCCTCTAGGCAGCTGTGCTGCATCTCACTTTAGGCAGTGCATTTCTCATTACCCTTCATGATGATATCAGGTTTGATTTGTTCCCCAGGGAAGGATTTTCTCCTTGCACCTCATTACCTCTCTTCCCCTTAATCTGATGTTCCTATTTGAAATGCCAGCCGGCATTTTCAGAAGTGTTCTTGACAATGGTTAATTATAGAAGAGTCCATCAAACTGCACAGATATGGGCCATGCAAAGACTACTGGGGACTTGTCCTGCCCTCTCCTCTTACGTTTGAAGGGGCTCCACCATGCCACTGGCACCCACCGTGTGAGGTCATTCACCTCCTCCTACACAGCTAGATGGTCCTAAGGGAAGATGAAACTGAAATACTCTGTGATTCCACCTTTTCATCCCTCTCTGCCGCTTGCTTTGTGGACACAGCGAAGTGCCTGGGACCCATCAAAGTGGAGCTAGGACTCTTTTGATCCTTGCCTCCGAAGGACTTGCAAGAGGAGGAGGCAGAGGCCAAGCTACAGCAACTCCTGCATCCCTGTAAAGAAGGGCAACGTGCTCATAAAAATCACACTCACAGCACAGATGCCTTCTGAGCCCAGGCCTATGAGAGGTCTACAGCAATCAGCTCTGTATGCCACTGCTGCTGCCCCTCACAGCAGCAGCTGTGCAGTTTGAACTTCTCTCTGAATCCCAGAAGTTTGTGCATTGTTTACTCCATCATCACAAGGATGCCTTGATCCTCCCAGCCCAGTACCTTTGGCAAGAACGAGCTTTTCAGCAGTTGGGTTTTTTCCACACAAAGCTCGCTCTGCGGTGGCAGTCAGGGACTCCCCCTTCTTTGCTCAGATGTAAATCATAGAACAGAATCATAGAATGTCTGGGGCTGGAAGGGGCCTTTAAAAAATGATTGCATAAGGTGCAGGACCAGAAGAACAAGGAGAACAACTCGCTGTTTAAAGGAAAGGTGTGTTTATGGTGTTATGCATGCCATTAACAGTGTCAGAGCAGTCTACACTCTGTGGAGCTGACAAGTATTTGAAAGCTGTTCATTTACAAGGAATGAAAGATTACTTTGGTCCTTTTCTGATCTAGCAAGGACCACAATGGAGAAAAAAACAAACAAACCATCCCTTTTGCAGGAAAACCTTTTCAGAATGAAAAGGGTGCAGGAACCATCTGCTGCCTCTGTAGCTGCTACCCAGCCAGAGAGGAAAAAAATTACTCAATCACTTGATCCTAACATTTTAAGTATCAGCCTTGATGATATGCAGGGTATAAGCCCATGAACTGGAATAACTCAGAGTTCTGATTAATGCCAGAGTTGTTACTGTAACTTTAATTACCGTCAGCACCAGCGTAGTTACCCCTCTGGGGTAGGTGTTAACTTCTTGACACATACTGTATGGGGCACAGATCACCATCTTGTTCTGTGTTTACACAGCACCTAACACTGTGGTCTGGGTTAATCAGCAGACCTGGGGGAAAGTAACTCCACAGAAGTAAATATTTCAATTATGCTGCAGCAAAGCAAATCGCTTCTCTTTTATGCCTAGTGCAAAGCCTTCTCCCTAGAATGCCCCAGGTGCCACTCGCACTACTACTGAGGTTCCCAACAGCCTGGCATTTCCTTCCAGATCAAATTTTTCTGCCCTGTAGAAAACCCCTGCCCTTAGTCTCAAGTGCAGCATCTATGCTATTACACGCTTGCCTTGGTGTAAGGTCAAAAAGGGAAATGCCAGATCTATTTACTACGGACCTAATCCAGAACCTGCTGAGGTGTGTGGTTCCTGGAAGGGCTGAGATTGCTTCCAGAGGAAATCAACTCCTTATCCTGACTAAGCCCCTGGAGAACCCAGTTACTGTGACATCCTAGTCCTAGTCCTAGTCCTGGTTTCACTGGGACAGAAGCCCAGGCCAGTCACTGTCTGCAGGCCATTAGCAGTTTGGAGCCAGCCAGGGCAGCTGACCTGAGTTGTCTACAGGTGTAGCCATCCCAGAAACAGCATGCTCAGTATAAAGGGGGAAGTTTGAAGAAGGAACTTCTCCTGATCTTGCTACTCTTTCTGCTCCTGAGGACAGCCTTCCCATTGTGGTGAGTGCTGTACATTTGCTGGGCTGAGTATAACTTTGTTTGCTTTATGTTGGCATGGGTATTAGCTTGGTTGTTTAATTCAATCCATTTTTATTTCAACCTGTGAGTTTCCTCTCCTGTTCCTGATTCCCCTTCTTGGCTGAGGAGGGGTTGTCAGGTGATAGGTGCTATAGTTTAGCCTCAGATATGGGCTAAATGTAGACAGCTTATCTGGTACCCAATATTTGTTTGGGGTCTGACTTAAACAGCTCACCTCGGAAAATTACAGTCTTTTGAGAGTCTCGAAGGGCTGAAGTTCAAACAGATTTGTCCAAATTGGTACAAGCAGTTGTTATGTTGGTGATGGAGGTAGGATGGTCGCCGGGTGCAATCTGGTATTTGTTTCTAGAGTTGCTTTTGAAGCTGGGGGTGGCTTTACCACTGCTTGTTATTGGTTTTTTGCGGTTTATCGCTTCTGGGCGTGGGGTAGAGGCACTGCTCTGCTATGTTCTGTGCTGTTAGGATATGGTACTCCACATTATTTTGTAATTACAAGGGTTTCTGATGTCTGTGGAATGGTAGTGGGCAAAGGGAATTTGGTATACCCTTGGAATGCTTCCCAACCCTGAACATATTGTTATGCTTTGAGTGATTTTCAGCTCTTGGTCTCGCTTAGAGAAAAATACTGGTATAGAGGTGGACGTGGTGTAGCTGCTGCAAGCCCTGCAATGGGCCCTGAAGCTATCTCAGCCCCCATGAGAAGCACTGCAGCTCCTCAGGCTCCAGTGGTGGGTGAGGTGTCTGACCTAAGGACTTGACCAGTGCTGTATCAATCGCTCCTGCAGAAAAAAACAAAATAGGAAAAAAAAGGGCAGGTCCTGCAGAAACATCCCAGGCAGAACAGTCACTGGTGACCACTCAATCTCAATTCCCAAGCGTGTTGTGAAGTCATGAAGGTGAGCAACCTGTTACTTGGCTGCTCTGATACTGGGATAATGGAGCTGATGGCTTGAACTTAAAGGGAAGAGAAGCCAAGCAGGGGGGGGACCAGTGGCTAGAGAAGTTGGTTTTAAGAGGGGTCTTGTAAAAGAGGCACATCCTCTATCTCTCTGGAGGCAGCCACTGTTGAATGTGAGGAATAGGTATCCCTCTAGAGATGTCAAATACTGCCTGGGCAACTTACTGCCCTGGGTAACTGGTCCACTAGCAGGACTGAGGCAGCTTCTGTTATTACTTCAGTAAAATACTTTGTGGAAAATAAAACCGTCAGCAGAATCTACAAACAAGCACTGAGCAACTCAGCATTTATCTGTCTACTCATCCATGTCAGTGCTTTGTGTCAGCACGAAACATTGGTCTCTGCAGTTCATGCTTGCCCTTCTGAACTGCAGCATAGCAAAATATTTATACTTCATCCTGAGAAGCTACATGATAGCCATCAGTCATACAGGTTTAAAACAACCAAGTAGCAGACATTATCCCGTTATTAAACCTGCAAAAAAACACTAATAAACCCCTTTGAACAGCTCCTGCACTACTAAACTGCAATCAGGCAAACACCCTCTTGTTCTGAATTCGTTTAAAACAAAACCTTGTAAATTTAGTGCCAATGCATTTGAAAGGTTAAATGCCCTGCACAGCATCAGCTGTAGTATGCCAGCCCTGCACGAACAAACCTATCCTGCTCCCCAAACACCCTTTCGTGTGTCATCAGGGAAGCTACTGTATCAAGCTAAGGCTTGTGTTCAAATCTAGCTGGTTTCACAACGTGGCAAGACTGCCAGGCTATAAGCATCATGCTCATCTCCCCTGAGGTTTAACTTAGTCAGCTGAAGACTGTGAGATTTAACTTGGTCAGATGAAGTTTAGTCTCTCGTTTTCGGTATTTCCAAATGTCTACCTAAAAATTCAAACAAGTACTTTTCTATTTCACTATTATTCATCAAGTCTGCCTGAGCCCTGTAAATAAACCCTAATCACTGAATGTTCTCGACAGAAATGTCTGGTTTTGCAAATTTGGAGCAAAGGCAATAACTGCATAGAAATACTTTAATCAGTCTGTGAAAAATGACTAATCTGCTCCTGAGATTCAGATAGGGGAGCAAAGTTAGAGCAGTCTGATTGGGAAAACATGGGCAACAAACAAATTTTTGGTTCAAACGATTGCACCTGCATTCTTGCCATTTTTAAAGCACCAAAGTACTCTGAAACAAGACGTACCAAGGAACAAGTCCAAAGAGAGGCCAAATGTCATTAGAGCACTTTGCAGCACATCAGCACCTCTTGTTGAATCACAGACAGCGCTTCCTGATTTTGTTCCTTTAGAGAAACTCACAAGGCATCAGTGCTTGAACTGTTTGTCAGGATTGTTGAAATGCCACTGCAGCCTAAAATACAAAGATCTTTGTGTTTTTATGAGAAATTCTTTTAAGACTTTATCAGCTACACTTCCCTTAGTGTTTCTCTGACCACTTATTTTAATGCTTCCACTTGATGCATGTGTGCTGCTTTTATTTCTTCGCTCTTGGTCCTCTTTTGCATGCTGCTGTCTGGATATTTTTAAGTCAAAATCTGACAGAAGTGAATCATGTGGGGATTTTTTCAAGCCAGCATGCATCACTATTGATATTTCCAATGCCCTTTGACTCAGTAGAGAGCCTATCATGAAATATGCAAAATTGCTTATGAAATATAAATGGTTAAGCTATCCAACTTCTTTGTCAGTGCGTAAACCCAACTCCTGTAAGGAGTTACACCACTTGATGGGAACATTAGGCATGCTTACAGACAAGGCTTATTGCACATGTAGAGTCAGCTGGTTTGGAGGTGACAGCACCTTCACTGTTAGTGTCAAACATGTTAACATCACAACACTGGAGAAATCTTGCTGCTTCCATCACAAGATTGTCTTCTATCTTTTAAAGCTTGTACAGCCTAAACCCGACTCTCCCTGGAGTCTTCCACCTCTCATGTTTAGTGTTTTGGACATTAGGCTGGAGCACTTGTTCTCCTGTGTGTGTGAGTACAATGCCTGGATGAGATTTTAATTACAGGAAAAGAGCCTAAATGACACTGGTGCTCCATAGTAAATGTATGGAATACTGACACCTGCTGGCAACGGGCTTCATGTCCCTCCTGGACAGGAATTTGCCCTCCACCTCCACCCCAAAAGCTGATTCCCATCTCACAGACACAGCAAACAGCCCAAGCAGGAACTGAGTCCAGTTATGAGGCCAAACATGAAGATTAAGAGCTATCCCTACACCGTGAGACAGCAGCATGAGTCTCCTGCTCCCTGAAAGCCAGTGGCTCTGGGCCAGCCCCAAGGAATTTCCCATCATACAGGGGAAATGACAGTGTAGTTTGCATCTCAACAAAGACAGCGGGGATTAACTGTGCCAGGAAGACAAATCTTTTGTAGCTGGAAAAGTGCTGACCTGATTTAATAGCCCACTAAGCTGGCAGAAAACCAATTCTAAGAAAAATAAAGGGAAGAAAAAAAAATTTTCTGCCCGTTTGTGAGTTGACTGCTCAGCAGTGAGTACCAGAGATGGTAGTGGGGTTGGGAGGACAAGAAGAGCACAGAACTGGAAGTAAGAAAAAGGCAGCAGGACTGTCCCTACTGTCAGCAGTGGGCTGCAAGCAGGGCTCAGCTCTCACCAAATCTCATCTTCAATCCCCATTACCCTACACAGGTGGGCTGCAAGAAAAACCTTCCTCTCCTGCTTTCCAGACTGTCCAAGTGATGTGCACAAAGGCCCTGAGATGTGCTTCGTGCTGGCTCCTCCTTTCCAAGAATGAGAATAAAGGGAGACAAAATTATGTTTGGATTAATTACTGCAGCCAGAAATATTTGCATTTCCCTTGTACGAGGAGTTTGTTGTACAGATTGATGCCAGAAATGAACCAAAGCTCTTATTTGTTTTTGAGACACTCCTGTTTCTAGGAAACAGTATGAAGAAAATGACAATGCTCCTGTTCACACTCACTGTAGCAAAATTAGCCCTCTTTGAAACAAAACACTTGAGTCGCAGTGAATTTAAAGCCCTTGCCTATGTTTCTTTCACTTCTCTTTAAACTTTAATTGACTACAGCAGAAGTAATCTTTTGAGTTGTTTTGCTGAGTGCAAGGAGAATGTTTTCCGCAAGAAGGCAAACATGGATGTGACACTTGAGATGATTATAAGGAAAAGAAATCTTTTAAAGCCTTAATGAACTTTATGAAGGCAAAAACCTGTAGCGTTCAGAGCTCTCAGCCCTCCGGGTTCACTGCAGGATACTCTAGCATAGGCCGTGTTAAAATTAAAACAGTGTTCATGGTTTAGTCTGCACCAAGGAAATCAGGACATAAGGACACCAAAGGTCATTACAAAGTGATGCCACATAAATAAAGGGAAAAGAAGAACAAAAAAAAAGCCTCTCAAGATACTCTGTAATCATGCCATACCTGCTTCTGAGCAGAAGCACAGGGAGAAGCTCAACTAAAAGTGTCTGCATTCACCTAGCAAATTGGGTGCTGATTGTTATTAAGCTGTTTCAGAGAGCTGTGGAAGCTGGTGCAGACATCAAGCAGAAGGGCAGACACCAGCTCTAGGCAAGAGCAATCCCAGTGCTGAGGATGGAGTCCCACATCTTTCAACCGAAGGCTGCAATGCAGAAAAAAAAATCCCGAGGGAAGCAGTTGCTATCACAGATGAATCCAACACAGGAAATATTTTATTTCCAAGCAAGCATTTTCCTAGCTCTACCTGTTATGGAATGTGCTAGACCAAATAATGTAAAATTATGTTATGGATCTTTAATACTGGAACTGGGATTCTTGTAATGATGTGTCATTGGGGGATACCTGTATGGAAACCAGGAGAAAATAGCTGCTTTGAAAAGCTGTGTTATGGTATATACAGAAAGAATTAATGTTGATAATGCCACCACATGTATTCACAGAAGTTCTTTACCTGGGCATAAAATTTACTCTCGGGCATCTTTTCTCCAAAATAACATTGGAGAGACTGCAAAGGTGGAAAGAGCAATGTCTGGAACTCTTACAGATCTAGAAAAGCTTCTATATGAGAGTATGAAAATGGACATAGTCTGGTAGGGAAAAAACCCAACAAAAAATACCTGACAATAGGTATAATACAGGCTTAACTAAACAACGAATAAAGAATGTAAATAAAACATCCTTACTTCTCATCATAGAAGAATAAGGTATCACTTGAACTGAAAGCAGCAAACTTAAAATTAATACAAGGAACATATTCTTGTGAGAAACTGTAATATTAACATAATAAGGAAAATAGTATTTCACATTACAACTAACCAGTCCAACTCAACAGCTGTCAGAAGGCAGCAGAGCCAAGGGTTTCATACCAATATGATTAGATGCTTAGAAGAATGTTCTGAATGCCCACAGATACAGAGAAACCAGATCCTGCTTGTGTGGGTTAAGCTGGGGACTGTAGCTGCAGAGTTTAGGAAAAAATTTCACTTATTGCTACATAGCTGCAAGTTGTGAGATTTCCTGACTCTGGTGAAACACAGGGTTGTATGTCTCATGCTCTGATCCTGCACGGTGTGAGGGGAAGCATCCTTTCTCCACAACAAGACTCATCACCAGAACATTAGGACTTCGCTTGCACTGAATTTGTTCTAATGCATATCAAAGTACTATGGCTCATTGTCTCCAAGCAGAAGTTCATTCCAAACTTTAAATCATTTCATTAAAAAATAAATTACACTGAGAGCAAAGCCTCGATTTTCAATTTTGTTTCATGCCATACTCTCAAGTTTTCTTTTATATGACCAGTGTAAAAAGATTTTAAATTATAATCTATCCCTTGACATACTTGGTACTGTAAGTTTTAATCAAGTCTCCCAGAGGAAAAGAAAATCTAATAGTACCCTCAATCACTTTACAATCTCATTTTGGCTATTTTACTGGTTTGGTTTTTTCTTTCCTAAGCAGTAACATTTAACATCTCTGCTTTACACATGCTCATATTTCATTCATTCCAGATACATTTCAATCTGCATATATCTCATTTAAATATTCAGTTACCCCTGAGCATTATTTACTAGATTCTTTTTTTTTCAGAACGATTAGCATAATTTTGTATGGTCCCATTATGTCTTCATGTACAGCTATACAACATCTGATGGAGTTGAAGTAGCACATTAGACTTTCCTTGTACTTCAAGACACAGCATTTTCTCCTCACTGTTTTTTATTTCTGAACTCTAATGTACCTCATATTTCAACCCCCCATGTTTCTGGTGCATCTATTTTTGCAGGTGGGGGCAACCCATTATCTTTTTTTCACATCCTATTTTATTTCTCAGCTGTAAGTCAAACCTATTCCTTTTAAGACTGTATTGCCATCACTTTAGTCACACTTCTAAAGAACTGTGCTAAAATTTGGAATAACTAAGAATACTGATGGCATCACAAGGCCATCAGTCACAGCAGCAAATGCAGCCTCTTTGAATGTATGAATAAACAGCAGGAGTTTGAAGACAGGTGAAAAAGAGCTTCTGGGGACTAAAATGTTTCTGTGGGGTGATCCCAATGGCAAAGTTTAAAATATGGCTTATGGTCACACAGGAATAATTTCAAACTACTGGAGGTTGCTTGGAACTGTAGCCTAGAGGTGGCCAGCATTTTAAGCTTGCAAGAAGGTCATGCTTCCTGCCATAAATAGCCCTCATAAACCAAACACAATCTATGCAGGTAATCTGTCCCTCTCTTTCTGCTACCAGCATGTTGTTGTAATTTATGCTACAGTCTCAAAGTGTTCTGGAAGTTATAAGGGCAGAAAGATATGACTACCCTAACCTTAAATGCCAACATTCAAAAGGTTATGTGGAAATGAAGCTGCAAGAAGTTGCTGCTAGACAGATGTTAGTGTTTCCTCACTTTGCTTGAGATTCAGATCTGTTCTTATTAATAATATACTGATATTTAAAGGGTGGACTATCTAGCTAATATTTCATTAATTACCTTGAAGGTACCACACAAATATTGTGATCCATAGGCCATTAAAGTTTCCAGCACTGAAAATGCCAGAAATCTCCAAGGGAAATTACAAAATCCACATCCAGTTCTTATTATGTTCATTTCTGGGAGCAAAAATACATTATGCTTTAGTAGAGTAGTAGCAGATTATTCAACATTCCACACCACATACAAGATGCTGTATTTTCAAGTGCTGACATTTTTCAGCTCGGGTATTTATGCCAGACTGAGTGGGGTGGGGTTTATGTTTCTTTTATTTCAGGCAGAATGGTTCACTGGTTTCTAAGTACAAAGCTAGCGAAAAAAGATGATGGGGAAAGCTCTGTTGCTCCATGCTTTGAGGCAAGAGCTTGAAATACTGCTCATAGTACCCTCTGTGTCAACCATGTGGCTTTAGCCATGTTCAAATCCATTTGAGTTGGACTTAAACAATGTTAGAAATGTTTGAAAACCTGATGTTTGCACGGGATTAGGAAAGATGTGTCAGGGTGAGCACTGAGCCCCTCTGAAGATAACACCACCTCTGTACTGCTGCTGGAGTTACAGGGGCATTGGTGACCCCATGACTCTCTCAAGGAGCCAGGGACAGTTTTCAGGGGATGTTCTCTCCATGATGACCACTCATTCCCATCCCACACAAGTTGCACTGAGATGGCTGTGCAGTAAAAGGGATCTGCCCATCTGGGTTAAAAGAATCCCAACCAAAACATGGTGGAGAAGAGGAGGAAAATACCCTTCATCCAGAGCAGAAAGCTGATACAGCTTACCATGGAGAGGCAAGAACATGCTGAAAACACACAGAGGGAAAACTCCTTAAATCAAAGGACAGCAAAGATAGAGCACATGGAACTGCAGGGTCATCTCCTACTGCTGGGCCCACTCCCAACAGCAAGGACTCCAAAGGACATTCATTTTGGAAGCTTCTTCTTGTGCTGCTGACTGGGGCGAGACTGGGAACTGAAATATGGAAGGAAATGAGGACTGAAGTTTCACTAAGATTTTTTTTTTTGGCATGCCACCCGTTTATGCAACCCCTGATCACCAGCTTTCTACCAGCCCTTCGGTTGCATCAGTCCAAATCTGTGTGATGGCCCTGTCTGAAAGAAGAACATTTTATTGGTGCTGGGTTACTTCTAACCAAGGCTGGTTTCCCAGTATAGCTCCCCGTGTGTCTGCAGGGGCATCTGTGCTGGCACAGAAGAGGAGGGGTGGGGACAAAGAGGAGGAGAGAGGGCAGAGGTTTATTGAATCAGGCACTGCCCAAAAGAAACAATCACAAAACTGTGGGGTTTGTACTATTCAGTACAAAAAGCACGTAACAGAGAAGGACTTTTTCTAACCCAATGAAAAACAGAAAGAAGCCAGCATGGTGGGGAAGGAAATCAGTAAATTGTGACGGGAAATCTTGTATGTCTGGAAGTAGACTAGTGAAAGAAGACAAAGCACATGATCTCCTCCCTTTTGGCAGGGACAAGCTATTTATGTTGGCCCAGCTGCCCCTGAAATGACAGACTAGGACTGAAAGCAGGAGGAAATGGGGCATATGGTAAGAGAGGCCAGAGAAGGACACTTGGAGAGGAAGATTCAGAGAGGCTGGGCAAGAGCAGAAGCATGGAGAGGGGCAGAGAAATGAAAGCTTGGAAAGAGGGGACTAGCCCAAGGATAAGACAAATCTGGAAAAATAACATTTTTGGAGGGAACAGAGAAGAAAGTGTAATGTTTGGAAAAAACAAGCAAAAGAGTCTGTGTTCACTGGGGGTAGCTCCTCAGCACAATTCAGGCTGGAAGGAGGATCCTGAGCCTCTGCTTCTTCTCAGTCAGCAAATACCAGTTAACATCTTTAAGTCATTAAATATTGTAGTGATGAAGAGCCCACACAGAAATGAAGATCTCTATCTCCATACCGAAGTTTGAATAATGCAGAGAAAACAAGGACTGCAGCTCTAACTTAGAAAGCAAATGACTAAGTATGTACTTCTTAGCAGCAGTCATTAACAGCAAGCAGTGTTCATCTTCTTCAGCTCTTAAAGAGCCCAGATCATTGCATCTGGGTTTATCTTTGAATAAGCCCAGATCCAACAAGCATGACTATGTAAAAAATGTCCTTAAAGACCAGGGCAGAAATAAAGTAAATTAAGTTTGCACATGTAATCCTGCTTCTTGCATTTCTTAGGAGAGTGCCCCACAATTCAGAGCCGTAATTTCTAATAACCATTCTTCAGACAAAGAAAACAAATAGGCCAAAACCCTTCTCCCTATCAGGTGAATGTTTTCAAAGTTGTCTATAATTTATCATACACCTTCAACTGCTAGTCAGTAGTTCAGGTCAGTTATGAGCATTTAAGCATAATATTTGCTCAGGCTCCAAGACTTCCAGCTGAGATCTCTCAGGCCAAAGTTGGTCACCTGGCTCCCTTCAAAAAAGCCACCTCTAAGAATTTTACCATATGTAGATACTCAACCTAGTCTATTTTTTTGAGTCCTAGTAAGAATAATCTCTTTTCCAGAGAACTAACTTAACTTTTCACCCATAGTTCTCAGAGCAGGTTTAAGTAACAATAAATAACATTACAAATGAGGAAACCCATGTCCAGTCCACTGAATCACACCGCCTCCCTAAACCACACTGAAATTAGAGCTGCTGGGGAAGTGTCCTTTACATTTCTGTAGGAGTTGTGATAAAAAGCAAACAGGGAGCATGGCTTTATCTGATTTACTCCGTCCAAAGTTGTGCAGGGTATCTACACTCTTGTAAACAATGACTTCAACCTGCCTGAACTTTCATCAAAAGTACAATCTTGGGTAAAACCCAATACTTGTGCATATTATACTTTTGATGGGCAAGGATCCAGATGGGACTTGGTATCTATTAAGAAAATGTACAACTGGCTTGCTCTGGAAGTTGTCAACATCTTTCAGCAGGTATGAACCAAGTCGTGCACCTACATACACCCCTACTCCCATCAAAATATCTGAACTACTTCCATTTCTGTTCTTTCTGTTCCTATGTTCAGTTAGCCTAAAGAAAGCAACTTTTTGTATGACAATTACTGTCACCCACGCATAGTAGAGAAGATGACAGATTTTTCTACTACCAAAACTGCAGTGATCTTTGTTTATGCCAACAAGGTGTAATGTGGTGTTACTGCCAAGATGAAAACGGGTAAACTCTGATCTAACAAAAAAAAGGACCCTCTCTAAAAAGAGGGTTTCCTGTCCATTCAACAGTTCTTGTGAGTGCTACCAAAGACTGGAAAACTCTATGCAGAAATAATACTTAGTCTTGTATTTGAGCTATTCTTCATGATAACCATGCCTGAAGTTTTAAGGACAGTGTGATTTTTAAGCTCTTTGTAATGCAAAATGGATACATTCAGAAATGACATAACTTATTTATGTACCTGCAGGGGATTGCTTAAAAATTACATAGCAACTTATGCCAGCAATGGGAACATTACTAATGTAGCACCATGTTATCTCCTTATAATAATGTAAACGCCTCAGATCACCACCGTATTTGATAACATCACAGAGATAAATGTTTCATCCATGCATAATTCCAACAACGGATGATGGATGTAGTAGCAAGGCAATCTGCGTTCCTGCAAATGTACCAAAGTTCAAAAAATGTATTAACTGACACAAAAAAATACAGCAAAAGGAATTTAAAGACACACTGAGATGCAGTGTGTGTTTCTGTGGGGACACACTGGGGGTGGGGGGGGAGGGGAAGTCCAATTATGCAATAGTAAAAAAAAAAAAGCCTCAACTTATTCTCTGATCTGCAAAAACTGTCCATGGATAAAGGACCAAGGTCTGACTTCTAATGCAAATGGAGTTATTCCTAAATTACTAAGTGCAAACAGACTAAAATTGAGCTTCAGGCAGAATAAGTCCGACATGGACATACAGCACTTGTGTTACAACTGTTCTCTGGGCATATCTCTGTGGACTGTGTAACTCTCTTGGCATTGCTGTCTGCCCATAACCACCCCCTGGTGCAGAGAATGAAACATCAGCGTCACAACTAGCCAGGTACCAAAGCTTGCTCCTGCCTTCCTCATCTTCCCCTGGCACCTGGGCCATCCCTAACAGGTACATCTCGGCACACTCTGCCCGGGTAGTCCTTGCTCCTATCATACTAAAATTGTTGTGTACTCTCTGATCTCTGCAATAGGCTTGCTAAATTCAATTAACTGCAGTTCATCAGTAGTACAAAAACTTGTCCCAAGTGTCTGAACTAAGCTCAGTCAACAGAACCCTAGACATTTTAAGGGTTACCTTCAAAAGCCCCTATATCCCACCAATAGACACAAATTTTTGTCAAAATTAGGAAAACAAGTAAATGTGCTAAGTAGTAAATGTAAAGAAGATGGCTGTATGAAGCAGTGAAATCCCTTGCTAGCTAAAAAATGTAGAGACAGAAAGGATTCTGAATTAGGAAAGAGGTAGAGATTGATAATCAAAGAGAAACAAACACAGTGAAATGTTCTGGGAAAGTACATAGGCATCCCAAAGCAAATACAAACCCAAGCTCAACCAGAGTCATATAAAAGTTATGTTCCTTTAGCAAGCATTAAAAAGCTGGTAAGTCTGTGAGGTGTGGGAACTGCCTGTATGCTCAGTTTCTACCTAGAGAAAATGTTCCCAGACTGAGGTTTCAAGCATGAATTCAACATGAGTTTTCCATTAATAGCATTAAACATTTCTGCAGATGTTTCAGGAAGATATTAATGTGTTTAGAAAAAGAATGCAAGTAACAAATGCAGTCATAGGAAAAGTAAGTTTGTTTACATGTTTGTAGAAGTTAGGGAATTTTAGGTTAAGAAAGAAGTTATTTTGGGAGAGAATATTAATAGAAAAGACTTTGTGATATTCATCCAGGCCTACAAGATAGTTCTTTTATTTTCAGTCTGAGGTCATGGGTCTGGAAAGCTGTTCTGCATGGGCAGGCTTCATACCACCACTGTGATTCATCCATGTGGTAAAATTTGCAGCATCAAAGTTTTCAGAAAATCCTTGTGTGAGCCTACAGGCATCACCTGAAAAGTTCCCTACCTTTCAGACAGCACAAACTAAAGTTCTCAGAATGCATCCTGTAACTGTGAATTCCCGTGATTTTCAGTGTCACCAAAACAGCCACTCCCAGAAAGCCCCGGTTTTGATGGCCAAGCCTGCAGTGAGGATGTCTGTGAGTTGGACCAAGAAGCTGATTTATCTGGAGGGTTGAGCTTGCTTCAGGTGGATCAGCTGTGCAGTCTTGTTCCTGCCCTACAGGTATAGTATGGAAGTGGCCCAGGGTAGAGAGAGACAGTCAAGAGAAAGGAGCATCTGCTTACATTGACTTAAACACCTCTAGAACATAGAAAACCAAAGTGCAACATTTTATTTCACTCTTGCTATCAGATGATTTCCTACAAGCCTGCACGCTACTGCTGCTCAACAACCCCACAATATAGGAAGAAAACACTCACCACCAGCAAGAGCTTCCTCTCTTGCACTGTCATCATCACTAGGCTGAAGAATATTCCAAGATGTCAAAGCAAGTGAAGAAATGTCTTCAGCTGATGATAACTTCAGCATGTCCATGTGATTGCTGTGAGGCTTGTAACGTGGGATGAAACACTCTTTGCCTTGCTTAAAAATGTCCTTAATGATTTCTTCTGTCTGGATTTCATCGGGCATGCTCAGGAAGATTGCAATTCTTTTGGATTCTTGGTATTTGGGATGGTCAATCACCTACATGGGAAATTGATGCAATGAGGTTGTGAAAAGTTGACAAAAACATCAACTTTGTTTTAATTAAGCACAAAACTGGGGCCAAATATCCACTGAGAAGAGATGCAACCTACTATGCATCAGTAAAGAGTGTAAACTGATTTGTTTCCTACTACAACTTTTCTACCATCAGCAAAATCCAAGTAGGCAAATTTTTGCACCTAGTGAACAAAACATTGTAACACAGCCAGCAAAAACAATTTTGGAGACAATCTCTTAATCCTTTAAATATTTGTGCCATATAGCACAGACATCTGCAAATGCCCAGCGTAACCGGAGAAAAATCCAGCAGGTCAGAACTGCCACCTTATGCAAGACATGTAGTTTCTGCATTCCTTTTGTAGACCTTATTCATGTCTACAAATACCTGAAGGGTGGGTGTCAAATGGAAGGGGCCAGTCTCTTTTCTGTAGTGCCCAGCAATAGGACA
>WUAM01000431.1:109371377-109405438 GCA_024336885.1 Actenoides hombroni | reverse complement strand
CTTGAGCACAGAAGGTTCCACCTCAACATGAGGAGGAACTTCTTTACTGTGAGGGTGACAGAGCACTGGAACAGGCTGCCCAGAAAGGTTGTGGAGTCTCCTTCTCTACAGACTTTTAAAACCCATCTGGATGCATTTCTGTGTGACATGCCCTAGGTGATCCTGCTTGGCAGAAGGGCTGGAGTCAATGATCTCCAGAGGTCCCTTCCAACCCCTAACATTCTATGATTCTTTTCTTCCATTTTTTTACATGCTGCATCTCTCCTCTGGGCCTAGGTAGAATGAGAAGTGCAACAATGATAATAACTTAAAAGAAAATAAGCATCAGAGCAGATGACTGCAGAGCACAGACTTCCAAGACCAGGTCCCTCTTCCTTTTTTCAACCTGAAATGCCTTCCCTACAGCAAGTTTAGATATGGGACTACAAACATCACCTGCTTTTAATAGGTGATCTTATTTTTCAGAGCTTGAAGGAAAGATGGCCTTGGCATTTTTTCATTTTCATGAGGTCTTCTGTGCTGGGCTTATAAAAGACTGAATATAGGAAGGAAAAATTAAAAAATGCATATATGGTGAGAAAGTGTTAGCAGATTCATCCCTCGTGATGTCTCCACCCCATTCCAGATCGAATCCCACAGTAAAATTTGAGAGGAGGCTTTCAAATGCTTGTCTGCTTGTTCTCGAGTACCTTACATATTTTGTTCCTGACATCTGGACAAAACAAATACCAACACGTCCCTCCTCATTTAAATGTGATTTATTCCTATTCTACCCACTTGCAAAAACCTGTCAGAAAGACCAGACAATTGAGAAAGTGTGCTTATCTAGGGAACAGAGAGCACCAAATCCTCTGCTCTGTGCTTGCATAACTGCAGGGTAATGTGGTCTTCTGAGCTTTAACCTTTGCCCCAGCCCTGTTTGGAGAGATAAATGCCCCTATCCAAGTTAAGATAAGATTCTCCCTCCTTTTTTTTTTTTTTTTAATTTCTTTCCACCACAGCAGTTAAAAGCCCAGGTGAAATATTCAGGAGATGGATCTCTTTTTGTAAGGCAGAAACAAAAAAAAAAAGAAACACTCTGGACCAAATTATGGTAATGTGTTGCTTGGCAATAGAAATGTCTTAATTCAAACCCATATTTTACTTCCTTTTGTAATTTGCCCAACCTTACACAAGGATTTTTCCAACTAAGTGATTAAGCCCTTAAACAACAGAATTTCCATTGTAGCTTTGGTTTGAAAGAACAGACTATTTAGTCAAATTGCAGACTCCAGACAATGCCTGCGAATCCCATTGTTGAGGGCCTCCTGAGCCGAATCTTCTCCCGGCTTTGGAGAAGAGAGGAAGCCGGACACAAAACTCTCCTCTTTTCAAAGGGGTGCAGGCAACCACACGGGTCCAATCTGCTCCGACGTCTCCAGTAACGCACCGAGAATGCCGTACAGAAGAAAATAAGGCTGAAGATGTAAAACCACATGCTAGCAGGAAGACACAATTTCGGCTGTTTTCAGAACTGTGAAGAGATGAAGCTGCTATGACTCGGAGCAGTTTCTGAGAAGAGCGCAAAAATTTCCACACTTAACAAATATTATCTGCCCTTTGTTCACCAGCTGAGGGCTATTTTTGCAGAATCAGAGCATGCAAACAGCATGACTTTAATTATGAACATAAACATTAAGAAAGAATAATCATCCAGAAGTTAATTAAATACTAGCGGCTCTGTCAGCCCGTGATGCTATTTCACTTTGAATTCAAAGCCCATTTCGAGATGAGATTTTACAAGTAAAAATATTGTTCCGGTGTTATGAAATAAGCTGCTCACTTTTATTAGCTGGCAAGCACTGATATATGTTATAAAGCTACATTTTCTGCCTTGCATTGTTCCAAATGTTTCCTTAGCATTTTCAAAAATGTCTTCATGTCTGCTGTTACCCTCCCGTAAGGAAGCTGACTCTGCTTTCTGCCACCTGCTGAAGGCCACTCTGTCTCAAGCAAGCTCAGGATTTTTCCATTTGTGTCAGATTATTACAATGGCAAGATAACATCAATGTATATGTCACACTTCCCAATGACTTCTCTTAAGCAAAACAAAAGCTGTGTCTTTTAGTGTGCTTTCAGGAGCAGAAATGAGCGCTCTGATGATGAGTTTATCAGCTGCCTTAGACGGAGTCTGAGGGCTCAAAAAAACTGGTACTCTACAGACTAGGTGTTTATAAAGTTGGCAGAAGACTTTGCATTTTTGAGGAGGATGCACGCCAGTACTGCCAAAAAACCGAGAGATTTAAGTCTAGGATGTGTGATTACTAAAATGCATTATCATGACAGTAGGACGTTACCTATATTTAAAAAAAAAAGCATTCCCAATGATAAAAAGGTTACTTGAGTTCCAGTTAAACTTCCTACGACCTAAAGCTTCTGTGCTGCACTGTCCTACTCATGAACTGACTACACATTAGTATTAAGTGAAGTCTATAAAACGATTCGAGACCCTCTGGCAGAAAAATAACAACATAAATGTAGATATCTAGTACCCACTGGTGCTAAAAAAGAAAAAAAAAAAAAAGAGGGCTGTGCTCTATTACATGCTGTCACTGCAGAGTAAAACTTTATTGTGTTTATTAAAATGATGGAATACACCTATATGAAAACTTTGTCATCTAAACACAAACAGGACATTTCAAAAGTACATGCTGCTATCACGGTGTGCTAGGACACCGGTAGGTAAACCCTGCTTGGTATCTTTTAAAGTGACTTTAGAAATAAAGTTGCATGGAAGAAATACCACGGAGAGGTACAGAAGGGAAACGCACAGCCAGGGAAACACGAGGCCGAAGCGAGGCAGCTGCTGAGCGTGTCTGTGTATTGCTGAGGGACGGCGGCGCAGCCAGCCCGATGGGAAACACCCGAGATGAACACCCACCCGAGCCCGGCAGAAACCCGGTTGCTTTGGGGGTTACTCCAGGTTCATAAGCACCCCAAGCTTTAACTTGAGGATGGCTGTCGGCGCTTATCGCGGCGATGCCACACACCAAAGCCACCCGCCCGGTCCCTGACATTAACCAGCCGTGACGAAGGGGGAAGGAAGCGGCCGAGGCGGGGCTCACCGCCCCCCGCCCCCGCCCGGCGCACAGGTCCGGGACGGCCCGGGCAGCGGCCGAGGAGCTGGCGGGTCCCCTGAGTCACCGTTTCGGCCCCCAGCGGGCCCTGGAAAGTCCCCGTCGGGCTTCCCCGCGAAGGCCGGGACTGGCTCCTCGGCCCTCCCCCCGCCTCCAGGCCTCTCTTCGGGGCGGCCGCCGTGGCGGCGGCCGGGCCAGGGCCCGCACCCACCTTGCGACTCAGCAGGCGGGACTGGCGCTGCTTCTCCGCCGCGCCCAGAGCCCGCAGCCGCTGCCGCAGCTCCCCTCGCAGCGCCCGCTTAGCGGCCCGCAGCGCCGCCGCCATCTCGCAGCCCTCCGCGGGCGGCTCCATGCGCAGAGTGAGCCGGGCCCGGCCGCGGCGCCGGCCTCGCCCTCGCGGGCCCGGGGGGCGGTAGCGGGGCGGCCGGGCAGGGCTCCCGGGCAGGGCTCCCGGAGGCGGCCCCGCTCGCCAGCGGTCGGCCGGCCGGGCACGGAGTCGCTGCCTCCAGTCACCGCCAGCCGGGAGGGTGCTGGAGGGCCAGCCTGGGCCCTGCCAACCCCTTGGCAAGGCCCATCTTTTATTTGTTGTCTGGAGTAAATTACGAAGGATTTCCCCTTTCCTGACTTTGTTGCCGGGAGGGAAATTACATTTCGGCGGGATATTTTGGTGCTGTCCGCCGAAGGGTTTCATACCCCTCCGGAACCCGCCGTGGGCCTGGGCTCTGGGGTGTGCAGTGAGCAGAGCGCTGCCCCAGGGGCCCTTCGGCCTCGCACCTGCGGGGGGGCTCAGCTCGCTGTATAGCTGTGCCCGAAGGCAGGCACTGGAGGCTCCCCTTTAGCACATTTGACTATCCAACCCGCCTTTTAAGTACAGAAGGGCACGTTTCTAGTGGAGATAGTCATCTTCATAAATCTGTTCTGCGTAGCGTTTGATAACACCTCAATTTCGATACTGTGCACATTGATGAAGTATCAACTGTCCCACTCTTCAGCTCCTTGACCTCATCTTTTGCTCTAGAACGGCATTGTGTTCTGCATATTGCCTGCCAGCTGTAAGGATCCCTTCAATAGCAGTGACCCAGGATCTGGGACACTTCTGGGTGTTGTGTAGATAATGAGAGTTAACAAGTCACATCTATTTTATGAGACTTAGCTAATATCCTTATTGTTTTAATACATTTTGTTATGTTTAGAATCTGGGTGGTATATCTCATCACTGCTTTCTTTGTTCTTAAATACAGAACAAATGGAGGTTTTGTCCTGGTGAAGATAATCTGGAGCCCACTGGACCATTAATAAACCAGGCTTCTTTTGTTTAAACCCAGGTCTAACTATGAAGGCAAGTTCTAAGTTTATTGCAGCACCTAAATTTTGAAAAGGCTAGGTTAACCTTTTATATTTAATTACAAAAATGTACTCCCCAGTATAAAGCAGGTTACTAGATAAGTGCAAAAGGAAGTAAATGTGGTATTAATAGACTGGTGTTAGCCACTACAATATGCATTTACAATAGTACACAAAAAGGAACTGAGTAAGAACTGCTGTTCTTGTTATGAAGACTTAGACTGCAAATAAGTATTTGTGCTTAGACCCATCCTTGGTTCCCTAATACAATACGAGTCACTACAGCTAAAGGAAACCCTTCTAGAATGAGTTATAGAAATTCTATTGGAAAGCATTTGAATTTGAGTAAAAAAAAAAAGATTGCCTCAGGCAATAAAAGTGTGGCAGTCTCTTAGCTCCTACTTATGAATTTGGTGAGTTTTGCCGTGTATCCCAAGCCACTAATTGTTGTCCTCACAGCTTCACTTATTTTGCCACAAGCTGTCAGTTTCTTATACAAACTACTAGATAATACTTAAGAAGTACTACAGAAAATTGAAGTCTTGACATGCATGGACTTCAGGTCAAACCCATATACAACTTGGATTCCCCAATAGCACTGAGACAGTTTTTCTAAGTTACCTTACCTGGTAGACCTTTTACCATCTTCCAATTTTCCTGAAAGAAGTGAGACCAATTGTAAGACTTTAAAAATACATATTGTATTTTTTTTTAAAATACTGAGTATTTACATCAATTTCTAATTTTAAAAATAGTTAGTACTTGGCATTTTAAAACATCTAGTTTAAAAAAAGTTCAGCCAGTGACAGAAATTTGAAAGAACATTCACTGTAGATATGAGCAATAAAAAAAAAATACAAAGGAACACATACTATTGCAGTAACAGTGAGTGTACGTTTTTAAGTTGCTACCTTCCACAAATTGTTCTTCCTGTAAAAACTGCTTAGTCTGTGCCAGTAACTTGTACCCACTTCTACACTGGAATTTGCTTTTTCTTCATAGAGCCCCCCCCCCCCTTTTTGCTTATACAAAGGTTGCAATAAAATGCATTACAGTAGTATTTCATTTACAAAACAAATGACATCATAACTTGTTTCTTAACCCATTGGATTGTATTTCAGTAAAACAATGTCCTTTCATGGAGGTGCAACAAGAGATTCCAAGAGCTGTCTGGATGTGGAGAATGATCTCTCTCTGGAAACAGTCCTGCCTGGAAAGGGTAACTCGCTGCATGATGCTGTGCCAATTCCTCTTCGGAAGGATCTCATCTTCAGGTTTGTCAATTAGGACAGCATTTTAAACATTGTATTTAGTAAAAATAAATACAAATAAGTTAAAAACAAATTAGGGAAGAAAATTATTTTCTTGTTGATATTGCTTGGAGGAAAGCTTAGGACTGTAGCTCGTGGCAATATCTAGGTTATATTTGAATGGCAGGTCCATTTATTTCAGTAGTACTTTCTGAACAAGGAAAAAACACCTATGAGCATGGCTGTAATTCTGGAGAAAGACAGTAGTGATCTTCTTTCAAACTTCATTAGGAAGCCATTTTCCTGTGGAAAAGAACATGCATGGTTAGGGACAGATTAAAAATAAGTAGGAAGAACGCACCACAGTCTGCTAGTATCAGATTAACAGAGAGCTGCACCATTGTGCAGAGAGGGACAGGTTTTCAGAGCTCTACCTCCAAAAGATGAATAGGGCTTTAAAGATAGTAGCTGAAAATAGCTGCACCTTGCTGAATGTTTGTTTCATCTGCAAGTCAAGACTGTGCCCTCTCTGTGTAAATAGGAAATGAATGTGAGCTGTATCATCTGAGCTCACAACTTCCAGGATGTACTGGAAGTACTATGTTTCTGATGTAGTAATATAAATATCTTCCTTTAAGCCTCCTTATTCTACTATGAGCCAAGTATTATGACAGCCTGTTGCCAGGAGCTGATGCTTCTCTTAAATAAAACTGACTCTGTTTGAAAGAGATGGAGAGAGAAGCCTTTACAATAAATCTGATGCATCAAGGGTCCATGACTCACTATCACCTTTTCTTACTGTTACCAGACAGAGAAGGATCAAAACAATCCAAAAAAGGAAAAGAAAGATAGTAGGAAAAAAAAATTTAAAAAGAGGGGAAAAAAATAATAGCAAATAGAAAATATAAGAGAAGTAGGATGAGAGAGGGGTGGAAAGAGAAAGTAGCATTTACATGTAGGTAAAGGAAAAAAAATACCAGGGAAATAACTGATGCTGATGTCACTGATTCTAAACTTCCCCTAACTGCAAATGAAAAAAAACTATTGGTGTGATGAAACTCTGCAAAGCAGAAGGGACCTCCCCTCTGCTGGCACAAGGGAATTTCAGCAGCTGGGCCAAACAATCCACGTATTGACAAATGCTTTCTTCAACATTGGCCATTGATAGATGGAAGATCTAGGATTTTCTCAGTCCAAACAAACAAACAAAAAGATTTAACCCCAGTTGCACTTACCTGTAAATTTGTTTAAGTAAAACTGATTTGGGGGATTAAATAATGGCTTTGTTGAAATCCACAACAAAAGTACTGACTTCAGCTGTGAGGACCAGACCTGTATATTCTTCCCTTACCTTGAACTTCAGTTCTTTGGACCAGCTCCTCTATGGAAACAAAACTGCTGCACTAACCTTAGGATGCCACTTAATTGTAGATTTAATAATAAGAAATTTCATGGCATGCATAGTTTAACCTGCTTTGAACAGGAGGCTGGACCAGATGATTTCCTAAGGTCTCTCCCAACCTCAACTGTTGTATGATCCTATGATTCAAGACTAACTCTAGGGTTTTGACTGTTACAGGTACAGAAAGTGCCTTTTTAAAAAGAAAGTTGTCTTTTAGCATTGTTCTATTTAAAGCAGAAGCAAAGTTTTCACTGTAAATCTCAAGGAGACATTCCAGACATCAAATATTAAACCACCAAATAAAACCTCAAATGTTTTGGACAGTGTCTGTTGTAGCAATAGTTTCCCTTAATTAAACAAAATCTCCTAATCCAGACTCTGGTGGAAAACGAGAGACTTACCCAGCCACCGTTTGCATCTATCCATTCGGCTTTGTTGTTTATGATGTACTCTGTGATGAAATAAGAAATCTGCTCCTTCTCTTCTCCAGTGAGCTGAACTCCATGCTCTTGAAGCTTCTTAGTGAGAAGACCTCCAAACGTAAATATGGTCATAATTCGTCCCCAGTTAGTATTGCCATCAGCAAATTTTTCTTCCATGACACCGTTGAAAATTCTCTTGGCAGCAGCTACAGAAGTAATGTCAATCCTGTCCAGGAGTGGTCGGAGAGCCTCCTCTGTTTGATCTTGCAGCGAAGATGCAATGTTTCGCAAGACGTGAGCAACCCTGGTTTGGGCTGGTCCGAGCTGTGATTCCTGAAGCACATACTGCAGATAATCCTGAGCTAAGTAATAAACGTAATAGAACTCAGCACTTTCCATGTAGAACGAAATGCAGAGAGCAGTGCAGCACTCTTAATCAGGGTCAGTAATGAGCAGGCACAGGACATGCACACAGCTTTGTGTCATCTGGTTTAGATGGAATTTTTTTGCTTTTACCACAGAAGTTCCTGTAAAAACCTAGTGACTTAATGATTGTGTGGGTTGTGGAATATGTCACAGCGGAAACGAAAGAAAAAGTGTCTGCTCGAGGGCAGAAAACATGTCTTCTTGAGTGATTTATTATTTCTCTGAATAGCATGATTCCACAACTAAAACCTAGCAATACTAATTGGCATTTCCGAGGGATTTTTGCTGTGTAACACTAGCAAAGGGTTGGCATTTGGCTTACAGAATGCTGAGAAGGGTGCATGCTAGCAAAGGTCAGGTGTTTGGCTTGAACAAACATGCCTGAAAAGTGTATGCTGTAGGAGCATGCAGCCCACCCCCACCTTCCCCCACCCCCATCTCTTCATTGCCAGGGGTTAAGGCTGCAATCTGTATTGTGGATTAATGGGTTATTGCTGGTTCACAACTCTTGGAAAAAAATGGTAGACATTTTCAACAGGATGGAAGAATGGATAATCTTTCTGCAGCACTCGGGGAGCTTTACATAACTGCAAAAAAAATGGGGAGAAAAGTAGTACATGTATGGATGGAAAAAGGGAAAAACAAGCTTTTTAGCATTATCCCCTGTTCCAGACTTTCCCACACTCTCTCTGGGAGGGCTCTTCAAGGTCCTTCTTTGAAGAATTGAATGGGTAGCTTCAAAGATTTCCCCATGGAGAGTTCTACTGTAAAAGACATTATTAGTATAAAAGACAATGCTCATGCAGTCAGCATGTTGGAGCATGGGATGGAAAACATGGGCCAAAGCTAGTGATGTGTGATACCATCTGAATCTTTCATGACAGGTAACAGAGAAATATGGGACCTGCAACTATTGTTCTTGGATTGAAGTTTTCAGTCAAGCAATTATCTTTTGGAAGAAGGGGCAGGGGTGTCTCGCCCACTCTTTCCTTACAAACCTCTTCTCTTGAGGCAACCTGATCTTGCCAAAGGGTCAGGATATGTTTGTAGAGAGCCTCAGCCCATTGCAAAAGCTTCAGAGCAGGAAGCAATTTGATGTTTGGAGATCTGTCTCTTTATCCATCCCCCTTTCTTTATCCCTCTGCTTCTTGCCCATCAGCTCTCAGTCACCCTTCTTCCTTCTCTGGAAGCAAAAGGTATTCTCAGCCCCACACACCAACAGCTCTTCTTTGTTCCAGGGATGGCAGTGAGCCTGTTTCCAGTCTGAGATGCTCCCTGATGCTCAGATCTAGGGAAGGTGAGCAAAGCCTGGTGGCCAGCACAGGGCTTGAGTCTCTCACGTCAGGATATCACTGGCACCTAATCACAGTGGAGCAAAGCATATCTAGACTGTGATGCAGCCCTAGTGTCAGTGTATTGCTAACCATAGCTAGCACCCCCCGAATGTGTATGCTGCTGCTCTGACATCACAGTTTTGCAGAAACCCATTGACCAGACCAGAGTAGTTTCCAGTTCCTCAAGCTATCGCCAGCACAGCACAGACATCAGTAACTTTAGTGATTCAGGAAAATGATTTCCCTCACCCTTGGAAGTGAAGATAGAGGTGGCTTGGTGCTGTGTTCACCTTTGGGAGAGAATGGGTTCAGGAGGGCAGTGTGAGCAGGAAAAGCTCTCATGTTAGATGTTACCCTCAGGGAAGGCTGCTATGCTAGGACTGGAGTGGGCTGAGAAGCTAGCTCTCCTTTCCTCCATAGACATGTGTGTTCTTAGCAAAGCTCATTTTGAAAGTTCAGAGGTGCCCTCTATCCAATACCTGCAGCTGCTGCTTTGGCAGAGCTGTTAGGCTGGCTTTGCCTTTGTTATGTTCAGTGATTTCAGCAAACTGCCAACATTTTATGAGGAATGCAAATGGGAAAGAAAAAAAAAAAAAAGAGAGAATGTGACAATGCTTCACTCCCCACCTCAGCTACATCTGGGTGGAAATTTCTGGGGCAGGGGGAAGGCATTGCTCTACCCAGACAGCTCCCCTCCAGTCAGTTGCTTGCTGCAAACAGGGCTGAGAGAGGTACTCTAGGAAAAATCACAAGAATTCTTTTTCTGTATAGCACAGTCTGTGACGTTTTAGATCGCTTCTGACTCTCCTAATAATTGGTTAATGAAAAGCTTGTTGTATTCTTTGTGTACTTTGTAATTGTTGATATGAGAACTGTGAACAATACCTGAGAAGATAAGTTTTGTTTTCTTCATCATCAACAGTGGCAGAGCACAGGCAGCAGATATTTCTTCATTAGAGGAGCATTTAGGATTCTGAGGAGGGTGATGAAATAAGGCTATGACTGTGTCACCGTTATTGAAGGAAATTAATGTTAAAGCCTTGGCAATTTTGGTGCAAATGCTGCCACTTAACAGTCTCTTGATCTGTTAAAGGACTGCAGGGTGAAGCTCAGTGCTCAGCTCCCAGAAGGGACTGGCAGCTCTGAGCAGACATCTCTACCAGCAGCTGTGACACTGGTGACCAGAGCTCAGGTCATAGCTGTTGAAGCTGCCCTGGGTCTGTTGACTCCAGTGTTGGACACATTTGCTTTTCGATAGCGTGTAGCGGAGGGTGCAGTTCCAAGTGTTGGATGTTTACTAGCAGTGGCAGTTTGTGTATCTATGTACACACATAAAGGGTCAGACCAGAGTGTGCAGCCCAATCTTGCCAAGCTCTAGTGGTCAACTCTGAGCACTGTATGAAATCAGCTCTAAGATTTCTTGCCTGTATTGTGCCATTCTACCTCTCTCATTCTCATTTTCTGCATTAGGCAGTGCCTTCCTTTCTCCTGCCTGACTTTATTCACATTTTGTGAGTGAATACTTTTGACTTAATGAATCTCTACTTTTCTTCTTGCCTGCTCTACCTCCCCAGTGCTGCACAGACTGCATTCTTGTACACTGCACTGTTTTCTTCCTTTTTTTCTCTTTGCTGTGTATACTTTGTCTTTTATAATGATAACTATTAATAACAGGTTTGAAACAGAAACCATCTTAACATGGCAGCTCAAATGAAAACTCTCCTCTCTTTACCTGGCAATAGCAAGGGGCTTCAAATACTTTAATTTAAATCTGTGCTTTGTGGATTTGAACTCCACATCCTACCTTAACTAAAAAAGGCTTATTTTCCAGAACAGATGGGAACGGAGTTGACAGATCCTCATAAAATTGACTTGTGAGAGACAATGTTATCTCACTGTGTTTGAGACAAAACTAAGCCAAAATGACTAAAGCTTCATTGAACTATTCATGCTGCATCTGCCTTGACAGAGTTGTTCCAGTTCCAGGTGAATGTGGGAACTTTGATCTTTGTCTGGAGGAACAGTTTGAGTCTTTGAGAAAATTATTGCACATTTTTCTCTGGTTTTCTTCCCTTTATGAGGTCTAAACCAGGGTGATTTTTGTGTGGTATTGGATTTCATTGCAAAAGAACCATTCTGTTCACTTAGCTTTCCAGCTGTCCTGCATAGCCCTGATACAAGACTTGAGGGTTTGGTGACTTTTATTTACCCTCTGTTTTCCTACAAATTGGAATAAGCAAGCTGGCTTTTCTGTGAGCTGAAATGGTTAGTTGGTATTAAATTCAGAGGCTTGGTTGCCCAGTGGAGTGCTGCCACCTAGTCGCAGCCGGCCTGGCTGCATGCAGAGGAAGGAGCCAGGTACAGGAAAAACCCACTGCATCCCTGGATCTCCAGTCTTCTGAGCTTTGATGTTCTGGATGCAGCAAATAGCTAAATGCAGTAGGATTGGGACTCAGCCCCGGTAATGATCTAAATTAATAACTGATGCTGTGTTTCTTGAAGAATTCCATCAGCCAGAAAGCACCAAAGACTCCTGTCCAAAGCTTGGAAAGGTTGTCTTCATAAGATGTTTTGGGAGCAGTCCATTCTAAAGCACTTCAGCCCATCTCTTAATGTTGCTACGATGGAGGCAAAATAGAAGGATCCTGGATCTCGAATTCTGTGTCAATAGAAACAGAGTCAGCTTATATTCTGCATGCCTCAGGTATGCGCAGAAGACAAGCTCCAGGAAGGATAGGAGGGTGGAGGTGTTTTTGCATCTTCTGGGTTAACTGAGATATTCTGGGACAATCACAAAGACAAAGCGGTCCCCAGCATAAACTAAAACAAGTACCTGCTCCAGTTTACTGCTGAGCTGTGATGGAATCCAGAATGACTGAGCACTGAGCAGTATGACGTAAGCTCTCTTCTGCTCCAGAAATCCCACACAGCAAAGGCTGGGAGGATGTATCATATGAAGATGCACACTATGGCTATACATTACTCAAGCATGAGAAGAATTCTCTGAGAGGCCATTCTGCTCCCCTTATGACTCCTCTATAGCACTCCAGCCACATAAGGGGAATATAGGAAGGATCAGGTTTGGCTGTGTTACTCAGGGTTCACCTGCTGCCTTGTCACTTCCTCTGGTAACTCAACTCAGAACTTGGCTTCTTGTAGATCCCAGCTTCTCTCATCATCGTGAGTCAAAGAGGCAGCCAAACACACTGCTCCACTTTGCATGTGCCGTGTGTCGTCATATGCACGTGTGTGGCCACATGTTCTGCGTTCCCATAAGCATTTCTAAATGTTTCTCTAGGATTAGGAGAACTTGACCAAATAGTCATACTTGTCAGCAAATAGTCATAGTTGTCAGCAGTGAGCCACAGAAGTGTAAGGCTTCCTAAGCTCCCCGGACAGAGAAACGTGAGCAAGTAAACTCTTGAGAGAAGCTTAGCAAGATCTTGCAGAAACACTGTGTGCTGAAGCCAGCTTCATTGCTGAAAATATTTGCTCCCAGAAGGGGGAAAAAAAAAAAGTCTTCTTGTGAGTGTTCATGGGATAAGAAGTCAAGAGCTCGTGCATCGATATGATAACCAAAACTTTGTATGTCCCCCGCCGTCACAAGTCAAGTGTGGGCTTGACTGCTGGTTCATTCAGCTATGGCAGGTGCAATGTCAACATGTGCAAAGTCCACTTGTATATTTATCTGCAGCTTTGGGTCAGATCGGTGTCTTCCAAAGACATAATGACAGGCACTCAACATCAGCTGTGCCAGTGCTTGAAAGGTACTTTAAATGGTGGTGGTATGCAAAATGTGGTGGGGCAGTGTTTCAGTGACATATCTGAGCCTTGCTTAGCATACTGAGAGCCCACTGGGTGAGAGTTCCAAATGTGAACAAGATTTAGGTAAAGAGTTTTCACTGAGCATGAATAGAATATAGGTACACAGTTCTTTTAGAAGCCTTCAAAAAAATCTGCAGCTATTCAATAAGGCTGCTAACAGCTTATATTTAAATTCCTTGCTGTTTGATTTTCCAAGGAAAGCTTGTGGTTTTAAAATAAATCACTTGAAAATTCAAGCTCACTTCACCGGGTACAGTTTACCTGGGTGCCTCAGAGGTTTGCAGTCCTCTACATCAGCCCTGCCAGGAGTGTGCTTGCTTCTGTGATTCTCCCTCATTTAAATGAGGCCTGCATCTGCTCCTGGTACTACTAGAGACCTTTGCACTGGGTCAAGTGTTAGTGATTCATAGATTAAATATCTGTAGTTTAAAAGATAATGTATTATTTTAATGAATTATTTTACCACCTGTTTACAAGATTCCCTCTGTTGATGACCCTATAAAAGGGGGTTGTAGCAACACTAGTATTTCTACTATAAATCACTCTTCATAGAGGTTCATAATTCATCTTAAGTTTATTTTATATACAGGGTTCCAGTCTGAGGTCACGTTTGTTTTTATTTCCCTTTCACATGGTTTTGAATTACTTTAAGTTATCAAAATGGACAAAAATACGGTGTACAGATATTTTCCTCTTTTATAATCAACCCAGATTATAATAGAAATTACATTTAAGGAAATTAATATGTAATGTGGTTTCAGTAATTTTCATATGCTGGAAGTAAATATTTGTATTAAAATACATTTCTGAATCCTGATTCAGTAATTTTGCTACGATTTTATTACCTTCTCAAATGTGTATTTGCACAAAAATGTTATGCTAGTGCCTTCTGTTTGCAGCCTTTTCTCAAAAAGAAAGCAAGCCCTTCATCTAACACTAGGAAGACACAGACTACATTGCCACTTGGTAGGACTTTTCTGACATCTACAAGCAGTTGTTTTTTAAACTCCTTCCATTCACCAATAGCCTAAGAAACTGGACTGCATATGGTAGAATAGCATCTCCTGCATAAGTCAACTGCAAGAAAGAATTTGGGAGCCTAATATCCCAAATAACCTTTCTGGAGGGTTCTTTGAATCCAAACTGCATTTCTCCTTCTTTTGATTTGCACCATTTCAGCAGACACTGCTGTTGGCACTATGCAGTATTTTCAAACCCACAATGATTATGTGTAAATTGCTGCAAATTATAGCAAGAAATTAGCTGTAACTCCCATGGTATATTTTTATCCTTGTGTTTATTATGATTTTCTGGTCCTCCAAAAAAGCATGCTGAGATAGCATTTCTGTGCTCCTCGGAGAAGGCCGTGAGCAGAAATAGCTAACTAATCTGTCTCCCCAGGTATTTATACCACATTCATCGTGGTGCTGTCTAAGCATGTAATATTATCCCCTCAATCTTTTTAAGTGGAATGACGTCCTGTTAAGTAAGTGTGAAGGAAGCTGATGCTTCCATGATTAGTTACCCAAACCTGCTGCCATTCTGTAACCAAAGCAGAATGAAATTTGCTTTTGAGCTCATTTTTTACTCATATGTGCTTTGAATTACATTGGCCCAACATTTCACTGCCATGGCTGTCTATAGGCCCCCAGTTCATCTAGGGAATTAAGCCCGTACGTGTGCTAGTAATGATGCTAATACTGGTGCCTGCCCCAGTCCTAAAATGCTCTGTCTTTCAGAAAGCCAAATTCTTTTAGACCCTTTCAGATAATCTCAATGCAAAGCATTTCCTTATTTGTGCCGGCTGCTATAGCCAAGAAAGCAACACCTAAATGCCCCAGTCAGGAGTAAGGATTCTCTTGTGCTGGGAGTTTCACCCATTAAAGCCAGGAGGAGTTTCCTGCCCCAGCTTACTGAGCATGGGGAGAAGCACTGAGCTGACACAAAGCCCACTGGCTTCACAAAACAGCAGGGCTGGGACCGTGGCAGCCTTTCATTAGGCAACAGCGAGGGTGATTGCATTTAATCTGTGAGGCATTTTAATGGCTATGGGTAGCAATAGCAAGCAAACTCCATACCAGCAGTTCAGTGTATGTAGTTTGGAGTTTTCACAATAAAACCTCAGAATACCCATTCATCCTCAGCAGACTTGCTTTTGTGTAAATTTGGGACTAGATTCTTGGCATGCCGGGGAATTATGCATCATAATGACTTTATCAAAGGCTTTCATAGAGTATTCTAGAGCCGAGAAACCTTTTTAAACCCAAATGCAGATGGAAGCTTGGACCCAGCAGTGAGTGCTTTGCTCATGAAGTCAGAGGAGCTGTGCACAGACTGACCCCCTGTGCCTCTGCAAAGCTCTATTGATTTTGGTAACTTCATCTGTGCAGGGATGTGAATCTATCCACAGGGAGCTAAATGAAGCCTGAAGTTACCGATTTTCAAAAGAAAAGAACTTTAGTTAAAGATCTCTTATGTTTTCTTAATTATTCCTGCTTTTGAAACATGACATCACAGCAGACTAATGATACTAAGGAGCGGCGGTAAATAAAACAGCCAGTTTCACGTGATTTAATGCAGCAAGACCAGAGAGAATGGGATTGACAGAGTTAGATGAGGTTTTTATTTGCTCTTTATGTTGGATAACTGTTAATCACTCAATAAGAAACACATTTCCAATGGCCAGTGCTCAAGCAACATAAATAACAGCAACATCCTTGCTTCTCTTTTGCCCTTAATCTCCTTTTGGAGTCTTGACAATAAACAGCCGTTCCCCATCTATTTTGCAGCTCAGAACCCAGACCCAAAGAGCCCCCATCAAACATAATTGGTTTGCTTTACATCCTTCTTTCTATTCCTGAGCTAATAAATGGCCACTGCTGTTCCAGAGCTCATTTTTCTGGCTGCCTACCCAGGACTGAGAGTTGTCTCACTTGAGTACAACTCAGTCATTAGCTGGATGTATTGGCAGGGACCAGTGCTCTCTGCAGAACGTGGCAAGCCACGAAACTTAAAGTCATGATATTTGGTATAAAGCTTGGTGTTCCAATGGCCTGGTAGGCTACTTCAACTCAGAGTTTTGGTTTCCCCATCTATTGGATGGGCTTCTCCAAAAGATATGCTGATTCAGTAAATATGACTTAATTTTCTAGTTATACCACAGCTTTCCTAAATGACTCTGAGAAAACTGCTCGTGTCTCTGTGACTCAGTTCCCCACTTCTAAATAGAGGAAATTAGTAAAGTACATTCAGGTGTATTTTGCCTTTATTTAGCAGCCTTCTCAAGGGGGCAGGTTAAGAGTAGTTTGTGTGTGTGTCTCAGTTGGCCTGGGTCCTGATGGGATGCCTTAGCCCAGGCTATTGATGACAACAAGTCTGTGGCCACAAGCCAAAGGGAGCTGAAGCAGGTAAGAGCTGACTCAAAGGTGCATTCACACCAGTCATTTGCCATCTGTGTGTGAGTCACAGCCCTAATATTTGTTTTCTTCTGTCCTTTGTTGGAAGTCAGTGAAGCTGTTTATTTGTACAGCAGCTAGCATGCTGAGACCTTGATCTCAGCCAGGCCTAGGTGCTAGCTCTAATACACAGTCTGACGTAGCATGTCAGAGAGTGAGATACTGGTTTTGGCATTTGTGTCTGTATGTATGTATACCTCTTGGATCTCATTTTTCTTCCACGTGACACTGTAGTGAGCAGATAGATCTGCTTTAGAGATGCCAAACTCGTAATTCTTTGGACGTATGTTTTGGTTAAGTCACCAAAGATTAAGTGTTTGTGAGGCAATCTGAAGGACGGTTTTATCGAGTTCATCTTCTCAAATCACTTTTCTTTCACAGTAAGGCTTGCTAGCTGTAAAATTATTTTATTAAACTGTATTACCACACTCTGAGGCAATTTGTTTTCTTCTGCATTGATCCTGGATCCAAGGTACTTGCTCCTGAAAACATTTTTCCTTTTTTAACCACTTAGAAGCTGATTTTGCATAACCTAGAAATTGACGTAGAACAACATTTCTTTTGTAGTCTCTCCCATATTATTTGCTAATCACTTTTCCTGGATAGTCAATTTGAGTGAATTCCTATTCAGTCATGGTCAGCCTTCAGTGTTTAGTGTACTGACTTAATTTCTTGTGTAGCTCTCCAAAATAGTTTAAAATTATAGATTTCATAAAAGAGTAAAAATCTCATTTTTTAAAATAAAGAAATAGTTTTATCAGTATGTAATGTTTTGCAAATGGAAAACTGGAAATAGTTGTAATATCCATAAGCTACATTTTTATAGCTAATTAACTTGTAATCTAGTAGAAGTTGATCTCCTTTGGAAGGTAAAAGCACAACACCCATACATGATGTAGTCAGGTTTTCTGTTTGTGGTGTCCAGGTGGATACCCAACAAAGAAAATAACTGGGGTTTTGTTTGTATTAATGCCTTGCCCAGCAATGCTCCCTACAGTAACTGTGGCCTCTTGTGAAATCTGGAAGTGGTTTAGGTGCTTTGGGGATGTCTAGCTATTTTGTCTCTTTGAGACTTTGATGTTTTCGTTCTAAAACATCCATGCCATCCAACCCCCTTCTGTCCTTCCTTCCTATTGGAAGCCCTGTCCTGAGCCTCCCCTGCACATGTAGAAGCTTTACCAATGGTACATCCTCCCCCCCCCCCCCCCCATGGAAGGAGGTGATATGCAGCTGCAGGATCCAACCTGTAAAGCTTCCATCTCCGTTGAAAAGTGTTATAAACACTTCTACCATCCTCTGAGGAAGCAGGGCTGGTAACACAGTGTGATCCAAAAGCTCACACTCTGGAATAGGGTTCACTTTTAGTGAACATTCCCGGATTCCTGGTGATAATTCCCAATAATTAACAAGATAGGAGTGCCAAGACAAGCATTTACAGCCCCAATAATACACCGAAAGTGGTGTTCTGCTGTGAGAAGTGACTCACTAAAAACATCACTTCCAAGCTGCAAGATCACTTGCTCTCACTGAGTCCATGACAAATGTCCTCAGTTTACAAGGAAAAATACAATCTTTATTTCTTAGCCCCCAGCCATAGAAAAGGGTTGTGCTTTAGGTTGGTTGCCTTATAACTTGCATAGTAATTCCTGCAGGTAGGTGTTGTGGTCATGGCTTAGTAGGGTTTAACCTCTGCTTTATATTTACTCTAGCCAGGTTGCAACTAGATGTGAATAAGGTTGAAATAGGTCCCTCCTTTGTGATAAATGCATGGCTATTTTAATCAGACAATCTAGTCAGCCCACTTCAGTAACAAAACCCATAGAATTTCAATTAGTACCTTTTTGGGTATAGCTCATAACTCCCAGCTGAAACAGGCTCCATTAGCTAGATGAATTGCCCACAGCTTTATCCTTTCATGCCTGTTAATGGTTTTGCAGAGATCTAACAATCCAGAATGGGTGCTCTGATTCACACATGCTGATGACTTGCCTTGCAACCAACTGTTGTGGTTCCTTCTCCCAGAAGTTGTTCCCTCCCACCTCTGCCCCCTCCTGCAAAGGCAGCTCAGCTTGTCATCAGGCAGACTCTGAACTGCTGCAACCTGGAGCTCAGCAGGTCAAGGTGGACAAATACTGATTTCAGTTGTCCTTAATATCCTGGGTCTCAGTTTGGAACGACGCGGTAGCTGTGATGCGAGAGCTGAGCCAGCCTTACAGCAGAGGTAGATCTCTCTTGCTGCCTTACTGTAAATTAATCCCCCTTGTCCATCAATAGATGATTCTTGCATGTGACTCGAGCTGTCTGAATGCTGGTGCAGAAATGTTGTCAACTATCTTTCCACCCTGAAGTACTTGTTTGATATTCAGGTGAAGTGTGTTCTGTATGCTGCTAGGTTTTACAGCAGGTTCAGTGGTTAAACAACCAGAATGACAGATAGCATCACTGTTAAAGCTAAATACCTTCATTGGTGGTGCCTTTCTGCCCATGTTCCTCTATGTCCCTGTACTTATTTGAGTTAGGGTGTGGTAACAAGGTATTTTGTCATCTTTAATGCTACACAAATTAATGTTGATGTCTCCAGTTTGGGATTGTAGTACCTTCTGACTTATTGAAATTAGTAAGAATGCCGAGTCAGCACAGGCTAACCCTTGTTATCATGGATAAATGATTGCATCAGTTGGCGTTGACTCCTGAGGAATCTGTAGAAATTTATTTCTAGGGAGCTGTTGAGTTATCAGCCTACAAAGGACTGATCGATAGCAATTGGTTTTCGCTATTACAGTGCTTTTAATTTGGCACATTGTCCTTTTGTCATGCAACATCACAGGGTTTCTTTTGGCTTGAGGAACCTGAAGAAAGGGAATATTGACTTTTGGGTGATTAAAATCTAGGAAGCCTTACCTTCAGTTTGTCTATAGTATATGTAGACAGAACAAACTATTGAAGTTAAAAAAGATTATTAAGGCAATACAGTGCATGGAAACTTTAGTGCAGAGATTTAGTAATGTATGTCTGGCCATATTAATGGGAATCCTACTGCTAAATCCCTGTGCACCCTCCTAAATAATTTGCCTAATAATTTTTGGTTAATCACAGAAAACAAGCACCATCTGAAATTGTTTGACATACTATGCTTGATGCAGGGGAGCCAGAGAGAAAATAGAGCACAGCAACATGAATACCTCAGTTCCCAGTACTGTAAGTGAGGGGAGGAGACTGGTGTTAAAAGATGTCCTGGGACATCAGTGCTCACTGTAACAGATCCAAACATGTACCATGAATTGGGCTTTTATCCTGCTACTAGGGATGCATCTTTCTTACTCTAGGTCTCAAGAGACGAGCTGAGAAACTCTTGACTGAGTTGGGCTCCTGGCTTCCAAAATGACACTCAACTGTAGGGTCCAGGTAATCTTTAATTTGCAGAGGATTTGGCATTGGTCTTGACTTGGATATAAACCACTGCTTCTATAGTGGATTTTTCTCCTATCTTCCCTGTAAGCAAGATTTCAGATTTGGTTTATGCTGGTTTGGTGCTTCCCCTCTGCCTTTGGCAGTAGCATTAAGAGGGAAGGTCTGGCAGTAGTCTTCACTTGTAGTACAGTCCAGTTCATATAACAATAGGTTACATAGGCAACACGGTATGAACAGTCTGTCAGGAACTATCTTCTAGTTCAGATAATAACTAAGTCCTTTCATAATTACATATAGCAACATGGTGAATAAAAAAAAACCACAACAAAAAACCATAAGAATTTCTCACCTTCCCCTTATTCAACTCTGATCTTCCTAGCTTTCAAGTATATGTGGCAGAGCCAGCCCCGAAGCAGAAGTTAGGGGAGACTGTGGGAATGCACTAATGAGGCATTTCACTTAAGTCCAGTAGAATGCTACATAGCCTACCACACTTAGGAAAGATTGACTATCAGTTAAGTCGTGTGGTATTATCTGCTTTAGAACTCGGGCATCAGCAAAGCACCTACACATCCCTGGCTGAAGGCTGCCTGTCATGTACCTTCCCACACATACTGTGTTTGGGCTGTAGTGAGTAAAGCTGTGTATGCTCAAGTTCTAAGCCAAAGGGAGCTGGGCTTCACAAGTCACTTGGCTGCTTAGGAAATATTATAGAGAAGCTCGTGTGCTGCTAGTAATTAAACTTGCACTGTTTAAGTCGCAGTGTTGTCCTTGAGCTCCGTTGGAAATAGTGTGCCAAGTGTGATGATGGAGAACCTGATGCTGGTGGAAATGTCATCGTTCACAAGTGATGAAATGACCCCAAAATAATTCAGGGCATATTTTTACACGCAACAGCATATCAGCTCTTATGTCCTCATCAAATTCCAAATCAAGTAATTAGTTTGTAATTTCAAATGGCAATATTATTGTTTGCTTCATTACCTACTGCGCTTGCTAGCGCTGTTTGTGCAGAATGGTCACCATTTCTCCAGCTTAGCAGCAGTTGCGTTTTAGTGATGAGCAAGAAGACCCATTAGCAGCCTCCACAGCACCTTGGTTTTCTTCAGGATGAATGGTGCCATATAAATGTAGAGGATTATTTAAAAACCCATTGCAAACACTTCTGGCATATTAGCCATAACGATGGTGAGACTGTTTTATCTGGCAATAATCCAAATCCTTCATCAAGATACCGTACGTGGTGCGGGTACTTGCAGACCAAGTGACTGGCTCATAAAATAGCAGGGTGGCAACATTATCAGGAAAAACAATGATGTGTTTTTATGTTGCTGTAAGTTATGGATGTGTAATAAAAGGGGGACATGAAGTTCTTGAGCCAGTAAGCATAAAGGTGAGGGGTTTATGGCAGCTGTAAGTTCTTAAGTGTGTCTTTAATACTGGATGATATTTAGCTGCTCGGGGGGGGGGAGGGGTTGGGTGTGTGTACCAGGCTAATTACAGTAAAGGTGACCTGGGTAATTTAGGAAGTGGGAAGTACAGCAAGGTGATGTTTTCTTGGAGATCACTGAGCAAAGGAAGATGATGCAAAATGTTTTTAATCGGAAGTAAAAATATAAGGGCCCCCGTAAGAGCACAAATGAGGCACTGGCCTGAATTCACTGTACATGCACTTTATTTGAAATCTGAGGGGTTATCAAGAGAAAAGTTCACTTCTTATATTTAAACAACATATCCACAATAATACAATTATAACAGACGTTGTTTTTATGAGATTTAGTTTCTAGGCTAGTGCTTATTAACAGATCCGCAGACATTTTACAAAGGATGCTTCCAAGGTGGGACAGAGGCATGGGACAGAGCAGGCATTGATGAAAGCAGATATATCATATTAATTGCACCTCTAAATAATATATATTAATGTTGGCAATATCAGTATTAACCAAATAATTTCCCCTAACAAATATGTCCAGGGATCTATGCAAATGATTGCATTTTAAAAGCTTATTTTTCGATCAAAACATTTGGTTAAGCATGAACAAACTCCCTAGAAGGGTTTCCTGAAGAGCACTCTCACACCATCAGGGAATGCTCATGAGTTTGGACATTGGTACGCTGGCTGTGCTCAAGGCTGGCAGAACTTCTACAAACAGGGGGTTTATACTGGGCTTCAAACTCAGTTCTGGAGCAGAGCATCTTATACTTAAGTAAAAGGGGTTTTAGAAGCATTTCCATAAAGTTATTGTGAATTCTTTCCCCTGTTGCTGGTTCAGAGTTCAGCATGACAGAGGGCCTAGATGGTCCTTACCTTGCCAGCTCCATGGGAGGAGTCCATGAGCTTGCCAACTGAGCAAGTCTCAGCTCCCAAACCTTCCTCGATTCTTGATTATTTGTTCCCAAAGGAAAGCCTGGAGAGAAGCAGGTCAGTAACTGATCCTGATATCTACATACGGCTCAACTAATTAAGAGTTGCATTAGGCATAGACCTAATTAGCTAAGCCTTAGTGCACCTCTGTGCTGCAGATGCTTGTCTTTTCTGGTTTTACAGTGGGCCTCAGTCATTTGCCTTCTGTGAACTGTGGAGTTCCTTCAAAAATAATGTCACCAGGGAAGAAAGTGTTACTCAATATGAGTAAATGTGACAGCAGCTGGGTCTATAGTTAAGTCTAATCTACTCTGAAGTGAGAACCAAAGTAGACCTAACCCTGCTGGATGAGTCAGTGGCAGAATGAGGGCAAGAACAAGGATCCCTTATTACCAGCTCTGCGATACAAACACATGCCTTCCCTCGCTGTCTTCCCAACCGTTCATTAACACAGCGGTAGCAGTTAGATTCAGTTTTGTTGGGTTTTGTTTGGTGGTTATTTTTTTAGTCAGGATCAACTTTCACCTATTTTCAAGTTAGGCAGGACTGCATCCTCCCCTTGCCTTGCTCTTCATCAGCCTTCTCTGCTCCCATAAAACACCAGGAGCATCAGACTCCTAATGTGAAACGAAAGTTGCTGGCAAATACAAAATGCTCCATGTCTGCTTGGTTGTCCCATACCTGTCACCTGGGTACAGCTCTTACAGCTGCATTTCATTCTTCATGGGACTATGTGAACATTTAAAAGCTGTGAGCCAGGCCTCCAAGAAAAGTCATGCACAACTTAAAATCACAAGGATCATCAGAAACAATAAAATGCATATTTTCAATTTGCCTTTGGGTTTTCTAAGGTGGTGAGGCATACCCATTTCAGGTCTTCAAGTTCTTTGGAATCATTAAGGCTAAAAATTCAGGGCATTCATTTTTCATGAGCTACACGTAATTTCCTGTTTTCAGAAAAACAGGGAATAATGTAAGAACTAATGGTTAGAACTGGCAACACTGGTGCTGTCACTGAATGTACTTAGTGAAACTGAGTGAATTCCCAACCCCCATCTAGAACAAGGGGTTTGCTTTTCACGTCAGCACAATGACTTAGTGTTTGGATGTGACAAAGTAGTTGAGAAAGTATAGATTGCTTTTGCTGAGATTTTTTTAAACGTTGTATCAATGGATTGGTGGTGGATGCAAGTCACAGTGGGGTGGGTTGTCCCCCGAGGCTTCCCTTTTAGCCTGTGCCTGACTGTGCCGCTGATCTGGCTTGGCATTTTCATTTCATCTTTTCACAGTTTGACTGAATATCATTCTGAATTTTCTTCTTTTCTCCTTTTTTTTTCTCTTAATGTACATTTTGAGCATTACAGACAGATGATCAGGTGGCTGGACTTGGAATACCCCATCATCCAGACCTTCAGACTAAACACCTAGTTGGTAGCCGTGTCCTTCAGACAAATGGGATTCTGCAAAATGATAGTGCAGCTTGTCTGGGCAGGGGACAGGCTGCACTATCACGAGGGAATGAGTTCCCTCAGGGGCTCATGGCCGTCCAGAACATCACCACCTTCTGCTTCCTGTGCTAGATGTAATTCCTAGAGCTTGTGTTCTTGGATACAAAGAGAGCACTGATAGTACCTGCCAAGACATGTGGTCCTTCCCTTGGAAAAAAAAAAAGGATGAGAAAACAAACTACATATGATAGGTGTTAGTCATGGTGCTCATTGCACTATTGGCATAATCTCTACCTGGGGCTCCTATACTCACATCCAGGATTTGGGCATGAGTCAGACATGCTGCATATGTATTTATGGATGATCTGAGCATACACAGAACATAATGGGAATGTCATGATATCCCAACTTGCTTTTGCTTCCCTTTGTGCAAGAAGATGTAAATCCTAGACAGTCTTTTTTTTCCCTCCGAAACGAGGTTGCTGGATGGAAAAGCACAGCAGGCCTACAGGGAGCTGCATGTATGGGAACATCAGTTAGTTTGCTGGAATGGAATGGACTGATGATGCTAAATCTTAAACCATTACTGCTGGCCATTTGGCCCTGGTGGTAATTTTCTTCTGAAGTCTCTCAATTCTGGAGTTGTGTTATCGCTCAAGAATACCTATTAACATTTTGGCCTCCATATTTGTAAAATAAAGCTGGTTTCGTGTGATATCCCAGCATATCAAAAACTGAAGAGACATAAGAACACACTGAACCTGTATTTTCAAAGCCATAAGTCTGTAAGCCAGTCATGTTGCTTTGGAGGACCTGAAAATTTATTTCTGAACAGCTTGCATTAGCAACTTTCTAATTTTCCTTTAATAGCTGTGTCTGTGCTTGTGTGGTTTGGCTTCCTACACCTTCTGTAATAAAACTATCAATGATATTGTGTATATATTAAACTTTGTTTTATTTTTCCTTCTAGTTCCTGAGTCAGTAACAGGAGGGATAGTGTTATATGCAAGGCAGTATTCAGGCATTACAAGATTAAAACATGGAATATTTTACCCCGGGAAAGAAAGTTTTCAGACAGCCATGGAAAAAGGATGAAAACTTAAACACTGCCTGTCCTGGTGCCCTGCCTCTAGCAAAAGAAAGGTTTGGTTTGTATTTTGGGTTTTTGCTTGCTTGTTTGTTGTTTCTTCTTTCTTGAAAGCAGAAAGGTTGTTAAAAACAAGAATACAAAACTGGAAGGACAAAAGAGGCACGGTGTTAATGTAACATGTTGAAGGGGATTGTTAGCCCTCAGTGGTAGCTGCTCACTTCCATGAGGCTGTTTTACTGCAGGCAAAACACAACAACATAGCAATGAATAAAATATTAAATGCTGCTGAGACTTTTATAAGGACATTTTTATAGTTCTGCCAGGTGCAGTGGCATTCTTTTAATTACCTGGACATGAGAAACAGTGCTGCAAAGCTGAAGTGTTGATTCTTTGGTATACATAAGGCAATAAAGGTAACAGCCACGGAAGGGAACTCAATTGCAGGTGGGAGATTCTTGTCTGTGCACAGAAACAGTGTTGTTTGTTCTGATCTGCCTGGAGTTATGACATTGCTAACGGGTGGAAATCATTTTAAAGGGTATAACACCCATGCATAAAAAATGTTACTTGGTTTAGCCATCAGATGAATTGAGAGTGCTGGTGTCTTCCCAAATGTTGGCACTCTCCAGTGTTTGCCATTGTGTCTTATTCAGTTTAATGTACATAATGCTGTAAGGAGTAGCATGCCCAGCCATCTGCTAATGCTCACCCCTGTCGTCTTCCACCTTTTCACTAAGTACTTAGACTCTTTGCCACCAAGGACCCCCTGTGCTGGTGCAGGCCCTGCACATCTGATAACTACTCTGCTTGTGCAGGATTGTTCTTTGTCACCCCATCGTTCACAGGACCTGACCCATTAGAAATTTTACTCAAACATTTCCCAAATTCTTACCAGGAACTCATTCCTCAGGAGAAGAATCAGTCTTGACCCCCCTGAAATGCTTTCTACAAGTGATGCCAATGAGAAATCAAACAACTTTTTTTTTTTTTTTCCAATTAGTCAGTTTGTCCAATGAGTATTGAGAATGTAAATACTTGTGCCTACTCTAAACCTACTCCTGGAATGCTGGTTAGGGAAATGCTTCCTGATTAAGAGACTGAACCTGAGAATGCCTGAGCACCTGCCCTCTGCTTCTACTGACTCCAAGGACAACTGAACTCTTCCCATTTCTATCTGCCTTTTGCAGGCCTTCTTCCTTCTTCAGGACCTGATATAATCCTATCTAATGAGTACTCTTTGACACTCAGCAACTCACAACATGAGCTATTATAATGTAAGGAAGTATTATCTAACATCACAGCAGAGAGAAATTCTGCATCTTGACCAAGATCATGCAGAGAATCTATTGTAGCACTGGAGAAAAAAATTCCTGGAGAAGTACCTTTTTTGTGTGTTAGACATGGACTGGTACATAGGTCTTTCATATTTATGATTTTCCCTGTTTTACTTATTGCTTTACTATCTCTGACTTACTCAAGACTTAATATTGATTTTCAACTACACCAGTATGTTTTGTTAGTAGATAACCTTCTGGTTTATGGTTTGTATTTCCCCCAGTTCCTCCCTTCCAAAGCCAAGGGCCTGGCAGCCCAGCTCCAGCACATTTAGCAGTAGCGTTGTAAATGATCAGTGCTTCTCCCTGTATTTTCTGCTGGATGTTATTGACACAAGCATAAAAACAGCACTAAAGGTTGTGTTCATAGTCCACCATTTTAGCACCAAGGCATCTCCACCATTGCTTTAAGCTGTAAGCTGTGCCAGCTGAATTATAAACTAGGCTACCATCACCACCACAATGGTGGAAACGTCTCGCTGACAAGAAAGATGCAGACAGAGGGGGATGGGGAAACCTTATTCTTCTGTGGCTAAGCCCACCAGTTGTCATCTGCCAGAGCTGTGACTCAAGGCTGTGATCACTGCTGTGTGGGTAGACACACTGGGCAAGGTCTTCATGAGCTGGCTTGATTACCAATAGTATTCTAGTTGTTAGAACCCGAGTTTGGCACAGGCTGGTGACTCTAATATTTACTGAGCTCTTCTGATTGGTTTTGCAGTCCACGTGGCTCAGCAGTGGCTGCGCTGGTAGCAGTGCCTGAGCTTCCTTGCAAGGTGGTTTGAGCATGTCTGTGTTACATAACAGCCACATCAATGCCTGTCATGTAGTCATAACTTCATGTTGACATATTCAACTATATAATTAAGTATGTTAGCAAATTAACAGCAGTATATTAAGCTCTTCGCTAGAGTTAGTGAGCTTGGTGTGGGTGTGTAAATGTTATTTTGTATCAGAAAGGACAAGAAATTAGGTAAAATGAATATTCTCAAGCATAGTCTAGAGAATGATACATAAAAGAACAAAGCACAGTGTAAAGCAGATGTTATAAGGCAGTATTTATGAAGAACTTGAATTACCCCAGCTTTCTTATGGCTGAAGTGTACAGGAACCCATCATATTTTGACATGTGGGACACTGTATTCTAGGAGGTGTGACTTTCAGGAATACCAGTGTTTTGCTAAGCAAGAAAAAAATCACCTTCAGTCAGGAGCTCTGTGCTGTGGTGTGTCGGTTTCTTTCTGCAGAACTTGTTTTTTTATTGCAGCAATTTTGATAATTAGCAGTTTCCCAAAGGAGGGAAAATTTTGCAAACATGTAAGATGTCAAAATATTGTCAAATGGCCATTACTGTGAAAATAAAAGACTGTATTATATAGTCATTTTGAAGATTGATGACTGAGGGGGCACAAATTTATTATCATAAATTCTAGAGTTGCTTGAACAAAAAGTTAAAACAATGCCCTTCAAGAGGGCTGATTGGGAGCAGAGAGAGTGGAAGAAGATGCTTCTTTCTAAAGTCAAAATTCTCCTCTTTTAGGAGAGAAGTAGAAAAGCAAGAAAGGAGCAGGGAGAAGAAAGCTGCAAGGAAGGTGTGATTTCTTGCTCTAATGTCATAATCTCCCAGTTTATTAACTATGTCAGAACCCCACTGCTCAGTAGTAAGTACTTCTTCATATGGCAGCAGAAGAGAGGAATGTGAAGAACAGAGAGAGAGAAAGATGAAGAGGAGAAAGAACCATGGGGAAGAAAGAAGGGAGAATTTCAGGAGATCTCTGAAGTTCCAAGTCGACTTACGTGCAGTAAGAAACATTAGCTAAGCTAAGCCAATTACAGCAGGATCACAAATGTGAGTGTGATGTTAAGACAAAACCTCTCTTTGACCATAGACCTGTCAATGATCTGAATCCTCAGCCTTGTCCTACATGTACTTTTGCTCAGAAAGTTCACCAGGCATTTACTGTGTGTAACTGGTAAATTGCTAGCGTGTGTTTTTAATATGTCCTGCATGGTGCACAAGGTGTTACAAGATAGTATAAGGAATCAGGCACTAGACTTAATTCTGATAATTGGAGAGTATGTGAGCTGGACCAGATCTGGTTTTATAAAAGATGGCAGGGGTAGGGTAGGGTAGGGAGGAGGATGGATAGGCCTCCCTGATTCCCTATGTCATTGTGGTCCTTACATAGACTACAGCTGCATAGGAACTGCTCTCATGTATTGAAGAGATTTCCATCTGTTACAGGAGAACAGGTACCTGACACCTTTCTTTTTCTGGCCCTTCCTTCTCCCTTATGTCAAGAGTGGAGGGAGCATGGTCTGTAACCCATGTTCACTAGCAGCTCCCTGGGAACCTGCCAGCACAGAGGTGAGAGATGGATAGACTCTGTCCTTCCTGATGCGATACAAGTGAAGTACACTTCAGAAAAGCAGTAAGGCTCTGCCATTTCTGGCTACAAAGACTTAAGGATTTCTGTGATTGCTTTAGGTCCTTGAATGGAAGGTACTACCTAAAATCAGACACGGCTATCAGTCTTCTAGTAGCCTTCTTTCCTAAGGTGGAATACCAGGACAGCAGTCATCCGACTTGAGCTTGATGTCCCCTGCCTAAGTTTATGAGAGAGCTCAAAGCTGATCGTGACAAAATACTTGGGTATTACAGGACAAAAATACGTGCTCTAGGTTTATTAAGTCTCAGCTCCAAATTTCCTAAAGAAAACATACAAAAATCTCAAATGCATTATGAACGTCTGTGAAGCTATAAAAATGTCCTGTTCTATTACTTTCGCCAGTAAAACATTTTATTGTTTTTAAATCCACCAAAATCTGATACCATTTTGACAGAGAAGATTAACTATCTCACTTAAGGGAACGCCGATCAGATCCGCTTCTCTGTAAAACTTTTTATTGGCTGCAAATTTCCAAGTATGCAAGAAGTATCCAAGACTGCTTTACAAAAAGACTGCAGGCATTACAATTTTGCAAGAAGAGAGTAACTGCTTGGAGATTTTTGCAAAACAAATGGCTTTTAAGCAATCAAAGCAATGTTTTAGCTTGTCTAATGAGGTAGTTCCCTGGAGGAGCTGTAGAATACTGACACCAGATATTCCCTCTGTTGTTGCAGCAGGTATCTGTGGCACTGACAAATAGCCTGTCTGAAATAGCAGGGTCAGATGGACAGTAACAGAACAAACAAGAGCGTGAAACCCGTAGTAGTCCGGTGCTCCTGGCATTCCTAAGCAGGCAGGTAGATGGATGAACAGACATTTTTGTCATTTGGAACATTTGCATCTATATCCTTGACAGGTGCCTTGAGCATACTGTTTGCTTTCTAGGCACCAGGATGTGCCCAGGCACCAAGATTATTTACACAGAACAACCCTCTAAATCCAAGAATCCAGCTACAGAGCATGAGTGAAGAGCTCTGCTACGTGCAGTGGAGGCAACAGAAAGCTGCAAAAGCAAAAATTGGCCCAGAGCACCTTCAGGGAAGCACTGTATTCTGCTGGCTTTTAAAGGCCTCGGGAGTGCTGCTATTAAGGGATCACCAAGCAGTGCTGCCTGGATGTCCTGAGTTCAGTTAGGATGCAGGTAACTATTACAAGCAGCTGCTGGACTAAACAGTTGGGAAGGGCTGCAGCTGGAAGGTGCCACAACTGGGATGAACAACTGAACCAGCCAATGGGATATTCAATACCATACTGATGTCATGCCTGCTATATAAGGGGGGTGTGTGTGTGTGGAACTGGGGGCTGGCCCAGGCCCAGGTCAGGGGCATCTGTTTTCAACTAGTTTAACTGTGTGGCTTCAGTTTGCAGCCGGAGCAGGGAAAGTGGCATCTCAGGCACAGGTAGAGCCTCCTGGTCTCTATCACTTGCTATCATTTTATTAGTGCTATCATTAGTACCGTTGTTTTCTTCTCTCCTTGTGTTGTTTTATTAAACTATCCTTATCTCAACCCACAAAGTAGCACCTTTTTCTTCTTCCCAATTCTCCTTCCCATCCCACAGGAGAGGTTGTGAAGGGGGAGTGGGGAGGGGTGGGCGAGTGAGCAATTGCATGGTGTTTAGCTGCTGGCAGATGTTAAACCATGACAGTGCAATGCTGTGCTCCCTCTGGCATGGCTTTTGCAGCCCCAGTGTCCCTGGGGCTGGAGATTTGTGCCTTTCTGAACTGTAACCCTAAGAAGAGCCTGCGGCTGACGCTCCAAGGCTTTTTTATTCTCACAATTTTTATAATATACTTGATGACTAAGACTCCAGGATGCCATCCATAAATGCCAAGAAATGGGATTTTCATTTATATGTTTCTTTTTATAAGAAAGAATCCCTGGGTTGTTTTGTAAAATGAAAGCTGAAAGCTGGAACTCCTAATGGGAATCAATGTTTTTTGATTTCCATATGTGCATCTTTCTTGCAAACTATGTAGCATTGGCACAGTAAATATCCTTTATGTAATTTAAAAGTAAAATGCAGCATGAAGCATGCTGTTAGTTCTTGATTATAACATCATATAAACAGAAGCATGAGGGAATCTGAAAAGATTGTGGGCCAATTTCTACTCTTGGCTAAAATCCTACCACCCCCTTGAAGTCAGTGGCATTCTGGACTTGCAAATACAAGCAGAATTTGGACTCTAATTCCACAGATCTCTGAATGTGAGCATTACAGTAGAGAGCTGGCATTGCTTCTCTTGAAAAGGCCACTGCCAAACGACTGCTGGGCCAAATTTCCAGTATGCCTGGGTAACTGAAACTCCATCTCATCCTGTTAGGATATGACATAGAACAGAGGTCAAAGTGCCTATGGGAAAAAAAATCCAGTTAAATTCAGAATCAAATCAAATAAAATTTAAGACTAAGTTCTTCAAGACGAGAAAGTCTTGTGCTTATCCCTTTTGGATTTTTATAGGCTGTCTCTCAGGAAGTAGGGTCTGATTCTGCTCTCATTAAAGCCTATGGTAGAAATCTCAGCAGTCTCAGGGGCCACACGCTGGGCCCCACACAACTAGATTAGAAGAACTGAAATAATGTTAGCACTAAACATCTGATCCAAAGCCCACTGAAGTGAAAAGGAGAGACTATTTACCAGCTCTGAAGATAAATCTACCTCAAAATGAATACATTACTAAGATTCCTCAAGTGATTTCTAAAGCTTTAGCAAAAGAAATAACAAGCTACTCCAGCAGAAACAAATATAAACTGAACCAAAGAAAAAGGTCCTTTGTGTTAGCAGATAGATTAAACAGATTTGGGAGAAGGGAGCAAAGATGAGAAGAAACACCTTTCCGAAAATTTGTGCCAACATTTTCTAAAGAGGTATATGAATAGATGGCCCTTAAAATTGTGAAAGAACTTGTGCTGAGATACCAAGGTGGCAGTAGCCTTAAAATATGACAGGCAGATCTAAGTAATGCAGGTCAAAGAGATTAAACAGTTTCAGTTGTGACATTATAAATGAGGAAGTAATGTTCAGTGGTTGCTCCGTTTCACCGTACATCATCAACTCTCTGGCCCATCTGGGAAACCTTTCACCTCCCTCCTGGGTCTATCAGGTTGTACTGGGATTCCCAACTTAATCATCTAGAGTTCCTTTTTGACTGCTCTACTGAAGCTAAATCACATCTGGTAGAATGAAGTTGTTCCGTGAAGATGAACATCCTATTGCATGTGAAGCTCCACGTGTTTCTGGTCCCATGTCTTGCTGAACATTTGTGTACTCTTAAAAAAAAATCAAAACTATCAACTTAAGGTGGCTGAAGAGCCTCGAACTCCTCCACAGTGGTCTACAGAAAACAGTCATCTGTTTTCGTCTGCTGCCTCAGGGTCACTTTTGACTTCCCATGTTCTTTAGCTGACTTCTGACCCTTTCTCAGAGTCAAGGATGCCCTTCTCTGTGTGGTTAACAGATTAGTCATTTCTCTGATTATACACTTCCCTCTTTCCTTATCCTACTCGAGTTCAGCAAGCTTTTTTAGCCCCTCAGTCTTGAGGTCCTCGAACGAGAAAACTGAATGCTGTTTCTTCACTATTATATCTTCCATTCACAATGGATCAAGATGTACATTTAATTTTTTAACTGCATCCTTTATTCTACCCCAAGAGTAAGTCTGGCCATATTGTTTATGTATTTTCTCCCTCAGAGGCAGTTTGACTATTGGCTCTTTTTCTGCAGATGACATAAAACTTTGTGTTCCTTATTTCCCAGTTTGCCTCTTTTGAGTTGTGACAGCTTCTACCCATACCAAACATACTGATTCTGAATGCTTCAAGAAACCTACTTGCTCCAGCTGTAACTGAGGTTTTTTTTCATTTTTAGCACATCAGAAAACAGATGAGCTTCATGCGCAACTTGAGGAAGATGGCATCTGAGCATTCTGTTGCCCTCCCCCTTGACATATGATGCCATAACTTAACATTTGTTCCACCATGTGTTGCTGGTCAATGAGTCCTGGCAGGAGGTGTCCATCTTGTTCACTGTTTGCGTTTCCCTTTTTATTTCCGCTGCTGTACTGCCAGCTGTTGTGCTGGTTGCTCACAACTGCAAAAGAATCAGTTGGCATTTTCTAAACAGACACTGTGAATATTCCACCCTACTCTTCGGCATCTCTGTCTCTAATGATGAGATGAAACCTGGCACAAAGAAAGAAGTCCAAGATGAACCAAAGGGAAGTTAAGGTTTAAAAGAAATCATATATATATATTAAAAAAAAAAACAAAACAAAAAGAGGATCATGGAGAGGCTTGGAGGAATGTGATCATCACTCCCCACAGCTCCTTATGATTACTGCCAAGACCATGAAAGCTCTCCAAATAATGTTGTGGGGAATGCTGTGATACCCACGTGCAATGCAGGTCATCTTCTGTTCATGCAACCTGGCATTTGGAAGACTTATTGCATCAGCAAAGACGGCCAAGAGTGAATAATCTTTACCAAAATAGCAGTAAAGCTATGTTAGCACTTCCATGCTGGTTGCACCAGCATTTTCTGGTGTTGATCCAAGCTCAGATAGTCAAAACAACAAAAAAAATAAAATTAGGGCCCTTCTTCCCATTAAGTGCTTTTGCTAGGTTTATGTATCTGTCTACTCACAACGTTGGCTATAGTGAGCTCTCACCAATGGAAGAGCTCTTCTTGGACTTTATCTTTGCTGAAATCGTTATGCAAAGATTGAAATGTCTTCCTTAGGAGTCTCAAGTTCCTCTGCTCCAAAAAGACCAGAAATTTTAAAGTCTGTTCACGGCTCCCCTAGGTAATGGAAACATCTTTTACCCATCCTCAGCTTCCCTGGCTTCCCTTCAGCTTCACAACTCTTCTGTTGTTCTTTTTTTTCCTCCAAAACTCCCTCCAAACTCAGCTTACCTCCTGGCAGCTCCTCCCGTTTCGGCCTGCTCCTCTCTGCTCTCCACAGATAAAATTCCTCTTTTATTTGGCTTGTTGCATTTTTTCCCCAGAGTCCTGTCCTGCCTTCCTATCTGCTTCGAGCCGCCAAGTCCCTCATCGTCCCCGAATCCCACCTTTGAACCCTCCCTTCCCGGCGCAGTTTCCAGCTGCCGGGGACACCGGGCGAGCCGGCGCGCAGCGGGTGCTGCTCCGTGCTGAATTCACGCGAGCTGTGGCGGTGTTACTGTCTCAGAGCCCCGCAGGGAGAAAAGAAACAAACCAACCAACCCAAACCGAGTCATGGGATGCGCCGTAGATGACAAGAGGCCAAAACCCCACCGCTGCCTTTTTCCGGGGCACGTAAAGCGGGGTGAGCGGACAGGGGCCGGGGCTGAAGGGCAGACCAACCCCCCCCCCTCCCCCCCGGAGCCCACCCAGAGCGGGGGGCAGTGGGCAG
>WUAM01000431.1:109301291-109363738 GCA_024336885.1 Actenoides hombroni | reverse complement strand
GCTTCGCCGACGGCTGTGGTTTGTCACGGCCGGGAGCGGGGTCCTGCGCCTTTAAGAACCAGCTTGCCCAGGGTGTTCTAACCTGCCCAGCCTAACCTGCTAGCAAGGAAAAGTTCTTTAAATAATGGATACGCCGCTCCGCCAATCGGGGAGCGGAGCCTGGCTGGCGGGGCGGGGCTTTCGCTCCTCGACCAATAGGAGCTGGGGAGGCGGGGCTCCGCGTCCGGGCTAGGTTGCGCCGAAGTACAGCTCCAAGTGAAGTTAATCTGGGGTGAAGCAAACAGAAAATTGTGGAGATTTTGTTGGTAGGAATTTTCCGGTTCTAATCGCGTCGTGTGGCGTTATTTCGCCCTCCGGGGCAGTGAAGTTCCTGTGCGTGGGGCTTTTCTTCATTGTTCCGTGTTCTAATGATGGCAGAATATTAACATTTATGCAGGGGAGCAGAACAAAAGGGCTCTTTACACAGGAAATAAGGTGTTGAGAGGCACAAACTTGACCGAGTTTCTTTTGTCATCTGTTGGCTCGCGCCGGGTTGGGTTTTTGGGTTTGTTTTGGGTTTTTTTCTGCGCGGAAGGACCGAGCCGTTCCACCTTATTTCATGGAGAAATGTTAATTCCTGAAATAGCGAGAATAATGCTGCTGTTTTGGAGTTACACAATGTTACAGGAAGAGGGCTCGATTTTAACTCTTTAACTTCTCTGGTGCCGATAAGATTTGAGCTAACTAATTATGACGGCTGCGGTGGGATTATTCAGGGGCAGAATTTGCTCTAAGTCATTTGTCTTAAATGGTCTTTTGTTGTATCACCCGAGACTGCTGTACTGTTGTCTGTGTATTTGTTCTGGGTGAGATTGAATGTCTCGCAGGTCTTCAGCGTTTAGAACAAAGATCTGAAAAACCTGTGTAAAGCATTGCAATTTTTCTTTTCTTTAATCAGTTTTGCAGAGTATCTTGGCCTGTCAGAGCTCTGATTAGAACACGAGAAGGAAAATTACATGTTATTGCCCTGTGTTGCAGCTACTACCCTTCCTGCAAAAAAAAAAAAGAGGTGGGAGGGAGAAGATTATTTTTTTTTTTCCTTCTTTTGGCATTGGTCCGAATCTCTCTTGAATCCTGTATTACCCAATGATAGCAGGTGTTTTCTTTGGGGGAAGATTATTTTAAGTTTCTGTACCAGGTTTATCATATATGGTATTTTTAGTGACACTTTTCTGCACTCGAGAGGTCTTCAGGAACAGGAAAAGTGTGCTTTGCCATGGATGGCATGGGATAGGGTGAGAGGGAGGAGAGCAGGAAGTGGTGAGTCAGGAAGCAGGGGGTTTCTAAGGAGAATAAAGACTTTGTTTTCATTGTCATCCTATGTTAGATGAGGCCACATACAGAATAACCCTTTCAGAATGGTGAATATATTTTCCTACTTCCCTAAATATTTCTTGGTTTTATAAAAATACTCGTGTCTATGTACAGCTGCTCCTGAGAACTGGAAAGAAATACTCATGGCCCTAATACTTGTGGAGTCGGAGAAGTGTGATGGGGTTTGTATGATTAGTCAAGATGGATGTGAAAATTGAGCAACAATCTTCTAAATGACAGTGGAAAGCAATTGCTTGGACCTTTACTGAATGTAAACAAGTGTGATTATTAAAGTATACCTCATTTTTTCAGTTTGAAATTGAGCCATTTTGTTTTCTCCCCAAATGCTGGGTATGGATTACTTTTATATATGTCTGTGTCTTGATATGCTGGCATTGTGCCGTGACCCAGTGGCTTATAGGTCTGAATTGCTAATTCACTCTTGTTATCTGTTTATAGCACTTTTAATGTTCTAGATTGTATTTACACCCTGGAAATGCTACTTGAGAATGAGTAGTGACTATATATGATCTTTAGCTGAGAGGTGGGCCAGATCTCAGGGGAGATATTTAAGACTGGGGTATGTGAGTGTTTAAATACCTGGATTTTGATTAATTTCTTCACTTCAGTGATGCTAGGCCCAGACTGAGTGGCTAGATCAGCTGTCTGAGGCGAGGGCAAGAAGAGTAGCTTGCTATAATTTCTATAAATTTATGAGTATGTGTATTAGACTTCCTTAAACAAAAGGAAGGAAACTTAAATATTTGTGTGCTATTAAATACACTGTTTAGCCAAAAGCTGGTTTTGCTTAAACAGGAAAAAAAAGATGAATACATGAGGCAACTTGGTTCATATTGCTTGACAACCGAGTAGCCATTCTTCTCAAGTCCCTTCTGCCCCCCAACTTTGTTAGGAAAGATGTGGTATCTGGGACCAATTTTCCTGATTTATTCAACACAAGTGAAATGCTCAACTCTCTTGCCACATGTATACAATTCTAATTCCGGCTGTTTGTAGAAAGCAAATCTGCCCTAAAGGATAAACATACCACTTTGCTGGCACAGCTGTACAACTTCTGTATTCAGGCTACAGCAAATGTTTCTTGCCTGCATTCGAAGCCGTCGCTGGCAGGACCCGTGTTGTCCCTGCACGAGGATTGGTTGTTCCAGCACATCATCTTCATGAAACCTCCTCCTGCACATGCTCCAGCTGCACATCCTAAACACTGGGACTGTGTTGTGTGCTGTGGGATTTAGCTGTCTGCTGCTTCTGCCAAGATGGAACACGCGCCTCTGATGTGAAGAAGAGATTCTTAAAAGTGATTGTAAACCTGTGTACAAAGCTCAGGAGCTTGTTTTTCTCCTCTGCTTGAGGTAAAGAAGGGGATCTGTGCTCTGCAGTCGGCTGACTGCTGGTGCCATTTCCCAGTGTCATGAACTGGGTGGCCCACCAAGCACTGGGATGGTAACCCTGCACTCTGTTTCTGTTGAATACTACTTAGAGAAGACTGCATGTCTCTCATAGGATGATCTCTGTAAAACATGCCTGGAGCTTTACGGAGGGCAGATGTCCATCCTGCAAACAGTGACGTGGGCTTTGGATCCCTGCTTGAGTGTCCTCTGCTATTCGCAGGGGCCTCCTGCCCCTCTGCCAGCAGAGCGGGTCGTGTGGGCACTGGAGGCAAAGTCATCTGGCCCAGCCTAAATTGGTTTAAATTAGTGGCTTCAGCCAACCCAGCTGGCTCTCTTCCTCTCCTCTTCCTCCCCCTGTTTCCCAAGTGGTTTAGTGATCATTTCTGCTAATAGCTGTGTGCCCCGGGCAGAAGGGAGTGGGGGAGAGAATAATGTCCTCTTGGAGAGGTTCAGCTATGTCCACAAAGGGACATCTGCTGGTTTTGAAGGTGGAGTGAGGCCCGTTCACTGCTCTGCTTGCAGTTTCTGGTAAAGCCGTGGTGAAGGGCTGAGCTCGGGGGCTGTGGATCCTTACAGGGAGCTTGGTGCTGGAGGGACAGCCCTCCCATGAAGATCCAGGCACTCCTCACCGAGATAGTTGGCCTCCTGTGGTGTAGAGCTCACTCTGGGTGGGGCAGATGATCTGGCCAGTGGTGTTTATGCTGTAATAAGGTTTTGTGAAAATAAGCAGTTAATTACACATGACCTACAAAGGAATAAAAACTGTCTTGCATCGGTTCTTGCTTTAAAATCCATTCAACAGAGCCATGAAACATTTGGGACTTTTAAACCTGCTTCTTCTTTTTTTTTTCACCTTTAGAAATATCAGGAACATTAAGTCCTTCTTCCCTTTTCTTGTTGGATGTCTCAAATGTGTCATAAGCTTCTCAGCCCTTAATTGAAGGGGTGGGGTGATATATTTTTAACAGATCCCTTCTTCCAAGTGTGTTTATAGGGCTTTTGAGCTAAATAGAGATTAGCAAAAACAAAGCCTTGACAGTGCAGAAATGGTTTCTTCTCAGTGAGGTTGTGTTTTCTTGCTCGTTCTCCAGTTGTTGACAGAAACTGAGGTTTGGGTTTTTTATTTGAAAAGTAACTTTGGCTATTAAATTATGCATTAAGAGATAAACTTGGTTAAATCCTAACTTGATCCATCTTCTGCTCCCTTTAGATCAACTTAAGACAATCTTTTGAGTATTACTTAGACAAATGAACACTTGCATTTGAGTATTTCCTAAAAGTAGCTCCTTTTTAAGCAGCAGTTATATTAAACTCACAGCTCTTCTTTTAACTTAATGGTTCAGCAGTCTTGCAGAAGCCAAAACTGTCTCTGCACTGAAGAGAATTCCTACTCAGCCGTTCTGCCCTGTCAGGATGTATTTGTATCACAGGGCTCTAACCTTCAGGATATGGTATTTGTCAGTCTGAAATGTAATAATCCTGTATCTAGAGGACTAAACTATAAACAGTGTGGCTCACTTGGCAGGCCCTGGCAACCACCTGAACGGTTTAACTAGCCCAGGGTTTAGGACGACACTGCACTGGTGTGGCCTGTTATTCATGATGCTAATGCATTTGTATCTGTGTGAAGGCTTAGGGAAACAAATACGAACTTAATGATCAAATTGGAGTGGGAGTTTAATAGCAGTGTCTTTGAGGACAGAAGTGAGGTGCTTTCAGGTTGTTTAAATGTTTTGTATTGGATGTGGAGTTTTAAAATAAGGACTGAAGTCTTCACCGTTAGCTTGAACAAGGCAGAAGGGGAGGCAGTTTTTGTGTGTGTGCCGTTGAGTGTAAGTGGGTTGAGAAAGCAGAATATTGCATGGGGAAGACAGGTATTTTCCACTGAAGGTTTTAAATTGTATTTCAAGTGAGAGGCAAGAGAGAACCACTGATTCTGTGTGGAAAAAAACGTAATTTTTGTACCCGAAGTGGACACAATAATGGCTTTTTATACAAAGCTAACTGAGTTAGATTGTCAGAAGAAAACATTTAATGAGTTGTTGGTCATGCTGCTTTTTGAGGATGGGCTGGCAGAGGAGATAGGAGACTGCAGAGGATAAAATTGTTTCTTTACTACCCCTTGTATAAATTCAAGATGTCTTTCTAAAATCAGCTCTAGAATCAAGGCCTTAATGCAGTGTAACATTACCATGTAGCAGAATGCTTTCTGTGCAACACGGTTGGAACTGTGCATTGGAATCTGCACTGTTACCAAGCTAGGAGCAAAAGAAGTGGTTGTGTTTTGAGTGCTGAACTGAAAGGTTGGGAGATTGTTCTTCCTGCCTGGCTCCTTCAGAATCGGGTAAGAAGCTTACAAGGTAGTTTTTGTTGCTGATACAGGAGAGTTTTCTAAATGAACTTCAACAGACTTATGTTGGGATTATGCTATCCAAATATCATGCTAGTATGACGTACTGGTGGATATTGGGATTAAGTCCTTGAATGAAGTGATTTTTGTGGGTATTAATTAGAATTAGTTATCAAACAAATACTGTCCTGGCGAAAAGTAACTAGAAAATAACTAGGAAAGTAACTTTTTTTTGTGGTTTATAATATCAAAACCATTTGATTACTAACTTGCAAAAGAAAAAAAAAACACCCAGGAAAAAAAAATCCAAACCTGTGGCAATATGGGAGGATTTACCCGGAACATCTTTTAGGGAAGTGACTTTTGGATTGCTCAAGAGGATTGTTTTGAATATCAGTGTACCTTCATGGGGTTTGTTTAAAGATTCCTGGGAGAGAAGGAAGACAGCATTAGTAACAATAGGTCAAGGTAAGTGTATTATTAGTTACATAACAAACAAATTGTCAGCTGAGTGTAACAAACCATGCAGGGGCTGAGACTGATGCTGGGATCAGGGAGTATTTGATTTGTTGTGGACTAGCCTGGCAGCTGTGCATTATTTTTTTGCCTTCCTAATAAGTCTAGTCAAACTAGACTTAGTGCTTTGATTGTGATTTAAAACTCCTGCTCACAGCAGTAGAGTAATTGAATGGCTTTTATTTATTTTTTTTTTTAAACACCCACAAAAAAAAATAAATCTAATTTCACACTCTGGTCACTTAGTTGATTGTGTTGTCTTCCTGCATTTGCTTTTCTCTGACTTGGTGTCTATGAAAGTTTTGACTGTTGCCTGTAGTCTCTCTTACTGCAAGAATTATCTTGTTATTCTGCAAAGTCATAATGTGACTGTGACCCATGGTCTTAAGTATGTACCTAGTCATTCTGTATAGAAATAAATCCCTGATTAGTTCCTATCTACTTATCCTTCTATCTTTTACCTCAGATCCCCCTCTGCACAATTAAAATGCTTGAAATATCAGTCTGCTTCTTGAGGAATATCTCTGTCCTTGCTGCAGCTCTGACACCTTAATTTCTCAGACTGTCAAGGCCTGAGATGAACAATTTATTGAAACTTCTTTGTTAGAGCCTGATAGCTCTTTCTGGTAAATTTGCACCAGAGGGGCATATAAACTGTAAAATGCACATTGCAGTGTTGCTGGATTTGCTTAAGCAGCATCAAGTTAGTTGTTAAAATGGGAAAGTCCTCTCTTGAAACCCAGGGTTAGAGATTAAAATTAGTGATTTCTAATGTAGAGGACACAAATGCTCTTCAACAGTAGTGTGGGGGTTTTTGTCCTCACAAAAGGAGTGTGATGTGGAAGAGGTTCCTGGGAGACAGTGTTGGGGTGTTGGGCTTTCCATTTCAAGCTCTAGTAAGGGCTGTGGTACTTGTGGAAATATCCTAGTGCACTACAGCAGCTGAAGCTGTGGTGCCTGTGAATGCATCTTTAGGCCAAGCTGAAGGGCACTGGTCTTGATGTCCCTCTTGTTTCTGACCTTATACCATAATAAAAAGGAGTATATTGTGCTCTTTTTTCCATTGTTTCCTGATAGAAGCCTTGTTGGCCACTGTTTATGAATGGAAGAGAATGAGAGCTGTGGTAGGAAGCCACACCTTGCTGACAGTTGAGATTCAGTATCTTATGAGCAGATTTTGTTCCCTCTAAACTCATTCTAAAGTGTGATGTGGGCTTTAATATGCTGAGGGATATAACAGAAAATGCAAGCAGATCTCTCTTCAGTGTTTGTCTAGTTTTCCTTTATATCATGGATTTTCCTTTCTCTGCAAAGTGCTGTTACTCTGTCATGTGTGGATCTGCTCTCTGGCAGAATATAATCACTATGGCGAGAGGATGAAAAGAGAAGTCAGATGTACTTAGAGAGTTATTGTTCAAAATGCTTCTAAAATTGCAAATTTTTATGTGGCTTGAGGAAAAAGGAGGAATCCCATGGCACTACTTAACAGCTTGGTCCTTTTGGATACAATTCCTTCCCTTAAAGGCATTTATTTATGGCTGTATTTTTCTATGTAGAGTTGTAGAAGGAACTCTGTACAAAGGTACAATCATAATAAATGGGGAGACAGTGGCATCCAGCCATGCTATTTTTAGGCTATTGTGCTCTTAACTTGCTGATCTAAGTGTTGCTGAGAGTAAGTTGGGGAGACTCTGTACTAGAAATGCAGGCTTATAGCCCAATCTTGTCTGAAAAGTTAACAATTCAGAGAGTAGCAGTTCAGGGTTGTATCTGGTGTATTAGCAAGTAAAAAGGATGCCCTGGTAATTGAAGCACAATGTTTGCAGTGCAGACTTTTACTTGGCTTTCATGTCAGTTGAGAAACTGAAATATGTGCAGTCTATTCTGTATATGGGCTTAGGAAAGAAGTATATATTTTCTCTTCCAGGATGTCGGTGGAAAAAACTGCCAGTTGTCCTCAGTCAAGTTTTTTCCAATAGTTTTTAGGCTTTTCCTAAATGGTGTAATGGTCTGTCTCTGTCTGAGCAAGTGGTGTAGGTGTGCAAACCTGCGGAAAGGAGAGCATCTCACTGCAGATTGCTGATCATTCCTTAGCCCTTTATCTGATACTAAAATGGGTAGTTAAGGGCTGACACGAGGCAACTTTTCCTTCATTTCCACTCTGACCTCTTAGTGATATGTGCGTTTTTCCTTGGCTTACACTATGAGTGAGGCTATACCTTAAACTTCAGTTCTGACACTAACTAGGTAGTGTCACCTTCCTCTTGCCAGCACACTGTTAACCTGGACTCCTCTGGCACGGTGCTGTGGAGCTGCACCATAAACCAGGTACAAGAACCAGTCCAGTCTTTTGAAGAAAGAAGTCCTCAAAGTAGATCAGTTCTGGGCCCAGCAACACTGATAGAAGTAACTAAAGCCCCGAACTATCTGTATCATGAACCCATTGCATTAGCTGGCATGTAAATATATACTGGATACAAGTATTGTGGTTGCACTTGGATGTTTCAGACAGTTGAGAGGAAACTAAGGAAAGATGCAAAGCTTCGTAGTGTGATCAGTTGTATTTGTATATTTGTATTGTCAGTGAAACTTGACAGTATATTGAAGTGATGGGTAAACATCAGCATGGTGCCTGCTGACCAACTGTGTAATATATTCCTGTGCTTTGTACAGGGTGATAGAGTTTAGTATGTAGACATCCAGTAACTTGTTTGGGCTCATGAAACGTGGTTTCCTCAGTGATTGAAATAATGATTGAGGGGGGGGGAAAAAACCTAACAAAACCCCCTAGAATAGCATTGGGGTTAAAGAAGAGTAGCACCTTTGAGTTCCTTGGCTCAATGGAAGCGTGTTGCAAAAGTGGAGGAATACATCTTTTGCCACAAGGAACGTCGTACTTAGACCTCTTCTGCTGAAAGCTTGTCCTTAAATACCCTCTTGGTTTGGTCAGGCTTTAGCTTTAGGTTGAGTTCCCCATCAAACCACAGTAAGGGTATTGTATAATTTTGAACACTTAAATTAGACAGAGTGTGTAATTCTAAATAGAGCAACACACCATGCATGATAATCACAGTGTTCTTGGAAGTTCGGTCGAATTCAAGATGCCCTAGCCAGAAAGGATGATGGTGATGATTGGTTTATTTATTAACAGCTAGGAACCTTGATATTAGAGCAGGACCTCCCTTAGCATTAGGCCCACATGGAACTGTAGCATTAGAAGCTAATTAAAATTCTACATAGTGCTGTTTTACACAAACAAATGATAATGTGTTTTGTGCTTACTGTCAGTTCTCAGCAACAGGTGTTTTGTTAACAAGAAGCTCTCTATTTTGGGAACTCGTGTTAGAGCGGCTTTTATCTCTTCTGGGTTTGATATGCTTAAAATAAGTGAAACTTATGCTGTACTGAGAGAATATTACTTATTCACTGAAGCTCAAAAGAAGCGATTACTGAATCTGTACCTATTCTTTCAGTAATTACATGGGTAATCTTGTAAGGGTTTGAATCCTTCTTACGGATTATTTTTCGTTGCTTTGTAAATCCAAACCTGTTTTAAAATACAGCGTGAGAGAGAGTTTGTGGAGATGCCCTCCTTCTGCATCCCTTCAACTTCGGTCTGGTATCTTAAGGGAAAGCGGGGAATTTGAGAACCTCCTCATTCTAATTTTACACAACCTCTGATTTCTGAAATGGCTGGCTTCAGTATGTGATGCCAGAGAAAGCAGAATGTAGCCTTGTCTTTTCTGTTTCAGAGTGGCTTTCTTTTAGAGAGTCTTTTAAAAGAAGGCATTTCTGTCATCTGACAGGTTTCAAGTAAACTCTAAATTTATAGGGCTGAGGATTCCTGCAGTCTTTGGCTTAGGCACCTGACAAAGTACAGCTAGGAGAGCACCAACTCTAGAGGAAAGAGAAGGGCCTCAAGCAATATCTGCAACTGGCACAGCTAGACCCTGGTTCAGCTACAGGCAGTGGAAGCTGTGGTTTCTGCAAGTTGAGGTAGCAGACTGCTGGGGAGCAATTACTGAGATGGCTTCAGTTTTTACTTTTTTTTTTCTAATGGGTGTAACTCCTGAATTTTTATTTGTCTTGAGCAGAGACGCCAGAGCAAGCACCACCTCAAAGTATGCTCTTTTATTAGTAGTTGCATGTTCCATCCCAAGTATATCTTCATGTAAGGTTTCTGTGGCAGTTCTGTCATAGAGACAGCCGTCTTCTGAAAATGGACCTGCTGAGCCTGTCTGCCTCTAGCCTTAAACCCTGGGTGACCTGGGTAGGCTAAACCGAGTGAACACAACCTCACATCTTGGGAGAAAAACACTTTGGTCCCTTCTCTGGCTTCTGTATGGACACAGAGTGCCTTGGGTGGGACAGCATGACAAGTGTCCTCTCTGCGTTCCACAGATACACCTCTTGGACTTGTCTCACCACGGCTCTCTCAGCTTCCTGAAGCAGATGGCATGCTTTTTTCTCATGTTCACTTTTCTTGGTCTGTAATTCACTCAGAAATTGTCTTTGTACAGAACAACTATAGTTACTGTGGTGCTCTCAGTGCTTTTAATGTTTAACTAGTTATCTTTATTGAAGGTCCCTGTTGTGTCTCACTGCAAACAAGCAGGTCCAGCTCCAAGGGTTATTTGCAGTGTTTTGTGTTGGGTTTTTTTTGTTTGGTTTGTTTTGTTTTTTTTTCCTTGAACCCAAGAAGTGACTTCTGTGGTGTGTGTGGGTTTTGTTTTGTTTCGCTTGCATTCAGGTTGACCTCTACAAAAAGGCAGCTTTGTCAGCTTAGATTTTCTGATAGTCATCACTGAAGAGACAGAATTTAGAACATGCTAGTGGTGCTCTTTATGAAAGCATCTCTGTACGTCTCTAGGCTGAAGTTTCCTGGATTAACTGAGGTTACCTGCGAATGAGTAGTGCTGCTGGGGAATAAGAAGTAAATAATAGGCTGCTAAGTTTTCTAAGTCTGAGGAAAAAAAAAATGAAGTTTCTTTGAATTTCAGAAAGTTTGGATACTGTCATATGCGAGGGCCTAATTCTGGTGGTGCTGCTGTGTTAGTCTTGGACAACTGTGAAATCCCAAATGTGCATACTAACAATGATAATTCTTGGCATCTGGAGTTGTATTTTGCTGCTTTAGGCTCGAATTTAAAGATATGATAAATAGGAGGGAAAATTCTTAACGGCTTTATACTGAGGGCTGCATTTAGTCTTTTAGTTGCCACAGCAGTTAGCAGATGCTCCAGCATATAGTGGTCATTGCTGTGAAAGCCAGTAGCTCTGTGTGGCAGCTCTTTGGAATTCTGACACTATCATGAAACTCCTTTTGTCTGTTCTCTGCCTCTTTGAAATCCCACAAACAAAATGTGATTCCTCCTCCTAGTCGATAAAATGTACCCATTACATCGTTCATTATTTTTTAGGATTAATCTACAGTAGAGGAGTGAACTTGATGGAATTGCCCCTTTATTTGGTGCCGTGACTGTACTGAAAGGTTTGGAACTTAAATAAGAAAAACTCTTTAACACTTCTGGTTTTTGTTTGTAGGCTTCGAGTGGTCACTGCAAGTAATTTGATGGATTTTCATGAAGTGATTGAGAGTTTCTGAGGTACTCTGTTTGGCAGCAGTTGATCTTTGCTTCTAGTAATCCGTCCTTTGCAAAGGTTGAGCGTGGTCACAAGTAGTAATTACAGTTCCAAAGCAGCATCTATTAATAGCGATCGCAGCCAAGAACAGAAAACCGAATCCTTATTACCAGTGATCTTCTTGATACTAGTATAGAATCCGAGTGTCTTTGTTCTTGCCTAGTAAGAGTGAAGAGGTTGTAGTGAAATGTTCCCTTGTTCTTTGTGTAACCTTGAGCACGAGAGCAGACAGCTGTAGTTAGCAGTATACATTTGAACACTAGAGGCTTTGTCTACACCAAGTGTTCCCTGGGTTGTAGCACGATGTAACATCGGTAGAATGATATTCTGGCTCAGGTTATTTAGACAAGTTGCTAATGTTTCTTCCCTTCCAAAGACTTGGACTCTCTTCTGTCCAGATTGCACTTTCTCTTGTGTGTAGCTCTTTTTTTTTTTTTCCCCCCACCACTGTGATTCTTTCAGTCTGACATCTTCAGTCTGGGATTTACCCTGAACAGAGAGTGCAGCTTTCTCGAGGGTCCACGTTTTATTTATATTTTAGTTTTTGTACTGAAGGATTTAAACTTGCTGACTACTTAGAAGTGAAGAAAAGACTTCTGTAACTCTTTCCATCTTTTTGTAAAGTTTCTGCTAGGAGTGTCCAATAGAAGTGCTTGATTTTAACCTAAAATATGTCTGTGCATGAAACAAAAATAAAAAGCCGTTCAACAGGAATAGACTGGAGCATAAGTAAATATTGGATGACTTGTTGAGTGGGTTAAGAGAACATCTTATGTAAGTCGTTGGTCATTAGTTTGAGTATTTTGTTTTTGATAGTAAGTCATTATTAATTCCACTTCAGTAGTTCAGATTGCAACTTTCCACTGTATGTAGTTGTGAGCATGATGAAAACTGGAGGCTTGCTGGAATGAAGCGAAAGCTTTAAAACACACGGGTCCTCTTGGTGCCGAGGAAGTTGAAGAACTCCCGTGTTTTGAAACATGCAGCAGCTGTGTGTTCTGCTGCTACAGGAACAAAGAGGTCACTGCCCTGACAGAGCTGCTTGCATAGTTGGTCCTTAACCATATTCACTTTTTTTTTTTGAACTCCAAGCATTTTGACGAAAGTGGGTCAGAGTGTAACTACACATGTAGCTACGCTGGCAAATCCGAAGCAGCTGTAGTGTTTTAGCCAGGGTGAGCTGTAGATGGACTGACATGTCTGACTGCAACCAGCAAGCTGGGCTGAGCTGCAATGACTGAGGCCCCTATTCAAATCTGCCAGTTCTTCTTGGCTCTGTAGCAAGTTGCTGGGACATGGTAATGCCTTCAAGCAGCTACAAATGACTGCTCAGGGAATGCAAATTGGGGCCTTTTGGGAGAGAGCAACGGAGTAAAAAGAAAACAGGACTGCTCTGTAACTTGCTGTTAATTTGTGAGTCTAGTGCTTTATACCCTGAGTAGTGTCCTGCTTCCAGGACACCTGAGCAGCCCTGTCTGTCCAAATCCCGCTATGGAGCGGTATCCTCAAACACAGCCAGTGCTTTGGTAACTTCTGCAGCAAGATTCAACAGAGCTCTGCTCTTAGGCTGTTATTTGCCATTTGTTTTGATAAGCTGGGAGAGGAATGCATGTTCTGTTTATTGGTTTTTGTACCAAGGTGCCTTTTCCTACGGTGATAGGGGTGGTGTTGGATATCTGTACCCGTACACTCTCTAAAATGAAATGTGGTTTTGGCTACACAACTTTGTATCTTGCTTTTATTTGTGCCTGGGATGAAGCTTTATGATTAAGCAACACAAATTGCCAGTTTTGCAGTTTCTTCCTCGCTTCATTAGCACGAAGGGAAAATGACCGTTAGTACTGATGATACTTAGATCAGTGCTGAACCACTTGATTACAAAGGTGATTATGATAGAGGGGGGAATATTGTAATCACTTGTTAAAGATTGGATTCATCCCGTGAGGTGAGTGTCAGCTGGAATCTGTCAGTGAGTTGATCTTTGACAGTCAAGAGAGTAGCTTACACTAAATGCTTTTTCTCTTTGAGAAGCACTTTCAAAGCTGGCATTGCTGTGGTTCAAACTGTCAGGTGATGCAGAATGCTGTTTGGGGTCTCTTCTGCTTCAGCATTAGCATTTGGGAGGGATCCTTCCCGTGCCAGTTATCAGTTTCAGGAGTGTTTGCAGAAGACAAGACTGTACTTCAGCTGGGGTAATGGATGTGAGGATCTGCTCCCTCGACCTACCACAACTTGGAGTGTGAGGACAACTAGAATTCAAGAGACCTTTTTCTTTGGAGTAGACACATGAAGAGAAGGCTGGCTTTCCATGCAGGATTTTTTTTTTCCTTGTTGAGTGGGAAGAGATTATTCCTAAACCTTGTGTGTTTAATCCTGCTAAATGCTGCTCTCTCTGATCTTACTGATTAACATTTGAAGCCTATAAAGCTAGAGTATCAGTTATTTGAAACGAGTAGCATATAAACATTTTAATTGAAAGGAAAAGGAGGGAGGGGGGGAACAAACAAACAAAAACCCCACCCCTCCATCCCCTAAAAAACCCCAACAAACAAACAAAAAAACCCCACAACCAAATACAGCCAAACAAACACACACACAAAAAAACAACCCCAAAAAAACCCAACAACCCAGACTGGTATCACGGTGCCTGCTTTATGGGGAAGGGATATACACAAATATTTTGTAACTTATTGAAAGAGGCATCTCTCTTTCCCAGAGAACCTGCTGTCCAAAAGACTTAACCTGCTTTAGTGTTTCTGCAGCTTCAGCTCTGTATATTTTACAATCTGGACTGTCCTTTCCGTGATGTACTGTGCTTTTTGCTTGGTTCAGAGCATATCTTGCTCTCCGGGGCTGTGTGCTGCTGAGGGGGGAATGGCAGGGCCTGTGGCAGCAGGCCTCATAGATGCATGGAGTTATCTGTGTTGTAACAGCAATGTGTAGGCTTCAAGCACCAAATCTGTGGAACAGGGCCTCGGTCTGCAGAGCTGTGCCCCGCTGTCCTTCGAGCAGCAGCGCAGGCTTTTGAGAAGAAAATGAGCAGAGGTGATTTTGGCTTAAGCTTAGCAATTTTTAGCCACTAAAAAGAAGCTGTTTGTTCCATACTCTTCGATGAAAAATGGATGTTGTGGGGTGGAGGGGGAGTTGTTTAAGGCTCTTGCCCTTCCCTCTAATATGTTTCCTTCTCATTAGTGCTTGTACAACTGGTTTTACAACAATACTGTACAGCAAAGCAGGGAACATGCTTCAATACTGTAAAGAGTTTGGTTGTTTTTTCTTAAGATGAATCAATTATGCATTGAGAGTACCAGGATGACCCTATGAACGCTGTGTAAGCACACCTTGGGGAGGGTGGGTGGGGAACAGGCAGAGCCCAGAGGTATTTCCAACAGCTTGACAAGCTCCACGTTTGTTCTGTGACACCTCAAACCCAGTGGGACATACATGTAGCCGTGTTGATCCCACAGAATCACAGAATGTTAAGGGTTGGAAGGGACTTGGAAAAGTCCAACCCTCCTGCCAGAGCAGGATCACCTAGAGCAGGTCACACAGGAACGTGTCCAGGTGGGTTTGGAAAGTCTCCAGAGAAGGAGACTCCACAACCCCCCTGGGCAGCCTGGTCCAGAGCTCTGCCACCCTCACAGTGAAGGGACCTTGTTGTCACTTCAGCTATGAAGTTGTTTCAAGTTTTGTGCTGAGACGAAGCTAGGAGACCAGTTTTGAAACCGCAGGTAGGGTTATGCCCTTGGGATAGATCTTACAGTAGGCTTGATGCTCAGCAGGGGTGAGCTGCTCCTAAAAAGGCCTGGTGTATTTTTATCCCTGTCAATTCCTCCGCGCTGGATGCCAGTTCTCTGGAGCTGAGCTGTCGGATCAGCAAGCTCTCCAGCCCCCCAGACCAAACATTCCCGTTTGGCTTTTTCATCAGATGGATCAATTGATCTGCCTGGAGGAAGGGCTGGGGGTGTGCAGCAGGGGCTGGGGGAGCAGGCTCACCGTTGGCACCGGGCATTCACGGCTGTGGTTTCAGGGCAGCCCGCGGGTACTGCCTTACGGCACGGCTGGACCCAGCAGCCCCGGGGATCTTCTGCCCGAGGAATTACCGGCAGTTTGAAACACATCTGAAGCTGAGCCAGGAGCTGGGATGAGGGGAGGTCTTCCCTCCCCCCTCAAACATCTGTTCAGTGATCTCTTGCTATTCGTGTTTGCTGTGATGGGAAGGGAGTCTGGCTTCTCTGCTTGCGGCTGCTTGACTCCTGCCCGAGTGCTGAGGGAGAAGTCCCTGAGGCCCGGTGCTCTTTTATCTTGGCCTTGCCCTTGTGCAGAGCTGGATGTGTACAGGAGAGACGTGCCTGAGGTGCAGCGACAGGAGCCACCAGCACTTGGATCTCTCTTCCCTTATATTTTTAATGCCTTCTTTTGGCTAATGATTCTTTTAATGCTTTAAGCCTGCTCTGCTGCTGGAGCAAGGGGTTCTTTCTGCATGTGTCTTCAGCTAGACCCTCTCATGCCCAAACAGCACACGTGACAAACTCAGGACCCAGTCTATGTTAAAACTAATTGGCAAAAGATGGAATGGTTGGTTTTCTGAGTCTGATTATTTTCATTTCAGTGCATTTGAGCGCTGAGAGGGAGGTAACAGCACAGAAGAGGGAGTGAGAAGCTGGGGAGCAAGAGGTTATACTGGTTTGGCATTCTGTGGCTTTAGGGTTCAGATAGATCAGTTCAGCCACCTCAGCAGCTTACAGGCTGCTAAAATGTGTGTTGTCCCTCCCGATCACATGGCACCCCTCTCATCAGTTCCAGAGTTTTTCCCTTGTGTGGTGTGCTTTTTTTCTTTTATTTTCTTTTCTCTCTTTTTCTTTTTTTTTTTTTTTTTTTTGTTGTTTGTGTGTGTGAACTGATGGAGCTGACTGAACTGTCAGAAAACTTCTATAGTGGTGCTGGCCCTCTTTTTCCTGGTGGGTTCTTTTGGTAGCTTAGGGAACTAGTGGGGTGGGTGTCCCACTGAGCACTGGAGCTGCCGTGGGTATTTTATGTGGTCGTTGCTGCTCTGAATGCAGCAAGGAGGTTTGGCTTCTTTCTCATCGGCCTTCGTAACATTGTATCAGGTTGATCCTATCTCTTCTCCATTTTATTCCCCAAGTATTAGCAACCAGTAAAGGATCTTCCACTTCCTGTGGCTTTCATTAAAACTCTTCAGAAGAATCCCTGGCACTTCCCCTTGGAGATTGAAGTGTCCTGGAGCCTCATGCCAGTGGCTTGTGCTTTGGCTGGTGACGGGATCCACAGGTTAATGAACTTGGGAACTGGCTTAGCTGGAACTCTGTCCAGCTTTTCTTGTTTTTCTTCTGCGCATCTTTGTGCACCTTTCACAACGTGTTTATTGAATTGGAACAGACTTTTTTATGTCCGTGGTAGAAATCGTTGTGCTGTGATTGCATTAGCACCTGGTCCCTTCAGCAACGGTTGTGCTGGGGAATAAGAAAATTAAAAGTAACTGGTGCTGTTATTGGTGTCCTGTGTGCTTTTTGAAGCTAGCTAGCGACAGTAAATTTTGACAGTTAGTGTGGTAGGGGTTCTTTTAATGTGCTGCTATCTAAAATTAAAAGGATTAATGCTTGTATTGAGACATTGGATCTCTCTTAGTCCTTGAAATATTCTGTCCAAGGTGTGGTTTTCTTTAATTAGTTTTTCAATCTTAAACATTCTATGCCAAGAGTGACTTGCATAGAATTTCTTTAAATTAGTTTGGGTTACCAAAGCACAGACAACTGGCGTTGGTTTACACTCCTGAAATGGCCTCACTCAACGTTGGGCTCAACATAAGAATTGAATTCCCACATGTGCTGCTTGCAAATTGATTTTAAAGGGCTGTCTGGAGAAAGGCAGGAATGAAAGTGCTCTTTCAACTAGGAGTACAGTACTTCAGCAAAATCAAGTTTAACTGTTGTGTGAGGTCAATGGGGGCTTTGTATGTTGAAAGCAAATGCTTCTGTTTTGGGGTGGGGAAGTGCAGTCAAACAGCTGAAATAAACTTAATTGCAGGTTGGAGCTGGATAAGATACCATCAGAGATTATTTTTGTCTTCCTGCCCGTGCCTCTTTCTTGTGTTATATCTTGAATACTTCCTCATCTTTAGAGTACCTTATTGCTGTGGACAGAAGACTTGACTGTCATGTCTGTGTTGCTGTTAGCTTTGCAACCCAGGGGTTTGCTTCTGAGGTATCAATTTCATATGCTTTGGGAAAATAAAACCAAAATGCAACTAATGTGGGTGTGAGAGGAGAGGAGGATATTTGTCTACAAACAAAATAATGGGAATCTTGTTTGTGTTTGGCTTCAAATGCATCTTACGTAAAAGGAAATCTTTTTACCCTGATGTACTTCTTACTGTGCTTTAATCTAGTTTTATAACTTGGCAATTGATGAAGTGTTCAAATATCTTGAAACCCCTTCCCCTCTGGATTTTCTTTTGGTTTGCTTTTGAAATATACGCTGATCTTACTTGAAAGATTGATTTTTGGGTTGTTTTGATGATTTATTTTTTTTTTCAGTAGTATTGCTTATCTTTGGTTTGACTTGCAGGAATTAAAATTACCTCTGTTTCAGCCTTATTTCTAATCAGGAAGTATAAGATGTTAGACCTAAACTGATCTTAAATGAAATAATTGATACCTTGATATGCTGAGTTTCTTAATGAGAATTTTGTGGGTGGTTTTTCCTTTCAAAATTGATACCAAAAAGGGCAAGAATATGTAAGGGGTCGAAAGCTGGAGAATTAATTTAATCTCACTGACAGATGCCAATAATAGATTTACAAGTTAGACCATTTGACAACAGTTAGGAGGCTCTTGTAAATTTGTCTTAAGAAGCCTTACAAGCAATGGACAAAAAGTACAATTTGTACAGTGTTTATGAAAACTAAATCCAAGGATGTTGTACGAGTTGACTTGGTATCTATCTCTTAATTCTCCTTAGTATCTTTTCACACAAAATTGATAGGAGGTCTGTGTACCTAGTCTAATATTTTTTTGACTGAAAGGGTGATTTTTTCTTTTTGTACGTGAAAAAACCTTAATACAGGTTTTGTGGTTAGTGAAGGACAACACAACTACTTACGACGTGGTGACTAAACAGCAACTTGCAATTCATGTGACTGTTGTTTAATGATAATTATTATGCAGTAAGTAAGCATTTGTTACCACGCTTGTCTCTTCATTTTATAGTTCTCATTCACAGTATCAGGTGTTCAGGTTTCAAGAACGAGTTCAGCATCGGTGTTCCTCTCCCCTGTCTCCCCTTAAACTACTGCTAGAAGCAGTAATGCTTCCAGTACTTTCTAAGATAACTTTTCTTCACTGGCTCTACATTGACCATAAAATGGTGGGGCTGGAAGGATCTGTCCACGTGACTGTATTTGTGTTACAGGGCAGACTTTGTAGGCTTTTTAGGAAAGGACACGGTTAGCCTCGAGGGATCTCTTCTGGAATATCTTTTTGCTGAGCTATAGGAAACTCCGGCTTTTCAAAGGTCAAAGGAGGGTTTTCTCAGGCCTCGAAATACTGACTTGCATTTACCCGTTTCAGGTTTGTAGAAGAAGGGAAGATGGCTCAAGAAACAAACCGTAGCCAAGTGCCTATGCTTTGTTCCACTGGGTGTGGGTTTTACGGGAATCCTCGCACGAACGGCATGTGTTCGGTGTGCTACAAAGAACATCTCCAGAGGCAGAACAGTAACGGTAGAATTAGCCCTCCTGGTAAGTAACACAAACATGTGTCTGAGCAGCTCAAAGTGACACAGCAGGCAGCGGCTTGCTTCCTGATCCTGCCCAAATGCTAAAAGTGTAGGAGCATTAGTGCAAAACGTTTTATTCCGGTATCTTACCTTATGGAATGAGCTTGGATGGAGTGCTCGTAATATAGTTGTGCTGTGATTCCTCTGGTCAGAAGTAGACGTTTGCTAATACCTTTGGTATTAATTTGAGTGTTTCCAATTTGAAGATAAGACGTAGGGAAAAAAGAATACTATGCCAATGTACTTTTCCTGAAATTACTGACAGTAGAGATAACATTGAGCTTGGGGAATGTGTTTGAAAAACATTTAAAGTGCAGGTATTTAATTTCTGCAGCCTGATACTAAAGGATTAGCCTGTAGACACTTCTAAGTTAAGAGTAGTTTCTCCTAACTTCAGATAGATACCTTTTCATCTTCGTGGCCCGGTGCCTCATGTACTACGGTCTTTCCTGCAAAGCAGATTTCCCCTTAATGTGTGCTGTCTTCCTGCATTCACTCACTAGAAGCAGCTAGAGGGCTCTTCCCCTTTTAAATTACGGGTAGTGTCCTCAAAGAGGAACCCTTTCTCTGCTCTCTTCACCCCAGTGTTTTCAATTTCAGCGTGTTTTGCTGGGGCAGGGAGGGTTGGGAAGCGATTCCCTGGATCTTCTGAAATGTCTCCTCTGGCTGGGCTGAATACAGACTGCAAGGGCTTCTCTCCTTGATTTTAACATTAAACTTGACTTTCAAAATGGAAGCAGTTGCTTCCACTGAAATCTGGGGATGCAGGTTCTACAACTTCAAAGAACCTCTTAAATAGGCTTTAGGATGCTTCACTACTCTTTCTCACAGATATGTCTTCTCTCTCTTGCTTTTTTCTTAAAAAAAAAAAAGCCTATGTCAAAATGCTGCAGTTTATATTGAGAAAGCTGTTTGTAGATGCTTTAATTAGCAGAAAATAGGAACTACTTTAAATCTCCCAACTTCTGAATTTTGTGCTGTGTAACTTCAGGGGGCCTGGGGCTGGAACATGATCAAAATACGGCCAAACGTAATTACTTTTTGTAAAATTGTTTCATTAGGATATAGGCTGAGATTGAATTACTTTCCTGGCTGGTGTCAGGAGGGTCGAAGAATAATTGCATTGTGTAACTTTTGTAATCCCAGGAAGTAGCGTAACGCATTTTACATTAGTGTCTTCCTTCCAGCAACTTCTGTCACTAGTATAACTGAATCCTTACCGGTTCAGTGCACAGAAGGCAGTGCCCAGGAAACTCAGTCAACTTTAGATTCTACATCTACTCCATCTATGCAGCCAAGGTAAGGTGTTTGTCTGTCCTTCTGTCTGTCGTTCTGTCTAATCTGCCTCAAGATGGTTAAGTGAGGTGTACTGATACTCCATAATTAAATGCTAGGACTTGGATTGGGAAGACAGGTAGGATTTAACTGCTAACTTTAAATCATTGGATTGCACAGTCAGTAGTAGCTGATCTGTTAGCTACGTCTTGCATTCAGATGCAAATTTGTCTTTAGAATTTAGCCTCAAGTAGGAGCATTGCCAGCTTCTTGCTGTTCTACAGGGATTCCTCTGGGTAGTCTTCCGAATCCACAACGTGCATTTACCAAACGAGAGCTCTTTACATCTTAGCAATAGGAGGATTTTGTAAAATGGCAAAAAGCTGTTTACTAGAGCTCTTATAAATAAATGTATGATAATGTGGAAATTATATATGAAAATTATATACGGAAAATAATATGGAACTTCACAACAGAAACTACTTTGTGTCGTGAAGAGTGGAGTGTACTAGAACAGAAGAAAGATGTCTCAATCTTAGTACAAGTTGTGCTACTGATCTGATTCCTTATTAAACAAGTACTTTCCCACTGTATTATTCAAGGAGACATTATGTCCTCTGCTAAATTACTCAGATTCACTAAGTGCTCTCCATTTGTAAAAGCTAAATATTTGTTTTTATTTAGTGCCTGCGTTTCAGTTTAGAATGACACAACCAACAGTGACTTAAATGCTTTGGAAATATTGATTGAAAAATGGCACTGTGATGTACTGTGGGAGTTAACTTGCAGTAATAATTCATTCCATCTTTCCCTAAAAAAATCAGAATGTAGTAAAACAGGCTGGAGGGTGATTTAATTCAGTTAATGTTGTCTGATTCTGTTCAGACTGTGCTTTCTGCTCCATAGCTTTTTATAGGAGGTGTTACCTCATGCTTGCATCCTGCATATGAACTGAGAGCTAGGTGCCATGCTTTGTGCTATATTTGGTCTTTTCATTCTGGGATTTCCAGTTGGGGTAGAAGATGGATATCTTACCCTGATACAACTCTTTCAGTACATGTTATAAAAAAAAAAAAAATAAAAAAAAATCAGGTCATTGTACAGAGGTGAACTGATTACAGTGCCTTGGGTGTGTTTTCCTCACACAACCTTTATAATGCCATGAAAGAGAAGAAAAAAGTATCTCTTTGATCACTAGCTTGAGGAGAAAGGAGTGAATGGTTGCTTTCAGACCTGCACTTCAAAAAAATCATTGTCATTTGTTCTTTTTTCTAAAACAAAACCAGGAATTCAGCTTCAGTCTCTGGTATTACCTCAGTAATGATACTCCAAGGAAACGTCTAGTAAATTGGCAATCCCCTTTTGTAGGCGACCAAGCCTGCAGTTCAAGATGCATGCAATTCTTGACAGTTAAAATCGCGACTCCAATGTCCTGGTTGTGTCATGGACTGCTGGAAGGGCTTTGGTGGGTCATGGAATGCTGGAGAATCCAATTGCTTGGATTCAGAGCAAATCACCAAGTGAAAAGGGATAAAGAAATTGGGCAAGTGGCATAACACTGCCTCTTGCTTGGGGCTTCAGCTCTTTCTTGTTCCACGGTAGAGCTGCTGGATAGGCAGTTTGGCTGTGAGCGACTGCTGGTATCAGATCTCTCCCACAACTGTCCAGTGTGTTCATCTGGGAGTTTGCAGCCATGCTGTGACTTCAGCAGTATGGATGATAGGGTTGGGAAGTTTGGCCAGCACCAATTTGTGCTGTGAAGATCTAAGGGGTTCTGTGTACAGCTGCAGATGCTTTATTACTGGAAACATTGACATGCTGCAATTTTCTTGTTCGTATCACTAGAACACCAAGAGCAGCTTCTCTACAATTATCTTACTGACATGTTATAAAAAATCCTTGCATACTGAACGTTGCATTGTTGTTTTTGTGTAGAAGGATGGTATGCCAAAATACCTCAAAACCTTTTTTTTTCCCCTTTTTAGAGTTGAAGTGCTTCATTATGTTCAATATGAATCCAAACCTGTTTAACTTTTTCATTGTCCAGTATTCTTAGATACTGTGGGATTTTTAAATGGTTACAGAAACGACTTCAGAGTGAAATGTTTTGTCCTGCTCTTTCATCATTATGTACTCTAAATGTATTTCTTTCAGGAATGCTCCATAGAACGTGGAGATGACTCATAAAAATCGTAACTTTTTTTTGCCCTCCCCAGCCCTGTGTCAAGTCAGTCACTTTTAACAGAATCTGTAGCATCATCCCAACCGGATAGCACGGCTGTGGACAAAACAGTACCGGAGACAGAAGAGTTGCAAGGTTGGTGCCTCGTTTTTAGAGACAACTGAGTAACGAATAATGTTTTTAAAACTTTGACTGTTCTTAAATATACTGCTGTTCAAGAGAGGGCTTATTCTCAAACCCAAACCTTCTGTGAAATCAGAGGGTAGAATAAGGATAAACTTTCTTTTCTTTCAAAGGCAAGTCTTAAACTGAAAACTTATGTTTACTGGCAACTTCAGTATCTGCTATAACAAGAGTGTTAATTGGGGTTGGAAGTGCCTGTCAATCTACTGTTCTGTCTTTATGCCCCAGCTATTACATATAAGTAGAGTTTTTTTCAGTATCTGTTACTACTTAGTCATTTGCAGCAAATGTCACAGAAGTTTATGAGCTTATTTGTGAGAGAGGATGTGATGATGTAGCTATAAGGACAGTGTTAGTACCTTACATGAACATGAAACACCTATAAAAGAACCTTCCACCTATGAACTATAGTGGTGTAATATTTTGACCCACTGAAATTCACTTTGTCAAATATAAAACTACAAAACAATGAACTGGTTACTTGAAGGAAACAGGCTGAGTGGGCAATTTTTAACTGTATTGGCCTAAAATCCTTCTTGCTGCTACAATGTAAAGGTTTTTTTCTTTTTATATGCAGGCTTGCAGAACTTAAAACTAAAGAGTTTTTAATATTATTTCTTAGTAAAGTGCAAAAATGCTAGATAGTATACTAACATTTGGTCAGACTTGTCATCTGTAGGCATTATAAAAGGTATTTAAAGGTAAGTCAGTAAGTATTCTGCCTTCTGCTGACACAGCTAAGGCTTTAGTGGGTAGTGTTCCTGTAGACTAGTTTAAACATAGGCATTTGAGTTTTCCACAAATAAAATATGTAATTCCACTGAAATATGCTAAAAAAAGTTCTTCTGTTGTACCTTTGGTATCAGAGTTCTGCTGTTCAGACACTTTTCCAAACCTGAGCCCTCCCTTTCTGTAGGGTGGAGTAGAAGAGTGATTATTCAGCTACTGTGCTAAGACCACCTCCTTGGTCACACAAACAGCTGTAAAACTCAGGAAAAAAGGTCTTAATGCTGATGCCATTTTGTACTAGCCTTTGAGATGTTGATGATTAGAAACACCTTTACTCCTGCGTGTGTTACTTGGTTGGTTTAGCTGCAAGTTGAAACTCTAGGTTTGCAGCATCTCCTGCCTTTTCACTGCGGGGTGGAGTGGGTGCTTTATTTTAAAATAGTCCTTGGTGCTTGTGCTGTGAGGTGACTTGAGCCTGTGAAAAGACTTTTCCCAGCAAGTTTTCAGAGGGATGTCTCTTCTTACTTATTTGGATAAATTTATGCTTCTTCTAATTCTGCTTGTGAGAAGATAAGAGGTTTCTCAACTAGAAACTTTGATTTCAGGGGTGTATCTGTGGCTTACAGTATGCATTCCAAGGAACAACCTACATCAGATGTTTAGAGTACTCGGCTACGTCCTGTGTCCTTTTCTTTGTATCACAGTGATTTCTAAACTAAGAACACCACCACCATGTAATTGCAGTTCTAAATTACAATCCCTATTTATAACTCACTGTGGCAGGGTCAGCCTCATTTTCTGAGGAGTTGCTTCTGTCCTCTCCCTTAACTGAAAACCATAGAAAATTTAGTGTTGCCACTTTTAAAGTATTTTTGCTTTGCAAGTGTAAGTTTGGAGAGAAAGCACCTTATAAGGTATGCTAAGTGGAGTTGATTGAATTGCTGTCACAATTCTGCATCCTAAAGTTGTGGGGTTTTCCCCCCCATCATTTGGAATTTGAATTTTGGGTTACTGTCAGTGTAATAAAAATGTGAACCAAAGGTATTTCGTACTGTCTAGCTTGGTAGCATAAAAAAAAATAAAAGGGGGGGGGGGGGAAGTCACAGAAATGTAACTAGAAATGTGGTAGTTGATCCCAAACCAAAGAGTTTGTGATACTACTTCTGTTGACATAGGGGATGGTGTCTGCTTTGTTCATTTGTTTGGTTTGTATTTGATAAAAGAAACACAAAACAAAACAAAAAAAAATAATCCCAAACAACAAACCAACCAACCAACCCAACTTACTCTGTTGGAATGTCTGTTCTGGAGCAAATTGTTCTGTGCTACTTGTATAATTTAGTCTGTTGTATTTAGCTGAGGTCCCCGTAACTTGCTATTTAACTAAATTTACAAGGCTACAATAGCAGTGAATGACAGATGGAGTGAATAGCTAAGCTTTCTTAGATTGCTATTATTATTATTATTTTAAAGCAGACAGATAAATCTGTGTGCACATGGTCCTTGCTGTTTGCAGACAAGCTGAAACTGTATACAGAGGGGTAAAAATCCCAAAGAGCGCTTCAGGTTTGTCTTCATTGGATTTGTGTTACGAAGGAAATAGAGGAAAACCACAGAATAAATCTAGATTTTACTGGATTTTTTACTGATTGTGTGATAATACTTGTAGATATGGAACACTGCAAAAACCCCAGGTGCTAGATGGGGGCTAACAGAAACATTTTTTTACTTTAATGTTCTTAAGTATTGTGAACATATCAGTAAGGATGACCTAAACTGAAACAAAGTAAGATACAATCCAGCTTTTCTAGCAGCTTTCCTCTATTCAGAGCATCTCTCCGACTCATTTTAGGTTGCCTCATGGGCTGTTGTACCTTTTGCTCAACATTATGGCCCTGTTGGGATTGGCCAGTCAGGATTCCTTATTGGTTAGCCAGGGGATTAGTGGGGCTGCCTCTTGGCAAGCCTGCAGGCGTGGGAAGAGGTGCTTCACTTCCCTGGGATTAATGAGTGTAAAACCATCCAGGTTGGGATTTACGCTTTATATTTCAGGGAGGTTTTTAAAGGTAAATGGAACTTCTCATGGAAGGCAGGAGCACTCCACCACGTGCTTTATGGAGCTCTTGCAACTCAACAACAGACAGCTAAAAATATAAATCATATTAATGGGTGGGCGCTCAAACTCTTTGAGACTGAAAATTTCTGAGCTCAAAACCAGCCTCTCTGATTTTCAGACCCGTGAAATGGGGAGATCCATATGTTAGCATTGCAAAATGCAACCAGTCTTGTAATACACTGTGGGTTACTATTGTGAAAAATCAAAATACAAGCTTTGAGTAACTAGCTAAGAGGGCTGCTCTGAACAAAGTCACCTGCTTTTGTGCTCAGCTGGGTTTCTACTGAGGTGAAACAGTTTAATAATTCAGTCATTGCTGACTAAGTTTAAAAAATGTGATATTGAAACAATTAAGCTGTTACAGAATTTTGTGTGGAGATAACCTAGACCTAAGGTGAATGCTGGTGAACTAACGGCATCAACTTCAGTGAACCTTCTCGAGGTTAGCTCAATAGACAGTACTGGAGAGGAATTGATGGATGTCAGATTTCTGTGACAGTACCAGGGGGTCGGAGGTGGAGTGTGATTGTGATACAAGTGTGGAAAATAATGTAGGATAGCCTGACTTACTGAATGAATGCTTCGGGGAGAGAGGAAATGTTCACAGGAGAGATTTAACACTAAATTCTGTAGGTAGGTGTGCTCTTGCTTAATTTGCCTGTTCCTGACACTGAAACAGTGTATTTTAGGCTGATTACTTCAGCCTAGTGTTAAAATGCTAGGAAGTAGTGATCTTCTCTTTAGGATTAACTTCACTTTTCATTCCTCTGGAGGAGTGGGGATTCTTCTTTCTTCACTTAGATGTAGCTCTTCCTGTGGGAGCGAGGAACCTTTTTCTCTGATAAGCCCTGCCTAGTAATGCAGGGGTGACAAATGGAAAACAGCCAGAGCAGGCAGAGAGAACAGATGAGGTGCCTGGAGTCTTGCAGCAGATGCAGGGAGTTGCGTGTTGTGCCCGCAGGGGTACAAGGGCTGGAGTGTGCTGTATCTTGCAAGTGCTGTTTTCGCAGTCAGCCGGAGCGCGCTGAAGTTCAAGCAGGGTTGGCACGAGTGGAGCAGTAGCAAAAGCTTCTGCCTTTAGGAGGAAATCCAGGCTCTGCTTGTTTTGATCAGTTAAGAACATGCTCTGTGTAACAGGGAGCGTCTAGTGGCCAGCCCAACTTGTCAGCTCCAGAAAAAATGAGTGTGCTTTATTCCCTTTTGGTTAGTTGGCAGCTTGTACTGGTGCTGCCGGTGCTTCTGTTCTCCAGCTCAAGGCAGAGCTGGGGCTGGGGGAAGGGAGAGAGTCAGTTTGAGCAAAGCAGCAGCATCCTGGAATCCAGACAAAGTACAGCAGCTGGGAGTGGCTGCAACATGTTTCCTGCAAGCTCCAGACTGGGTGGTATTCCATTTTACCTGCCTTTTTTTTTGTTTTGAGGTCATCACAACCAGCTTACAGATAGAGTGCAAACACTGGCACTTGGATCTGAAGGTGACTTAGTGGTTGGGACATTCATGATTATCACAGAGGATTTTGAGTCAAATTTCTGACTTCTATGCAAATGCAAATTGAGATCTAAAATTTATGGTTACTACAGTAGATACAAAGTCACTTGTGGCAGCAGCAGAAGAATCTTCCCACTCAGTTTTACAGTGAGCAGCAGCTCTTAAATATTTTTAAACCTTTTTAATCTGAGAGCCATAAGCACAGAGAACATGTAAGTATGTATGTACTAGGGAGCCTTGTTATGCAGGGAATAGTGCCATTTTTTTCCCCTAAATTTGGCTAATAGTTACAGAGGCTTTTAGAAAAACTTATATTGACGTAACTGGATTTTGCTACAACAGGAAATGCAAACTTGAGAATGTTAGTTGCTAAAGGCTAATTCATGGCATGAAGCTTTCTTAATGAATTAATGAACACTGTAGTGTCTGTTCTGCATAACACTGCAAGACTTCATTTAAGTCTTGCCACTTTTGGTACTTGTCTTGCATCTTTTAATCCTTACTGCTTTTGATTCTAACAAACCTTTGGATATTGCATGTCCACTCAGAAATGTGCCCCTTCCCAGCCATTTAAAGCCATTGAACCCTTTTTTTTTTTTTTTTTTTTGGAAGCTATCAATTCTTTAAAATCTTGGGACAAAGAAAAGCTCTTCTTGCAACATAGATGGTGATTTTTAAAGGATTTAATAAACCATGAGTCTGTCTGTTTTTGCAAGGTTAACCTTTGGAATATGCTGTCCATTCAGGCACAGTCTTTCCTGGTGATCAGGTATTTTGCTACCCACTGATGTTGCTTGGCACAGACTACAATGTTTTGATACATTACAAAAGTGAAAAGTGCCCTTTCCTTTCTAAAAATATCGGAATAGCAGCACAGGAAACCCCCCCCCAGAACTGTCACGCAGAATAGCAGTCAACTGGTGTAGAACTAGCACGGAACTGCAGCTGACAGTCTCTGCCTAACAAAAGTCCAGCTGCACAGAGATGCCTGCAGCCTTTTCCCTGACAAATGTCTGGGATTGCTGTTGTGTTCCCTTCTTTACAGCATTGGTTCTAGTCCTCCTTCCTTTCACACTCCTCCCAGCTGGGGCATGCTTTCATTCTTTGCCTCTTTGCTGCAGATACTCTCAGCTCCTGTGTACCTTACTCACTGGAGACTTGTCCTGCTGTGATCTAGCAATGGCTGGTTGTCAGGGATTGGCTCTTAGCCCTTCTTGAAATAAAGTTGGGTTTTTTGGTTTCTATTTCTGTTTTGTAATGTAAGGAATGTGCAAATACGTGAGGAAAACCAACCAGTTCCTATTTTTACCTGGGTCAGGCAAATACTACCACTTTTTGCAATGTTTATCTTCTCCACAGCCTGTAACCTGTCTCTTTCAGACATGAGAGAATATTAAAGTACATTAAAAGCTGTATTAGCAAAAGCATCTTTAAAATGAGGTGTTTACCTGCTTCCTACTGGGTTTCAGGACAGTGTACTTCCTCCCTGTAAGTCTCTGTATCTTGGGCTAATGATCTCTCACCCCAGGCAGTCACTAGCCCCTCTGTAGGCTTTTTCCAGGTATGCTAGAGCAGCAGCAGTGGTATAGAGATTGTTCTGAAACACTGCATTTTGTGTGGCCTCAGTACTGCAACCTTCAGCAAAAATAATGTTGATTCAGTATTTGAAAGGGAGTGTTTTACTTAACTGATCCTAATAAATGCAGTGCTTCTTACGAGCTGATTTTGAGAACTGGCTTGGTAACACTGGTGGAAACACTTGGGTGTTGGGTTTTCTTCCCACATCTGACAGCACTGAATCCTACTTTTAAACCTAATTTTCTTAATTACTCTGCATTTTTATGATGTTTTTGTATTGTTAATTGCGTATGAGCATGCAGTGAATTCTCTCCTTAAGTTACATTGAAGGTCAGGATGAGAGGGTTCCAGTCCCACTGCTGAGAGTCTGTTACACTTCAGACATGGAAGCTGCAGCAAAATGGCTAAGCCTGGAACCTACATGTACAACGTGGGCTTCAGGTTATTGTACGACTTAGAGGAAGGGGAGAGAGATGGACCTTTGTTTTCCATTGTTCTTACTAACTTTTTTAATGTTAGCTTCAGTGTCAGAGAATGCAGAGCCTACACCTGAAGAACAAGACAAGTCGCTTGACAAACCAAAACAGAAAAAGAATCGTTGTTTCATGTGCAGGAAGAAGGTTGGACTTACTGGTAAGAAATACTGATTTCACTGCTCTTAGACTTGTTTAGGCTTTGGACCTTTAGAAAGGTTCTCCTGAAGGGAAAATTGGGTCGTGGTCATCTCGCTGTTGTTGATTTGAAACAAAACCTGGCCAAAGGTGCCATCAGCTGACTCTTACTACATTTAGTCGTTCATCTGTTGTTTTGTTTTTCAGCTTCCTGTCTTTCAGTGAAGTTCATAATTCCATATAACTTCCCTTTGGAAGGCTGCTTAGCTGAGGAATTGGGTGATAGTTTACTGCCATTCACTAACCAGCTTTGCAGTGGTTCAGTGAAAGGGCCTGAGAACCTGAGCTCTGCAGGGTGAAGATGCACATGCAAAGAAAAAGAGCAGGAGGTCTCTAGGCCTGTGTTTTGTGCTAGTGTATGATGTGGTAGGAAGGGAACGGTCAAGTCAAATCTTGCTGTAATCACTTCAACATGTATTGTTTGTGATTCTTATGCTTTCTGCAGCAGAGGCTCTTTGGCTGATTGACACTGGTGACTGAGATTTATTGCTAGTGAGTGAACACATTCAGGATTTAAACCAAACCAGTATAATTAAGAATGTTGAAATGTCTTAAGCTAATGTTTCTGTCCACAGGGTTTGAATGCCGGTGTGGAAACGTTTACTGCGGCATGCACCGTTACTCAGATGTACACAGTTGCTCTTACAATTACAAAGCTGATGCTGCTGAGAAAATCAGAAAAGAGAATCCTGTAGTTGTTGGGGAAAAGATCCAGAAGATCTGAACTGCTGCTTCTGCTGGAATACAAAAATCCTCTGACCATCTGCAGATTAAATTGACTTGAGCTTTTTTCCTTAGTCATCAGGAACGTAGAGCAGTGTATCTTGCCTAGACCTTTTAATCATGCATGTCATCAGATGAATAGATTTTTTTTTTTTTGGTTTTGTTTTTTTGTTTTGGAAATGACTGAACATTTATTTTCATTGCAGTTTTCTGTGGCTGAAGACTTAAGTAAACTTTACAAGTATTATCCTTTAAGATCATTTTAATTTTAGTTGAGTGCAGAGGGCTTTTATAACAAACGTGGAGAAAATATTGGAGGGCTGTGCTTTTCCAGGATAAAACATGCATGCGTTAACTTTGCAGTTTATTTTCTTGTTGTATATAGCTTTTCTCTGCAGCACAATTTCCTTTTTTTGTTTTGTTTTTTTTTGATAATGCCTTGTATGGCACAACTAGTTATCAGTAACTGAATGTATTTTAATCATTATGGCTGCTTCTTTTTTTTTTCCCCATTAACGAGAGGTTATACATGTTCGCATATTAGCTTGTTTGCACCCTCTACCTATTTATGTATGAATCATTTGTAATGAGAGTGCGTGCTGAGATTGTGTGGGTTTGGTTTTTTGTTTGTTTTGTTTCAGTTTTTTTTTTTTAAAGTTGGGTTTTGTTTTCGTGTGTGTGTGGGGGGGGAAGGCTGTATGCACTTCACTGACTGCAGGTTTCATTGGGATTACATCCATCAGTCTGTCTGTACACAAATATGAAGAATGATCTGAAGTACCTGTGCTGTATTTATGTTTATCCACGTCTTAACTTTGATTAAATAAAATTTAAAAAAATCGGAGCCCCTGTGGCTGTCATTGGCATATGGAATTTGGATTTCTCTTGCTTTATTTTCATGGGAACTTTCCAGTGGTGGGTCTTTTACTTAGTGTATTTATTCACAGAGACTGTTTATATCTCAATGCCAGCTAATTTCTGATTATTGGTTTTTTTCCCCCACCTATAACTGCCAGAGAGACTACAGTTTCCAGAAGCCTTCTGCTTTGTACTCTGATACATTCTGCCCAGAGAGTTGTCTGAGCTTCCTGTGCAGCGTGTCCCTCATGCAGGAGTTGGGGTCATTTGTGGCAATGCATTTAAGTTGAGGGCAGACCTACAGGTAAACCTGATGTGGCCAGTGATGGGGCTGTGGATCCACACATGTGATTCTGCTGCTGGGAAACACAGCAGTGGGATTTGTGATCCACCAGCTGACAAGACAGCAGTGCACAGACTTCCTTGAAGTTAGGTGAGAGAATGGTTCTTAAGACAGTTCTTCCAGGGAGATACCCAAACGCAGAGAGGTTTGAAATCCATAGACTTCAGTGTTGAACAACACCACAACCACCTTCCATGTGCTTCTTAGTGGATCTGCAGATTTGTGAGCAATCTCCACTTAGGGTAGGAGGAATTGTTCTTTTATTGTCCTGTTAGAGGAGGTTCAGGAAGGTTCTTTTAAGTAAGGCTGCCTGTCTTGTCAGCTCAGTCTGTGCTTCAGCTGTTCAACTGCCCTGGCTGTCTATATAACTGAAAGGTTGAGTGGTTTATGTAGTGCCATGGTAACTTCAACCGGTGTTGCTTATCACCAAACTTAACAGCATGCTAAAGTAGACCTAATTCCTCTCCAGATGGTACTGATCTGCAGTTGAAATTTCACTTGGTAACTTGCTGCTGCTTTGAAGCATTTGTGAAGTAAATGAGATTGCATGGCTTTATTTAAAACGTTAAATTTTTAATCAAAGCTGCTTACATCCTTTAAAATTCAGAATGCTCTTTAAAAGCTACGGCTGGCAATTAGTAAGATAAAGCACTACATTTAGCATATAAACACTACGCAGCAGAAGGAGCTTTCTTGATCAGATAGCTATGGAAAGTAATCTGCAAGACCCAATAATAAATGAAGTACCTTGTGCTGGCAAAAATGGCTTAACCACAAGCTATGAAGCACATAGTTGTTTTGGGGTTTTTTTTATAGTAAAGGAGAGAATAATTAACTCTTCCTGGCAAGTTTGGGTAATGTCTGTCTTTCTATGGGTCATAGATCCTGTATTTCCTCAGAGCATTTGCTAAACTTCCTCTTACACAGCACAGAGCAGGGAAGAGCAGCACCATCATCTCTTTCATGGGTGTTTTTCAGTTTGCTTTCCTCTTTGCTGCTACTTCCCTATTTTCTCTTCTTGGTTTGACTCCTCCCTCTTCCCTATTTCTGGGGTCTCTTCCTTTTCCTAGAAGCGTCCTTTTCTTTCCCCTTACATACCCTCCCCTCTACTCTGCCTTTCCTCTGACAGTGAGGAGACACTAGGTTTCACAAGGGGGGAAACCCAATCACGTTTGTGTTTTCTGGTATCTGAGAGACTGAAAGAAGAGAAGCGACTGCCTCTGGGAGTCACATGCTCCTTTTACCACCACCCGTTACAAAGCAACAACTCCTCTGGCCCTTGACTACACGGTAGGAAACGTAACTGTGCCTTGCGATGCCATGACTGCTACACCAGCATCGGGCACTGCTGCTTCCACACCCACCACTCTCAAGCAACCTCATGAACCTGCCTTAGCCAGGCTTGTGCAGGCTTCTTGGAGCTAAGGGTACTGAAAGAATGAATGCTCCTGGGACAAAAGCTTGCATGTTGGCTGGAAATCCACCTTTCCCTGACACTTAAGAGTTGCTTGTCATCTATATTTACCTGGTGTTGGGGTTGTGTTATCATGGTGGTTGATCTCGATCTGACTAGTGAAGCTTTGTATCTTGTGTCATGAGCTTGAAGTCAGCAGATGAACGTTTTAATACCAGCACATTCTCAGCACTGTAAAACACTTGAGTAGATCTGTCTTCTCAAGATGTACAGTGTGTGTTTGAAATATGCTTTCAAGATGTTTTAGTCTTGGGTATGGAATACGCAGGTTCTACCCAAGTCCTGTAACCTTGGCATGAAACATCTTTGTGTTAAATAAAATTTCTAGCCGTCAGGGAAATGAAATTGTACTTTAGGTACAGGAATTTTGCAGAAGTTTGTGCTAGACGTATTTAAAGAAGACTCCAAGCAGCACCATGTGAGCTTGTCTCCACTAGTGAAGAGCTGTCACAGATGGGCTGTCATCAGTGCTGTTGTGTCATCTAACACTGAATATCTGGCTGTACAGCTTGCTGCATTTTTTCTAGTGGGTCTTCTCTGCCAACAAGAAAGTTGAGCAGGAAACCAGTTCTTTGTCTTGGCAGTCACAAGAATCTAACCATTTTTATTGCTACTTAGTTCTAATTTCAAGGATATTCCCTCATTGGTTTCTACTTCACCTGAATACAGTTGAATTTTCTCCTGCAGATGGGAGAAAGCTGGGGCTGGGAAGAGAAAGACCACTGTCCCTGCTCTGTATGGTTGATTGCACATGGATCTCTGGTTTTAAGGTGCTGGGGCTATCTGGAGAAAGGGAAGGACTCGCTCAGGTGCAGCATTAACAAACTAAAAAGCACACAAAGTACAGTTTCAGGTGTGAGTTGTGCATCTTCCCAAGGGTTGCTGAGCTCCTGGTGGAAGAACTGCTTTGTGTGGGCATAATCACCTCCCCATCGCTCTGGTACGTAAGCAACCCCTTGGGAGGCAAAGGAGTGGAGTTACCTCTGGTCCTGGAGCTGTCTGCTTGGATCCTTCACCTGCAGCCAGGTACCTGTTAAAGCCTCGGTTTCATGTGAGGTGTTACTGTACAGGGAAAGCCCATTTCCCCACATGTCCCTGTTGCTGGCAACAGTTAAGAACTGCTGACTTGCACAGACCTCTGGCACTAATTAACCACGGTCAGAGGGGGCAGGAAGAGAGGGGTGGGATGGAGACGGATCAGCGATTGGTTTGGGGCTGAGGACAGAGGGTGGGATTTGGTGCTTCTGTGCTTTGGGTTACAACATCTGGAGACGATCTTCCTCCTCGGAAGGCACGTAGCAGCCCGTGGGGTGGGGGCTCTTGTCCGTAAGCAGAGATCGCTCTGCTCAGTGGTCAGCATGTCTTTCATCCAGGTAGACAAGGACTCGGATTTTCCTCTCCAAAATCTGCCCTATGGGGTTTTCTCCACTAAGGAGGAGGTGAGTAATAGCAAACTTTGTCCTTGGGGTGTTGTTGTTGTTCTGGGGCTATAAATAAGGGCAGAAATTCCCAGCAACCTGGGATAAAGGGAAACTTCCCAGGCTTTTTGCACCAGCTTCTTGACTTGACAGTGAAGCTGTAGCTACCACAGTGTCTTTTTTCTTAATGTGATTCTTGTGATGACAGCTTCTTTAAAATTGCACAAAAGAAATTGCAAGTGATACTTGGGGAAAGTACTTTAATACATACAGTAGCTTTTTATGGTTTTGACTGGTTTTGTGAAATCATTACATCTGCGTTTGATCCTCTCACTAAGTAGAGGCACGGCACAGTTCACACTGACTTGTATTTTAACTCAGTCCTTCATTTTTTTTATGACTGAGTGTAATTACACTGTCACCCTTAAGAAGCCACATTAAATATTTATTTTAATCTACTGTTAATTCTGGAGCGCCCAGTCCTTGTAAAATGCAAGGGAAAAGTGAAGTCTGCACTGAAAACACCATGTTTACAAGTACTTGTCCTCTGGTCTCTTAAGAGCCTGCTCTGAGTGAGTTTGGTGGCTGTGAAAGCATTAAACCAGGGCACAAAATGGGTGTTTCATTTCTGTCTTTGCAGCTGACCTGTTGTGTTTTATTAGGCACACATTTATGCAATGGTGCATTAAAACATTTAAAGGTGTGTTACGTTTAAAGCTGTGCCCAAAGGCTACGGGTTGAGTCAGCTTCAGGCCTTATATTTTATGATCACGTAAGAAACCACAGTTCACCCTTTCTCCCAAGGAGGTGGCTCCTGACTCCCATTCTCATGAGAACTGAGCTCAGCTGGGCTGAACCTCACCCCTCCAGGTGCCTGATGGGATGGAGCCCCGGAGATGTGTCCTCCTGGAGAAAGGGAAACGAGCCAAGAGCCACATCTCAGCAGGGAAAAGTGGAGGATTTATTTATCGTTGCTCACAGAAACTTCGTTATTATCTCCCAGTTTCTGCTGTCTCAGTTTATCCGTGCAGGTATAAGAAGAATTTAAACTGGAAGATTGTGTTTTCTGATGTGGTATTTTCCAAAGATAAAACCGAGATGGTTCGTTTAATGTCTTCCTGGCTGCTGTGTGTGTTATCTAGCAGGTTTGGATTACTTTCCTGCCTTCTCCAGTAACTCTTTGAAGAAAACACGCTCAAACCCTATGAACAGACAGGCAAGGACTTAGAGAAATTATTTAGGAACATAACATTCTAAAAGTAGCCCAATGTTTTAACGTTTTCGAGTTAAAGCAGTTGATGTCATTTCTGCCTATCCCAGTTACAAATTAACCTGACACGACCTCTAGTTTTTCCTTCAGGAATGTTTGCCGACTAAATGCTATCACATTTGGAATCTCGTTTAGAAATTAAAGGTTAAAACCCAGGTTTAGTAGCATGGATTTTCATAGACGGTTATCCCTTCGGTCAGCTAGTTTTTCTAACGACTGTAACTAGCCTGTCTTTATTTGCCTAAAGACAGGAATAGTGGAAAGTTGTCTTTGTAGGCCGCAGCGTGGCCCTAGGCCGCGGTACAGCTGTGGCAGCGGGGGGGTGGGTGCTGCTCCCCCCGCCGTCACCGCCAGCTCCCCGCGCCCTTGGCGCTTGCCCCGCCGGAGCCGCGGGGGGTGAACGGGGGTCTTTGTGTCCGAGGCTGCATCTGCCCCGCGAATGCAGCCACAATCTCCCGTACGTGCGGGAGGCTCTTCCTGGGGCCAGGACCTACACGAGGGTTGGTGTGCAAGTTGTGCGGTCTCTTTCGACGGGGTACAGAAGTGACGTGGCTGAGCAAGACGTGCTGCGTTCCCAGTGTCGTCAGTGGAGTCCGGAGCACCCTCTATCTTGTCTTCTGGGGAGGAATTGTGGTGCAGAAATACCTATTTCTCTCTGCAATTGCACACTTGTAGGGATGAGATCAATCCTGCCCATAGCACATCTGTGCTTCTGTTCCTTGCTTCTAGAAGGAAGACTAGGGTTTGTTTTCCTACTTCACAACTTATTTCAGATGTATGGGCTTATTCTGCAATGCTTGTCATTAATGAGGGGTGGGCAAATAGTTCTGGGGGAAAGGGAGCAGGGAAAGAAACCTCTGCTTCATGTCCTGTCCTTCCCCCCAAAAGACAGGGATGAAGAGAAGGTCCTCTCCCACCCCTCAAGGTCTGCAGGTAGTCTGCAATGATGCTCTGCCTCTAGGTCAGCAGCCAGTTGCTGTGACACCAGGCCCTTGTCCCTGATGGATTAAACACTGTGGTCACTGTCTTCCCCCATGCCTTCTTTGAAGGTTTGTGGGTATAAGCATAAACTCTTCCTCTCTTCCCTTCCTCCGCCTCCTCTCACTCCTTTGCAGCCTAGGCACAGGCTTGGGGTAGCAATTGGAGACCAGATTTTGGATCTCAGCGTCATTAAACATCTGTTCAATGGACCAGCTCTTGCTAAACATCAGCATGTCTTTGACCAGGTATTTATCAGAGTCTGTTGTTCTAATTTCCACACACGTTAGAAATATTCCGTAAGGGATTTTAGCAATTTGTGATGAGATAATGAACATGAACTGGAAATGTGCTGTCAGCTGGGCTCTGCTTACAGTGAAAACATGTGCAATAGCAAGGACAGCAAAGGCATTGGGGTTCCAAAGGACATTTTCACTGAAAGTTTCATCAGACTTTGGCAATGCAGGGGTCTGACACAAAGCCATGTTGCTTGTGCCTTCAACACTTTATGGCAAGGAATCGGGTGGGATTTTAATGACAGGGAGGTTGTGTTATGGGTACAGGTAAATACAAATGACCTCTGGTTACATCTAGTTGAGACATCAAAGCTGCTAAGGCCTGAGTTAGTGTGTTAGGACAGGCATAATGCAAACATGCGGCAGGTCCTGCTTCAGAGGACTTGGGGTGGGAGGACAGGAGTGTAGGTGGTTAGGAACAGGCAGGATGGGCAGTCACCACTGCATAACCCCAGCCCACGGGCATTCAACCTCGGGATGAAAGTGCAGGGCATCCTCTGTGTGTGCAAAGGTAAAGCAAAATGTGTTTTTTGTCTGTCACCCACCTCTCTGTGTCACCTGTCAGCCTACCCTGAATGCCTTCATGGGGCTGGGCCGGGTGGCGTGGATGGAGGCGAGGGCTTTTCTCCAGAAGCTGCTGTCAGCTGGCGAGCCGACCCTGAGGGACAACGTGGAGCTGCGGAGGAGGTGAGGGAGCAGAGAGTCGCTGCGGGTGCGGTGACCTTTCAGCTGGGCCCTGGATCCAAGGTGATCACCTTGGTGATCCAAGGCACCAAAATTGAAGGTCTCAATGTGACGACCTGTTGCCTACATGGGAATTAACTGTGGTTTGAGCATATCAAGAGCTTCCCTCTCTTAATTGTATTTTTGATTAATTCTTTAACTGCTCACAGATCCAGGGTGTCACCCTCCACCTGGGAACGCTGAGCTCTGCTCTGGGTTGTGCCCAGATCTACTGCCTCTCTGCTGAGGGCTGAGCAGGGCTGCCGAGGCAGGCATGGGGCCAGGCTGGCTCTCTGACCACATCCCCTCCACCATGGCCTTCAATGAAGATGTGGCTGCAAGGGTCTTCACTCCACCTCTCCCTGCTCCCCCAGCACTGCTCTGCCTGTCCCACCTAGAGCATCTTCTCGCAGGGGGAGACCTCTCCAACTGTTCCTCAGGAACCTCCTGACTGCCAAAACTCAACCTGTTGTCACAAATTGGCTTCAGATACAGGGCAGTGCCCTGCTGTAAGAGTGGGAGGGGAGGACTGTGCTCTGCTCTGTGCTGATGGAAAATGCGTGTGCCCATTAATAACACACCTTCTTGTTTGTCCAGAGTGGTGCTTTAAATGTTGTCTGCCCCAGCAGCAAGCAGGAGCTGTTGCTCCCTGTTTTGCCAGGGTGATTCAGGCACATACATGCAGGAGAGGGGCTTGCACGAATGGCTGCTTGCCACAGGGACCTTCCCTGAGCAGGCCCAGCAGTTCCATCTGGGCACCCCGAGAGCCACATCATCCTTTCCATGCAGCAGAGGCAGTGGTGACCTGCTCACCTGACGGGTGCTCCTTTTGCCCATAACCATTCCAGTAACAGCAGCTTGTGTAGTTGTCGTTTTTTCTGCAAGGAATTTTAGCTGCAAGGCTTTGCAAAATAAATTAAGAAGGGAGCTGGAGAGAGAGAGAGTCAGCCTCTTACATGCTTATAAACTAGTTATGCGTGAGAGCTGCAAGTTTTCTGAGAGCTGAAGTTGTAATTTTTCATTTCAGAGCATTTGTACCTCAAGCTTCTGCGACGATGCACCTGCCAGCCCGCATCGGTGAGCCTCCCGCAGCTGCTTCGTGCTTCCCTTTGCTCCTGCTTGCAGAAGCTGCTTTATTTCCAGCTTGCTCAGACAGACAGATCATAGCTGTGACAGGGAATGGGTTTTGCAGGAGCCAGAAGTAGTTTATTGTATGTAATGAAAGGTAGGTGCTGCCTGTGGCACAAGAACAAAGGCCCGGGGAAGCTCAATAGCAGCCAGAAAATTCCTGGATGCAATTTTCACTAAATCAGGCTTGTCTGGTGCCACATAACTCTTGTCATCAGCTTGGCGTTGCCAAAGGCCTCCGTGACTAGAGCCAGGGAAGAAACACTGTTCAGTTTCCAACATTTTCCCCATTTGCCATCAGAAAACAATTCAGATCTTCCAAAGTTTTGTGAGGCAGATACTCTGGCATAGCCTTATAAGCAAGCATGAGCCTCTGCTCCCAGACTTTTACTTTGAATCCCAAATCTTGCCCCTATTCCCATGAGGACTACTTAGAAGTTAGTACATCCACATACATACAGAAACATTTTCCTGTTTTTAACAGAAATTTGTATTTAGACCCAAGCCAACTTGGTCAAAATCACTAGAGGGATGTGACCTTCACAGGACCAGGGATATGAACTTGCCTGTTTCCCAGCCAAGCCCTGTTCCCACTGGGCTTTTTGCTCCTGTGGGGCACAGTCCTGGCTTGGGACAAAGCCTAGCCTGGCCCAAAGCAACCGTGATGACTTTCCATACATATGATACCTTCTTGAAAATAGTTTCATGCTGAATATGGCTCATCAAAAAATTGCTGGCTCCTGCCACTCATGCTGTGAAAGAGAGCACTGCCCAGGCAGCAGGACATGGGCTGTATCACACAGCTACATGTTATTTAGGTTTCTGCTTAGATTCACCTCTGTCCTGTGCATGATTCCTGCTTGTACTGAGATCAAGCACTGGCTGTGTCCTCTGCTGGGGCTGCAAGAGAACTTGCAAAACAACCGAATATAATCTAAATGTCCCTTCCCAAACTGAGCTTTTGGGGTTTTTTTTCCTCCCCCAAAACCCTTCTGCTTTCCCGAGAACCTGAGAGGTGGGAGCTGTTTGCCAGCGATGGCAGCAGAGGGCAGCAGATGTCCTGAGTATGAGCCGGTTCCTCTACCTGGGCATCACCGGCAAGGCAAACAGAGCAGTGGGACTTGGCTTGCCTCTGGAAACCTGGGTGTTGCTTCATGTCCTTGTGCTTTTTCCCCCCCTTCTCTACTGAAGGCTTCGGGGGAAAAAAAAAAAAAAAAAAAGGGCAGTTTTGTACGCATAATTTATAGGTGATCTGTTAATCACTACCTTCATGCTATTAATTACATCCCTGCACTGGTAGTATTCAATGTTGCTACATGCCTGTGCTTGGTGTGCTCACTGTCTCCTTTCCTGCCAGCAGCGTATGATGTGCTTTAGCCTCAGCAGATGAGGGATTTTCCTACCATTGATCCCTATTTTATGGGCTTCTTTCTATGCAGGAGACTACACTGACTTCTATTCTTCACGCCAACATGCCACAAACGTTGGGATCATGTTCAGGGGGAAGGAGAATGCTTTGATGCCTAACTGGTGGGTAGTTCAAGTTTGGTTTTGGTGCAGCATTAGTTTGCATGCCTATCTGTATGTATATATAATTTATTTTTTTTTTAAGATCTGAGCAGTCTTTCAGCAAAATACTGATTTCAGTTCATGGTGGATGAGAATCTGTACTGTCAAGGGTTTGATATCAGAACTGAAAACTACATTTCCCCAGCCTTAGCTGAGTCTGCACTGTATTTGGTTGCAGCAGCTGCACTGAGTACAATGCAGACCTCTGGTTCAAAGACAGATTTACCTAAGAAATTGGGTTTTGCTGAGTGACAAGAAAACAGGGTTTAAGCTCCAAGGAATTCAATGGACCAGTGGCACAGAAGTGCATTAACGCAGCCGTATGGCTGTGGGTTATAGTTTGCTCATGTTTTTATCCCAAAGCAAGTATGGTCTGAATGTCTGTGCCTACTTATGCAGAGCTTTCTCCTCATACCTCGCACCCCTGCGGTGCTTCTACCCCGAACAGCTGCTCTGGATGGTGAAGGTTACACAGCTAACTCACTCTCTGTGATGCTCTTTCACAAGGCTGCACTTACCTGTTGGTTATCACGGCCGGGCATCGTCTGTTGTGGTGTCTGGGACACCCATCCGGAGACCTGTGGGACAAATGAGACCTGACAATGGTGAGTCCACAATAGGCTTTTAATGTGGCTTTTAAAATTATTATTATTTTCTATTTTTCCTCCACATCATAGAGTAGTGGAAAGTAAGGGTCTGGGATGCCTTATGTAAAGCCCAGCCTGGAGACAGGGCAAGAGAAAGCCCTAAGCTAAGTCCATTTTGTGTTTTCAAGCCAGGCAGCCTCAGCTGCTCTGTTTCGTCTGGCTGTTGGTTTTATCTCCCTACCTGCTTTCCTGTCATAAAATACTCTTTCTTCTACCCACAGATAAACCTCCAGTGTTCGGTGCTTGTAAGCGCCTGGATATCGAGTTAGAAATGGTAAGATGGGGCTTTTCAGCCCTGCTACTTGAGAAGCTTTAGATAGAAACAGGGAAGAAAATGTAGTTTTATCTTCTAAAACGAACATCTCGCAAAGTCCATTCCCATTTCCCTCAGAGTGATCTGTGCAGCAGGCAATAAAGATTTCAGTGGGGGAAACCTTTCCTTCTGACAAGTTGCAGGGTGCATTAGCTCATTGAGTGGTTTGTTAATACAGCTTCCAGTCTGGGAATGGTTCGTCTGGCCAAAGCTGAGCACTGCTGCAGCAGTCTGGAAGGAGGCAGGCGTAATGCTTTTTATCAGACACTACAGCCTGTTATCTCGTTAGCAGTTCCCTCTGTGCTGCAACCAGGATCTTTTAATGGACACTGGGGACTTTGGAAGTATAGGCTGTCTGCATCTTGAGTCTAGAGCAGAGGGAGCCCCGAGTTCTTGGGAATGTAATTCAAACTCCTCGTCCTTCTGCCTGGAAAGATGAAACCTGTGCTGTGGGTATTGTAACAAAACATCCTTGGAAGGTGCATTTTTTTTGTGGTTTAGCGTGGTCCAGAAGGAAGAATTTTATAGGATTGTTCATCATTATATATATCATTTTTATGTGATTTATTCCCCACCTCTCCCCTCAAAAAAAAAAAAAAGAAAAAACCATAGAAGCTGTCTAACATTAAGGCAAATAGTACTGAAAATGAACATAAAGCCTTTAATGCTGTGTGTTTTGTAGATCAACTCAAGGGGAGGCAGTCCTATAAAGTGGGGTACACAAAGTGCTGCCGTAACTCTGCTTTGCAGCCTGAGTCTTACTGCTGGCTGCTGTGAGGACAGATTTAGGCTGCTGAAGGTTTTGGAAGAAAAACCTTCCCTATTGTTGGCAGGAAGAGACAACTGAGATTCCCTGAAGAACTCTCTACCATGTGCTCAGGCTGTATATTTTCTAAGGGAGCAAGTGCAGGCACCCAGTTCATGACTGGTTTTACTTAGTGGGCACATTTCTTCAACCGCCTCCTCTTCCCCACGGTCACAACAGGCTCCAGCCACGTTCAGCATCCCCTTTGATGACTTTAAACTGTTTCCTGTTCATGGCAGCAACAGTCACTTCAGTGGGCAAACCTGTTCTGCATCCGCATTATAATTAGGAGGGACCGTTTTTGCTCCTATGTTTTGACAACATCATGCCCTTGTTTAATGGCTGTCTCTTAGCAACGCAGTGCTCTTAGTATTTCAAGCCTGCCAGCTTCGTGGAAGGGAAGAAAGAGGGAGTAGGCCATGGGTTTTGTCTAACTGTGCATGGGAAATGATGCAAAATCCCATCCTGTCCAGCCTCTGTCGCTTGTGCGTGTAACCCTCTGTGCAGGGGTTTTACAGTCTACTACAGCTTTTGGCTTCAAAAACTTCCTTAATCAACATTTTTCTCTTCAATTTCAGGCATTCTTTGTAGGTCCTGGAAACAAGTATGGGGAGCCAATTCCTATCAGCAAAGCCCAGGAGCACATCTTTGGGATGGTCCTTATGAATGACTGGAGCGGTAAGCAGTGCTGCGGGAGTCTGCCTGGAGGGGGGGTTACAGTGTCACAGGGAACCTTAGATAGGGATAGATTATTTATTTTGAAGTAGAATAGTGATCACTGAAACCACTGGGTACCGTTGAAAGGGATGAAAATGAAATGCTGTCTGCATTTCTCAGGCTCTATCTCAATCCATCTTGAATCAATTGGTAGAACCAGAAATTGCTGCCTAATGAAGATCTATTTACTTATGAAAGTACTAATATCAGCCTAGTTTCTGCTGCGCAGGGATGGAGCAGCCCTAAGGGTGGTGATTCCAAGACAGGATTAATTTCAGTGTCACGAGTAGGAAAAAACCCTGGCAATCAGAAATCCCTGTCTCAGCATAGATTTAACTGATTGAAATTGGCCCTATGACTAGCACAGACCATGAGCTGGGTGTAAAAGCATTAACTAAACTGGGGATAAAAATACTGGTTGTATGTGGATGACCTGACTTGTTTGAATTATTGATGATTTTTCTTCCTAATCTAGCTGGTCTAAAAAAATTGGTTTTAGGATCTGAAAGGGATGCATTTAAAACAGAATTTGGGTACCATGGCTAGAAAAGGGTGGTGATAACATTTCCCATCTGTGTTACTCTTTCACGGGTGTGATGGCTGAGCAACTCATCCTAGGATGTGTTTAACAGCATTGCTTTGAATTTTTCTCTTCCTAGCTCGCGATATCCAGAAATGGGAATATGTCCCTCTGGGTCCATTCCTCAGCAAGAGCTTTGGCACAACCATCTCTCCTTGGGTTGTTACCATGGAAGCTCTCATGCCGTTCGTGTTGCCAAACCCCGTCCAGGTTAGCAATAGAAAAGGCTGAAATCTGTGGTACCCTGTGGAGGAATGAGAGGTAATGGTAGCAAGGTGAAACACAGGCAGTTCCACCTCAACATGAGGAAAAACTTCTTCACTGTGAGGGTGACAGAGCCCTGGGACAGGCTGCCCAGAGAGGTTGTGGAGCCTCCTTCTCTGGAGACTTTCAAAACCAGCCTGGATATGTTCCTGGGTGATCCTGCACTGGCTGGGGAGTTGGACATGGTGACCTCTAGAGAACCCTTCAGCCTCTACCATTCTATGATTCTATGAAACAAAGAAAAAGCAGAGCTAGAAAAATCTCGGCAGAACTGGTAGGTCCCATCAGTAGAAATCACTGAGCTGTGTCTATGCCAAGCACTTTCTTCGTAGTGTTTACAAGTGTGATCCTAGTTCCAAACACATGAAAGCACCCTGGGCCCTCTGAGTTCAAATGCTCATTGATGTCACTGACGCAGGCAGGTGGTGCCCTAAGTTGTCATCCTGCCTGCTTGAGCAGGGCAGAAAAATCATCTCCTTTAAAACACCTGGAAAATAAACTGATGAGAGTGTTTCTTATTAGCGTTTGGTAGCATTCAGCAAACAGGGGAGAGAGAGTGGACTCTAGCCAAAACATTTTGTTCAAGCATTTCCAGTCGTCTTTGTTAATGTAGATGCTTAGTTAAAATGGAAAGAGATAATAGGAGTCTTGTAGAGAACTCACCATCTTCTCCATGCAGGAACATAGCAAAGATGTGCTAGGACTAATGTTGGTTTGAATAAACATCCATGCAGCAATGATGGAGAGGGCTTTTGGAGCCCATGTGCAGAAAAAGGAATGGATTATATGGATATCATAGCTATTCAGAAAGATCTTGGAATGTGTGTGCCTGAGAATGAGCAAAGCAACAGTCTGAGCTGTGACAACAGTGAAGCAAATGGAGTGTGCAGCACAGGCTGGTTAAACAAAAAGTCACAGGGATGGCTCATGGAATTTTTCCTTTCTGATTGTTTAGACTGTTGATGCCTTTTATATGCTTTTAGGATCCCAAGCCGCTGCCCTACCTTCAGGATGAAGAATCCTACACTTTTGACATCAAGCTCTTTGTTGCTATTAAAGGTACAGCAATGCTGAATGAGTTACAAAGCTGACGTTGCTAGTTAAGGAATGTGGAGCCACCACGTATTTCAGACAATTTGCTCTTGGCTCTGTGGTCCTCCTTTTCCATCTTTGCCCAGATTGCCTCTCTCAGAGAGAGAGGCAAAGCTCTTCATGCTCCCCATTGACTGTGCAGCAATACGTCAAGGAGGGAATGCCTCCCAGATGATCAGTTTACTATGAGGAGAGTCCCTTCGGGGTCTGCTTGCAAGGGCAGGAGTAAGCAGGACATGGAAAAAGCAGACATGGAAAGATTTAGATGTTAACCCAGCTCAAAATCCCAGCTGGTGGCCCTGCCAACCAGAAGTCCTCCTGGAGTAGAACAGAGAGTAGGAAATGGGCAGCTTGATGCTACCCGAGTGCCACCCCTGTGCTAGTTTGCTATGAAATGCTGGTCTTCATATCAATTGAAAACATTACTACTTGTTTCCTGCTAGGGATTACAATAATAAAAGAACTCTCTTCTATCCACCTGTAAAATCAAAAGACTCCAACATCATTCATCCAACACAAACAAATTGCTTCCCTGTTTCTTATTTCTTATTTTCTGCAGGAGAAGGAATGAATAAGCCAACTACTATATGCAGATCCAATTTCAAGGTAAGACCCCAGTATCTTTTAGTTCTTTGAAATCTTGCCAACAGCTCCAACCTCAGGCAATTCCAAACACTGCTTTTTGCATTAGCTGAAGATCAAACCTGGTGCATGCGTGCATAGTGGACAGAAGGAGAAGTGTGGAGGGTGGTGAGAACTCACCCCTACTGAGATGGAAGCACCCAAATGCTTGAGCAGCTCTTTCTGCTGTTCAGTTTGGGGTGCTCAGAACATCACAAGGCAGGTACTCACTTGTCAGGGAGCAGTGAGGGTGGAGGACTCGCAGGCAAAGGCAAAGCCAGGAGGTATAGGTACCAGCTTCAGGATTTCTCCATCAATTGCATATTCATATTTGGTTCTTTGCATAGAGTTTACCCTAATCAGTAAATCAGTAGTCAGCAAATCAGTAAGAAGGAGATTCTTCTATAAAGCCATTAAAATACCGGACTCAGTCATGGATCCTGTGTCAGTTGTACTGGCCCTGAAGAGAAAGAAGAAGAGGAGAAATTATATCCAGCTGATGAAGAGAAATTCTAAGGGACTGAACTGCATGTTAAAACATGTATGTTATATGCATATAGAAGCTCCTGGTCATCATTGAGACAAGAATCAGCCAGGCTACAGGAACTGCTGAGAACGCAGCACTAAGTACTTGTGGAGGTTGCTTTTAAGCTGCTGAAGGTTCCTGATTAATAATGAAGCTTTTCTTTAGGGACAGTCCTACCTGCATCATCCTGAGAATGCAATATATTCTGCATAGCCTAATGGCAGGCCAGAGAGGTTTGTCCTTCATTGCCTTAGCCTGCTCTTCCTCCTTCCTCCAGCACATGTACTGGACCATGAAACAGCAGCTGGCTCATCATTCCATCAACGGGTGCAACCTCAGACCTGGAGACCTCCTGGCCTCTGGCACAATCAGTGGACCTGTAAGTGTTTAAATAATGACAGTCACTGACAACTGGTCAGCAGCCCAAAACCAACTGAGCAGGAGTCAGCTTAAGTTCTGTTTGATTTGAGCAGTTCTTCCCTAAGCACTTTTGGTTGATGCTTTGGTAGCCCCAAAGCTACACTGAGAAGTGGTGGAGTTTTTGTTGTTATTGGTTTTTAATATTTCCTGTACTTCTTTCCCTAAGAACTATTTTCCTACAGATGCAAATGAATTTCTGTGCACCTACGTGGCCCATTTATGCTCTATGAAATGTAGCTTTTTTATTTCTGAGAAGAATGTAAACAGTGCATGGGTATAACTTTTAGTTTCTCTGATTCTACATATTTGGAACTGAATTCACAAGCTATTATTCCCCTTGAACTGCCACACGGACTGTTCTTGCAGTATATGGGTAACTTGTACTTTATGAAATATTCAATATAAATCCTGGTAAGATGTTTCCAAGTTGGGAAACCTATATTTCCATTTTGAGAATTTCTGAAACATTTCTTGCTTCCTTCAAACTATTGTACTGCAGATTGACACTAAAGACCTACAAACACTTGCAAGCTTTGCTCTTCTGAAGAACACAATGTAAATAAAATCTGAAACATGACTACATAAAAGCACTGGATTTGTGAAAGTGCCCTCCATTTGTTTCCATTCTTGCTATAATGGACCCAAACCACTTTTACACTTACTTACACTTATTTTTAAACTTACTGGTTTAGCACTGTGTTGGATACACCAGATAAGGGCTGTAAGCATGACTGCTGATAGCGAGCAAGCAATTAAAATGCAAAGGCAGGAAAATAAGCCAAAGTATCCATTAATTAAACCAATAGCAAAACTCTGTTCTGAACAGCTAACGTGCCTGTGTGTCTGCCTCCAGCAGCAAGTAGCTTAACAGCAGGATAGATACTAAAAAGTTGTTTATTTGTTCATGAACTTTTGCTGCAGGAGCCAGAGAGCTTTGGCTCCATGCTGGAGCTGTCCTGGAATGGAACAAAAGAAATCCCTCTTGGCAGTGGACAGTCTCGTAAATTCCTGCAGGATGGAGATGAAATCATTTTGACAGGTAATGGCCAAACAACTGCTCTTACACCACACCAAGGACATGTTTCCATAGATTGATCCCAGCAGTGTAAGCTCCTGGTGGGGAGATGGACTGTTTCTGTACATACCTGCCACACAAGCCCAGTTGTTTCCATCCTACCTCTCAGGATGAAAAAAGTAGGTGGATAGAAATGTTCCAGAAATAAATGCTTTCTGGATTAGATTGTTTCCTTTCCTAGGTACTTAATGAGCTTGCTCTGCCTGTGCCTGAGTGCTAAGGGGACAATGGAGGTGGGTTTGGCTTTATGGGCAAAAATATCCTTGGACTAGAAGCAGTCAGGGTATTGTTGCCAAAAAAAAAAGTTCTTTTGCAAATAATATTTCACTTGTAACATAGGCATATTCAATGAAGTGTGTTGCAAATCAGATATGTGAGAAACAGCATGAAGCCTACTAGAACAGCTGACCAGCTCCTCACTGGAAAGAGCTATGCTTGAGAGCTGTTTCATGCTGGGCCATTGTTTTAATTTTCATCTTGATAAACTAGGGATTTTATGAATTAAAATCTACCATAGTGTTTTGTGATCTAAATCCCACTCCTACTTCTTTTTAATTCAAAGCCTAGTGCAAACCAAATTCATTTTTACCTTTCCTCTCAATCTGTCAACCACTTTATGACTTTGAGGTGGCAAATATTTTGGCAGGAATAACCATGAGAAACTTTTGGTTCGAGCCTATGTATGTCTTTGCTATGTTGCCTACTAAATTTTTATATAATATTTTGTGGCATGTTGTGCATCATCAGATGAGACCCGGCCAGTGCCTCAGCTGGCTCTGTGCACCTCCATCATGCTGAAGTGATCAGAGATAGCCTCCACAGAGAACAAAGTGGCCCAAGCAATGAGAAAACACACATGTGACTTAAGGCAGGGAAAATGTGAGTGACTAATGCCTATGCAACAGCCTGAAGGACCATGACAGTGTCATGCTAGTACATGTTCACATACCTGGGCCTGCTTAATAGACCTAGGACTTTAAGGATTCTTACTAAAAGAGTCTAAAATTTCTCATTATTTTCAGAAAGCTTTTTAACAAAAATGAAGAACTTTTCTGTGATAACAACAACAACAACAACATAAAAAAGATGAATTCCAGTCTCCCGGTGATGGTTCTATAAGCAGTTGGGTAGTGTTGCAGTCAGACCCCAGTGCCTCCTGTCTGGCAACCTATGCAATAGCTTCAAAAATCATGTTTCTTTGAGGTGCTGCCAGTTTTGCAGAGGAAGATGGTGAGGCAACTGGAGATTGAGATGTACTGGAGAGAGCTGTAGATGATGAAACCGAGGAGTCCACAGTACCTCTGATATCCTTCAGCCTCCCAACAACCCGGCCACCACTCACGCTGCAACGTGTAGGCATCTGATGCTGCTCATCATAGGCTTCCTATACATTCAGTGCAGAGAGACACCCCTCCAGCAATTCAGAGTATCACATTGCCCTCCCAAGTTGCAGATCTCCCTCCAGTAACTATGCCAAGAGCCCTAAGTTGGGGTAGCTAGGTATTATGAATGTCCCTTTGGAGTTACATCCTTATTGACAACAAACAGCTTGCAGTTTGGGAGCTGCTGGCACAAGGTGGCCAGCTGTGGGACAACGGGACTAGACTGTGACCCATGTTATTCTTCATGCCCAGAACAAGCTGTGTTACTTAAATCATTTAAATTCTGAATGTCTTTAATCTTCAAAGATGGCATGATGGCATTATCCTGGATAAAGGCACTGTTGCCCCAGCAGGACAGGCTCATGTTCATCAATCTGCTGTGCTATTTTAAACTAGCAACAGTTTGTGATTGTAATGATCAGGGTATCGCATCATTCATGAGAGCCAGCTGCTGCTGGGACTGTCTGCTGGGACAGTTTGGGATCTGCTGCTATTTAGTGATGGATGGCAGGGTCCAGTGCCTTAAGGCACCCTCGAGGAAAGGCTGGTGCCATTGCATCCCCTACTGCAGCAGTGCCATTAGCTCTTGCCGAGCGCCCAACCCATAATTTCTCGTCTTCTATTTCAACTTTGTGTTCTCACTCAACCTTGGGGGAGCTGTTTCAGAGCCCTAACACATAAAATGAGAGAAATGTATTTTTCCCCAGAAGCGTGTCACGGGAGGGAGCGTTGCAAAGGAAGGGCTGCTGGTGCCGTGCTGCAGCCGCCTGCAAACATCGCTGTAGCTCCTTGGCACTCTGCTCAGGCTGCTGCTGCTGGCAGCACAGAGCTTGCTTTGTTCAGTGTGCTGGTCCTTGGTACTGCTCTAAATTGCAGTTGACAGCGGAAATAACCAAACTGGACTGAAATAATAAGCCGGCGCTCAAAGGAAAGCTGGCAGTGGAGCCTAATGAGACAAATGGAAACTGAGCTGAGCCTTAAAGCAACTGTCTTAGTCAAGCATTGCTTACAGATGAGGATCACCTGGCAGATACTGGGATGGTGTCTGTGGGCAGGCTGTTACCTGAGCGCTTGCTGACACTGCTGTCCTTGGGAACACTTCACTGCAGCCTGGCTGTGAGAGCCACACCAGGGCTCAGAGCTGGCAGCGTTTGCCCTCAGGGTCCAATAATTTGGGCTGCCCTGAAGCCTGAGCCCACCCGTCCTCCTCTTCCTTGGAGGAGTTTTCCACTGATTCGTGCTAAGGGTGGGAATTAGGGTTAAGGTCTATTCTGTTCAGATGCCTCTTGAAGGCAGCTGGTTTTTATCACATGCAGGGAAGATTATATATTCCATTATTTTAGGAAAATCCATCTCTAGCTATGGAATCAGTCCTTAAAATACAGCGTATGTCATTTGTGTCCTTCCTTTGATCAGCTGTTGTAGCGGAGAGTTACAGTAGGTCTCCTCAGCTGTTTCTTGCCAGAATAGTCTTTCCAGATGGGCCCGAAGCACCCGACTGTGAGCCCTCCAATCCTTCATCAGCAGCTTTGCTAGTGGATGCTGTTTCTGGAGCAGCTTGTCTGGCCCGTGGCAGCAAGAGGCACTGTGGTATCTCCGTCCTCATGTCATCTCTCCCGTCACACAGGAGCAGGAAGAGATTGGATCATCCTGTAGTTAGAGATGTTGTCACAGGCTGGTAGCTTCAGCAGCCCTTCAATGACTGTTTATATAATAGAGGATCAATTACTATTTTGAGTCAGGTGCTGAGTTTCTTGTGGTACTAAACTATTTCAGTGAGTGAAACAGATCCTGAAAGGGTAGGTCCTGCTGTTTGGGTGGGTTTAATGATCATCTCTCTGACTATAAGCGTCCCGATGTCCCAAGAGCAGTTCTAATGCTGCAGAAAGATAATCCAGATTTACCTTATTAATTGTAAGGCTGGGTCAGGCAGCAAATCAACCAGCCAGTTAGATTGATGATGCTGCAGGTTAGGTTTGAAAACAGAAATATGGCACATCTTATTTGCTCTTTAATCAATTCGCTGAGCTTGGATATCGCTGTGTTTAATATTTTGTGCTTCTTTGTTTAATGTTCCTGGGCTACTTGAACTCTTACTGGTTTGGATTTCGTTTTGGGGGGTTTTTTAACTCCTCATTGCATTTCTGAAGTGTTTCCATTCATTTTTGGTCTCTTTATGTTTTTATTCATCTGCATTTCTAGTAAAATCCTTCTGTCTTTACAGAACAAGCTGTCTGTTGTTTTCTGGCCTTAGGTTACTGCCAGGGCAATGGCTTCCGCGTGGGATTCGGCCAGTGCTCAGGAAAAATCCTTCCAGCCCTGGCGGGTCCATGATGACTGGAGTAAGGTGACATCCAAGGAGAAGGAACTCTCCCCCCCCACCTCTAACAGTCATACTGCTTTATTCAGATTTACTATTTTTATATGAGTGATTGGAGTATGACTTTTAATTATCAATAAATATCTTAAAGATGAATGTAGCTCTCTGCTGTGATAAGAAAAGGATTTCAATGCTAGCTTAAACCTCTCTGAATAAGAACAAGACGATTGAAATGGAAAGTGAGATTCTTAACTTTTCTACTATATTAATATTTTTTTCATAATTATAAAAAAAGGCTTTCAAGTAAACTTAAATATTCAGAGCATTAGGTTGATGGTAACAGCTGAAATTGCATGCTGACTTCTTTTTTTTTAGTGTTAATATGCTGGAGGTAGAAACCTGAAGGCAAGTTGCATATGGACGCTAAAAACTTGTAGACTCTCCTGAGTACATGAGTATGCCCTAAACTGATTTGTAACAAAGCAATTTGCAAATGTGATAATCAATACAACTGAAAGCAACAGGAAAGCACGACTAAAAAGTACTAGACACACTAACAACCTTTTAAAATAGGAAGAGAGAAATTGTACTGTACAACACAACACAACCCACCAACAAACAGCTAATGACAACCAAGAAGGCTCAGCAATCAACTCTCCTGCATCTTAGAAAGAAAACCTGGGCAGGCTTTGGAGTTCAAGCTTTACACTGCAGCACTGATGAGTTCCTGGAAATAAACCCCTGCAGGCTGTAGCTTCCAGCTGCTGCCCTCTCCTGCCCCAGGAGCAGACAGGTTGTCCCTACTTCTCCTGTCCTTACACACACTGAGACAACTCTCCATGCCCCAGAACAAAGAACGATGCCAGCCCTCAGATGGGAGCACCCATCAAAGGAGATCATGGAGATACCTCATGCATCTTGCCCTGGTTTTAGCAAAGGGAATTCCTCATTTTTCTCACCCTGTCTACCAGCCTCCCCTGGGTCAAGGAGGAAGGCTGAAAATCATGTCTGGAACGATCCCCAGGCACTCACTGCTGGCAATCACATCTTGTCACCTAACAGAGGCTGTGGTATGAGGACACTGAGCAGCCAGACCCCCTTCCTGCGCTCCTAAAAGGTACCTCATGCCGTGGCATCCCCTTGCAGCAGGCAGTAAACAAAGCCACATGCCACTTTCCTCAAGTGTAAAGGGCATCTGCTGTCTCCTGCTGGTCTACAAATCAATTTAACTCTATGGCCAAGTGCCAAATCACATCAATTAGAGGATATTACTGACTGAAGAAGCTCAGGAGACCGGATAATGAACTCTGGTACAGTGCAAGGGGAACTTGTTAAATATTTGCTTGGTCCTCAAAGTGAAGAGCCTGATGAGGCTGCTGGCTTCGTGCAGTGACAGCAGGATGAGCAGAGGCTGCTGCTTTCCTGGGGCTGCCCTGCTGCTCCTCCCAAGGTCTGCTGGGTAGTTTTGGTGATGTGAGCCAGGTGGGTATTTGATGTCATTCTGGGGAGCACCTGGTGCTGGTTGGGAACGTTACTTCTTGGCCACATCAGAGAGAAAAATGCTTTTGAAATTAAGATTGATGAAAAAGTGTGGCAGTGCAGATAAATCACTGCTAATGGGGCATGTTCACTGAAACAGGCTCTCTTCCAATGTGCAATAATAATAGTCCCTTTAAAGAATGATACTTGGATGGTCATTCCCAAATCAATTTACATTTTTCACTTAAGACCTTCCACTATTACCAGGAGGGATGACCTGGCCAGGAAAACAGTGGCTCACTGTTTATCAGGGAAAAGCTATTTCCCCTTCAGGTTCTTGTGGAAATGTGGAGCTGAACTAATAGGTAGATATTTATCTAATGCATTCTGATTTGGTTGTCAATTTATAGGATGCTTTATACTCTCTTTTGACCTCAAAGGACAGCCACAACTTGACACCTTCCCTGTTGGATTTAGAAATAGCTTGTGTGGTTCCACTGAGCACAGCCTGGCTTTACTGCTGGCAGTGGCAGGAGGACACATGAAACATTAAACTAGTGGAGAAATTTCTCTTCAGAAGCAACATCCACATTGCACATTGCCATATCTGACATTGGAAATGCAATGCCTGAGGAGAAGCGTTGCACCAACAGAGAAACAAAAGCTGATGTCACGTCACTATGTCGTTAGTCATGGGCTTTGACCTTGATGCAAGACGTTTTGCAGCCAGGAAGGAACATGGTGTCAGTGCTTTCCAGGCCCAGGAATACTTACAGAAACTGTTAAATCCATCGTGCTCTTCCCTAGCTTTGTGCAAGGAAAACGTGAGTCCTGTACACAGGCAAAAAGCCTCTCCCAAAGAGCCAACCTGATGCTGCAATTGCTGCCAACAAGTGGAAACTGGGCTCCTTGCTTGGGCAGCACCCTGGCAGGACTGTGGCACTCAACCACAAATCCATCCAAGCTGTCTCTTGACCCAGCTCCAGCCCTGAGGGAGGAAGGTGGCTTTGCATCTGCTGTGGTCACACTTTCCATCTTAGGGCCATAACCCCCAGTGTCTGGCCGAGCATCCATGCACCATGCAAAGGGTGTGTGGGAGGTGGTAAGGTCCTCCCTGTGACCCAAAGGTGACAGAGCTGAGATTCTCTAGCCTGAGGATGTCTGGAGAAGTCCCAGAAAGTGGAAATTTTCTAAAAAGAAGCTCAGATACAGCTCTGAGAACAGCTTTCAGGGGTGAGCTGGAGAAAATCCAAAACTTTGCTCAGGAGAGAGCTCAGAGACATCTGCTGCCTGCTGCAAGGATGGGGAACAAAGAGCCAGGAGATGCTAAAACCAGAAACTTTTTAATGCCCAAGGCCACTTTCTTTGTACTTCCAGGAGAAGGCTGTGGGCTTCATTCAAGTGGGCACTGGTGATAAAGGGGGGCCCATAGCTGGGCTGCCCTTGCCCGACATAGTGAACCCAGAGCCACCAGCACTGCTGATTCTCATTCCTGCCAGGGTACCCTGTGTCAAGGGGCAAATGAAGGGCATATCCACACTGCAACATGCAGTGCTGTCCTTAAAATAGCATTGTCTTTGCCTAGGACTGAGAACACTACAGCAGCAACTGCCTTCACTGCAAGTTTCAGGAAACACCCAGGTGTTCTGTGTACCTCCTTCTGACTCCACCTCCACTGGGGCAGCTGTCATCACTTTGCACCTTTGGCCTTTAAACTGAAGGCCATGGTGCTCCCTTCTGGTTTGAGGGGGAAGGTGTATGTGGGATGGGGCAGAAGCTAAACAGGGATGAAAAGCTGAGGCTTGTGGAGTAGGAGGGTGATTCCCTTTGGGTGCTCTTAGCTCAGCAGGCAGACCTGGTGCTTAGAAAAGGTGGGGTTTTTTGAAGTACCATTTCAATTGGGTTGACCCTCTCTACAGAGAGCTTCCCCTGCACTTCTGAAAGCTTTTGCTGCAATTGGCTTTGAGCATAGCTCTCTCTCCTTCTAGAGGTTACTAATTTTAATTTGATTTAAATCTATTTTCTTTAGTTTGCTTATAACCTGGCTTCCAGAAAAAATAAAAATAAAATAATCAAGCCCAGAGTTCCTTTTCCTCTGCCCTGTCATAGCACCAAGGTTGGTGACCTGGGTGTAGAGGAAATTCCTCTCTGGACCTTCAGAAATAAAAACTTTCTGCTGTGCTAGCCATCTGGAAGACCTTGATCAGAGTCATGCAACATTGTGTGGGAAAGGAGATCCTGCTTCTCAGGCCAGAGGAAATAGAAATGTGCATCTGAAGGGAAACTACAGTTCTTTTGTTTGCCTGGAGCATCCTTCTTGCCAGCTGGGTATTTCAAGTTCATTGGAGATCAGCAGTTTCCAGTAGCGGCCTGTGCTGGAGTGCAGCGATCCTGGACGTAAGTAAAGCTGGGATGTTGGGTGAAAGGTCTTGGAGGGATGCAGGAGGTGCTTCTGTGTTGTACTGCCATAACATGGGGTGGTTGTAGATGCATGGAATCATACTGCCTGGTAATATTTTATCTGGTTTTGGTATTTGGATAGTAAGAAAACTAAGCAAAGCCTCTGTTTGATATTGTTTGAGATCTATTTTCTCATAGATCAAAGTATGATCTGGTTGGTGTGTAATGAAAAAGCTGGATATAATTTATAATAGTGCTGTTGGTATAATTAAGTGTCAAAAGAAAAGCATGGGATAAAACCCTACAGCATATTTCAGAATTTAAAGGAAACAATGGATTTTCTGTGTGAAATGCTGGAATTCTGCACCAAAACCAGTTTTCTGCAGAGACTCTAATCAGAAATAGATGCAATATAAGGGAAAAGAAAATCAGTTTTGATGAAAATGTTTAGTTCAGCAATATTCATAATTCCTTTATTAACCAGGCAGTCATAACTCAAAGTAAAATGTTCTTTCAGTAGCTATTCAGGGTCAAGGTAGTGACTTGGATAAGAGGGACAGAGCTGGTAGGTGATATTCACATTGGCTTTAGCTTTAAGCTGTGAGGCAGGAGGCCATTTCTCAGGCTTAATTGCTGTTTCTGTTCAGGATGCCCACACAGTTTCTGCTTAGTGAGAGAGAGAGATCATTTTTCGAGTTTTAAAACTGATTGAAGGCTTTGGGTGTACGTGAGGGACATGCTGAAGAACTGGCACTGTGCTGCCCCATGCGAAACCCCTGTAAGCTGTTCCTTTGTCTCGTGTCCCCTCATTCCCAAGAACTTGATCTCAGCGCTTTCTCTGTTTCACGTGTGCTTGATTTTTCCATGAAGTTTTAATTACAAACCTTTTCCTTGTAATTTTCACAGCGTTTGCTCTATTATCTAATTGGTGGCTGTAACAGAGCTGGGGGTAGACACAATTAATGCATAAGGGAAATGTTGCAGGAGCAGAAGTCCCTAGTGGCAGCTGAGCACCCATTGGGTCAGCTTGTAGGATTGACACCTTTGTCAGTGAATATTAAGGTAGTGATTGGGAGCTGCAAGCACAGGGAAAGTTTCTTGTCCCAGTTTTAATGCGGTTTTAATACTTTTTTTGTTTGCTTGATTTCTGATTTCACTCCCAAAGCTGCCTGGCCAAGCCCCAGTACAAGACATGGAGCTCTGTAACTAAGAAGTGTATCATTCAGCACTTCCTAACACCATTGTGAATTGAACCCTGAGAATAAATGAAACTGGGTATCTTAAACTGTGTGTTGTCTCAAAAATGCATGTGTGAGCAGTGTTTTCCTCTTGGTTAGCAAGAAGGAGTAGTGGCCAAAGAGTATAAACTATTTTTTATTTAAAAGGTTTTTTTAAAAAATTAAAAAGTGAAAATGCAAAAGAGTGGACTGAAACAAAGAATTCCCATTGCAGCATCAGGACCTGGTTAAAATTCTGCATTTTATATCCTTTATTTAAATCAAATCACCGGAGATATACAACCCCAGGACAGCTGAGCCAAGTGATTTGAAGCCTGGCAAATCTGGGTTCTCAAGGTTAGAGATGGAGAGGGTAAGGAAGGGGAGAAGATGAATTTAAATTTTCCAGTCTGCATTTTAGCAGGGTTTTCATGCCATGGGCAGCTCAGCTGAAGCTATTGCAATGGTGCTGCCGTGCTGATGGCTGGTGCAGACCCAGGACCACCATGGGCCAGGACTGAACTGGGTGTGAAGTGGGGGAGCTGGTGCGTGGGTGTCTCTGTACGTTGCCATGTTCACCTCTAAGATACAAAACTTCAGAGGTGACTGCTCCTTTGGAATGACTCCTTGTCCCAGCAGTAATGCTCAGTCCACTTGCAGGTCATGGTGTCACTGCTGTCCTTGGGTCTCTTTGGGTGGAGGAGCTTAAGGCTTTGTAGGCTCAGTTATCACTGAGCATTAGTGAGGGGCTACATGCAAGCTGCAGCTAGCACAGGGAACCAGCATCAGTCTTGCTTCATGAAAGTTTAATTTGGGACTGTCTTGAAAAGTTACTGCCTTCATCTTGCATACACTCACTCTGTTTTCTGGAGCACTGGCTTCTAGAGTGAACCAGTTAAATTTATCTGAGGTCTGCTACCCTCACCACCTCTCTGTGTGTGCTGTGGAGATTGCTGGAGTTTGAGCAAGAGTTTTCCCCATCTGAGTCCTGTGTGGGCTTCTGTGTTCTACTAATGTGGGCTGAAGTTTCCTGCTGAGCCTTGTAATGACCCAGCAAGCTGAGGACGCCTTTGGATGGCACAGGTATCAGCAGAATCACTCATGCAGTTCCCTCACTAGCTTCGGTCCCCAATTCTTTCAGAAAAAAACCTTCATGTTCATAGTTCTCCAGGGTGTCTGCCCAAATTCAGCCACTGCTGGCCTTGGTGCAGGTCTGCTCTTATACCTGCCATAGTAGCTGCTCTGAAAACAGGGTGAAGACTCCAGCCTCTGTTTCGGAGTAGGACAGAGTTAATGATTTCCCAGTGGGATTTTGTCTTTGTGGCAAGCTGGGTTTCAGGCACAAAGATCCTTTTGCCAGAGGACTCACTGCAGGGACAAGCAGATATGTAAAGCACCCGACTTTCAGGCAACAGAGTCCTTTTAACAAGATGAAAGAATTAGCAATTTTTCTCTTCATCTTTTTCAAGAGGAGGAGTTCCCTGGGTGCTTTTACTCAACGTATCTCATACTCTGTGGCTTCTTCAAAGATACCCCGCAGATGCTCCACGCTCTCCATTTTCAGTTGCTAGCAGGAGGGATTCCAGTCTCAGTGGCCCCATTTCTTCTGGTATGCAATTTATTACTGATAATGAATTGCTGAAATACAGCATGCTGCAGTCCCCTGCTGAACTGAGGCTCAGCTCAGTGCTCTTCCTGAAGGAGTAACCCACTTTGGAGGGGTGGACCTTCCAGCAGAGCCACAGGAACACCTGGAGCTCTGTCAGCTCTGTCCTGAGCTCCTGAGAGTCTGTAGTGTGTTACTATGCAGGGAGCAGTTCTCTGCTCTCGCCCTCCAAGAAGGGCTGTCAGGAATGTGTATTTTCCTTGCAAATGGTGATGTTGTGCTGTGTGTGTGGGGGGGTTTTTTGAGTCCTGGTGACTAGAATTGAACCACAACAGAGACACCAAGAAGATTTTTCTATGTTGAAGCTGTTTATTGCATTAGATAAATACATTGGCAACAAGTTTGAATTATTTCCTCTGAGTGCAATTGCTGGTAGTATGGCATGATGATTAAAAAAGAACCCAAGCTAGCAGAGGCACTTGTCGCATGCAGCTGAAGTTACTACCAAGTCCAGTGATGCAGCCCCAGCTAAAACAAACCTTCCCCTGGCTGCGTCTGCAGCTTTGCTCGCGGGGTCGGCATCGGGTGGGAGCTGCAGTGATGCACCTTAGGTGGGCAAGTCCCAATTCTGAATGCAAGGAGGATAAAATTCCTGCTTTTGGCATGAAGTTTAGTATTGCTTTTGGTTGAAGAGCGGTGAGGTTGTGTGATTGTAACCACTGAAGGAAGGCAGAAGTTCGAATGCTTTTATGTTATCTCTAGAAAACCAATCACTTTCACTTTTACACAGTCACGTGAAAAGACTGGCCATGAATATGTAGATGTTTAGGGAGGCCTTTTTTCTTTTTGTCAACAGAAGGATAGACTTGAGAGCTATGCCAGGAAAATAAGTGCCTTTTTATTAGAAAATAGAGCTACCCATAGGGGTCTTCCCATTAGGATTTTCAGGAAAATCCATGAAATGTTTTGTACAGCCAGACAAACAGGAAAAAAAAAAAAAATAGTGGCAAACCACCTTGCAAAGTAAACTTGCTCATTTGCTTCCCAAGCATTGGTGACCCTTTGTTCTCACAGGGGCTTTGCTCCTGCAAGGATTGTGTGTTGCTGTCTCTGCCCTGCCACGGACACAGCACGTGGCTGACCCTGGTCTCTGTGTAGTCACGCAGCATACTCAGAGGCTTAAACTTAAGCATGTGCGCAAGTCCTTAGCTAAACAGGGGCTTATCAGTGACACATGACAAAGCCAGAGGGTTCTGCATGCAGATAAACACTGGGAGGTGCCATGGCAAATTCCGTCCTTGTTCTGCATCAGCTGTGAATGCAGACAGGTCACCTGCAAACTGAAAGCATATCTAGCCTGGAAATAGTTTTATTTTGTTATTCAGTTTATTTTGCAAGTAGCCCCACTTGTATCAAGTTGGGATACAAGACTTAAAGACAAACCATGGCTTCTAAACTTTAGCCCCGGGAAGAGAAACAATCTTCTTTGAGCTAGGGCATCCATTCCTGTGGTATGGATAGAAACATTCATGAATAAGAGAGACCCATGTGTTTGCACAAAGTTTGCTGAACATTAACATTCATGCCTGAAAAAATCCTCCGTTACTGCTGATTGACTGGCTAGCAGAATCTGAGGCTTAATAACAGCCTGATGAGCAATCTGCAGTGGGTAATTGAAGCAGTGGAGGTCTCGCTGGAGAATAGCAGGATTAAAGCCAGTCCTCAAATCTTCTGCCTCCTGCATGGGATCTCCTACAACAGAGATTAGCAAAAATTGTGCAGTGCAGAAGATCCATGCAAAAATCTCCACGTGCTTCATAGCCTGCTATTTTGAGATCTCCTGAGCTGAGCACCATACATCCAGACTGTCCCCAGAAAGCAGTGGAATATATAACAAAGACAAGCGTCATTTGGCATGACTCAAAGTACTGCAGTCTTAATGAGAGGGTAAATGGAGGTCTGGACATGTCCTTTGCCTGGGGAGAACATCCCTTGCTGTGTACTAAGATTCAGACCTTCCCCATTACTTACCCAAGGAAGAGTTGTAGATCAATACCTTATTTCTCTCTCCTTATCTAAGGCTCTCCCAGTGCTTTCTGGTATTATGAGACAGCCAAAACAATACGAGACAAGTTAATATTGTTGTACCCATTTCACTGATGAGTAGACTCAGGCACATAAAGAAGTGACTTGTATGATCGTCAAACAAATCTGTCGGAACTGAGAACAGTAACCTACGAATTCTACATCCCCATTCCTTGATGCAAACTTTGGTTCCACCTTTCTTACTCACTCTGTATGGCCTTATGGCAGGAACCTAGCAGTCAGATAGGATGGTAAGAAAGAGGAGAAATAGTGAAATGTCTTTCCTGCAGATCTGTGCTTTCGATTCTTGTTTGCTCACGATTCTTGTTGTGGTTGCAGTACCTACTCTGTATTGCTTCTGCAACTCCTTGTGATCCCATAAGCCAAACATGTAGTCACTATAAAGGCAGCTGTGAGCAAACCTTAGAACTTGGGAAATAGAGGACATGGGAATCCCTCAATCCCTGCTCTTCAAAAGGTAAGTAATAAATTTCCAGAGCTCCCATATTCACTTACATCTTCTTGCATAATGACTCTTAATGAATTGAGAGAAGGAAACGTACAGCTATTCACCTTGCAAACTTATGGGAAATTCTTCTCATAAAGGTGCTGAATTTCTCCGAGGTAGAATGCATGTTATTGTGTATTACTGTAATTGTTATGCTGGAGAGTCTGTGAGACAAAGCTGGGAACAATGTTTCTCTGCTTATTGTCTTTTACATTCTATTTGTGCCTCATCCCACCGAAGTACACCTGAAACGAAAGATGGATGAAGCTGCATGTAGAATCACTCTGTGAAAATCAGAGCAAGTTCTATGTAGCTGAAACCAGCAGTGTCCAGACTCTGCTCTGGGAACTTCTGGTAGCTTTTGAGCTCATAGTAAGTGGTCTGATAGATCTGGCTAATCCATAGACCCAGGGCAGATGATACGCCTAGTTTTTGCATGAATTGAAGAGAGTGAGATGGTGCTGCGGGGCCAACAGTAGTCCATGACCCCCTGGGACATCTAGTCTGAGTGCTGCTGTATCCTGATCACTGGAAGTATGGCTGCAGTGGGGTAGGGAGTGTATGTGCAGAACCAAGTGATTTGAGAATAAATCTGCTTGTATAAACCTACTTAACCAGGGGTGCTTTAGCACTCCTACATAACTATGCTCTGGGATATAAAATTATAAAATATAGGCCTTTTTCAAAACACAAATGTAATGACTTAAGAAGATACTTGAAGCAATCTATTTCCAGGAATGACAAAACGTTCTTGTTGCTTTTCCAAATTCTGATGATTACCCTGGATTTGTGGAGAGGACAAACTGTGCTAGACCAAGAGCTACCTTAGCAAAAGTCTGGAGAGTCTTGTGCTACTCAAGTTACAATGATAATTGTTTTCAGTAAAATAAGGGTTGCTGCATAGGATTGAACTGTGCTGCCAGAATGGCTTGCTGATATCCTGATCTGTTGAGCCAGAATCATTTACACTGTGTGCTCTTAGAGCAATTGCTGTTGCCCGGCATATCTGAACAGGGCTGTTTGTGCGTTAGCCTCCCCGGGGTGGAAAAGGCCTCCTGGACCGCAGCACTTTATGGCTCGGTCCAGTGAAGTCCTTTCAGTCATCTAGATGCTGCTCCTCCCATGTAGATGTAGGGATGGCACTGTAAGGGTCCATGATGACTTTTGCGCAGCGAATAATCATCACAATCAAAAAGAGGCAGAGGAAGACGAAACATGCTAACGTCAGTCCCTTGTCCACATCAACATACACAGGCTCTGGGGTTGGTCCCTCCATTGTTTATGCCGCTCTTCATCTGGGTGTATCTTTACTCCTAACATCATCAACCACCTGCAAAACAAACACGGTGTCAGACACAAGTGATTGCTGCTCATGAATGTGGGGAAATTCAGGGGTAGAACTGGAAAAAGAAAATATCTCTGTTATATTCTTTTAGGGAAATAAACACACTGGGAATGTCATAGTTCAGGTGAGCAGAAGAAACCTAATCTCCACTTTAATTTAGCCCAGGGATGCTTCTTGTTAAAAATATTAGACAATAAAAATATGTTAATGAAGAGAAGTACTGGTGAATGGATGCTATCCTCTTGAACTGTCATCCAAAAGAGATACAGACACTGTTCTTGTCTCAGCATTTCCCAGTCATAAAAATATTTCCACTCCTCTGCTAGTGTGAAGGAGCAGACAAATGGCAGAACAGACTGTTTCTATTCCAATTTTCCTCTGTTCAAACATTCCCTGTTTCTGACTGGCATAAAGCAAAGTGAAAATTATGCATACTTATTTTCCATAACATTTAATCTCCAGTACTCGTAGGTTCTCCAGGCAATAGAAGATTTTTAGAAGCAATATCATTTTTAAGTGGATGTTTTATCACCCAGAGAGGTACAGGTGATTATATGATGGCTTCAGCAGACATTGACTCCCTTCTGCAGGTTTGTCTCTGGATCATAGAATAGCTTAGGCTGGAAGGGACCTTAGAGATCATCTAATCCAACCTCCCTGCCAGGGGCAGGGACACCTCTCAACTAGACCAGGTTGCTCAAGGCCTCATCCAGCCTGGCCTTGAACACCTCTAGGGACAAGGCTTCCACAGCCCCTCTGGGTAATCTATTCCAGAGTCTCACCACCCTTGTACTGAAGAACTTTTTCCTAAGATCCAATCTAAACCTATTTTCCCTCAGTTGAAAACCATTTGCCCTCATCTTATTGCTGGACGCTCTTGTGAAGAGTCCCTCTCCAGCCTTTCTGTAGGTTCCCTTCAGGTATTGGAAGGCAGTTATAAAGTCCCCTCCTGAGTCTTCTCTTCTCCTGGCTGAA
>WUAM01000431.1:109225691-109301191 GCA_024336885.1 Actenoides hombroni | reverse complement strand
CCTTTGAGCCCTCTGGTGAGGGATCTTGGCTAGGTGGCAGCCCATGGCATGGCAACAAGGCAAAGATCTCGCCAATTATTTCATGGAATCATCCAGGTTGGAAAAGTCCCTTGGGATCCACAGAATCACAGATCTAATATTCCTGTTGCTCCTTCAACTTCTCCCAATCCAGAGCACCATGGATTTTATTAGGATCCCACTTCTTTGTCAGGCTCCCCGGGAAAGGGAGGACTCAAAAATCTTGAAACTCTATCTGTGACTTTGGCAGCTCCGCTTCAGTCCCGTACAGCTGGATTTGCCCCTGGGCAGCTGAAGGGGAGCAAGTGGGTGACCCCCGGCCTGGGCCATGGGGCCCCCAAACCCCAAGTGGGGAGCCTGGAGGGATGGGGAGCACCAGGGATGGGGACCAGGGAAGATGGACCCACCAGGATGAGGAAGCCGATCTGTGCAGAGCCAGGTCTGGGGTGGCAGTGGGGTCGTTGTAGGTTTGCCATGCAAAAATCCAGATTGCTCGAATATGGAATAAATTGGTCACATTTAACTCAGACCTTTTTTGTGTGTATCTGTCAGTGTTTGCAATGGTGTCTCCTTATGCAAATAAAACTGGGAAAAATGTGACTTAGATATGCTTTGATATCATATTTAGAACACAGTATCTGTGTGTGTTTGTGTGGGTCAATAGTTGGCAAAGAGTAACCAGGAACATATGATGCAGTAATAATTCAAGTAATTTATTGCACAGTTTTGGAATGATTGCCTGAGCTTTTCCAGATTGTATAGATATCTTAACGTGGACTGCATAACTGAACAACTAATATTATTGTGCAAGAAAAATCAATGGCAAACCTTGTTTGACTTGAGCCCTGACACGTCCGTGAGGGTACGCTGCCTTTATCCACAAGTTCCCCGTTAATTCAGGATCTGGGAGCCTTTAAATTCTGGGGATGGGGGCTGAAGTGTTGTGCAGAGTCCTTCTACAGCAGAGCCTGCCTCTGTTAAGGAGCTGGGTTTGTAAAGTGGTTTTCTAAGGCTTATTCGCACAAGATAAGAGCCAGAAAATAGCATCTTCTTTCCAGTGCTTAGTGCCCCTGAACCCCACGGTGAACTGTGGATGGGGGAAGCGGTGGGATGCCCGGGAAGGTGCAAAGCGTGTGTCGTTCCTGTGCAGAAGAGCAGCGAGGTGCTGGCGAGAGCGGGCGCGCCAGCCCTGTGAGCTCCCAGGCTGCAGGCGTTCATCCCTTTCGGCTCTGGAGGAGTGATCAGAAATCCCCCCAGAGAGGCAGGAGCCGTGCCCCAGGGACCCCAGCCCACCCTGCTCCCGCACAGCCCAGGGCACAGTCCGGAGGAGACTGCCTGTGTTGGGCTGTTTGGGAGGACTTTTCTCTTCAATGAAAGGTGGAGAGAAGCGATTGCCGCTGCACAGGCAGAGCTCCCAAGTGCGCTTTTTAGTTTCTTTTTAATGAGCAGCAGAAGGCAGAGGGAAGAGGAGGAGGAGGCAGAAGAAGGTGCGCTGAAACGGGCATTGTTTCCCCTGAGCGCCGGTTCCCGTGTGTGTGCGCGGTGGATGCCAGACGAGGCTCGAGGTGCCCCTTCATTCGTCGGGAATTTCGTGGTATTTTGACAGAGAAATTGATTTGTGAGTATGGGAGAAAACAAAAGCTGAATTCTATCTCGGTGTGTTACATGTTTCATGTGAGGTGTGCGTTGCTCTGCCTTGTTTTATAGTATCTGGCATCGGGAAGGCAGGTCGAAAGATTTATGAGCTCAAGTTAATAGTAAAACAGCATATCACAGGCTCTGTATTAATGTTCTCCTGAGCTGAAGTAGCTGGCTCTTTCTGGGGGAATTTATGCGAGGATCACTTGCTCTGTCTGTCGTCGCCGTAAGGGTATTATAGGGTGGCCCGTTAGTCACTGTGGGGGGAAGCAAAACAAGGATGCTGTTTCCCTCTCGGCTGGCAAATCAAAGGGAGAGGGGAAATGATGGCTCCAGCAACTGCATCTGTGTGTTAGCTGTACCTGCTGTGGATATTGGGAAACGGGGAGAGCAAATGTCAGAGGCACAAAGAACAGGGAAGGAAATGAAGGAGGAAATAACGGGAAGATAACGTGGTCTGTTTGCCAGTGGCCACGATTCAGGCTCGTGCAAGGTGCCTTGCCACCCTGCAGCTGCTAAGGGAAGTTGAGTGGTGAGACTTTCTCTTGAATCCCATGCTGGGATTTATCTGCCCTGCCATGCAGTGCCTGTAGCCCATGCAGTGGGGTAGGGTTTGGGCTGAAGGTGCCACAGCGGAAAGCAGCCAGGGCAGCTGGGGAGGAGTATCAATTTAATGAATTTCTATGGATGGTAAATTTATAAGGTAGTCAGGAGGTGATGGGGACCCCCCCCACACCCCAGCGCTGCTTTAGTAGATGGTGAGGCGGGAAGGTGCATTCAGGCTTTTCTGTGGGGCAGCAAGTTGCATGAAAGAGCACACAGGTGCCCCTGGTGTGGAGGACCATAGGGGAGAGGTCTTACAGAGGCTCAATTCCTAAAGACACCAGAAAATAGAACAGTATATTCCCTTTGTGCAGCAGAAAGCACCACTAAGCGTGGAAGTTGCAATCATAATATTCTTGGTTATCTTCTCCAGGGGCTGAGATAGGGGGTTAATGGTAAGATGAGAGCTCAGTTCAGTGCTTTTGGTGCAGGGCAAGATGACATTGATTTGTGGTAAGCCTAGAGCTCATCTGTGTGCAAGGAGAGTCAGACCCCATCGACTGGCTGTGCAATATGATGCTGTGCAAGTCCATGCTAGGATATAATTGTGAAATTAGAGCAGCAAATGTTGAATCTTAGGAAGATGAGTCAAAGTGACTCTCCAAGTGTTAATATAACAAAATCATTAAAGAAGAATTGTTAAGTGGCTCCTTTGGTCAGAGACTGGCTTGCTGGAGAGAAATAAGCTAGATCTTGTCCCTATGTCTGGTTAGCTCCATGTCTCTGAAGACCAAAGTGAGTTTGGGAGTGGTTTGGAGGGTGTGTGTGGCTGCTGGTAGTAAAGGTAAAGTATGAGGACATTGGTGGAATTGAGGCCATCCAAAGAGGCCCGGTGCTGCTGCTCTTGCTGTGGGTACTTGCATTTGCTTTGCTGCTTTTGACTGATTCATGACCCTGTACCCTCTTTAAAAGGCCTTGCTGTGCTTATTTCAGAGCTTTGCATTTATGTGCTGTGTCCAGGTCTATTCTGGTCCTGCTTTGGGAGATAATGAATGAACGTGGACATAACAGCTGAGATGGTGCATGGCCAACTGCTTGGCACCTGGGATGTGGCAGCTCCCTGGATGACTTGCCAAGATGCACCTGTCTCTGTCACAGTCTGTTAGGAGGCTTGACAAGAGACAGAGGAGCTTAATGTGCCACTAAAAACCTTGGCACCAGGGTTTTACATCCCTGACCCAGGAAACAAGATTTCAAGGTCCTTATGTATTATCCTTATAGGGTAGTACATCCTATTCTTCACAGCCTGAATTTGCTGTGCACTCTTCTAGCAACATTTCTGATGCTCTGGCACAAGGGAGCACCTATTTCCATGCACAGGCTGAAGATCTAAAGTGTGCTCACACCAGAAAGCTGTTTGTGAACAGCTACGGGATAAAGAGGAAATTTTTCCAACTCCTGGCTGACTTACTTTTCCTCAAGGTCTACATCTGATTTTGCAACCTGCCTTTTCAATTCCCACCTCTTATAGCTGAGCCTCAGTCGAGCAAATGGGCTAAATTCCCACCCCAGCAGGCTCATCTCTTTCCTGGTCACCCTCGTCTTAAAGCCTCTGTCACCTTGCTGTCTTCTCACTGCTTTAGAGCTGACCACATAGGATCCCAGACAGCTAAACCAGGTCTAGCAGAGTTCCTCTGCTTGGGATCTGTGCTTCAGTGCCACTGCCTTACTGCTTGGGTATGGATTGGAGTCGCCAAACTGAGGGTCCTTGGCGGTGTTAAATGAAAGCAGTGTGAGATCTGTGAGTATGCAGGGCTTCCACTGAATTTACTGAGCTTGTCAGCACTCGGCACCTTTGAAAATCAGGCTGCACCTAAGTTTTACTAGATTCATAGTGTTTACAAACCTGCGTTGAAGTTAAAACCTCTGATGGGAGTGGTATGCTAACAATGGCTTGGTACAAAACAAAATGTTTCAAGAAACCGTACCTAGGATATCGTCACTGGGATGAGAGAGTAAAGACAGAAAGGTGGGGAACAAAATGGGTTGACAGGTTTAAGAAGTATGTTATTGCAAACTGACTACTTGGGGATTTTAGCAGGAGCCTGAGTGGGGAGAAAGCAGGGTGCTGGCAGGGCAGTGCAGGCAGCGTGGAGTGTGTATCGGGCTGTGAAAACACATAGGTGAGGCTTTTGCAAGAAGCTGTGAAGTTACAAATGGGAGGAGATAGTTGCTTTTGCTGGTATTCAGCCTGGAGGTTACAAAAGACAGATTTCCACTCTTGCCCCAAATGACTGATTTATAACATACCGAAAATTGACTTGCAGTGCCAGTCCTCTGGCAACTGGGAACGTCTCCAAGCCACGCATGTGAGGTTTGCTTAGGAGTGCCTGGTGGCTTTGGTGGCAGGTAGAACGGTGTGGACCTAACTTGGGAGCTTTATTGTCTAATGGTGACATGCCAGAGAAATACAAAGGCAGGCTGTTAAAAAGGCTGTGCCTCTGAGCGCACACTGTTGATAAAGAGAAAAGGGATACAAGCATCCTCCGGCTTTTAGCATTACTTTCTGGAGCTGAGCTCTGAGCAATGTAACATTTTTGCTCTTTTGTCACTTTGCAGAAGAGTTGTGCTGCTATACATAATACAGGAGCTTTAAAAGCAAGCATGCATACAGCGGGGGTGTTGGAAAATCCCTGTAGCCGTTGGTTTCTGAGAGTAGTGTTTACAGTCACAGAAATACATTCGCATTGCTGCTGCTCAAATTCTGATCATACACAGTAGAAAAGATGCTACTTAAATAAACAGTCAAGTCTGTACGGAGACTTGTTTCATATTCTTATAGGCATCCTGGTGGTTTTCTTTTTTCCCTCTGCAAGATGCTACTGTGGTGTTTGATATGGAAGCTGATGTATGCTGGTTTCTGACACTGATAATGATCTCCAGTGTGTAATGTCAGGGCAAGATGAAAGGCTACGGGAGAGGGAACAGGAGCCCTGTATTCCTGGAGTGGTGCTCAGGAGTCCTGAGATTTTTGGCTGGGAGATGGCTTTTTAAGTGAGTGATAGGAAACCTTGCAAGACTGACTTTTGTGCTTTGCCATTTTGGTGGATATTCTGCACTTGATGCAGAGACAGACTAGTTTCAGGGGTCATCTAAGGGTAGGAGTGAATGGAGAAAGATACCATAACTTGCTGGGGAAGGGAAAATACTTCTGTCATTCCTATCAGTATGAATAACAAAGTGGCCAAACGGGAATTGGCAGACTGCATCATCCTGTGCTCTGTCTCTCCTGGTAGCAACAGCAGAGACACCGACGCGGATATTCACAGTAGGCAGATGAAAAACAATCTGCCCTCCATCAACATCCGTACCTAATCCATAATAGCTAGAGGGTAGTTTCAACTCTGAAAGTGCAGGGGTTTATATCTTTCCCAACATGTTTGCTAGCGTTAGTTGTGCTTGTTTGAGCTGTTCTTGTTATCCATGTAAACGTGCAGCCTTTGCTATCCACCTCTGCCCTATCATTTCAGGCTGGTGAATGGAGCTGCACTGCCCGGGTCTCTCTGGGAACACATCACTAAAGAGGATGTTCTCTGTCCTTGATATTTCTCAGTCTTCAAATCCACTCTGACTGGCAGCCAGCCCTCCAGCATCTGCTGGATTGGTTTCAAGATTCAGTGGGATTTTTATTTTTCTTAACTCTTGCTGCTCCTTTCTAAATGGTGCACTTTATAGCTGAAATGGGGCTCGCACAGATATATTTTTTTTTTTGCATGGCATCGGGCAGCTTTTCCATTCCTGAATCATAAACTTAGGAAAAGATATTTCTAGAAAAAGTGTCATGGCACCCAGAGGAGATAAGCAGGGTAGAGGAGAAAAGAATGTTTTAAAATAAGCAAGATGGTGATTATGTGCTGAGATAACTTCTAAAAACACAACAGAAGTTTATTGTCAGAAAATCTTCCTGAGAGCTGTTTGTTGTCAGGTATGTAAACAGCTGGGGTTGTCATGGTGTGGTAGATCATCTCTGGTTAGGCTAGGGCTAGAATTATTGCCAAACAATTTGATGTGTATGTACTTTCAACTTCTCACAAGTTGGTAAGAAATTCTGTGAAAGCCCTGTAGCAAGCAGGCTGTGATATCTGCCACTAGTTAACCCTTCCAAACCTTCTGCTGTTTATTCACTTGCTCACTTTAGTGGACGCTGATGTAATTGAGCCTCCTCAGATGCAATCCTGATTCCATTAAGTATTGATTTCATTGCTGCTAGGATTACAGCCTGGAGTTCGGAAATAGGAGGATGGGTTATACAAGCAAGCCCTCGACTGCATGGCTAGAGAGTCAGGTCCCATCTGTGGCTGAATTATAAGGTCCTGAATATTATCTATGGGTGACTTAACAGTCTTTTCTGTTTGCTGTTGTGTGTCGCTGTAGAAGTGGAACGTGGTTTCCAGGCTAAACAACAAAATACGCTTAAGCCATGGAGTCCAACCAGGAAACCTCACTCTTCCTGGTGAAGATCTTAGAGGAGCTGGACACAAAGCAGAATACTGTTTCTTACCAGGACCTCTGCAAGTCCCTGTGTGCGAGGTTTGATTTATCCCAGTTGGCCAAGCTCAGGAGTGTGCTGTTTTACACTGCTTGCCTGGATCCTAATTTCCCAGCAACTTTGTTCAAAGACAAAATGAGATGCACTGTAAACAATCAGCAATCAAAGAAAATCATGGTTGCAGCAGATATAGTAACAATATTCAACCTCATACAAATGAATGGGGGAGTGGCCAAGGAGAAACTTCCAGTTGCAAGGCAGAAAGTGAAGAAGAAAGAGTCCTTCGAATCCTGCAGATCTGACACAGAAATCTGCAATATGGCAGACTGCGTGCCCAACTGCGAGCTGAACGACCAGGAGTTTAACCGGGGCTTCCCAGTCAGAAGGTCTTCAAAATGCAGAAAGATGGACTGTAAAGACTGTCAACAGTTTGTCCCCTCGTCGGAACCCAACTTTTTACTTGGTGTGAATAAGGAGATGAAGGGCCGGGCTGCCTCTCTGGACAGACTTCAGGCGCTGGCATCCTATTCCATCGCCACGTCTCCGCCGTGCGAGATGCAGAGTACATACTTCCCCATGAACATTGAAAACGAATCTATCTCAGACCAGGACTCCTTGCCCATAAGTGCAGGCATAAAAGAAACTTTCATTTCAAATGACGAGCCATTTGTGATGCAGTCGTGTGTCCAGAAAAGAAATATATTCAAAGAAGATTTTCATAATCTGATTACAATATCTCCCAACTTAATACCATCCAGCAAAAAGCCAGAAGATGGACACAGAGAGCCTCAAAACAGGAAAGAAAGCTCTAAGCAGGCATTCTTCAACCACAGCTTTGAAATGCCATACAGCAGTCAGTACTTGAATCCAGTTTATTCTCCTATACCAGACAAAAGACGAGTGAAGCATGAAAGTTTAGATGATCTTCAAGCTTCAACATATTTTGGCCCAACTACTATTCTTGGGCCCCAGGACACCAAAAAGTGGACTGGAAAGCCAACCAAGCAAACTGCCTGGCCGGCTAAAAGCTGGAGTTTAAATACTGAGGAGGTACCTGACTTTGAACGATCGTTTTTTAATAGGAAGCAGTCCGAAGAGAAGCTGCGGTACCAGAGTTCGAACAACCCATCTCCAAACTTCCCTTCAGCTGACAGGCATCAGTCCTACCTAAACACGAAGGATCAGCAACCAATCATGCAGGCAAACTATGCTGTCAAACCAAACGGACATAAATCCAAGGACATTCCTTCCATTCTAGACGTGGAGAAACATGAGCCGGTCAAAAAGTTTAAGGATAAAAGCATTAATTGTACTTCAGTTCAGATCCTAAGCATTGACAGAACCACGAGTGTTGGGACACAAACGGAGCAGCAAGTTCTGGACCACAAGAAATGCAAGGATTTGTGTGCGGCGGGACAAGCCAAATATGGAGAGCGGCACACTCTTAAGCAGTCGGATGATGACTCTGAAATCGTGAGCGATGACATCAGTGACATTTTCCGGTTTTTGGATGACATGAGTATTAGTGGGTCCACAGGGGTGATGCAGTCTTCGTGCTACAACAGCACCGGTTCCTTGTCTCAGGTGCATAAATCAGATTGTGAGAGCTCACCTGAGCACAATTTGACTAAAATCTCCAACGGGAGTGCCTGTAACAAATTGGATAAAGTGGTCCGGGCAGATATCACTAGCACAGATGATGAACTTAAAACAAGTGTCTGCAAATTAGTTTTGAGGATTGGTGAAATAGAGAAGAAACTGGAATCTCTCTCAGGTGTCCGAGAAGAAATCTCCCAAGTTCTGGGAAAATTAAGTAAGTTGGATCAAAAAATTCAGCAGCCAGAGAAGGTCAGTGTACAAATAGATCTCAATTCTTTGACAAGCGAGGCCGCGTCAGATGAGAGTAACTCCCCGCAGATATTTCAGTGCCACAATACTCCTCATGGAGGCAAACTGGAGAATAATCCAGAATGGTGCTGTTCAGATGCCAGTGGAAGTAATAGTGAAAGTCTTCGAGTAAAAGCCTTAAAAAAAAGTTTGTTTACTAGGAGGTCATCAAGATCATTAACAGAGGAAAACAGTGCAACTGAATCCAAAATAGCAAGTATTTCAAACTCTCCCCGAGACTGGAGAGCTATTACTTACACCAACCAAGTTGGCATTACGGAAGAGGAGATGAAAGAGAGAGATGGAGGAGAAAATAAGGACTGGCACAGGAAATCTAAAGAGGTAATTTCGACTTTAACTCACATAATAAGCACTTAAAAATAATCTGTTATGAATGTCTTCCGTAGTCATCACAAGCCTCAGGGCATGACAATGCTTTGCCCCGACATATTGTGCTTGTCTTTATTGTTATCATAATTGAGTGATTTTGTACCTATATGTTCTTGCTTAGCAGCTGCAATATGGCCAAGTCGTTCCTTAAAAGCTTTGCTCTTTTGAAAAGGGAGGGGGTTAATATGGATGACATCTTTGGAGGATGACTGTATTCTTCATCATTGGTGACAGTATAAGGAAATTGGGTAATTAACTTGGTGAAAAGGGTGTGGGGAAAATTGAAATTCTCTAGTGGTTGTTTTAGAAGGGATATTTTGAAATTGCATTGTGACAGCTTTTATCAGAGAAGTATGTGCATATTTAAAAGCGAACAAAATAGATTCGTGGATTCAAATCCCTCCAGAAAAGAATCCTTGTATGTGTACTGTGAGACGCTAACTCTAGTTATGTTCTTCGTATCTGACTTTCACGGTCATTTAAATGAGTCTTAAGCCTCCTGTTGTGGAAATGCAGCATAGCTGTGGTCTTGTTTTGGTTGGTCATAAAAACTCTGCCCATCTCTCCCAACAGCTGCCCAGTGCCATCTTCACAGGTCGCATAGCTATCGTGGCTGTCCTTGCATGGGGCTCTGGTTGCTGCTCAGTTGAAAATGTGGATGCTGTGGGCAGTTGTTTTCCTTCCATGGACAGTGGAAAGGGTTGGGTGTCCTTCAGCTCCCTTGTCAATCAGGACCACATGATGGGCATGCTGTGCCTCCTCACAATGGGGAATGAGACCAGAGAAGGGTTGAGAAATGAGAGGAAGAGGTTTGATAGAAAAAAGTGCAGTTGGGTGAACAAGAAGCCATAAACTATGAGTTATTAGTAAGTTGCAGAAGAGGAGGAAACTTACCCTTAGCAAGCCCAATATTTCACTTTTATGTATGTTGATCTGCTAAGAATGAAATGCTGACTTTGAAAGTCCCTTTTCATTCCTGCAGTAAACCATGGCTGACACTGGATTGGTACTGTGGATGGTGGAGTGTCAAGGTGGTGCTACGTGAGGGCTTCCCTCAAGACTCCTTCATGTTATGATTTGATCTGAAAACAGAAATCTAGAAGTCTTAGCTTTTCCAGATCAGCTAGGCTTTTCTGGAAGTCATGGCCATTTTCAGAATAGTTTTATAATGTGTAAACAGTACAAAACCTAAATTTCCCCTACTGCATCAGCTTTGTATTTGTGTTACGGTGAACATGGAGTTGTATCTGTAAAATACCACTTTGGTCTGGTTCTGAGAATGTGGTGAGCAAATGGATTAATGCCATCCAAAACCTTTGTCCTAGCTTCTCTTTTTATCATATGATATTTCTGAAAGGAATATCTCTGTCCTTTGTGTTTAACCCCCTCATAGTCCTGTTTCTTCTCTCAAATTCTCTTGAACCCTATTGCAGGCAGACAGGCAATATGAAATCCCACAGCCACATAGACTCTCTAAACAACCAAAAGATGCTTTCTTGATTGAACAAGTCTTTAGTCCTCATCCCTACCCTGCATCACTCAAGTCACACATGAAGAGCAATCCACTCTACACAGACATGAGGCTGACAGAGCTGGCTGAAGTGAAACGTGCCCAGCCATCATGGACCATAGAGGAATACACGAGGAATTCGGGGGATAAAGGCAAGATTGCAGCATTGGATCTACAAGTGAGTCCCATTTGTTTAATTTGAATGGATTGATTGTGAATGGATATTGCCAGAATATGCATTTAAGAAGGGGTTTGGATAGCTCAAGAAGGAGATAGGCGGTATTGAGCCTCTAATCTTGATGATTCCTAACCATCCTGGCCAGGGACAAAGAAGAATGTGCATGTTTCATTGCTGAATAGTGATCCCTGACAGGTTGGTGCTCCCAGTGTATTCTTCAATGGAGAAGTCTGCTAAGCTATTGTGGTGTCAGTAGCCCTAAAGAAGAGTTGAGGGATAAAGTGGTGCAGAGATGAACTGGTCCCTAACTGCAGCAAGGCAGAGTTCTGAAGGAGCTGACATTGCTGCATTTTCTTCTACCCTTGTTCTGTCTGAATTATTCACAGGGAATTGATGTGTTACGCCTTTTTTCATTTTGCTAGGAACATGAAACATAAAACACTTGTAGAAGATTCTCAATATTACCACTGTTTTTGAAACATATCACTGTTGCAGCTTTGAGGTGGCTGTTGGAAACCAGAGCCATGTGAAGAGCAGATCAGCTAACGCTGTGTCTTGTTTGCATTGTAGTTCAGCATAATGGCCTGCCCAGCCCCAGAACTGAGTGCCCACATTGGATACCCCCCAAGTCTCAGTACCCATGCCGTGTCTCAGGACCCTGTGTTGGCTGGTTTGGAGTTGAAATGGTCACCCACACAATGCTGTAGTGTAACTCCTGTGAGTGTTTATGCAGGAATTTGTGCACAACAAATTCATCTCCTGGCTTGGCTCGTGCAAACTTCCCTGTCCTCACCAGCCCCTGCTCCTTGCTGTGGCTAAAGTGCACTTAGGGAGAAAGCAGGTAGCCCAGGGATAAGGCTGCATTTTGCCACAGCTGCCTGCTGCTTTTTGGGTTTTAAAAGCTTTAGAGGGCTTACTAAATTCCTAACCATGGCATTACAGATTGTACGCTAGAGTAGGACTGGGCTGAAAGAAGTTCCTCTGCAGCAAGCAGTTGCAAAGCATTCTTTACCTGCTGCGTGGAGGCAACAAGGGAGGTGACATTTGGGAGCAAAGCTCCCCTGGGAGAAGCATTCTCCATCTGCTCCTCATAGGGCCTTTTCATTCCCTGTAAGCAGCTCTGCATGACTGTGAGCAAACTGGAGAAATCGGCTTATTGCCATCATTTATCTTTAGGATAAAGGTGATAAAACTTTACTGGTTTGATTCTCTCCCTCCAAAAGTACTGTCAGAATTGCATCTACTCTGCAAAGCCCATGTCTAGACTTTATAATAGAGCTTACTGACAAACTTGAAAAATAGACACAGACTGATGAGTGGTTTTTTTTCCCAGTGATTAAGTTTATTAGAACTGAAAGTAAATACATTATGCTTTAATGAACATTCCTACGTCTAGCAATGAAATGGGAAAGGAAGCTGATTAACAGTAATGGGCCTTTTTAATAATGCATCTTCCTTCTGAAGTAGTTAAAAGGTCAATACCAAGGCAGAGAGGTCCAAAACTGTAATTTCCTTGAAGCACAGCATGTTATCTTTGGGTTTTTTCTACCTTTGTTTATGTAAAATTTCTCCTGGAACTTGACAAGTTTTCTGGGTTTTCCTTCAGAAGAAGAGATTGCAAAACTAGTCAGGCCAAAGTTTGTCCCAGGTGTGGGATCTGTGTGAGATCTCATCACTTTGCTCTGTATTGTTTGGTCCACTGGGATGTAACATTGTCAAGCTACTTTCTGATGCCTTTAGAGATGAGATTGCTGTTTTTTTTTTCCAGAAAGCTGGAATAGATCATAGAATCATAGAATAGCTTAGGCTGGAAGGGACCTTAGAGATCATCTAATCCAACCTCCCTGCCAGGGGCAGGGCTGCCTCTCAACCGGACTAGGTTGCTGAAGGCCTCATCCAGCCTGGCCTTCCACAGCCCCTCTGGACAATCTGTTCCAGAGTCTCGCCACCCTTGTACTGAAGAACTTTTTCCAAAGATCCAATCTAAACCTATTTTCACTCAGTTGAAAACCATTTGCCCTTGTCCTGTTGCTGGACACTCTTGTGAAGAGTCCCTCTCCAGCCTTCTTGTAGGTTCCCTTCAGGTATTGGAAGGCAGTTATAAAGTCCCCTCCTGAGTCTTCTCTTCTCCTGGCTGAACAATCCCAGGTCCCTCAGCCTGTCCTCATAGCAGAGTTGCTCCAGCCCTTGGATCATCTCTGTGGCTCTCCTCTGGACTCCTTCCAACATATCTATGTCCCTGTTATGGTGGGGACACCAGAACTGGATGCAGTATTTGAGGTGGGGCCTCACAAGAGCAGAATAAAGGGGGAGAATCACCTCTCTTGATCTGCTGGCCATACTCCTCTCGATGCATCCTAGGATACAGTTGGCCTTCTGAGCCTCATGAGTGCACTGCTGGCTCATGTTGAGCTTCTTATCAATCAGCAGCCCCAAGTACTTCTCTTCAGGGCTACTGTCAACCCACTCTGTACCCAGTTTTTAATTGTGCCTGGGATTGGCCCAGCCTAGAAGGAGGATGTTGCACTTTGACTTGTTGGATCTCGTGCAGTTTGCATTGGCCCATTTCTCAAGCCTGTCAAGGTCCCTCTGGATGGCTTCCCTTCCCTCAGCTGAGTCCACCACACAACTCGGTGTTGTTGGCAAACTTGCTGAGGGTGCACTTGATGCCATTGTCCATGTTGCTGAAAAAGATGTTGAACAACACTGGACCCAGAACAGATCCCTGAGGAACTCCACTTGTCACTGGTCTTCACCTGGACATCAAGCTATTCATCACAGCTCTTTGAGTGTGACCTTCTAGCCAGTTCCTTATCCACTGGGTGGTCTGTCCATCAAGTCCACGTCTCTCCATCTTAGAGACAAGGATGTCATGTGGAACAGTGTCAAATGCTTTGCACAGGTCCAACTGATTACGTCAGTTGCTCTTCCTATGTCAACCAGAGTTGTGACTCTGTTGTAGAAGGCCACCAAATTGGGCAGGCATGATTTTCCCTTGGTGGAGCCATGTTGGCTGTCGCTGTTCACCTCATTATTTTTCATGTGCCTTAGTCCAGATACCAGGAGGATCTGCTCCATGATTTTACCTGGCACAGAGGTGAGGCTGACTGCTCTGTAGTTCCCTGGGTTTTCTTTGCTTCCCTTTTTAAAAATGGGGGTTATGTTTCCCCTTTTCCGATCTGTGGGAACTTCACCAGACTGCCATGACTTCTCAAATATGATGGCTAGTGGCCTAGCAACTTCATCTGCCAATTCCTTCAGGACTGAGGGATGTACCTCATCAGGTCCCATGGACTTGTTCACCTTCAGGTTCTCTAGGTGTTCCCAGACCTGATGTGCTCCTACCCTGGGTGATTCTTCACACTCCCAGACCCAGCCAATGCCCTCTGTGACTTGGGTGGTATGGCTCAAGTGGTTACCAGTGAAGACTGAAGCAAAAAAGCCATTGAGTATTTCAGTCTTCTCCATATCCTTGGTAACCAGGTCACCTGCATCCTTCTGGAGAGACCCTGCATTCTCTCTTGTTTTGCTTTTTTTCTCTGACATAACTGTAGAATTGTTTTTTTGTTATTTTTAATGTCCCTGGCCAGGTTTGACTCCATCAGGGCTTTAGCTTTTCTAACCTGGTTTCTGGTCTCACAAACAATCTCCTTGTAGTCATCCCAGGCTACCTGTTCTTGATTCCACCTTTTGTGGATTCCTCTTTGGTGTTTGGTTTTGGCCAGGAGTTCCTTGTTCATCCATATAGGCCTCCTGACATCCTTGTCTGATTTTTTTCCTTTTTAGGGATGCAGTGCCTTTGGATAGTTTATTAGCTGCTAACACAGATTGCTTTGTATGATGATGCTGAAGGAGGGGAACTGACCTGACTCTCAGAATTGAGCCACTGCCCAGGGATGGGGGAAATTTTTCCTGACATCCACCTTTGGTCAAAGTGTGAGGTAGAAGTGTTGAGGGTTACTACTGTAAAAGAGCAGGAATTATGCAATGCCCTTTTAAAACAAGCAACAAATAAACATTCCTTCACATCAGATTGAATAATCAGTATGAGAACAGGACCCTGCTTCACTTGGAGAAATAGAAGAGAGAAGGTATTAAACCACAGGGAGAATTGGATGAAACTTGGGTTTCAAATGGTCCATTTTTCTCTCTTAAAGCTGCATTAATGCAGTGAGGAAATCTGAGGTACATCTTTTATGTACAAAGCCAAGTTTGCCTGGTTACATTTACAGTGAGCTGCTGCTGCTGGCAGGGCTATTTCACTAGCAGTTCACATCTGGCTGAAGCATCATGTTCTTACAGCATAGTGCTGTGCCAGCTGTGAGTGGGTGTCCCAGTGACTCCTGAACTCTTGTGCCCTGTGATTTTTTTCTCAGGGTGAACTGAGAGCCTCTTATTTCAAAAGTTCCCCTTTCCTTCTCTCATAATTTATTCCTTTTTAAGTTGTTTTCCAATCTCACCACCTCCTAGATTCTACAAGGCAAGTATAAATCAGCTGGGCCCTCTAGTCTATTTTAAGCACAAGGATGGTGGATTTTATTTTAATTTCCTGAAAGCACAGAAATTACTGCAACAGCCAGTCCTGCAGCAGGGAGATGAAAGAGAAGATGATGATACAAAGTGAATGGAACCAAGCAGACATCACACGTATTTACCAGTCACATCCTTAGAATGGATCCACAAGATCAGGCTCGTGAAGGAAATGCTGAGGAGTGGGGTCAGACCTGTAATCCCATCTGGCCTGATCAGATGTTTGTTATTCCCAGAAGACTCTATTACCACTCTATTTCACCAGCCAAGAGATCATAGAATCATAGAATGTTAGGGATTGGAAGGGACCTCTAGAGATGGAGTCCAACCCCCCCGCCAAAATAGGATCACCTAGATCTTACATCGAGGTTTGTAACTTTGCTTGGTCAAAAAGAGTCACGACTTTCTCAACAAGGCTGGTTTGGGGGGTTTTTTGAACAAAAGAAAAATATTATCATTAGCCCAGTCCTTCCTGAAATACTCTGTGAATGTCCAAGGATAGATTAATTTTTTTCCCTCCTGACATTCGGGCTATTCTATCACGTGGTGTTATTTCACAGTAAGTTACCTCCTGCAGAATATCAGAACTAGCTGTTTGTTTTCAGTCATTTCTATCAGCACTGATCCTTGATGAAAAACTGCATTTTCAATCAAATGTACTCTTTTCTAAAAAATGAATTTAGTTACTTGGAAAACGATCTGAGGTTTCAAGTTATGATGTCACCTCTTTGAAATTGCATCATGCAATCTCATGGGAGCTGTGGTTCAAGTGCTGCATTCTCCTGCTTGCTTCTGCCTACAGGACTGTGACTGGATGATGTTTCCTACGAAACATGTGAGCTGTCATGCAGCCCTCTCTTCTACTGGGAGGGAAATGCATGTTATGGGAAGGATATGCCAGGCAGAAAGCCTTACCCAGAGCAAAGTAAAAGCGTATGGCATCTGAGCTGTAGTTCGCACAGGAAATTACAGTGACAGCTTGAATCTAACAGTTTCAGGTGACGGTTGATCTGTTTTGCCAAAAAGTCAGCATTTTCAGTGAGAATATAAATATTTTTTTCCAAAAAGCCATATTCTTGATGTTGTATAAATCATGTCTTGCCTTCTTCTGCTTTCCCCTAAAACTTGACAACATTTCTATGCTGTAACTACTATTCTGCATTGTCATTACTGATGGAGAATGTATTTCTTGGGGCTGGTCAGAAGGGCCTGGCTTTCCAAGTTGCTTTCCCCTCACACTGCTTGACTGCTTACCTGAATCTGTCTGTGCACAGTGTTGTCAGAGGAGGAAACCTCCTCTGCAGGTCTAGCTTGTCAGAGCTGCACCAACATAATGATTATGTTCATCTGAGTTGTGTGGTGGATTAGATGTCAGAAGGCATTTGGTGGTGTTCTGTGCTCTTAGTTATTGCATTTCAGTGGGCTTGGCAGCATGCAGGCAGTTATTGGTGCTGAACAGATCTAGGTGCTGGAACAGAGTTGTGTCTGAGGCAGTTGTCTTCAGATTAATTTATTTTTGCTGGAGCATACCCCTATTCTAGATTAGGTATCTGGGGACCATCTCTTGCTGTGAAAGCAGTTATTTGAATGTGTGCACCAGGAAATGTTCCTCTTGACAGGTCAGTTCCCTGGTTTTACCACAGATGTGTTTTTTGAGTATTATTTCCTAAAACCTCTTTAGCACTAGTGCAGATAGGGATCTGCCTGCAGGTACACCAGTGCACGGGGAGAGAACAAGCTTGTTGCCATGTGAATATCTAACGTGCCTTGTGTCCCCCAGCACAGATAGCTGGGGCTGCTGTGTGGCAATGATGAGCTTACAGACATGAGGGAGGGAGGGTACAGAAGCTACGTGCTGCTCCACTGTCTGCCAGGTACTTGTGTCCCTTCATCTCTATAATAGCAGAACAACTTTTTCTGCTTATTATGCATTTTCTTGGACAGTTTCTCAAGCTCCCCTTTAATTTCCTTGGTGCCCAGAAGTACAGCCAGCCTTCGAGGAGGATGTGGAAGTGTCTTACAGGTTGCATAAGAGTTGGTCTGTGCTGGAGGAGGCTCTTTTTGCACATCCCACTATCTATCTCAGCCATGGGGAGATGTGCTGTGTACGTTAGCAGAATGGTTTTGTTTGTGGAATCCATCAGTGCTATTCAAACTAATTCTCGTTCTGGCTAAAGACTGGTTGGCTGGATGTTCTGCTCTAATTTACCAGCACAGCTGATGTTGACAGCATGTGGGGGAAGGGGGAGGGGGGGCAATCTTAGCAGAAACAATTATAAAGTTTCACACTTGAATGATCAAGTTTTCTCTGAATAGCTGAATTGGAGAAAATTACTTTCTTGCAGCTTGTCAGCACTGAGTTGCAGAATTGTATTTTTTAAAATGTCTTCAGATTTGTTGAAAACATAATTTGGTTTAAATAAAGTGAATAGCAGAAGGGCCATCTCTCTTTCAAGTTATCAGGCAGATTAGCAGTCCTGAGTGAATGCTCTTCTCTAAGTCCCTGGATGTTTCAATACCATCTCTCCCTCCCAGCTCCTCTGGAAATAGGTGGGTGCTGCAGGCAGCCTCAGAATCCCAGGGATGGAGCCTTGCTGGCTTGTGGTAGGCAGTTGAAGTCAGTTCTAAAAGTGGCTCTGTGCAGTTGCCTCCCGTGGATTGCAGAATGCCAGGATCAGGCATCAGCTCTATCTCTTCAGAGTGACTGACAGCATCTAGTTCTGATGCCATGGTCCTCTTGGCTTGCTCTTCTCTCTCCATTCTTGCAGTCAGGAGATCCTGCAGCCTGACACTCATGCAAGAACAATTGGGAACCGTGGCTTGGGGATAAAGAACTTGGGCACCTAAATGAAGAATCAGTCCTGAGCGTTTGGTCTTTGCTCTGCTGTTTACTTTGTGTTTCCCAGTGCTCTTATCAAGAGGGATTGCCACAGAAGTGAGGACATAGTCATTTTTTATGACCTTATGTAAACACGCAGGTACGTTGGCATCCTCTTTAGCATACCATCTCTGTTACAGACTCTGTGTAATGCTTATGCTTATTGGCATGGCTGAATTTTGCACTCATTATTACCTATGCGAGATGCTTTAAAAACCATGTTTGTAGGGGTTTTTTTTTCCCCCAGACCTGGCAATCTTGGTACTGTCACTTTAAATATAAGGTAATAATGTACCTCATATATTGCAGAGAGCTGGTCTAAACCATAGCAGTTCCTGTGTTGGTTAATCATGTTTCCACTCAACTCAACCCATAGGATATATTTCAAAACATCATCTTTTTTTTTCCTCTGTACTTCTTTCCCAAAACAAGAGATGTGCAGGGAGGGAAGGGAAGGGGAACTATGTGATTTCATACATGCAAGCAGATCCCTACCTTCCAGACCTGGGTAGGAAGCCTGACACATCTCGGCATATCAGCATTGTGGAGTTAAAATCCTTACTGTAGGCATATTTTAGAAGTTTTGTCAGTCAGCGTGGCGTTAACGGCATTCAGACTCCACTCAGGTTCATGTCCACCCAGACCTGGAAGCAGTTCTCACCGGTGTGTTCTGGAGGAAAAAAAAATAAATAAAGAATTCACAATTGCTCATCACGCAGGACGTGGGCGTTACGGATTCGTTAAGCAGTTGGGAATCGCTCCGGTGACAGCCTGAGGCAATCGGATACAGTTACACACAAGATGGATTTATTTGTCAGACATTCCCTAGAAGACTGCTTATGATACAAGGAGTGAGGTTTTAGCCCGAAGTTGTCGCATCCTTATTTCTGATTAAACAAACCCCCCCTTTTTTTTACTTCATAGTGAAAGATCAACCAAGTCTGAAGTGATGCTGCTCAAGTGTCTGCATCTCTAGTTAGCTTTTTGATTTATCTCTGATTTTATTTTCTTTTACAAAAAATGGCTGGAATTGAAATGAAATGTTTCAGTTGCTTAAACAAAACTATTTGATTGATCTGAACTGATATACCAGGACTTAAAAACTACTGATTATTTGGACTTTTTTCAGTCTGATTTAGGGTAATAATCTTTCTTACATGTACACAAAAGAATTTCAACCAAACTTAAAACTTGATGGATGACAAACCCATTTCCCCACTCAGTTTTATTAACTCTGAAATTTCTTCTGGCCCAGAATCCAGAGCTGCTCAGCAGCATCACTCCCTAACGCACAGAAACATTGCTCCAAGCCTTACTTTTATTCATTGCCTTATGGGCACCAGGACTTTGCCGTAGGCCATACCTACCATGCTACAGTCTTTGTAAGCATGGACCAAAATGGCAGCAGCTGCTCCAGAGAATGTACAGTCTAAGTGTGAAGGAAAGACAACATTTGGCTTGAGGAGCACATGGTAAGACAGGCAATGGCTGAGGACCTAATGCCAAGAACCCTCAAGTACCGGTAGGATGGTGAGGTTTACTTCGCAGGCAGCCTTGGCAGGACTCCTCTCTCATCTTTGAAGAGGATTTGGGAGCTCTCAAAGTGACAGACATTGGAACAAGAGCCAAAAGGAAGTGTGGATTCTCCTCTTGGTAATGGAGATAGATGGTGGGAAGAGCTGGGGAGAGGCTGCTGTGGCCCTTGAAAGGGGAGATGGCTCACGTACCTGGGGCAAGCTCTGAGGGAAGGAGCAGGATCTGAGCTCTGCAGTGCTATTTGGAGCAGCAGTGGGGAGAGGCATTTGTCAAAGCTGGAGGAGAGGAGATTGTACTAATTAAAGCTGTGAGGTGGTAAGAGCCTGCCTCGTTTTCAGGATGCCTGCAGAGATGATTGCTCTGAGATGTTGGTATGGAAGGGAGTTTTAAGATGTAGGATGTGAAGGCTGGAGAGAAGAATGTGCCAAAGGTGACTTTGAATCCAAGGTGAGGCGACTCAGAAGGACAGGCTCTTGCTCAGGCAAGGGTGTAGAGGTGAATGGCTGGAAAGGAAGGTGAAGTTCTGCTTTGAGTGTGTATTTTGTGTGTGTGAATGAGCTCACCTTCAATTTGAAGTTCAAATCTATAAAAGAGTAGCCTGGACACTTAATCACACTCTAACACTCTTAACAGTCTAGTTTTGATTAAAAACTCACTGACTCTGAGCACAGAGTCTAATGCTGTAGATAGATACAGACAGATGAGCTTCTTTCTATATCCAGAGAGCAATAATATGACCATTACCTTCATTTAAAAATTAATTGTCCTTTTATACTTACAATTCCTTCAGAGAGAGAAAAAAAAAGGGGGAAAAAAAAGAAAAAAAAATCAATACTTTATTTCAATAACTCTGGCTTCCTACAAGCGTGATTTCTCCAATGTACCTGTAGCATGAAGGCAGGTTTAATCTTTGTTTTTAACCTGCTTTTTGGTTTGTGTTCAGGGTTTGGTTTTTTTGTTTGCTTTACATATTGACTTCAAATATTTATGCTCAGCTCGGTTTATTCAAACTCATTTATTCAGTCTAGCCCACTCAGTTATGGTCAAGAGACAAATAATCTTTCCCTCAACATACTTGCTTTTGACCAGTCATAAATTACTGGATGTCAGTATTCCCTCAGAAGACTAAAGACATCATTTACAGGTGCCCAAAGAGTTGAAAACAAATAAAGGCATAAATCAATCTGAGGAAAGTGTTAAAAATTGCTGTTGCACAAATGTTTCCTTCTTACATAGCCCTGGGACAAGAATAACATTAATCTTCATTGAGAAAAAGATGCAATGTACACTTAAAATAACTGTGGGCTGCTTATAATTTGAGAGTGTCCTAAATCAAATAGTCATTTCTCACTCGAGGAGCATGTGGTATTACTTGTTAACAAAAGATTTGAAAAGTAGTTGTTCTTGGAAGTAAGTTGCTGTTTAGAGCTACTGAGCAAACTGATGGACAGTTGGGTTCTGGAGACAAAAGCACCTCCAGTCTCCCAAAATTCAACTCATGTGGATAATCCTTGATTAAGCTTTGCTGAAGCGAGTGCCTGAGAACATTTAGGAGACTTTTTCAGACACTGGAAATGGTAGTTCAGAGGTAAAAAAGAGGGGTAGAACCAGCGACGGACCTTATGAGTTGCTGGCTACTGGCCACAATGGTGGGAAGCACTAGGAGTTAAGCAACATGTACCAGTTGAACAAGAACAGGTAAGCCAGGACCGAAGTTGTAATGTGTCTTTGTATCAGCCACTTTAAAGTCCATGGGGGAACAAGAGAAGAAAGGACACCCAGCTCCCCCCCAGACTCCAGTTCAGGGGGGTTTGCCACATCTCCATAGTGCTGTCTCCTCAGCTGGCCAGGCTGTGAGGAATGTATGAGTCAATAGCCCAGTTCATCCATGGGGAAAGGAGATCCGTGGGGACATTGCTTTGGCTCCCTATTTGCATTTCTGCTGTGGGTGTGAGAGCTGCAGTGATTTCATAACTTGGTTCAACCCGTCCTCCTTGCAGCTCTCGCTTCCACCCGGGGAACTGCTGGGAACATTGATTCATCAGGTACTGAAATGCAAAGCAGTTCCTATGATGTGCAAAGTTTAGATGGGCTTGAAAAGGAAAGTCTGTCTGCAGCAGGACCATCCTTCATTCAGCACATACTTTGATAAGGGGGCTGAAGCTGCTTTTCTTATCATTCAGTGCTGTGATGCAGAGTGTGTGCATCCCCTTTCATCATGCTGAGTGGTAAACATAAAGGAGAGTCTTAGAGAAACAAATGGATTTGGCTTTTAAGCCAAGGCTTGTGAGGTCTGAATAGATATGATATGAACTCATTTTAATGGAGGATTTGCTGTTTAAACTCTCTGCTGTTAAAATCCTATGGAAGGAGACAAACATGCCTGTTAGTCCTGTCAGTTAGTTTATAAATTAAACTGTGGCTGTTAACCAGCAGAACTGTAAGCAAAGCTACATGGAAATTTTTCACTGCAGCAAATCTGACAGTGAGGAAAAAAAGAAATAACTTTTTTTTTTTTTTCCCACACTGCTCTGAAGATTTTGTTATTAATTTCTTACAAAAACAAAAGTTGCACTTTGAGGAAGAACAGCAACTCCTTTTTATGTGAACATCTACTTTGTGGTAGCAATGTCCAGCATTCTCTAACTTGCAAGATACTTCTGAGACGCATCTTTTTTCTCTTTCATCTTGAAAAGCTCCATACACAGAGCTCCCACCAAAGACATTGCTTGTGTCTGTTCCTTCTCAGAACTGGTTTAGTTTGCAGGGCACAGTAAGGATGGAAGTCTGTAGCTTGTGCTCATGCATGTAATTTACTGTGCTATTTTTCTGTTTCTTTGTGGTGATCTACTCAGAGGTGTGATGCCAGCTGAACTACATCAGAGCTTAAACTGAAAACATTTTGCAAAGGAGTCTTAAAGACTGAGTGAATAAGCCATGGAATGCAGAGGTGCTCCTGTGTAGGAATATGGATTTGACTGCAAAGCAGGACATCATGTTATGTATGGTTCAGCATCTGTTGCCAGGTCACAAGGCGTAAAAAGACCCACAGAAGGAACACCCCCAAACCCAGAGATGATGTTGGGTTAGGATGAAAAAAAGCTTTGAAAAAAAGCTTTAAAAATAATTGGCAAAACCAATCCTGTTTAAATAGTGTTTTCTCTCTTCACTGGTATGAGGAATTGGAGAAAAAATAATTAAAGTTCTGAAATGAAAAGGTAGGGGCCATAGGTGATCTGAAATGAGTTGGGGTTGCTTCAGGGAGCAGTGTTTTGTGCTGTGTGAGACATCCAGAGAAGCTCACTGCTCCACATCCTCTCCAGCTGGAAAGCCAGAATTGTAACAGCGTGTTAGCTAATTTTGGTTATAATTTGCCACAGGAGAATTAGAAATATCATTACTAGTTTTTCCCTGTTTTTTCAAGAGAACAGTTTTTCTCTTGCTACTATAAGAATAGGGAGAATGAAAATTGGCCTATTTTCAGACACTGAGTGCCTGGAGCACCATCTGGAATCAGTATGACCAGTCAAACAATTCAACATCACAGAAAATCTTCCCATTTTCAGGCCCCCCTCTTTCTGTACAGTTCTGCACATGAATACTGCACAAAAGCTTCTTTCTGATGAGGATCCAGTTGGCATCCAGATAAACTATATTTTCAACTGTCTTCCCATGGGGATGGATTGCATTTGCCTTCAGAGAGAGGCCAGATGATTTTTATTACAAATGAACCAAAACCTTGAGGCAGGACATGCATTACATTTCCATGACAGCACTGGCAGGAGTGAAGGATCCTGATAAGAATTTAAGGGTAATTGAGCTCTAGTCTACAGCTCTGCAGGTAGATAACAAATATAGCAGCCTCCAAATTCCACATGTCAGTAAGCAAGGCTGGGTGAAAGGATAAATGGCCCATTGCTCAGAAGAGCGAGGATCATTCAGAATCCTGAGCCTGAGTCTCAGCTGCTCGTGGTCTCTGTCTCTTGTCCTTCACAGGACATGTGGGCTATATTTGAATTGGTAAATCACATGAGTCCAAGACTACTTGTTGGCATTCAGGCTGACTGGCAAACAGCAGCCCATGCAAATACTGTTCGACTTGCTTGACCTCTGTATCGGGTCACTATGCTATCATGTGCTTATATAGAGGGACGACAAAATAAACTTGTAAACTTTGAGTATCTTTTAGCTGCAGAATATGAATAGCTTCTATTTCTGAGAAGAGCCAGATGGATGGGTATAAAATACAGTTACTGTTTAATCCAAGTCAGAGAACAGTCAAAAATTATCTCTAAGAATGGCACAGCAATTGGCATCTTTCTGAATGGGCTTTGGTGACATGAGGTGAGTGGAATACAGATTTAGTGACCACCAGGGCAGCCTGATGTTGAAGACCGTCCAAGCGGTGAGAAGCCACCCAGGGACTCCCACCCTGGTTGTCATTCCCATTTCTGGGTCATAGTCCCTGGATCACCTCCAAGCCTGCAGTCCTCAAGCGCCCAAACCCTGGGGCACTGCTGCAAGCTAGGCTGTAATGCAGCATCCCTGAAGCAGCTCTGACCTGGGCCAGTGATGTCTTTGGCCATCGCTTTGTTTGTGCTTAGGGTTTTGGGGGTGATTAATGGTTTTCATTCTTTCCTTTCCTCTCACCCCAGACTTTACTGATGGTGCTATGAAGTACAGCCCATGGTCTAAGTTTTACCTGTTTTTCTACATGTAGGTGGTTTTTTTGGTGGAATTTTTTTTTTTTTGATCATGCTCTAAGTACACATGAAGCTATTTCATCGCAAAAAGAAAGGTCCTTTCCTCAGCTGGAAGCTCATTGACTATTCTGCAAAACTTGTCAGAGCCACTCTTTAATTAAGACTGTACTGAAAGGAGCTTTGATTCCAGCCATGTATTACAGCCTGATGTTGTTTTCTTTGTCACTGCAGCAGATTATTGGAAGCGCAGTCCTTGATTAAAACGATTGTGTGCAATTACAGCCCGTCTCCACATCTTCAGCTAGATCAGTAGCTTGTCAGTGGGTCATTGAGAATCAGACTGCCAGAACCTTTGTACATGTTCAATTTATAAAAGACCGTGTTTCTGGCACAGCACCTGGCAGTCCTAGACAGCCAACACCTTATTAATGCGCCATTAGCCACAAGGAACATTTTTAAGTGAACCTAATGTACAGGGAGTGATGAGGGCTTGCCTGAACTGACTCAGCAGTTTGGAAGGTCTTTTCTCCCTTTCAGAGACCACGCTAACTTGTGAATGTGCTCCAATGTCCCAAGCCTACACACTGGTTTTCCCTTTTTAGCCACCTTTATTTTGGTTTCTTGTGAATTAGGATCACTGTAATTTGAAAGCAGGTTAGTGTGCTGAGGAATAGAATAGGAATACTTTCTATTAGGGAGTTTTCTTTGGAACAACTATAACAGTCAAAGGGATGATTGACTACTTTACCAGTGCCTGAGGAAGATGGAACTCTTCAGTTTGGGGAAAAAAGTGGCTGAGAAATAACATCTTTGAGCTATACAAAGTCATAGATCAAGTAAGTGAGAAAATGCTTTCCTCCTAATTAAAAAAAAGTCACCACTTTCCAAAATAGGGAAACCTGGGGGCATTCAATGGAACTAGTAGGAAATCAGATTGAAACAGAAAAAAATACTTCTTTATTCATCAGACAGTGACTTTCAGAAACTTGCTGCCACGGGTAATTGGAGACAGTACCAGGAGGCTCAAAGGGGGTTGGATGAGTTATGGACAACAGGTCTAGAAATGGACACTGAAAGCACTAAGCAGAGGTTTTCCCTATAACTTCGCTAATACTAAAGTTGTGGATGTTGGAGGATGGACTGGCAACTGTGGCCAGGGTTAACATGACATTGGTAATGAGCATCTCCCCTTGACACTACCAGAGACAGAGTACTGGGCTGGATGGACCATGGGGCTGGCCGAGTAACTGGCTTATGTTATTTCCTTGTACTGCTAATGCTTTCAGGATGACTTCTGGAAACTGCCTGTTAAAAAAAGAGAAAATACTACAGGTCTGATCCAATTTCAGCTTCAATCTCTATTTATAACTTTGAGTAATACGGCTTTAATACTTTTAAAACCGGGCACTGATCTTTGCTTCTACTTTAACTCTGTCTCTTTATATTAACATAATCAGTACAATAATGAGATTCTTCAAAAGCTTTTCATGCATGAAAGGAAACTAAGCTCAAACAGCTCAGTCCTATGAATAATAAGGTGAGATGTGTCCCAGTGGGTCTCTGCCTGCCCCCTGACTGGTATTTGTTTATTGTCACAGGCTCATTTTATATCTGTGCTCTTGGAGGTTTAGTTAATTGCAAATTCAGGCATCGGAGGCTAGTTGTCTTGCAGAACACTTGACTTTGGGCCAGAAACAAGTAAACACCCAACAGATAGAAATTACATCCCCAAAACTGTGTCTCCTGGAAAGCTGAACACCATCTCTCCAGATATGTAAGTCAGTACAGAGTCCAGCCAATGATCTTCAAAATTATGCAGGGAGCAAGGTATCATATCAGTAGGATTAATTAAATTTTCCTGCTTTGTTTGGTGTACCTCTAGGCTAAGATTTATGTTAGGGTAGGAACTAACTGGACTGCAGTCATACCTCATTACAGAACTAGCCTTTTCTAAGGTGAATTTTTATATATGTGCAAATGCAGACCTGAAACTTTTTCTTTTTGACTAAGTGTTCTTTCCTTCCCCTTGGATCGTTTTCCCTGCAAGGTCTTTTAGCTAGTCCTAGTGCTGTGCGTTATGGTCAGGAATGACTCCAGATCTCCTACAGGTTCAATGTGCCACAGTTGAGTCTGGGAGCATCTGGAAGGACAGGACATTCAGCACTTGCATTTCTGTAGCTCAGCTGCAGATCTGTCTGGTGCTGTTCTATCAGTGCTGGGTTCAGAAGCTATTCCTGCTCTTGTGCCAGCAACAGTCAGGTTTCTTAACACAAGGGTTTGATTGAGGAGAGCAAGAGTGAAGTGGCAGAAAAAGCTTTTAAAACTCTGTTGTGGTTCAGCAGATATCTTCTCTTGGAAGGTGAACAAGGGCAACTGGTTTTCATCAGTTGTGCAGCGTTTCTGACATTAGCTGATTCACAGATATAACAAAGCCCGTGATCTTCTCCCCTGTCATTGTAAATTAATGTGAAGAATTATCTGGTTGAGGTGGCTGGGGGAAAACAGTTTCCTCTTTGCTAAAACACCCTGTCATTTTAATTTGTTTGTTTTTGGGTTTTTTTCTGCTGTATTTACACAAATGAGACCTCTGCCTGTGTATAGCCTGGTGTGCAAAGGTGTGGGAGATGCTCAGGTTCTGTGTGGCAGGGACTACCACCAGCCACAGGGATTCCCTATGGCAGTAGAAGGCAAGGAGCTGTGCTGTGCTTCCAGCTGGCTGTTCAGAGCAGGATTGTTCTTGTCACCTGTAATGGGGAAGCACAGACCCCAATTTTAGCAGAGTTTGAGTTAACAGTCAAACTAAAGGAAGGCAAATAAAATTATATGATCTCTCTTATTTTTTTCTAAATAAGCTGTGAAAGTAATCAATAACTAAGAGTAATATATTAAGCAAAGATACAAGGAAGCTCCTTCAGTAACAGAAACCCCCGATGCTGCCCCATAGTCTGTAAGCCAGGGCTGTGATTTCTGCTTGAGCCTGCTGGGCAAATTGAACTTTGCACACTGAGATTTAGTCAAGCATCTCTACCCATTTATAAGGCTGCTCCAACTGCACCTGCAGCACTGAGGGGGGGACAGCAATGGAAAGTAGCCTGAGATTGCTGTAATATTTAGTTCTTATAAATACATCAAATCTCAAAGTAGGAAAGACATGTGTGGGCTGGTTGCTAAAGAAGACAGAGTGGAGGGAGGCTGGAGAGCCTGCTCATAAGCAGCCTGATGCATGTAATGTTACCAAGGTCAGCAACCCTGCAGTGAAATTCTGAGTAAATAATGGGGCTCATATGGTAGAGCTACCTAGGGCATCGTTCCTGGGCTGAATGAGCATTGCCACTGCAAACCCTTCAAAAGCAGGGAGATGTACAGCATTAAGCTAGAAAATAGCACTTTACAGGCATGCTTAAAAAATGGTTTGCACATTGCTAGGTAGCTTTCTTTGAATGACTTTTCCCTAGCAGAGAATAATGTTTGGCTTGCAATTACTTGACTGCGAGCACCCTTGAAATAAGTTAGCTTTCTAAATGTTGGACTGGCAGTGGGCGGGTCGTTTTCCAGAGAAATCCTTTAATAATAAAATGCCTCATAAAAACTGCATTGACTTCAACCAGGTAGATTGTGGGCAGCTAGAAACTTCTGATTGCTTCACTTTTACACAGTATTTTTGGGCTACCCAAAATACAGATGCCTGGCAAACGTCTCCCCTGAACAGGAAAATACAGGGCAGTGTTATTCACATGGACATCGGGATGGTCAGGCCCAAGGAGAGGAAGAGCCAATGTGATATTCAGACTGAGTAAATTTTGTGCTCCCGAGACACCCATGGGAAATCAGTGGGCTATTACAGGCTGACAGCCTACACTTGGCATTTCCCATATTATGCAGAGATACGATAAGCACAAACTTTAGCCTTCCTCCCCCTCAACATCCTCCTCCCCTGCAAGTGCCACTCTCTGACTCACTACTGACTACGCAGTGAGAAAGACAGTGGGTTTTGTGCATTGCTGGGTGGGTCCATCTGGGTAAAGGTACCTTCTGAGGCCTCCAAAAACCCAAGTCTGAGAGCGAAGCAGTCTCAGGAACCCCTGCTGAGGAAAGCCTTTCTGCCAGAAAGGACGCTCAAACTGCAACACTGCATTCCCAAATTCCCCTTGGTATCACCTCCCCTTCTCTGCCAACTAATAAACCCCTTATTTTCTCAAAGGGAAATCCAAGCAGAGTTTTGACTTTGAAAAACAAGCACCAGCAATTATCTGATATCTGATATGGCCAGTTCTATTGCTATGCAATTTTTTAGTAGGAAGTGTTTACGTATTATAGTAGCAGCATTAAAATCTAAATTTGACCACAAAGAATGGTTTTCAAATTAATCCTTTGGCATCTACTGAAGGTACAGTTTAAAGTAACAAGTCTTCACAGAAGCCTGAAGTCCTGATAGGCTATTTTGTCTCATCTCAAAACTCCTCTATGCTTATGAAGTGGTTTCCTGAATGCTGTGCTGGGGTTTGTTTTTCTTTTCCTTGGTGACCTTCTGCAGTGGATATCAATTAAAGCATTTGCCAGCTTTCTTATAAATATAACCTTGAAGCTGTATTAGCAGTCTAACGGTGAAATGTAGCTAGCCTATGCATATCTGTCCATCAAATGACCATGTAGGCGCAGTGGTGAGGAGTGAATGCAGATCCACTATGAAGAAACTGGGGACATCCTTACTACCCAGCACTCTGGTACATGCAACCCCTCATTTATGCTGCAGGGACTTCCCTCCATTCCTTTCTATTTAAGGTCTTCTGACAGAGCTAATTATGGCAGCAAGCAACTTGCATCGGTGTCACTTAGGGAATATGAGCATTTGTGTTTTCAGGAGTTCTCATGTGTTGCCCAGATGTGGTTTGTCAGTTGTTGAAACTATGTATATTACATTTCAGGCACTGAAGTCAGACGCATTTCAAAGCACAGTAACTTGTTCCTCCTGAAAATTTTGCTTCTTCCAGTGAAAGTGTGATGGTTTGCTATTTATAGGTTTAGGAAAATTCCTTCACTATACATCCATTCTTTTTACTCTACCTCCAGTCTGTTTGAAAATGAATAGTCTCAGAGATCTGCTCCACTGTAGAAAGCTCTAAAAATCATCTTCCTTTCCTTTTTTTTTTTTTTTTTCTCCTTAAAAGCTAGAAAAGCAAGATTGCTTTTCTAACCCTGAAAACCTAGCCTGGGAACTAGATCTAGGTTCTCTGCTATCTCATGAATCACCATCCTGGGAATGATTCGGCACTGGAACTTGGAACAGCCTGATAATTCAGGAGCCAGGAGACATCCCAGCTCCTCCACACCCCCTGGGCTTACATATGGCATTGCTGCATTGCTACTGGATATAAAAGCCTACAGGATCTGTTTCAGTCAGGAAGCAGCTGGGACTGTGAATGCAGATGAGAAGTAGACACAATTCACTTGAGTAAAAAGAGGTCAATAGAAAATGAACATTATTTTCCTGTCCATAATTGCATTTTAAGTACGTAATAAGTAGACGATGGTAACCATGTGCTAAAGGGTCCAACTGTTCTTAATTGATTAAAATAGCTTCTGAAGGCTGTTTCTATTAAGGATTTAAAACAGCACAGTGTTATACCATTGCACCAGGATGGGTTTTCATTTGACTATGGCCCTCTTCTCTGGGTCAGGCAGCTTTGAAGTAATGTGGCTTTCCATGATTCAGGTGCTGTCACTTGGTACCAAGAGTCACCTGCCTCTGTCCCACTGACCTCAACAGTGGGGCAATAGCCATATATCCAGAGCCATTAGCACCAAAACTCACTCTGTTTCCCATGTGAGCTGAAGGAATCTTTTCCAGAGATTTTATTAACTGCTAGAAACAGGTAGAGGTTAGTGATCAGACACACTGAATTGAGGCTATTGTGTCCCGCTGCTCTTTTCTTTCTTTCCTTTCCCTCTCCTCCAGTGCCAAATCTCTGGTATAAAAATCTGTGGTGTTTCACCTCTGTCAAAAGTGTTAAGAAACTTCCCCTTTAATAATCCAGACCAGGTCTGTGAGTGAGCACAGGGGCAGTTCTGCTGGCAAACTGCAGGGGGTCTGCCAGTGAGGGGAGAGTGGTGGGTAGTTTTGGATTGACAGATGGAAATAATCATTTATCCCAGGTCAGTAGGGTGAGGGTGACCGAGTCCAGCTCTATCCAGTATATAGTGCATTGAATTATAGAAGTGTGGAGATAGGAGTTGAGTTTCCTTCATGCAATCTTCAGACCTGGGACTCCATCTGTTCTGGGCTTATTTTATTTCTCAGCCATGATGGGGGGTGAAGTTCCTATCTTCCCCATAAGATGAGACAGTAAAATCAAGACTCTCTTTTCTCTGGCTGTGCACAGAAAATTCTAGGAGGAAATGTAGTTTTCTGTAGGGTCCCACAAAGAAAATATTATTTATCCTACCCTTGTCTAGGCTTTTGTTCTTCAGCCAGAGAATGAGAAGTGCAATTCTGAAGCATCTTGAAGTTGTCTGCAGTACAAGTTGCTCAATATTAATTGAAAAAAATAATAGCATCATCATCATGGCAATACTAGCCCAGTGTTTTATCCCACCGCCTTTAAATAGACTAACTAAATCATTGACTTAATAAATAATCTTCCATTAAGTAGCATGGCAACTGCTCCCGTTTACTGGCATGCGTGCAGGCAACAGAATCCTGGCAGAACTTTAATACGCACATTTGAAAGGCAGCATCTCTGCCTTTTTAATTGCAGAGTGTTACATCACACACTCCATCTAGCTCTAGGCTCTCTGTCTCAGCTGTGTCTTATGTTAACCTGTTGTCAAAATAAATTTGATTTGCAAGTCTGTAAGAGTCAGGCTGATATTTTAGTTTTAGATCACTTATCTGAATGCAATTTTCACATAAGGGTTTAAGCACATGCCTACCTTTCAGTGTGTACTTAGAGCAGCCCTGAGAATCAAAGTAGTAAGGCCAAGATACTTAATTGCATTTAGGTTCCTAAATCCTCATAGACTTTAATGAGAACAGGGGTTCCTAGGCAGGGTAGGAGCCAATCTATTCCTATGTCTTTGACTTTTAACCTAAGCCCAGCTAATACTGTCAGACTCTGAAGCATGCTCTAAGCAATTGCCTGGCTTGCTGGATGGCACCTAGAATACTCTGTACGTTGCAGTCTTTGTACTGGATATGGTATTTCTCTTCCCATTCTCCACCTCTACTATTGAATGTTAAGGCAGAAATTTGAAGCATTGCTAATTACAAGTAGGAAGGAACTTTTCAACTTTAAAAATTGTTTCATTTTTCTGAAGTCCTTTCTGGAATTCAGATTATTTCCTCATATCTCAAGAAACAATAACCATCCCCTTCCTGTAGGTCAATGTGTATGCATTCATTTAAATTCATGTGACAAATGATATCAGATTGAGCTGTAAAAACAATTCATAAATCTATGCTGACCAGGCATATTTTCAAGAAAAATAGCTCAAAATAACTTGCTTAGTAAATGAATACAAAGCCTTTGACATCACAAGTGCTTCAGACTAACATCCACACAGCTGGTAAAATGGAAGTTTGTCATCCCGAGTATCAAATGAAAGGAAGGTCAGAGAAATTAATTAAGCAAATATATAGCGAGCCTGACCTAGCAGTCATTAGAAACTCAAATCAATAGGTACTTATCTTGCAGGACAAAAACATTACTGCTTACAGAAACATTAAGGAACTTGGATCAAGTAGATAGAAGGCTATTTTGGGAGGCTTTTCTTGTAACACAGGACATTTTCAAGAGCATTTAATTTACAAATTTTGGACTTCTTCATGTTATAACTGAGTCGTAAATCCTACCCCACACTTACTGAGACCACAGCCTCATATAATCACTTCAGCAGCATTTGCCCCAAACAGCAGCTTCATTGCCTGACCTTATTACTATGAGAGCAAGTGTTAATGTACGAAGCAGAGAACTCCTTGCAATAAGCCTTTGGCTGGAGTTATAACAAGAAGATTTGTGTTCCATTTTAAGTTTCTATCTACAGCAATGTTAATACATGAGAAAATCAACCTTAGCTCCTAGGATGTGCTGAAATTCATGAATGGCAGTTCTGTCACTGTCAGGTCTTGGTAGACAGCACAGGCAGACCTCTGGGAAAAACAGCCTCTAGCTACCTGGAGCTCCATATTCTTATTTGGGAGACATGCAGTAATCGATGGACTTGCAAAATAAGGCTGAAAATGAATATGCATCTTGATGAGATGTTACTGCCAGCTTCAACTATTTTGGATTATGTCTATAGTGTCTCTGAACTCTTTCAAGAGTGGCAGCAGTCAGCTCCATGCTGCTTAAACAGTTAGAACATCCCACTTTCATTTTCATTGTATTGCAGCCTACCTTTAGATCAATGAATGATTTCTCTCTTCATTATTTAACAGCACACAACATTGATAACTGCTGTTAGATGTTTCAAGCGCTAATCTTTTAAGAGGAAAAACTCTTTAGCTTTCAGATTCATTTGCTTATACTCTGAACTTCGAAGGGACCTATTTGTAGATACAGTTTGCCAAATGCTGCACTTGGTGGCAATAATACAAACTGGGAGTGCTTCACTGGAAGCGCTGAGCATTAACTGGGAATAAAACTTGGTTCTTCTCCATGGCTGATATGCCTCAGTTGTCTCTCAAAGCACTATGTGCTTTGGTAAGTTCCCTATGTTTTCTGCTTCAGCGGTTCACTTCCCGTTATTTGGGTTTTATGTTGGCATAAACCTATGGTAAGACGGTGCTGCGTAAACTTTATAACCTCAAGGAATTATTTGGGACATGGTGAACTAGGCATAATTCTGTCCTTATTTATCCCCGTAAACAATGAAGTCCATAAATCATCTTCCATCTACTTTGGCATGCAGTGGCACTCAGGAAAATGCTATGCAGAGCTCTCCATCATGCAAATAAAAGCTGGGACCCTGCGGCCAGTTAAGTCAGCAACATGAGGATTTGCTTCCAAACAGCAAGCAGTGAAAACCACAAAAGTAAATCTTCTTGATTCCTCCTTCCTTTCTTATTTTCTTTTTCTGTGCACATAAAAATCAATCCACAACAAACCACAGGAAACTAAGCATGCACATACTAGCACATCTCTCTATGGATCTGCCTTTACCTTAGAAACATGGTGAATTTTACTAATCCTATTTAAAAATATGGGAGAACTGAGCCATGTATAAGATTGGGGGGGGTTGTTTGGTTTTGTGTTTTTTTTTCTTATGAGAAAATCTTTTTAAGGGTTTTACTGTGGATACCTAAGTGATTCTCCATTCTGCGTGAAAATGTTCACTGGTATATAAAGTGAGGTTTTTTTTAAAAAAAGGTAGCATTCTGACTTTAAGGATTTTTGGTTATTTTGCACAAATATAGATGAGTAGCTGGAGAATCATCTGGAAAAGAGGGGTCTTGATGGGCTCGAGCTCTGCATGCAAACCCATTGGCTGAAATTTTCAGCAGTGGCCTAAATTTTTTTGCCTTATGTTCACAAGGTCAGGGTCGCCACAGAGAAGATGGGTAGTTTGACTCTTGGTCCCATACTTCAGCAGGATGAGCTCGCACTGTCCCACCAACACCATCTCTCCCATCATACTTTATCTATAACACACAGTGAAGAAAATTGCCACCCTCCCTCACCGCTTCCAGCACTCAGAAAGTTTAATCTGCAAACTATAATATTTAGCTGCTAATACAGCAAATTAGGTGAGAAGGGTATTGTGTTGCTGTGATTTGAACGCTGTTCAGAAATGCTGAGGCATATCAAAGTACTTTGATGTCATTTAATGAATAATAAATGTATTTATTATTGCTATGCCATTCAAGCAAGGAAAACAACATCAGCTTGAAAGGAAATCTGTTGGCAACCACTATTCAGCAAACAGAAGTTGATTATATACAAATCTTTCCCATGGCTGCAGTAGAAGTGGTTTTTTGAGTGTCTTCATCATTCCTTCCTTTGTGCAAAGGAGAATTGTAGGGGTTTCTACCCCTCTGCATGCACTTGCACTTCCTCACCTTTTTCTGTTCCAGCTATTGGAAACTATTTCTTCATCCTCTTTCTTTGTAATCTGATGAAGAAGTGCTTTTATTCCTCCACAAATTCATTTCCTAAACAGTAACCAGCAAGGACTTTATGGATCAGTGATTTTCGCAGCACCCTTTCAGAGTCCCTGTAGTTGTTCTGCTGTACGAGCAAATGCACCATATTTTTGAGGATTGAAAATAAACGACCCCAGATTTTGTCTGTGGCTCATGCTAGTGCTGCTTTTAAACATTAGTTTCTCAGAAAGTTATTGAGATCTAAAAAGCTAAAACTGAGACTTGTAGAATTATCTTCACTGTTTTGAAGATTTTGCCATTATTCATTCAAATCTATTCCCACTTGCTAAATGTGTTTTTAAAAGTACTTTACCAGTTATTTAATACTCTGCAGGGCAATTTGTTTATGGGCTTACTGAATGACATGTTAAGCAAATACAAGGTTATATTAGCCAGAGCTGTCTAGAATAAAGAAGAAACTGTAAGAACAGAAATTGAACAGAAAAAAGAACAGAAATCAGAAAATTTTGCCCAGAAATTCTGTTTAGAAATGGAGTTTGTTCTTTGTATTCAGTCCTTCAAATCATGAGGAGAAAACATAATCTTACAAAGAGATCAAGGAGAAAAAATAAGCAATAGCTAGCCCACAAGTTATAGGAGAAAAGCCAAAAAAAGTTGTAGGAACTCGATTGTCCCCCTCCTTTTCCACCTGACATAAGGTTGTAGTTAGAGCATTTACTGGTTTTTATTTCATGACAAAACAAATGTGGGAAAGAACAATTGAGATCATTATTAAGAAAGTCTAATTCTCATTTCACTTATCCTAGCAAGCACTGGATCAGATCTAGCTTTCCTCACTCCTACATGTTTGGTCTTCTAATTTTATTCCTTGTTTTACAATTCTCTTTGATATGGCTTTCAAGGTGAGGAATATACTTAACAGCAGCAGTGGCATGGCACTGCGCTTGGGAGAACTGGCAGAGCCATCCAAAGCCCTGTTTGCAGCTGCTCCTGCTTTTTTGATTTCTCATATAGAAGAATTTTGCAAAAAACCATGAGAGACAAATGCATCAATAATGGAGGAAAAACAAAAGTTTAGAACAGAAATATGTTTGGTACTATGAAGTAAGGTGGGAAATTAAATAATAGATCATGTATAGGAAAGGCTGAAAATTAGTGTAATCACTCAAAAAAAAATCTTTCAACAGCTACTCTTAGTTTCCCTTGATGTTTTCTACTCTGTTTCATGGTTTAAACTAAAAAATGCTGACTTTTTCTGTGCAGTAGAACTTCCAGATATTTCAGGAAAGTGCTACTGGGCAGTTGTGTAATAAAATTAATGTCTGCTTGCAATCATACGCTGATGCTCTTCAAAGATCCACTCATCTCGGGAAACTCAGTAAATTTAATAGAGTTGGTAGAGAAACTTCTCCTGATCAACCTTATTAAATTTTCGAGACATTCAATGGGTGAGACACTTTGTTGGATCATGTGATGGGAAAAAGATAGCAAGGAAAAAGTGCTGGCAGAGGAGCTCTAGTTTGGTGCTTCAGGAGAATTCCTTCCAACACAGCCCCTTCCTCTGCGAAGAACAGGGCACCTTAGCGCTACTGCTCTAGCTCCAAGGTGAGGCAATCTGGTTTTGCTCTGCTAGAATGAGTCTTGCCATACCAAAAGGACAAAAACTTTTCAACTGTGTTGAAACATTCAATTTAAACTGCTCGTTTTTCAGTTTACATAGACCTATAGACTGATTTAAACAAAAATCTTTAGTGATTGGCATCTACTAAAAGAAGATATTTTGTTCACAGAAAAGAGGTAAAATGCTAAATGTTTTTAACCTTTTTTGAAAAATACAGACTCCCTCCCTCCCCAAGATTGTCTGTTTATAGGCAAAGTCAGGTTCTTGCAGAAAACAGATTTGAAATGCCATACTAATTATATTGGTTATTGCCCATGATCAAACAGCAATGAAAGAGCCCTCTGAGAGGTTCCCAGAGCTTCTCTGCCTCTAGGATCATAATTCTGAGACGGGAATTTGGGGTGGCGGTTATTTCCTTGGGGTTCTGTTTTGGTATAGTGGTAATGCAATAAGAGAATGATTTTCACTGAACGTCACTTGTAAGAAGAAAGAAAAAACAATTCTGCAACAGTTCTTTGAGATGATCAGATGTGTTGACTGATAGTCTTTTGGAAATGATTCCATAGTTGGCTTCCCTGGAGTGAAAATACCCCATCCAGTACAGGGGATGCACTGCCTCCATTGTCAAGAAAAATCATTGACTGAAATTCTGCTTTCCCTGTAGCTGAAACCAGTTTCCTGTAGTTACTCCCTCCTCTAATAGCAGTCTGGCTGCCTATGGCCAGAGGAGAGCTCGTGGCCAGAACTGCTCCTTCCTTAGTGTCCGAGAGCACCCAGGACACCCTGGTCAGTGCTTCGGACAAGCCACTGCTGTTAGCTGCAGTTATTTCTATCTGACTCTAAACTGCAGTCTGCTAGTGTTGTGGATGGTGTTCCTGTTTCTGAGAATGAGTTACCTAGAATTACCTGTTTTCTGACTTTTCAGTTAAGGTTTTGTAACACCATCCACTTTGCTCTTGAAAAGATGCTTTTAGCTGATGCCGAGCCACTTGGAGGAATCCTGTGCACCGCAAAACAAGGTCACTTGGCCCATCTCTCATCTCTGCCATGCTACTACATTACCCTGAATGTGCACAGACTCCCTATGTCCTTGACTCATGCAGTTCATGTGCTTGCCGCTGTTAAATATCAAGGATCTCCTTAGAACAGACCTAGCTGTGATGCAAACTGTTATATATCATGAACACAGTACAAGCAGGTGTAACTTGCAAGTAGAGGAAGAAACAAGGCATTGCAAGAAACTTTTCTTTTTATGTGTTTAAGGAGTAAAAAAAGTAGTAGGTGAGGTACGGATTTGTTGTTCATTACTTTTCTTTCTTTGGTGGATGACTTGCTCCGCTGCCTCCTGTTATGTTTACTAAAGTTTACCTTAAACTGTCAGTCAAGTGACCTCTCAATTTAGCTAAAGATTTTAATGTAGGAGCATAATGAGATTACGGGAATGAATTGTCAGGAGAAAAGAAAACTAAAGAAAATGGTTCTGATGCCTACACAAATAAGGAAACAAGACTTTGTTCATACAGAGTATCCCATTCTTACCAAATCCAACAGATAAAATTTTGCTAAAAATGCCAGTGTTACTTTTCCTTCTCTGATCTTAATTTTTTAAAACTGCTGTAGGCATTAATGTTTTCTAGATACTTGTTTAAGCCACACCTAGATGTCCACATCTAAATAAGAAAATGCAATATTTTTCTTGCTGTAAGATGGAAAATCACACAAAATTCTCCTGCACCGTATCCAAAATACCAGCAAAGTATTTGTACACTTCAGTGTCCCAAGGCAATGTTCTGAGTATGATGCCAGCCATCATTGATTTCCTTTTCTGAATGATTACTTTAAAATAGTGTTTCAGTTTGAACAGCCTACAGCAGGCATAATTATTCCCTTTCTCAACACTCCCAAGCTAATTCTCTGACAAGTGTCCATGTAAAAGCTTTATATTTGGTGGGTGGGTAGTAGGGAATGCAGAAAATCACAGGTTCGTGGAAAAGTGGTGTGGATTTTTTTCTGTTTTTTTACTTGTAAGTGTTTTTCGGCAGTCTCTAACACAGCTACCTCCACAGAGACTCTGTTCTAAGCCACACAACAACATTTAAATCATATGCCTGAGAAGGGTGGTCTTTGAGACCCCTGTAAGTTCTGCTGGCTCAGAGTTAGATCTGGGATTACCCCTTTGTGACATAAAATGTCAATAATATATGCACCAAACTTGCCAAACCTCTCTCTGTCCTCTGCGTAGAGAGCGTTGACTCCACAAAACCTCCTTTTAGATGCCAAATTCATTTATTTCAATGCCTGTGTTAGAGTCAGCTTCCAAATGAACTCTACACCAGTTCCCTATGGTGTTTGTTTCCAGCTGGCCACAGTTTTGAAGTGCACTGGAAAGGCTCATGCTTCCTGGTGATGAAAAGTTTCTCTCTACTTCATTCACCTGAAAAAAGTGGCTTTCAAAGCTGGGTTAGAGTTATTACTAGCAAAGTTCTTGTTGATGTCTTTCAGTTATTACTATCACATAACGTGGCAATAACTGCAGTTAGGGTGGAGAACTTTTTATTAGACTATTACTTCCAATATGGTAGGGTTATGTTTTCAAGGTGGCAAGCAACTGAGGTAATGTATCTTTAGAATTCATTTCTTGTCAGCTGAGACAGAGTCATAGACTGCCTGTGAGCTCCTAGTCCATCTCAGAAAACCAGATAAGGTCAAACCACTAAATCAGACTTCATAAAAAAGCTCAGCCTGGGCTGGTTGCACCTGTAGTTCCCTATATAGCCAATTTTCAAATTTAGTTAAAATCTGCAGAAGTTACAGTTTAAAACAAAGAAGAATTCAATGAGGTCCCCTGTTTCCAAACTGCCCCGTGAAGTCACTGGAGCATATATAAATGGTTTTGAGGGCAGCGTGTTTACATACTTTAATTTTGAAGCTACAGGACTGAATTGCTATGATAGCAATGCTCACTTTTATTGTATATGAATGGCAAGACTGATCCTGCGTATCAAGTGATGTGCTTACTGACTATTTCAACTACTACACACACAGCAAGTCCACACGTGTAGAACCCAGGGAAATATCACAGAAGAGTTTGTTCCATACTCAGCACACTTACACTTTAGCACTAGCCAAAATTAGAAAAACAAACCCCAGTGGGCAGTTCAGGTGTTTCCTTGTGAATAAGTGACTGATTAAATATCACCTGAAAACATAACACTAATTTTAAAGCCAGATTCTAGCTGCAGGAGAACCAAAAGAAAGCTGTTCTGTTGACTGGGAGGAAGGGGCGGGGAGAATAAGGAGAAGAATAGAAATGCTTTGCATTGTTTCATAAGAAACAGCATATTCCTTTTGTGCTTTGGACTCATGCCACAAAAGTTGTGTGGTTTCTGCATGCTTCAGTGGCTCTGAAGTCCTTCTTAGCAGTCCTTTTAATGGGCAGCCGGTGGAAACCCCAAAGATGAACCCCAAGGTTTGCATCTGTGTTTGTACACGTACACAGCTATATATCAAATACCCTCTCTATTTAACGGTTATTCAACCTCTTGCTCTTATGGACAGTGGTGGTTTCTGCACAGATTGTGCTTCCTAACAGCTGGATAACATCTCTTTAAATCAGTCATGGTGTCACAGCACAGTTTTGGAAACAAACACTATTATCAGATATTCCTGTGACTGCTTTCTGTACAAGTCTTGCCAAGTCAGCTTGAAATGAAGCAGTGTGTAAACACATCCCTACCCTTAGCTCCTTGCTGAAATGGTCAGTGGCTTTTGTCAAGAGAGACAGGTGTATCCAGCTGGGACCCATTCAGGTGACACATTGCTTTTTCTCTTAGATTAAAGACAATAAATGCTTTCGTGCTGAATGCTGTTTAAGGAAACTTTGCTGTGGAACACATGCTGCTTTTATTTCCTTTCCAATTCTTGTTTTATTGGGGTTTTCTGACTTTGTTTCTTTCAGTGATACTGCTTTATTTGTATGCGCTTATTATTTCTTACCAAAATCTTGGGTTTGAGGACTATATAAAGTAAATGTTTTTTTAAAAAAAAACAAGCAAAAAAAAAGATACCTCTCCTTGCTGGTTTTCTCCAGTGGACTACGTTTGGAGATCTAAGGATGTCTAGAGGGCAGTTTAAATCAAATCCCAGACTATGGAGTACTCTACAAAACATTGTCCCTAGATGCAGAATTTCTTCATAAGAGAAGTTATTCCATCTACTTAAATTCAATCTGTAACCAAATTTTATTCATGCTTGTGTTACACTTTCATTCCTTTAAAAATATTATTTCCTTTGTTCCACGCATAATTTAAATCAAATCACTATTAGAAAACAACAGGATGGCACATAACTTCGTCTTCTCTAACAGTCCCATTATAAATCTTTAATGTATGTGCAAGGACTTGGGCAAATAAAGCCAGTGATGAAAGCCTTGCTGTTTACACAGGAGAGTGTTGCTCACAAAGACAAGTGTTTGCAAGGTCAAGAACTTTTGCACTTCTTTTCTGTATCACAAGCAGAGTAAGTTTTGCAAATACAAGTAGCTGTAGATTACCAATAATACAATCGATGTGCCTTTCACAGAAGTCTCTTGCGCTCTGATACAAACTCAGTAGGATTCTCCTCATTGCCTTACACAGATTTGGGATCAAGACCCAAAGCAGAAGGCAGCTGAGGAAAAAAATCCTTTACAGATGCAATTATGGGTTAGATGGGTTTTTTTCACTTGCTATTACCAACCTGTTTCCATTCTCCAACTCTTAAAAGAGCTCATTACTAAGATCTAGCAGAAGGAAAATTGTATGAAGTGACAGCAGGTGTTTTCTGAGCAGGAGAATCTGCCTCTTTCCAGAAAATACCCATAGAGAACATGAAGATGAGAACTGTAAATGCTGTAATGGTGTGACAGGGTCAGCATAGGAGACAATATAATGCTAGTCATTTTCAGAGTGCTGACCAAATACAGCACATGAAAAGAGAAAGGAGAGACCTTTCTGAATACTTTTACAACTGAACAAGAATTGGATCTGCTTTTCTTCTTTCCTTTCTAGCTGCTTTTTTGCTTGCAACTTGCAAACTGCAATGATTGTATACAGTGAACTCAGAAGCAGAATACAATCCAGAAAACAGTATTTTCTCATGGTTTCCAGATGCAGACAGTAGCAAGTCCTTCTGTTTCTCTTCCTAGGAAACATTTCCAATGTCTGTAAGACACAAAGTCAAGCATGTAAAACTGTAACAAAAAAAGAGAAAGCAATTTTGCTTCTAAATATAGGTGTTATCTAGCTTTTAAACTTGTATGATTTTCATATGAGGTGATGATCTGGTGAGGATACTGTGCAAGGACCTCAAATTATTTTTTCTGAAATTCTCTCATATGCTTGCAGATTAAAGTATTGAAGCATGAACCCTAAAGAGGCCCCAAAACTAGAAGACAAAAAGAATGCAATGTTTATTTTTTCAGAGTTCAGCCTTTTTTCATTTGGTTTATCCAAGCTTCATGACATTGAGTAGTTATGATTTTTCATTATTTGGACTTCTAACGATGGCAGACACTTTCCTGATAAGACTTTGCTAACAATAATTGTCTCATTCTCTGCTGAGGGTCAAGGCTCCCTCTTCTTTTCAGTTCTGCTGTCTTTCATAGTCTCTGATGGAGCGTCTAGCTCATGGCTCCCACCAGGTTTTTTAAAAATCATTGTTGAAATGGAGCAGGTGCTGCTCAGCCACTCTGGGGTATTGATAGACCATGTTCTTCCTCTGGATTTCCCCCATAAAGAAAGCAGGAGGATTGCAAAATGATTTGGGTAACCCCACTGACCAGATGCTCCATTTTTATAGTGGAGGTAAGGGAATAAATATGCCAAGACTCACTGTGACAAACAGTTAAAGCCTCCTAGTGAGGCAGAAAAAATGATCTATTACTGTATTTCCTCCTAGCTGAATTATGCTCAGACCGAGGGCTGAATTTTAAACTAAGCTGGTGAAAATCCAGAAAAAAAATCTGCGACATATGGTGTTATTTGGTAAGAAGTCATGGATATATTGGTGATGCTGATGGAGGGAGTGGGATCTTGAATGTGAAAAACAAAAATTGGATGGCACACATCAGCTACTTTGGGCCAGTTTATAATACAACCTAAATGTGTGATGGAGCAAATTCTCTAGTAATCATTAAATCAATCAGAGCAGGGAGAGAAAGGGGAGGCTTTCCACCAGATAATTTAGATTTGCTTGAGCATGTCGTTCTTTACAGCCATCAGCTCTGATTGAAAGTCTAAAGCAAAGCAATAGGAGAAAACCTGTGATTTATGATAAAAAGAAATAAATCCATTTTCTATTTCTAGCAGAAAAAAATGTGAGCATCTGTGTTTTCAGCAACCTTCTGTCGTGTTTCCTCATCTTCCCCTCTGAGCAAAGTACTGACTGACACTGGGGATATGATGTTCTTCCTGTCTAGGAATCTCTCTGGCTGACTACTATGAAGTCAGAGGATCTGTGGCTAGGACCCCCAGAGGCTTAGTCTCGCCAGGGCTAGATGAAATAGATTTGAAGCTTAAATGCTAAAATAATGCTGAGGAAAGATATGTGTCTCTGCAGCCATTGTTCAAGCAAATCCTTGTTCAGTTCACATGCTGTTTCCTTTGTATTTATATTCAAAAGGGATGAAAAGATCATTAAAGATTCCAAGAACTAACTTAAGAAGATTCAGAACTGAGCACGCGGTATTTGGAGTTTGCTCCAGATGTTGCAGTGAAAATCAGATATCTGATTTGTAGTCTGTCACTGAACATCAATTTATTAGGTTACAAAATTTTCACAGCCTCATTTTAAAGTTCAGTATATTGAATTATCCTCCAAAAATTCAGAATACTGGTATTCTTGCCTAAAGCTTTAGGGAACAGACACAGAAGGTGGAGGAATTGTGGACCAGTTCCTTTACATCTTCTGAAGGTCAATTTATAGGTGCACATTGAAGGTACTTTGCCAGATGTACAACATGATCTTTCTAATTCTGGCAGGTTTTTGGGTGCGTATCTACACCTTTTGAACAGCACTTGGACAAGGCAAGTACATTATTTTTGCTCCTGTTTAAAACAACAACACAGGCAGCAGCATTTAGGAAGCACTCAATCTTAGTCCTTTAATCCTCCTTGAATACCACTGCACTGCTGCTTTACGCACAGTAGGTTCTGGGGCGGGTGCGGGAAGTAAAAAGAGTCACTGTGGCAAAGAAAGTATTCTGAATTGTAGCTATTAGTGAGTATTGAGCAATTGCCCTTGGTAAGAAGGGATAATAGCAAATAATAGCATATTCATTTGGTTGTTGAAAATGGACTGTCTAAGCATATATCTCAAAATCCCTATTAAATTCAATCTTGATGCTCACAGCAGATAAGTATAATGAAGATTCTAAGAGATCTGCTTTCATACATATGAATAAAATAATTATTATGCAGCATATCCAAGTAGTTGACATCAGAAAGTCTACCCTTGAATAACAGGAAAGGAAGAAAATGTCCTTTCTTTTGTAGTCAGAAAGAATACATAGTCAAAAGTTGTGACACATTTTGGACATCACTAGCTGTAAGATATTTTACTTTAGAAATATGACAGCTCTACTAAGTATGGTATAAAAATTTTCTGCTCTTGTATGAATACAGCTAAGCTTCTCTCTTTGAGAATGTGCTGAATGTCATATCTTTTAACATAACATTGTCTGTACCATGGGCTCCTGGTGCAACCATGACACACGTTTTCACCGTGCTTTGAATTATGGAGCATGTTTATCCACCCACTGTGTATTCTTTTATACAGTTTTGTAGCAGAATCTCTGTCTCTGGTACTTAAATGACAAGATGATGTAGTCATATTTCATATTGTAAAGAAACAATGTCAGTTCTTTTACAAGTGAAAAAGTGGTAGAGAGATAGTGATGTGAATTAAAGTTGTTTAGGTGGCCACAAAGGATGAGCAACTACTGTCAATTAATTAAATCGACTTGCAACTCATTACTGGCAATGTAGAATAAAATTAGTAAACTTCCCTTTGAGTGTATCTCTCCAAGATTACAATGCAATAAAGTGAACTTGACTTATGAGGCAATGCTCCTGCCACAATTACTTAAAAGACAGGATGAAGTGAAAAGGTTTCTTTATTAATATACTTATTTCTAGACTGTTGAGAAAATAGATTTTATATGTAATGTTCTCCATTTTAAATTTGACATGAACAATAATATCTGGCAAATAATTCTAATGTTCCAGTTGAGAAAGCACATTTTGATTAGAGACTCAGAATTGTATGAAGGCATAAAACCAGCTATAAACTTCCTTCTCGTCTTGCAAGTCTCATTATCGATCCAGTGTCTTTCCAACATAACTCTTATTTGCATTTTTTTTTTCCTCCCCTCATTTTGTGCCTCGGAGAAAATAATTTGAAAAGAGTAGCTTGTTAAATTACCAGAATTAGTTAACCTGAAAATGTCTGATGATAATGTTATCAAATCTGCGTGTTCGGGGTCTGTTCTAGTTACAGGTAAAATCCCTGCTACTTCATGATAGATAAATCAATACTGGGCTTATAATGCTCATTCAGAGTTATAATAAATCCTCATATGTTCCAAAGTCGCTATTGACTTTGCTGGATATCTAGATAGAGAAAATGGGGAAGTACACACTGGTTGTGAACATATGACTGAAAAAAAAATCACACTGATCTTAGGTTTAGGTCCTTAACTGGGAGCAACTATAACACCTACCAAGTGCTCATAAACAGAAAGGAAGAAGTCATGATAGGAGAGAAAGGGAAGAGGGGAGAAGTTCAGATTCAGATGTGGTTCACTCTCCTCATAGATTTCTCCATCTTCAAAGTTGTACAAGTAATGGAGAATAATTATCACTTATTAATTGCTCATTATCTTTGTGAATGCAATTCAATAGCACCATATGTCACAAGGCTTCTCTTAGGCAAAAGGGAGAAAGCTCTTGTCAGCACTTGAGTATCAATGTCAAGGAGAAAAGTCCCTAAGACATGCATGTTGCATAGGAGTGGAAAGGTGTGATTACTTCCAGAGTATTTCCCAGTGTTGGTAGCTGTGCCTAGGACTGAATGTTACACTCATCTTTAGCAGCATCTCTGCAAAAACTCTTTCAGCAGAAACTGAACTTCATTTGTCTAATTTTCCAGAATTATCCCTTCTGACAAAGTGACCCTACGAATTTTGATCAAAACTAAAATGACAGATAAATCAAAGAATAAATTTTTTTCTTCATTATGTGAAGACATCCTGTCTGTTTCCCAATAGTTTATAATTGCTAAATAAACCCCAACTTTTAAAAATAAAAAAAAGAGTTGGAAAATTAAAGACTGCTTTCATTAGTGCTGCATTACAAGCGATGGATGACTATTTAATATTGACATTTGATGGATGAGCAAGAAAAGAATCCATAACTTTTGGCATTTGCGTGTACTGTTCCCTAAAAAAATTTAGCATGCATTGCCTTAAAGAGTTAAATGTGCCTGAAGCCCAAAATGGCAGTTATTCTCCAGGCAGGCAGTTATTCTAAAGCCAGAGACTCATAAGTCACTGAGAAAGCTGTATCAAGAAACCAGAGGAATGCAGTTTAATTTTAGTCCCTAAATTAACAGAATGAAAACGGCATAGTTAAATTTGCTTTCAGTGCTGCAGAGGGTTTCTCCCCAAGGCCTGCAATTATTGCACAAACTCTAATTTTGCCAACACTTTCAAACTATGTAAAAATCCCTCTTCTTATAAACCAAACTTCAAATCACTTTCCCCTCTCCTACCCGGCACAAAGAGAAAGCTGTTACTGCAGGCTAAAGAAACAGAACATCTGAATTTGAAGAAAACCACAGCTATGCTATGACAAAGTACTGCTTACAAACATTCATCTACAAAAAAGCATTTGCAATTTCGGACTACAATGAAGAATTTACCTCAAACAAGAAAATAGCCCTACCCCCTGAAGTCAAATAAAAGTATCCTTCATCAAGGCACTCATCCATGGAGAGGCAATCTACAATTTATTATCCAAAGACACAGTCCCTATAAATCCAGCACTAGAATAGACAAAACAGTTCTCACCCAAGCATAGGAAACATGCTGTATAATTAAGAGCACACAGATCTATGTTGTCATTAAGTTATTAAGCACCGTCTCTGTTTAAAGACTGTCAAACGCGGCTGTAGAGAAAAGCTAGAGAGCAAACAGTACTAGTTCAGCACAGGACCGTACAGCCAGCACTCCCCTGCAACACACACACGCATCCACCCAACGCAGAACGATACAGTTAGTGTCACTGCACATCAGCTCGGTTCCCTCACTGGGTTTAGAAACGGCAACAAAAAAATCATGCAGCTCTGCCACTGCTCCCGGACTGGAGGTTGTGTCTCTCCCAGCAAAAGCTGCAAGGCTTCAGCTCCTGATTAACCCAGGGAACGGGTGCCTGCTGCAATACCCCAGTCACTTACTGCATTGCTTTTCAGCGGCGCGAAAGTGGCTGCTCTTCCCGGGCACACATGGCTCTGGCAGCCGGAGGGGTTCTCTGTTCAGCACAATTCCGCTCCCAAGTCTCTGCATGTGGAGGGTAATCGCCTGTGCTCTGTACTGGGGTTTTCAGGCTGCAGTGACTGCTCACCCTAGCCATTGCCTCTGGTGTATGCTAAGTAAGCAATCCCCTGGGTCTTCATAATGAAAGGATGAAGAGTCACAGCTTTGGAGAGCAGATAAGGTGTTCTGCTGAAAGCCTCTGTGCTTCCATGGCATTTTAAAGGCAAAGGGGCTGGGGATGCCTTCATCTTGCCTTACAGTTCTTTATACTGCGAGTTGTTGTATTCTCTAACGTGCACTTGAATTTGCAGGCGAACGCTGGTTTTTGTTTCAGAGAGATCCTCAGTTGACACTAAAGATTCAAGCCGATGCATTTTTAAATGTTGAGGAACAAACTCTTTCAATTGAACTTAATCTTCTGTTTTTCAGAAGTACAAGTGAATGGGAGGGGTTTCCTCACACTGAAATGGACTGTACCAGCCCCACTTACACAAAGGGTACAGTCAAACAGTAGCAGCCTAAAACTTCACATATTAACATCCCAGATTTAAAACTCTCCAAGCACGACTCTAGTCTTGAAGGAGGGACTGTCAGCCTTGTCTGTAGCATGTCTGTCACTGTGTGGTGGGGGGACTGGTCCTGCAGCATGCTAACAAGGTTAGAAATAAGGAGCAGTAATAATAAAGACACAGGAAGAAAAAGAGTCACAGTAAATAATTTCTCACTAGAGATCCCAATTCTTTCTCTACAGTGGCATGTTTTTCCCTGTGCCTTTGGGAAGCCGTGGGGGAATTGCACTCGCTTTCCCTGTAACCAGCTTAAGTGAGGTGTATGGACGAGCAGATTTGTGAAGCCAGACTGCTGCCCACTCCAACCATGACCTTCAAAGAGACTCTCAGGAGAAAAGATCCCTTCTGATGCTGTGCTTACTTGTTACCCAGGCCACCTGTGACTTGCTAGTGCTAATTGTGCCTAACCATCCGTGGTACATTTGTGAAAACAAATACATTGAGGTCCTGCAGGTAAGAATGTGATGTTTTCTCCACATAGGTGCTCAAATAGACAACACAGCAATTGTTAAGATTTTAGAGGACTAGGCATTGAGTAAGGCGTTGATTCACTCATCCCACCTACAGCTCCTGGGCATGGAAGATTTCCTCTGCATGGACATGATTATTAAGACCTCATGAGAACAGTATCAGCTTTGTGTTGGTGAGAGGAGGCTTTAACCCCCTTAGTAATGGCTTTGAGCATCCCCAGAGGCTGATTATCCTTTCAGATATCGTGAGGAAACCCCAGCCACCAAAACAGTGTGGCTAATAACTTTGTTGGGAATAATAACTGGATCCTTTAGAAGAAGAGCAGTCAAGGACAAGCATCTAGAAAGAAGGTGTTACATTTTTCCTTTGGAAAGTGTTTTATTAGCTGGACTTCATCTTTTTCTGGAGTTTCTGTATCAATGCAGCTTTCTATGATACCCCTCAGGAGCATTGGTGCTGTACCTATTGTTTTCAGTGCTGTAATTTCTGCCTGTGAAAATGCCAAAGATACTCAGTCTTCCCAGCTGACAAATGTTGCTGGAAAGGTGCTGGTTTGCACTGTCACAAAAATAACTTCTTTGAGGAGAGGGGAAACCAGCACGCGCTGTGCCAGTGTCAGGGGTTTCTATGAAATTAGAAGACGCTCCTGTAGTACAGAAACTGACCTTTTTTATTCCTCTCTCTTGTGCTCACAGCTGTGTTTAGCACCTCAAGGTAACAAATTTGTTGAGTCATAGAAAGCAAGAACCAACAAAGGTGCCTTGAATTTTAAGTTTGTTGTACATAGTAATTATGTATTGAGTGCACGAGTCTTAATGCTTAAAATGCAGGAAAAACTCAGTCCCTGTGTTTTTTCAAAGATACATCATGACAAAATGATGCAGGGGTGTAACAACCAGGATTGCCAGTTAATAGCCTTGTTGCAAGAGAAGCAGGAAAACCTGGCTAGATTTGGGAGCTACAGCACTGGGAGCAGAAACAACTCACGCTGAAGGATCTTGGCTTTTATAGGACCCTCTAGAAAGGCACTCAAATTCTCCTCTTTATTCCTTTGTCACCCTTTTGGAGCATATTGATCCTTCCAGAAAGTCCATTTTTCCTTAGTTAGTGGATAAGCTATAATGGAGTTCTTTGAAGTATGAGTTGGACAAAAATAATTGAGTCAGCACAGTAATTAGGTGTGGACCTTTTTAACATTCCAGTAAACACCAGCCCTGGCCATGGGCAGATAAGTAGTTATTCTAACAAGCATAATAATATCATGTTCTGGAGTTGTGGTGGGGGCAGAGGGAAGGATTATAGATTGTAATGGATCATTTTCCTCTGGTTTTCTGGGCTGCTTGCCTCAGTTCAATAACACAGCAAACTCTGCTATGCTAACACATCACTTTACTTTCTGCTAGCAACAGTATTTTAAACCCTGAAAACAAAAAGAGATGAACGACTTCTTTACTGGGGAGAGACATAAAGGATGACAGCGTTGACTCAAAACCTTTAGGGAAATATTTTAAATTTAAACTTCGTAACTAATATGCCATTAAAAATTTCATAACTATATAGATATAAAAATATTTAAAACCACAGCTGAGCCCACACTAAAAAAAAAAGCAAAACAACAAACAAACAAACAAAAAAACCTACAAACCAAGCCAACAAACAAAACTGTCTATGCGGGCATTTCAATGAAAAATAAATATGTTGTAAAATAACTATTACATTTAAGGAACAGGCCAATAAATACCCTGAAAGTGCGGGGTAGTCAACTTGTTGTGTAGAGAGGTACCAGTGACTAAGAAGCAGTGTTGCACATGATGATTTAACTGAAGAGCTTTTCCAAGCCAGCTGGAGAGTGTATCATATTTGCAAACTGCAATAAAAGAAAATTGGATTTTAACCTTCCTGCTAGGGAAACATAAAGGTTTATAATAGACTCTGGATGCATAATATTGAAGAGAGCCATGTAGTGCAGAGCGCTTGTCTCTGAGAAAAGTAAACTACTTCACATATGACTTTATGTTTATTGTAAACTTATTTATTTGTTTGTAAAACATATATAAAGATTTATATAGTAGCAACATAGGTGTGTCAAGAAGAGACTCCATAAGCTTAAAACAATTTGGGAGCAGCCTGGATGTGCCTTTATTGAATTACTCAGCGTTACAATCCAGGACAGGTTTATTGTGGCTTCATTTAACAGCCCTAGCAATAGCCTAGGATAACTTGTGGTAGCTGTTGTACAGCAAGGTGAAGAGCATGCACTGCACAGTGTCCAGCTGGGCTGGAGGCCAATGTCTGCAGGGAAATCGTCTTGTCAGTCCTATTTCAGCTGGTGAATAGAAAAATGGGGGGGAGGAGGAGGAGACTGAGCAAAACCTGATCAAGCCACTTGGAGCTAATTCAGAAGGCACAACTTCAGGATACAAAAAGCCAAGGATATTCTGTGCCTCCTTTCAAAGAGTTAGGGAAAAGACCATCCTTTTTCCTTAGTTATTTAGGTAAATTATGCAATTCAGATTTGAAATATTTTCTTGCTTCATCATTTTTTTTTTCAGCTGCTCACTGAAACCCATAGAAATCAAGCACTGGAAAAAGCACCTCCTTATTACACATCATCTCATGATAGTAATTAGAGGAAAATCCGCCTGACATTGTGTCCTAGGAGAAAAGTGATTATAAAAAATAGATATTCGCATATTAAGACTTACGAAAATAATATTTTGGGTGAGACCAGATTTGTGTACACACCAAATGAAACTTCTCACACTTAAAGGTGTGAGATGGACACCCGTTCTCAACTATAGTGCTGATATTCTGTATACTGTTATTACAGAATAAGTTGAATAACTAACACCTTAATTTTCAACACAGGCATATAACTACAAATTAAACAGGAATCCACTTTTTAGGAATCTGCTTTAAACACACATCTTGTTATTTCAGGTGATTTTTCCTGAATATGCCTACATAGGCAGACCTTGGAAAGGTGAATGTAGAGGACTTATACCTGTCCCCTCTAGGAGGACATTCCCAAATCTTTCTTAAACTGATTTTGTCCTTTTCCATTTGAGATACTACAGTTTGTGGAGATGAGGAGCAAAATGAACTGATTAGTTAGTCAGCAAAGCATCTCATTTGAATTAGAGACACACTTTCTGATTTCATGGGGCAATTAATTGTGGGGACCAATGCCTTAATTTACCTTATGTTTTTCTCTTAAATTAGCAGATCGCATACTCTTTTATACTCTATTTCACTTTTTCTTTTGTTATTCTCAGTGCTATTACTCTTACTGATGTACTACAAATAAAATGCATTATTTAATCCACAACTTTACTACAAATAAAATGCATTATTTAATCCACAACTTTTCATCTATGATATTTTCCAGTTCAAAACGTGAGTTCAACTTTATTTTCCTTACCCTTCTATATGATTGTTCTCTCCCAGGGCAAGAATGAGAGGAAATTCCCCTGTCCCATGGGAAATTGAGGTATGTCCCCAGTAAAATTGAAAGTAGTATCATGGAACTTGAACTTAGTCTAACAGAATATTCAAGATCATTTTACAAAAATGGGAGTCCCTGTGCCCAAAAATGCATTAGGCCCTTCACAGCTGATGAAAAGGCAGGCCCAGGTCTAAAATTCCTTCAGTCTGGCAAAGACAAATGCTCTGAGATGTACTACAGAGCTGTGGGAAGCTATGTTTTTATATTTCAGCATAAGGGAAAGAAGAGCGGACTGTTACTGAGGAAAGCAGATGATGTGAACTCAAAGGTATGCAGACAGCCCTTGAGATTGTCCATGAGATCAGAGGCTGTCTTTTCTCCAAACACATTTTGTGTTTGGATCTTGCCACTAGATTTTTTTGGGGAATGGACTGATGTTAAAATCTGAAGGCTTATGTGTTCATTTTGGAGGTGTTTTTGACTTGACCAGAGATCATCATAGGCTGAAGGATAGTTTTGATTTTGCCAGCATGAGGATGAGAACTTAGGGTGGTTGTGGCAAGAGATAGGAGCTACTGAGAGTCCGGAACAGGATCTGATGAGAATGCTGTGGCATTTCAGAAGAGAGCAGTTTAGATGCCTCTTGGATATGCTGAAGGAAAAAGGAAAGTGAGACCTGGAGGCTGTGAACAAGCCACAGCTATCACATACTGTGCCAGGACAGAGGCTCATGCAGGTCATGGGATGAAGCTCTTACTGCTCTTCTCTGACAGTTATTTATTGCACAGCAGTGAGAGGTAATGAAATTCCTTTCCCATTTGAACAGAGTTAATTCTACCTATCAAGCTTCCTTTGGTATTGAAAATTCAGAGGAAGAAACCAAATGAGTTTTATGCAGTCAGATCCCAAAAGCCTCCAAGAGAACAAAAATTGAATGAGCTCTTCTGAGAATTTTTTTCTTCTGTCTCCTGTGTCTTTGGGAAAATGTATGATCTGATGAGCTCCTTATCTGTGCATCTCTATTTTATTCTGTTCAGAGTTAAAGTCAAACACTCAAAAGGCTGGGTCAAAAGAAGTGCAATAGAAGAGAAAGCAATCTAACTGCAAACGAAGGATCTAGTAAAATGGGCCTTTTATGCAGTCAGCTCCAACAGAAGGAAAGGCAAGTGCAGTGCCCATGCTGCCCCATTAATGTTCTTCTGACTTAATCTAGAGGAGCTGGGATGAGAGAGAAAATCAGGTCTGAGGGTCCATAATTCTCTCCAAGGCTGTCTGACATGGGTAACTGTGGCTTTGTGCAAGCAATGCTTTAAAGAATCTACTATTAAATGTTGAAAAGTAACACTTGTGAGTTATCTTCATAGCCCAATGTTCCCCTAGGAGAGAACTGGATTGCCTCCTGTCTTTACAGTTTTTGTATGGTGGGACTAGAAGCTAAAGAGCCCTGATGAAAGCAGATAGATCTTTTTGCTTTGCAGAAACTGATGTGCTCAGTCTTCAAGTGGAACTGAGTCAAAATGACTGTGGTTCCTACTCTGGGCGGTTGGTAACCTGGGGCTTACTTGAAGTAACAGTGATGGGAAAGACTCTGTTCATTTCAGATGGCTTCTGAGAGCACACCTAGACTATTAGAATTTGTTTCAACACATGAATTTTAACTTATTAGCTAATGTCTGGATCCATCAAGTAGGTAATAGTTGGGTGTGAATACACATTTTAATACTTTGTATTAAGCAACAGCTGAAAACTTGTGAATTAAGATGTGTAGAAAACAAAATTACATCAAGAAATAATTGTAGTAAGTTAGACCTTAAGAGATGGAAAAAAATCTCAAACCCAAACTAGGTTATTATAGGATGGATCATAAGATCTGTGGGTAATAGGAGCATACATTACGTCAGGCTCCCTTCAAATATTTACCGCTGTGCATGGCATATAGCCCTTGGAACAGTATGCAGGTAAAAAATGCATCATATGTGGAATGTGTAAGTCACAGATGAGAAATAACAGCTATGAACGATCTCATTCATCTGTGCATAATTTTCAGATTATGCTGTTGTTACTCAGTATCACAAGACATTTATGAGTGGGAGAACCAAAATGAAAATATGGACTTGGAATAAAAAATGGTTCATCATGCCAAATGGAAAGGGTTTTTGGGGGGGAGTTTGGTTTGTTTTTTATTTGTTGGGATTTTTTATTGTTGTAGTTGGGTTTTTTTGGTGTAGTTTTGTTGTTTGGGACTTTTTTGTGTGTTTTGTTGTTGTTGTTATTTGGGTTTGGGGTTCTTTGGTGTGTGTGTGTTTGGGTTTGTTTGGGGATTTTTTTTCTAGAAAGCAAATCATGCCTTCCTGCCATGGATGCTTTGGGGTTTCTGTGCAAGAAGCAGGCATTTTGCTGTAGCTCAGAGTACTTCAGGAAAAATAACACAAAACTTCCAGTGTCCCACTGCCAAAGGCATGTTGAGTTTAAAAATGGTTTGAAGGCATTTCCAAAATAACCCTAAAAGTCAGACTGTTGTTCTCTTTAGCTTAGCATGAAGCAAGGAAGAAAAAATTATTTGCTAGAACATGGGTTAAGAAAAGGTTGGAAATGTCTGAGAGAAGTTATTAATCTCTTTTGTACAATGACAACCTAATATTGCTTAAGCAGTGGTGAAAATGAAATTAGTCATATATATTGTAGTCTATGGGAAAACGTTGTTCTTTCTACCTCCATTCGAGCTTCCCTTCAAAAATGTATTGTGTTCAGTGGGAAAATGTAATGGCTTTTACACCCCTGGTCTTTAACACAAGGGAGAAGAAAGTCCCACCTGCACTCTGGTCCTTCCTGAGGTTTTGATTTGTGCTTAGAAGCAAACAAATGTATAAATGATAATCAGCCCTCAAATGACCAGATTTCCTTTGCTGATGTAAAAAGCATATCTAGGATTCAAATGGAGAAATCATAACCCCCAAACTCCCTGGCTGTCTTGTAATTCACTTCAGCGGAACTGATGTTTCTCTGGGAGTGCAATTGAACTGGCCTTTACTTAGTGAGCTGAGAGGTGATGGGCTTTGGGTAGGACACGTCTCTGTTTTGCTGTAATAGTCCTTTTCCTTCTGTAAAGTATTTTTTTGGCCATATGAAAGGCAGCACTTACATGTTTCCAATTTTTTCGTTAGATAAAATAATTTTACAATCTTATCTTCTGTGATTTCCAAGGGGTGCTGTAAAACAGCATGCCAAGCCCAATTTAGACAAGAACTATTATCTATGAGGTTTTCTAGCTGATGTGCTTGGTAAGATGGCATTCAAATTGCACCTGTGGGCTTATTATCTAGCTGCACCACAAACCTCACTGTGGTCCTGAGATGAAGGCGCAGGAATAGGATTTTTATTTTACTCTTGTAGCTATTATAGATTAGTATATTCTATAAGTCAGTGCTTGATTTGTCACAAATGATCAGCTCTGATCAGAGCTGTACATCTAGAAGGAAGAGCAAAGATACCCCTATATCTCAATTTACTTACTAGCTCCTTATAAAACATTATAGCCTTAAAAATTAACAGCCAGTGGAGGAAAAGCCTGCGTTCAGATAATGATGAGTTTTCTGAGAGATACAGCTGGTGCATTAGGATTTCATTCATTGCACTGTCATAGCAAAAAATACAAGAAAAGTTTCAGTTACTAGTTCCAATAAAATCAACTCAATTTGGTGAGAAAATAAATTGACCTCAGGCTTCAGACATATGAGGAACAATTCCAGTGGAGACCTCCATTTCTCTGTGATGAAACTGTCAAACATTATTAAAGAATCATGAACACATTTTTTTTCTGTAAACAAAGAACACTCCATTATAATACCTGCCATCTGATCTTCTATGCCCAGCATATAATAGCAGTGAAAATCAAACACCTTTCCTCAAAAAAGAAAATACAAAATAAAAGTAACCGAATATATTTTTTTACACACATAGAAAGACTTGGTTAAATCACATGCACATTTATTCTGCTGCAAGCATCTTTTTTTAATCAGAATAAATCTCCATTTCTCAGCTGTTGAAGAAAAAAAGCTCTACTCCAGTCAAGTTGAGCTCAATTATAACAGTTCATTACAGAAAACAAAAAGCTCAGTTCCCTAGAGAAGAATAACATTAAGAATGACGATTGTTGTTTTATGACCAAGTGTCTGTGAATGGTCCAGTGCTGAAGTAATTTATTTTAATATTAGGATTATCTGTCCTTTACTAAAATAGTCTTTAAATCTCTGCCACAAACTGCAAGACCAGAAAAAAATTCCCTCTAGACCTCAGCCTTGTTATTGTAATATAATGGGTTTTTTATGGTTTTGAGTTTTTAAGTCTTTTAGTGACCTGCAACTTCTTTTCCCATTTGAGAAATCAAGCAGGTTTGCTATTTATTTAGTGCTGCTAGATACTTTAGTTTAATGAAAATTCAGAAAAAATGGGTCTTAGCTGAGCTGATTGTGAACCCGGAGAATCCATCCCAGTATGACTGATGGAAATCTTCATGGGAATCCCTTTGCAGTCTTTCTCATTCACTGTTCAGCTAAGGAGGGAACCAGAGCTTGTTCTATCCTTTTCTAAGAAGCCTTACGCATCAATAACTTTTACTTCTTTCTGCTACTCAGACCTCTCAGGTGGATTTTTTTTCATAATATTCCAGGGAAAAGAGAATTAATTTTTCTCAATGAGTCCCATTGTCTAGGAGAATCTGAAGACGTGGGACAGACTTTTCCTCAAAGGTATCTCAAAATCTGCTTGCATATCCTACCCCAAAAGTGGCTCAATGGAAAGCCTTCAAAAGCTGGAAAAAGGGTTTTTCCCTGCCATGGCATCAGTGTACCAATATGGTCCTGAAGCCATTTCTGATGTGCTACAGTTCTCATCTACCTCTCCTGTATCAACAGAGTGCAGTTCATCAAATGCACAAGGCTTTCAGCTGTGTTGGTGCCAGGGGTTCAAGGATCTAGCTGCTGGACTTCACAGGGGACAGGGGGTGAGAAGTCCTGGCAGCTGGCTGGCTGGAGAGCCACCCTTCATTCCTTCCACCGCAGCTCCTGCCAGCCACATGGCAACGCTGCGTTCACACGTTCTCACCATCTCTTGCACTCACCCACTCACTCTTTAGTGGATTAACATTGACATTCTTCTTAGAAAGAATGTGTTCTTCAGAAGCTCATGACAGTGATGTGTGGCTATTTATAAATACCAGCATGGTGAATAGTTTTCCTTCATTGCAAAGGAACATTTCCTAATTCCGCAATGAGATGCTATGTTTTATATAGCACTTGGATGGTTTGTCTGAGCGGGCTTTGCAGTGGCTCCATCAGTTTCTTACAAAGTACCACAAAACTCCTGCTGTTGCAATTCCACCTCGATGCTGAATTAGGAGAAAATTGTTCAGCCTTGTGCTAAGCGTGAAGAGAGCACCAGGTGTTAGTAGAAGTTAATTCCAGATGGATCTGGGATACTTTAGGAAGGCTCTCTCTCACTGCTTCTGTTGTGTCACCTTGTTAGCACTGACTGGGGACAGAAACACATTCAAGGTTTCAAAAGACATGATCTTTTAATACAGTGTTATGTGGACCTGAACAAGACAGAGTTAATGACAGCAGTTGCTGCAGCCCTATCTCCTCTTTTGTGCCCACTGCAGCTCTTTGTAGCATCACGTTAGATGTGTTCACCATGTAGCTTGGCTGTTTGTACATGTTAGCTGCTAAATCTGACATACATACTGATATAAGCTACATTTTCCCAGATAACTGAAAATTGATTTGCAAGCTATTTTTTCTCTTCTGGATATTTATGCTTGTCTCCTCAGGTTTTAAGTGTATCTCAATTTTAATTTTAAGTAGCAGAAGTGGGGAATTAGGCAAAGAAGTAGGACGCGGTGTTTTCTGTTTTCAGTGCATTGCTCTACCCACAAATAGTGTATTTTAAGAAGTCCTGACAAATATTTTCCATTTTATGCTATAAGTGTTCTCTTCTACTCAGTTTCCCCAACTTTTAAAAAGAAATCCAAAAAAGTGAGAAACCTCAAGCTATATTGGAAAAATAATCTTGTTTTAAAATGGTTTATGTGGGAAGTGGTATGAAAATATTATAAGTTGGAGGGGAGGAGAAAAGAAAGATAAGGAAACAGAAGTGTTGGAAAAAAATGTTAAACAAAAGGAAAATTTTAGCAAGTGAATTTACAAAGCTTTCAAGCTCTGGTTGCTAGGATTTTTTTTGAAGGAAGATACCTCCTTATACAATACCTCAGGTGATGACCTGCCTACCTCCTCACCTAGTCATGGGACTAGCAGAGAGCTGAGAAGACCTACAAAGGAGAGCAAATTCAGAAGTCAGAGACCCTGCAGCACAGAAGTCTTTTCCACTGATGATCTTATCTGTAAATCTGGAAATTGTTAGTATAACATTTTGGATAGCTGATCTTAACTACTGTGGCTTGGAGAACCAGGGGAATTAAGTACACTGCTTTCATTAAGAGTTTACATGCTTGAGCCTGTGCATGTGAAGATGATTTATAGAGTTAAATCCAAGAAAGCTGTTTAGTCTGGGAGAGGATGGAAACCAATGGGCAACAAAACAGGGATCGAGGCGTGATACCTGAGGTAAACAACTTAATTGGAGCTAAAATAACAATAACTCAATAATTAGTTTTGAGAATGCTATTTTCAGGCCCCAGGCAGTTACACAGCTGGCTTGCCAAGTCTGTGAGCCCATAGATCAAAAAGAACGTGAATCTTGAAAGGACTTCACTGAAACAAGAAAAGACGGAGTAGGTTGTGAGCAGCTGCCTAGGGATGAGGGGAAGAGTGTGAAAAAGGAAGGGAATGCAGTAGAGCTCAAAGAGGGAGATACCTGTGGGCTGAAACTCACTCCTGCACAGTGCTTATTTCAGCAGCAGGTGGAAGTAGATCCTAATGCACCTGGGCATATGGTAACTATAAATACCTGACTGCCACAGGGACTCACACTGATACCCAGGCTGTTGATGGGGTTTGGTTTTCAGCAGACAAGGGAAGAGGAAAGCTCTAAAAATGGATTTTGGAGCTGAAATTCCCTCATAGTTTGGAATTCATCTTTCTTTTTGTGGGTGTGCTAACACTTTCCTGAATTAGCCAGACTGTTTTTTCTACACAGTGGAAAAAAATCTTGTCAGCTTTACTTATAAGGATCCATAAAATGCTAATACCTTTGTTTATCAAGTAATATTTATCAAGCTACTGCATATTGGCTGAGTTGCAGTAACTGCTGGTGTTTCTGGCCATTATTGGCTGGTGGAAAAAGAAGTCTTCAAGGTTTGCTTAAACTCTAAGTAAAAGAATGTATCACTTGGAAATTTCCTAGAAAGTAAGTCCCTACAGGTTGAACTCCTCTAGACCACACATTGTGTTTGAATGTGATTGTCACATATTTCCTTTTCTCTTCCCTTTTTCCTCTTTTCCCTTCTGTTTTTTCTCTTTTCCTTCTTTGTTTCATTTGATGCTGATCCTAAGCCACACCGGCTAAGACAAGCCATACTCAGCCCTTTGGTAAATTAGTTATGATTTTCCACATGTAGCACTTCTCTGCAGTCAGCATCACATCTGCTAACTCAACTCCCGGCAACTATATTCAAAAGCAGTAAGGTTTTCTACTGCAAACAAAAGCTTGTTGAGGCAACTGCACGTAAGTACAAACATTGCCTGTGTGGGATGAGTTTATGTTTGGATTGACTCTTTTATCTTTGAAGCCTTGAAAACCTTAACAAATATTTTGGAAGTAGCTTCCCTGACTAGGGTTTGTTTGGGACTTTTTTGGAATCCCATTGTGCCTGCTTCCCACTCCATCCCACAGACTTGTCTATCTGCTATGGATCATCAATCAAGCTGCAGAAGCAAGGATTGTCATTATCTTCATGTCTCACAGAGTTGACCACTACATGCTACAAAAATATTTGCTACAAAATAATAAGAGCAACTCATCCAAGTGGAGGGGTCACTTAAGTATTGAATTATTGCTTTTGAATGTGGAATATCTTGGTCAAATCTTAAGGAAAATACTACATTTTTTGAGAGGAAATCCCTCTGCAGCACAAAAACAATAGCCCACAGCAGAACAGAGATCATTCTATAGTTGCTTCCATGTTGGAATGTGTGCAGTTGGAACACAAAGCCCTTAGTATGCTTCTAAGCTGTGGTGAACAAGCAACATTTTGGTTTGAACCTTTGGTGAATATTGGAATACATATTGCATTTTTATGGGTGCTTAAAATTCTCCCAGTGGACTTTAACATTTCAGTTTGCTGAGCGGTTGCTAACAGACCCTGACAGTGTCAGTCTAGTGGATTCCCTCTCTCCTCAGTACAATGAATGTGTGCCAGTTGTGTTACAGGCATACATCTGCCCCAGTTTCTGCCAGATGTCCACATCCACCCATGGATAATGTTATCATGGAGTACTGAGCAATGAAACAGCTCTTTTTTTTTATTTTCCACCTCTGTAGAGAACTAGCTTCAAATGTTTCCATTGAAGATAAAACTATGCTAGCTCATACAGTAGAGGATTATAAAGTCTATCAGAAACACTGTGCCACAGAGTTTTTGTATTATCCTTGTTCATCTGCCTCTTCAAAATTAACATCCACCTAAGCAACTCTCTGCAACCTGGCTAAGGGCCAACCATGTTCTCAGCCCAAGGCAGGGAAAAGGAAGGCTCAGAACTGCTCCCAAGAAACTGCCATCACAAAGGAGGCATTGACAGCCTTGTGAAACCCTGGGGAGGGCCAGGTCTCAAACTGCCACATATTTACAGCTCTGATGCGTTACTCAGCAGCATCCTCACTGGAAGAAACATGTGGACTTGGAAAAAGTAAGTCTTGAAGGGTAGTTGTGAGCATGGTATTTTAATGCCCAAATGCTCTGAACCAATCATAACCCTCACTGACTTTTCCCCATGAAGATTTCTGGGCATGGCAACAAAATAAAATTTTTTAAAAGTGCTGCATTTAGAGATGTTTGTGTAGTGGCTATGAACATGGAACACTGTCTTCTGCAGCACCAGTAGATGTCAGTTCAGGGCTGTGAGAACTGGGAGCAGCACGGCCGGTTTCAGAAAAGTTCACTGTGTTCTATCAATAGTGATTTTTGGAATTTCTGATGCATTTTTACTTTGGCTCCATCTACAGCTCTTCACCCTTTCCTATGAATTCTTCTGCTTTTTTCCTACTCTTATTCAGCATAACAGGACCAAGCATTGTGTTTAGTTTCCAAATGTAATGAGTTGTTTGAATCCACCACCACCAAACCCTTTTTCCTTGGGAAAAAAATATTACAAATAAATAATGGAACCTTTTTAATGATCAAAAGCACTCAGCATCGCTGGCTGATGTCATTTGGAGTCTTCCCATTGACAGTGACGGCATTTATACCTGGATAAAGGACAGGCAGATATGCATAGGGGTTAAATATATATTTCTTTTTAATCCATGCCTTGTTGAAGTATGACATAGAACATGGGACACAGAGATAAGGGCTAAATAAATATCTGAATAGATAAATTAATGGTGATATGCTTAAATAGGTAGGATGGGTTATCAAGAACTTCATAACAGCTTGCTGGAGGTATTTAAGATTCTCAATCCACTTATAAATTTCATTTTCTGTTTGACAACAGGAACAAGGTATTGTCTATTACCAGAAGAAAATATCTAAGTAGGATTAGGAGGGTCTACTTTTAGGTTTCTTTCACAGTGTCTCAGTGAAAACAGCACCTTGATATCTATAAAACCTGATCTGTAATTTTACTGCACGATAGATGGAAGGCTGTCCTAGCTCAAATAAAATTGTAAAGTTATACTTTTTTATGCAGCTACCTACTACTACTAACACTCACCAAATATCAAGGTAAAAACCTATTTGTTCTGTCTTCTTACACCCATGCTCAAAAAAGGTACTTCACTGGAAGAAATTACTTTCATCCACTTACAGCATTGTCATAATCTGGCTCCCTGTTTTTTCCTCCATTGTTCTCATGTGCTCCATAGGATACAAGCACAGAATCTCTGTATCTGGCCATGCATTTTCTTCTTTCAGCACATATTCCAACAGTAATCTTGTATCATAAGTAAATAAAACCAACAGCACATATTATTATGTCTTGCTGTTCTGTGTCTGCTCTCCAACATTACTTCATAACCCACTGAGTTTATTAGGGGATTTTCAAAAGGCATTTCTGGAAAGGCTGGTCAGATGTAATTCCACTGGACTGAAAGAAATATTTTCTGACTTTGTGCTGTTCTGTGTCAAAGCCAAATTCATACTGGGTAGATATTATTTCTTACTTTTGCTAGATAAGCTAGTGATATGACAATACCCCTGTCTCAGCATTCCTCATATTTAGGGATCATTGGTTTAGCAAGGTCCTATTTACATTCTGTTATTTGTCTACAAGGCATATTAGAGATTACATAATCACTGCAAGAATTTAGTTTTGTGGCTCCTAAACTCTTTTTCATTACAAATATGAATTACTGATTAGTCAAAAATCTTTGCACTGGGACTGTATTTACCTTTGCATCTTAAACCTTCTATTTACTTCGAATTAATCCTTTGTCCTGGGGGTGTGTTTGCCTCAACATCTCAGTTTTTATTTTTTCATCCAAATGATGGTTTCCCTTCAATGAACTGGTTTTGAGCTCTTCTGTACATCCACAATTAAGCTTCTGATTTATCTAGGTAGTAGTAAATAATGCCGTCTTCTCAGGGAAACTGGATTCAGGGACTGAATTAGTTTATTACTGCTAATAAACTAATCTAGATCTTATTTCTGACCTTACATCAATCTTTTACTCTTCATTGTCCTAAGCACTGCACCTATGTTGGCAGACATGCTATTCCTTCTTTAACTTATACGTAAAATAGGCAACTCACTCCATCCCTCTCTGCTGCTTCTGCATCTATGATCTGGATTCTTTGTGAAACTAAGGGTTATGTGTACAAGTCAGACTTTCAAGCCTAAATGTGTTCCTAGCTGCAAGCAACGTCCTTAATGGGAATGAAGAATGAGAAACCTCAGTCTTGATAGATAGGACACCTCAATGCTGCACAGCCACCAGCTAAATATACTCTGTGTGTTAACAGTGTGGGAACAGAAAGGCAAATTTATTGAAGCAAATAAGCCAGAGATCTTAACAGTTAATTAACATTATACTTAAATGTTTCGTTTGGTTTTGGTGCTTTTTTTCTGTGGCTTATACAGCACAAGCCTTGTACGCTATCTAGAGGTGCCCTCTTGGTGATTTAAATTACACTCAGTACCTCAGTCTCATTTTGCTATTCTTTAATACTCATTCCTTACAATAAGAAGGTCTTGCATCTGCATACTACTTTAAACCACTCACACTAATGAGCACTTGCTCATTATGCAAGAATGGCAGAATTTCATTTAATACCAACATGAAGTAGAGCACATACTTTAAGAAATGCAATGTGATTTTCTCATCATTGTAAATCTTTTTTTTAATAAAAGCAAGCTTGAATGGCAAGGGGTTTTACATGGTGCACTGGTCCTGTACCTTGCCTGTTCATTGCTTCCTCTTTTGATTTAAAGCTTTGCACGTAATCGAGCACTGTGTAGAGAGTAAGAAATTGATGCCATATTATCTGTGGGATAATTTTGTTTCTCAGAACTCCTGGAGGCCCAAAGGAACTGATCCTGCAGACCGTTCCCATGAGCGAGGGGCTTGGAGTATAGCCCTTCTGGCTATTAACTCTGTTTCCATCCTGCTGCTGCCCATGGGTGAGTGTGAACTTGAGGAGAGCCACACCCCAACCTGTAAAGCTACAACTTAGCATTTCAGACTTACATTTTATTTTGAATTTTAAAATGTTTCATGGCATGTGATCCTGCAAGCACTTGCATTAACCTGCTGTAAAACTGGTCTACGAAGTCTTCTTAATTAGCCCCTTAAAATGATAAATCCAAGAGATTTTATCAGGCCTGATTCTTCTACTTATGCAGTTAAACCTGGTGTTCAGAGTAATACCCTTGATTCCAGTGGCTCACCTGATAGATTAATATACAGTGCAACCTGCACAATGAAAGTCAAATCTGGGCATTCTTTACATCTGTACAACACTTGTGTAATTTAAATAACCAGCCATGACCCTTGTGTGCATGTTACTGTGCCTGCAATTACAGACAAAAATGATCTTGCCCATAAACCTGGTGAACTGGGTATAAAATCTTGATGTTAGGGAGTAGGATTTTGAAATATAAGTTACACACAGGAAGAATAAAACATTCAGAAGAAATAACTCTTATCAGGAAAAGAAAAAAAAGAAAAGGGAAAAAAAAGCTGATCCACTGAGTTCTATTTAGTTTTTAATTTGTAACAAACTTGCCTAACCTCAGCTTCTGTACAGCTTCTGCTAAAATATTAAATAACATATCAAATACATCCCCTGCGATGTTAAAGCAAATGGAATGCTTAGGCACACATTAATTGCATTCCAAAATGCGGTATATAGCTTAATAAACCTAACTTAAAGAACCTTAAAACAATTACATTTATGCTTTAATTAGAGCAAATGAAAGCTGTGCTGTACACTTTCAGACAAACAATTTTTCTTGTGGGCTTAGGCCTTTCTGACAAGGTGCAAATTTACCTGCAGTGTGCCACAAGTCAGTCTGTTACACAGGCAAAATTGGCTTCCTGGAGATGGACATCAGCAAAACAAAATGCAGGAATAAAAAGTGTTATGAGACTGCAGTAGACAGTATAGGCAGCTTTAAAGCAAGGCTTTCTCAAGAACAGACTGGACTTTCCCAGGAAAATGCAGTCATTTATTTCTCTTTGCGGAGAACACATTAAAAGGACCAGATATGTTCCAAAACCAACAATAACAGTTTAAGATGATAAATGTTATTTTAATGATCCCTATCTACTCTGATATTCTAATCACAGCACATACGTTTAAAATAGAAAACATCAGAAGTTGCAAAGAAACAACTGACATGAGCTAAAAACCCCATCCAAAATCAGTGATAGATTAATAGAGCTCATTTACTTTACAAGTATTCACAGACTGGTATAAAAAACAGATTGGTTATAAGACAAAGTTGTTTCCATATGCATCTCACAGATTCTGTGTTATGTTCCTTATGCTGGCAAACTGACTAATGATTTCAAGACTGTTCCCTGGACAAGAACATGACAATTTATGTGTTGTGCATTAAAGCTCCTTGTCGTCTGCAGCAGAATGAAACATACGTTTTGCAGAGGAACGTAGATATTCTTTTGCAATCTAGTCCAGCAAAAAAGAGATCGTATAGCAGCTTAATACATATTTAAAACTGAGACTTTTACTGAATGCAGATGAATGATGTAGTAGGTATACTGCACTTGCATTTACTATAATTTTACTTTCTAAAAAAAAAAAATAATAACCTGCTGTAGTCACAATCTCAATATGCTATTATCTTACATACTTTTATACTTAGAACTTCTGCAGACCATTTGGCTGTTGCCTTAGGTATGTCTGGAGTTTTTGCAATTAGAGTTTGGAGGCCCTTGGGACTCCAGGATAAGCAGAGCATCCAAGTAGACTTGTTGAAAATAACAACAATTTAATTGTTTACTCTGAAACCTAATGGCAGTAATTAAAAATGTCAATATTGTTAACAATCAAATAACATTATCAATGCTAAGCACAAGTATTTGGAAACATAGCCAAAATATTATCTCAAGTCATCAGTTTTGCACTCCTAACTCTTAGAGGGGGCTGATGTGGCAAAAATGGATTCAAGTCCAGAAAGCTGTGCTGCCTTGCTTCATTTAATAGGATAGAAGTATTTGATACTAACTTTTGAAATTTCTGCTATTTTGACTTTTGTACTAAAGTATTATTAACATATTAACAAAAGGCCAAGATAGATACATAAGGATGGTAGATTAAGCATTTTTCGCTGCTTGAAATTAGCAATTTTGATATGACTGAAATAAAATTAGTAATTAAAGAGTGCTTCCATCTTTTCCAAAATTCTTTTTTTGGCAAAAAAATGCATGTTCCAAAGGAAGACTTTGATGAAACTGCAGATTCCGGAAAAAACCTGTTTCATTCAAGAAATGTCAGTGACCTCTGTCTTGGGGCTTATTCAAGCAATTTAATGAATACAAAAGCTAACACTTCTCCCCTAACTACTTCTTCTCTTTGTAATCAAGAAGGAGTAGAGATATTTTTTTTTAAGGAAAATTAATTTTGCAAAACACTAGACCTGTAGAACTGTAGCATGTGTGTGGCATCAGACCAAGTACTTGATATTACCTGCTAAGTGGAACTCAAATTCTTACTCCCTTTTGCAGGCATGTATGCCTGTAAAGTGATAAACCCTGGGCAGTTCTGTGCAGGACTGCATGCTGCAGAAATCCCATAAACCCATTCTTAGAAATGGTCATGCCTCGCTAGCAAGAGATGCATGTCTACCTTCCAAATCCTGGCAGAACAGAAACTTAAGTGTTCATTTATCTCAGAATTTAACAGCCCCAAGTATTAACAGAAAGCTCAGGTGGCTAGAGAACATGTTCCTGTGCTCCTCTGCACAAAACAGATGATGCTGATGAGCTGTGCAATGGCTGTCAGGCGATCTGAGAGTGAAGTTCCAACCCCATGTGATCCAGTGGTGAGGGAAAGCCATGAATTTACTAAGTATTATTTCTTCTGGCTGGCAGTGAAGACAGGAATGAATGAGCAGCTACCGCTGAGTTCTTCTCTATTTTAATACTGAGACGTGCCCCACAGCATCACACTTAAGAATTTGAAAACACTGAATCACATCATTCTATTGTGGGTACTTAAACCTTCCTCTGACTGTGGCAGTTTTGATTCTGAAGACACAATAGAGAAAAACAGAAAGTTTAGAGTTATTCTGTACTTAAAATTATGGAGTAAATTTAAAGTGAACTCCAGAAAAATCATAGGTATTTTAAGAAATTATTTTTCTTCCCTGTTACCACTATTCTGTTGTAACACAAGCCAGTGGAGTGGGCTTTGCACGTATGGCTGTGTATTACTAAGCAATGATTAGTAATTCAACGTGGCTTTGAATTCTACCACCCTCCAACTTGTAATCACACACTTCATGTTTATTCTGCTATTGTTTTGAGCAGGAGAAGATGGAAGGATGTGCCTTCTTCGTGAATATTTTAACACAGCAGACTTAATCTGATTCCATATGGTATTAATAGAAGTTCATTTTTTTTAACAAATCAAATAGTGTCTGAGAATAGCATTTGGTATTAGTCATGATAGTATGAAAATATTGTGTCAATATTTTTTTTCATGGAAAAAATATTGCAAGAAAAGATATATTTTGCAGACTCTAGTCTTCAGGTTGCATTCCTGCTATTAGGTCACCTGTGCTCCTGGGGTAAAACAGTGTGAAGTACAACAAATACCCCAAAGACTGGAGAATGTGTTCATTGAGAATGAGAAGAGAATGTGCTTCACTGGGAAAATGCAGAGTACTCGATCTTGGTTTTTAATGACCATCTTTCATTTCAGGATGAGATTCTGAAAGGCCTGGTTTGCTCAGGCCATTTTAAGATCCTAAATTCCGTGAGGTAGCTGAGGGTAAATAAGGGGATGCAGAACTAATGCAATCCTCATTTTGGCATTGGACCATGTCAAAACTGTGTACACGTTTCTCATTACTAGGTCTTGACCGTTCAAGAGGTAAATCTACTCTTGTGCCCATTCAGCAGCTTTAGGGAAGCCTGATCATGATTAGTCTTACTGTTCTCGATGGAAATCATCTGTTTCAGGCAACAGGAGCAGCAGATGCTGAGTGTGGTTAAAGGCAAATTTAGACAAGGATCAGCTGTGTCCAGCACCATTCCAGGAAGCGTTGGGGGCAGCACTTTCCTGTGATCTCATATTGTTACTTAGGCTCTGGCTAACCACATTTCACAAAGCTCTCTCCTGCACTTGCTCAGTGCTCTGGTCTGTCTCCATCACGCAGAGTCACTGCCATAGATGCTTGCAATAAAATCGTAGGATGGGAGAAAATATGTAGCCCTGTCCAGACAGATACAGCTGCATAGCCTTAATATCCTCCCTACTGGGATTTAGGAATTAGCATAATCTCTGTGGTCCTCTATCGCTCCAATGCACCAAGGGCATTTCTTGAAAATCCTATTCTCTGATTTTGCCTTCCATCACCGTTCAATACTCTAATTGATAGATCTTAACTTGGAGGTGAAACACAATGTGCTTAGAATGGGAAATCCCTGACAAAACCTGTAAACATCACATTACAAAATGACAGCTCAGGCTCTGAAGAATCAGTCACCAACCCACCATTCTTCTTCTGGTCTCTCCATCTTTATCTGTCCTTCTTCCTCACACCAGAGGACAGGATAAAATATGTCATGAAAGAGGCAGTATGAAAAAGCAGTGTCCTACTAACACCCCACTGAGAAAGCTGTAAGGGTACTTCCTTTACAAATTTGTTGTGAGCCTACTGCCCTGGAGTGAATTCCATGCACACTCAGGGAAAAACGTTGCTCTGGAGTGGTAGTAAGTGGCTCTTCCAGAAGTGTGAATTGGGTGCCAATTGGTCCACTAGCCAACGCCAAAAACCCCTAGCCCTCATCACATTGTGTTTTGCAATGTGGTGACTGAGCTGTGAATCACCTAACTATTTTTTCTTCTTTTTTTTTTTTTGGCTCTTAGACAAAGATGAGTGGGAAAAGGAAGATGCTTATTTTCAAGCTTCCAGACTCCTAAAATGCATTTGCCTAATATTGTCCAGGAGCTTTACCCTCGAAAAAACTTTGTGGATGTGAAACCCTCAGGCCTAGTAAATTCAGGTGAGATGAACACAGTAAAATACATTTCAATTTCCTGGATACCCCGGATATTTTGTGATAGATTTCCCTGGTATTTTGTCCAGTTCACAGCACACATTTGAGGCATTCCTCTTCTACAGTCTTTCTCTTATAAGCATTCATCTCAGTGTGCTTTGCAGTGCTATTTGCACTGTACCATTATCTCCTATCCCAAAAGATGCAGATATGAAACAGGAATCTGTGTGCCAACTCCATCACTCCACTGTTTTAAATCCTGACACTCTGCCTCCTGTTTGAGGGGATCAATACATGAACCAGCCCAGTTGGATAGAAATTAATTGATGTGACATTTTACAATTAAGTCAGAACATGGGGCTAATGCTAAGAGGGGTTTTAATTATGCAGATGAAAACTCCTACTGCACGAATTCCCTCAGTTGCAGTTTGCTGGAAGCTGTGAGTACAGCAGAGGGAAGTATTACTCAGTATTTGCCTTGTCTTTACCCTCTTTTCTCAAGCATCTCAGAGTCAGTGGACATTGTCAGAAACAAAATGCTTGACTAGGTGGATCTTCAGTCTGATCAATTGCTATATACTGACAACAGTTTTTAACATATTAATACATTTTTATTTTTATATGTTAGCAGATACAGTAAAAGAATTAGATTATATGCAAGGTGTATGGAAGGATGGATGAGAAAGAAAAATTATCTGCGACTCTATATCCAGCTATTAAAATATTCAAGATGGTTGTTCCTTCTTTGTTAATGCAAGTGCAAAACCCATAAAGCATATGGTAAGGGATGCTCCACCACTTATAAAGCACACTTTTGCTAATGTAGAAATGAATTCTGCTGCATTCCATAATTCAGGGATTAGATTTTTGAGCATAATTAAGCATGTACTGTCTCGTCTTTGAGGGACAGCTACCATGTATTCAGTTTGTCTATTTTAGAAATAAAACCAAGTAGAAAGCTACCAAAAATACCTCACGCAAGCTTTTAATGAAAGGGTCTGCTGAGAATTTGCATAATATCTTACTTGTGAAATGTAAAACCTGTCATAAATCATAATTCAATTTATAAGGCAATTAAATGTTAGTGTTTCTGTTCTCTTTTATGGGTCTTGGAAATTGTTATTTTGTGTAGCTGAGAGTATAGAGAGGCTAAAGAAAGCAGAGAAAGAGCACAACTGAGTAGAGGGCAAATATCAGACAGCCATTTCCTTCACCTATTTGTTTTTTCCAGCTGTCCTGTGCTCAAGTGAAATAGCACAATTCACTCAAGTGAATAGCACAGCATGCTTCCGATTCCTCATAATTTCTTATTTTCCTTGGGGGACAGACTGCCTTCTATGTCTCATGGGACTCAGGTGGTTTTGTTGCAATTAACTGTGAGAGATTTTCTGCCATTTTAGTCTTTTTCCAGCTTATGATACTCAGTAAATCTCTCTGATGAGATGAAGAAAACTCTGTAAAGAAGATAGAATGTTGCTTATAAAACTTACCAAAATTCATAAATTCTCATTTCCAACAGGGCAAAGGCCTCCACCAACGTGGCAGCAGTATTTTTCTAATATACCATGCTCTTAAAGTATACTTTTCAAACTGTATTGCCACAAATGTAAAGATGTCCTGGTCCTACCATTAAGTTTTACTGTATGTGAGAATGTAACAGTCTTTTGTGGATTAATGGCAGATCACTTCTAGAAATATTGTAAAGCTAGATATCATGAACCAGGAAATAAAATATTGTCAAGATATGTGGACGTTACATGACTTAAATCTTTAGATGGTATTGCTTTCATAGACTTTGTAACAGAGCAGACAGGGCAGCAGGAGTCTGGGAAACTTGACAGTTTGGTGTCATCCTGAGCAGTGAGTGAAAAAAGCCCCTTTTTCCATGCAAAAGCCTAGCTCCATTTTTACTGTTCATTTTTATAACATGGACTAATTTTTTACTCCAGCTAGTATTATAGGACTAGTGAGCTGGGGGGGTGTGTGCCACACAATGGCAACATTCTTAAAGCCTTCACCTTGCATAGGTTATGTGATGCACATGTTTGTTTCTGTAGAGTTCAGCTCAGGCTTTTATTTCTGAAGGTGGAAAGGGATAAAGATGTTCAAGACTACCTACTGACTTGAAACTCCATTTCCATGCCTCCAACCCAACAGGTCTCACTCACTTCATGCTTTAAATCCTGATTAAAATACACCAGAAACACATCCCTTCAAATGAATAAGCTTTTATTTTATTTCTGAGTGAGAAACATGGTATTTGATGAAAAAAGGCTTGCCTCATGTAGTTCTGATCTTCATGCCAGTTTGCTGATTCAGACCTCGGTGCTATTTCTGGGATCTATCATTTTGTTTCTGTCTTGGGGTTTTGGTAAGTAGACCAGCCATTGTTTATAGATTTTTGTTTCACTTGGTTGCTTCACAGAACAATTTCGGGGACATATTAGGTATACACTGTGAAAACTATATTCCCATATGCTATGTGGTCAGTTCTGCCTGAGGTAACCACCAACAGCCTCTGTCAGCTTAATGATGTCTATTGTTGGCAGTGCTTCTGCCAGTGAGCGATGTCAATACCAGGAAAGAAAATAAAATTTGCTTAGTAAACATTGTAAAGAAAACAAATTACGTGTTAATGCAGCAGCTATTCCTGTCTTAGGCTTGACAAATCAAGTTTCATTGCTTAAATTTTGGTTGTTAATACGTGGTTAATTTTATAGAAACTTTGAAGCTTGAAATGTTATAGCTGAAGTTAAGAGAGAAAAGATGCCTATGTGTTTTGTTCCTGGTCTGTACTTTTACTAGCGTAGGGATACTTGTCTCATCTCAGTTACCTTTCCTAGGTATAAGCACTTCTGCCACAGACAAGTCACCTGTAGGAGGGTTTCTCTAATACTCAATGTCATTTTCCCTAAAGGAAAACCACTGCAGAATTTAACAGCAATAACTCTTTTACATCATAGAAATTACATTTCTATACCTCCAGCACTGGATAGAGATTAATATAACTTCCACATTCTTATTGAGGTATTTTATTGCATTTTAGAGGAAGAATACAATTTTCTCTTAAATTATACGGGATACTTTAAAGAACAAGATTGTAATTTCTTTAACAAATGCTTTTAAGACCTTCCTATGATAGTTCATGTTTTAAATGTCATCATTTTCTCTGTAGCTTATTTAGGCAAGTGTGGTCATCCATACACGACGAAACAAATTTAAAGAGGGCATGTAATGTTCCAGTTCTGAGTACTTGGGTGGATGTGGTTGCTTAATATACATATTTCATACTCATTCCAAACTATCCAAGATTTTTGGATGAATTGGTTGCAATATATTAACTCAATTACAATGGAAACACAGATCAAAGAATGTAGCTGGGAGGTCTTATTAAAGTAGGAGACTTTATTAAAATGTCCTTGGCTTTGATTATACTGTGTTAAAATGTCTGAAACTTCACTTAGCTTATTCATGTCCCCAGAAAAGAAAATTCTATTGGGGAACTGTAGGTTCAAGGTTTCAGACTTTGATTTTCAATTCTGTTAAACTGGAATCGTCATAAATTGGTAAGAAAAGCTGAAGAATTTTTTTACCCATTTTTCACATTGAACACCTATTCTCATTTACTTCAATTCATTACATTTTGTGATTTTTGTTTCTGGACTTTATTGATTCAGATGGAGTAAACTATATTGGAAGGACTTAATTGTTTTTCAAAGGAATTAATTTTAAAAAACTCCTTTCCTCTATTAAAAGGAAATAAAAATCTTTTAGAAATTATTAGTTCAAGGCACAGGATGAGAACACATAGAAAGGTACAAGCCCAGACTTTCCAATTTGCAGGCCAGTGCTGACCTTTTGAAGGAAAGGTGTCAACGAAAAGCAGTGACAGTGGGCTGCTTTGAGCAGTGGAGTTATGTCTACTTCCCGTGCCAAGATGCAGAACACACATGTATACTGAGCACTACTATCAGTGGTAACAGCCCTCTATATTGGAAACAGTCATTGTAAAGACACCTAACAGACATTCTCCGGTATGTAATAACAAGACTACGATAAAAATCACTTTTCTTAATGCGTTTGCTTTCCTGTTGTGACAAATGATGTCAACACTTGTTTGTAATTATATTAATATGGTAAGTGAAGCACCTCCTGTTGTGCCACATGAACAGTAAAAATTTTGCATGTTGCTATCTTGCATACGCAATACATTTTGCATCTGGTATTGATATAGCACTGTTTAATTTCTCAGCAAGTGCAAGGGTAGAGTCCAGCACTGTCCCTGCTTTTGGTGTGTGAGAAGCCCCATTCTGCAGGAATTGGGATTCCAAGGTACACAACTTGGCACGAACTTGGAGAATCGTGAATTCAGTACCTAAATTGATTTCGTGCTTTACTGTGTATGTGTTCGTTGTACTACAGTGCAAGTAAAGCAGAGAGTGCATTTCCACCACTACTAGAACATAATTTTAGGAGCAGTGATGTTTTCTTTCTTCATTTACCAGAGTTACAGATCTCCCCACAGATAGGGAAAGGCTCGGAACGAGTTAGCAAAGAAGCAATTTATTACAGATAAACAGAGAGTAGTTTGATTCATTTATGGATTGTTTCAGGGATTCTGAAAAACCCTGCTAACACTGCCTATTAAGATAGAGAAGATGGGGAGGAGAGAAAATCAATCTCATTTCTCAGTCTACTTAAGTGAACAAAGAATTGCATGTGGAGCTCAACCTCCGGAGTCAACAAAGCTCACACCAAACAAAAAAGGAAAAGAAGCTTTATTTGCATAATTACATCTGAATCATAGTAGATTTGACAGAACGTGTTCCATTCTAAGCCCTAAAGTCTTATTTAGGTGGAGCACAATATCAAATACCCTGGCTGTAACGTGCTCTTTCTGGGCTAATCTAATGTTTCATGGGATATTACCCAAGGGGACAGTAGGCACACTCGAATGCTTTCGTTGGTTTATATTCAGTTGGTTTTTGGCTTCTCCCATACGTCTTGTCAAAAGCTATGGTAGCACACTGTCAGATTTCTCTGGGTTGGTTTCTTCCAGGGTGGCTTCCCTATCTCTAAAATAGAAATGAAATAAGGAATATTAATGCTTTTCTGCTAAGAGAGAGATAAGACTCAACCCACGAATTCTTGTAAATGCCTTCAGAGAACACTTCAGAAGCGCCTAATGTCATGGTTTTATAAGGTTAACTATTTTTTTATGAGGTATTTAACCAACATTACAGTATTAGGTGTTTGACCCTTTGATTTTTATGCATGTATGTAACTTGACATAATGGAGGCTCATGGGAAAGCTTTCATGAGCAGTATTCCCTGTGCAATTTGAACACAAGACTTTACAGAAACCTAAAGGAACTGAGTTATGCCCTGAGTTTCCTGCCGCAGGGTAAGATACTCTGAATGTTGCTTTCCTCATTTAAAGGTAAGAATCCTGAAATACTGTGACCAAGGTTGTCTCAAATCACAACAACATTTTATCTGACAGGAAATAAGCTGTATTTACAAAATTGCTGATATTAACACAGTCTTCTAGTATTAGCAGGGTAAATGCCTTAAGATAAGAATTAAGATTGCCAGCTGCCTATCCAAAACTGCACAGCATATCAGGAGGCACTGGAGCAGTAAGACGCTTAGAAAAACAGCTCAACATCTGATAGGCAAAAGCACAATAAATCAAAGACAAAGTAAACTTTCTAGATAAGCAGGAGCATTTTTAATGCTACTCTGATTAAGCTCATCTACAGTAAATGAGTAAACACAGCCTCCATGCTTTCCCCATCTTTCTGCCAATTTACATCTTAATGGCTAAACTGTTTCAAGTTACTTATTCAGCAAAGCAAGGGATTGATTTGCAACTTTCCATTTTGAGGGCTTCCATTAACTTTGGCAAGGTTGTTCAGAGCAGCTGAGCACAGCCATGGGAAGGTGTTTAAAGATTAACAGGCCTTTGCAGCATTCCAGGGGTGTGAGAATGCCATCAAAATGGGTTGGGTTGGTTTGTTTCCTTCAGTATTGCACACATAGTACATACATGTGACTGCTGCAGTTGTTGCACTAGTGGCTTTTCCTAAACCTTGCAGTTCAATTCTGATACTGGAGTCTCTTTTCCCCTTACAGACCTGAGTTAGAAGAAAAATCTCAGGTGTCATTGAAAGTGTATTTTCAGTCCTTGTGTTTGTAATGGAAAGCCTTAAAATGTTAGCCGAGTGATTTACAAAGGGCCAGTTGTTCAGTTGCCCTGCTTAGCTTGAACGGGGAGCAAAGTGCTGGGTAAACCACGAGGTGCAGCAGAATATGATATAATTCCACCCAGAGGAGCGCAGAAGGACCTGTCTCTGACTTCCTGGATATTTTTTTTAAGAGCTGCAGGAGTTATTATATTTTCCTTTGTAATTCCAGGAAATTAATATTATTAACAAAGGACTAAGGTGTTTCTGTATAGCACTATCAGTCCGAAGCACCGAGTCCTCCATCTCAGTCAGACATACGCTTAGTCTATTTGTAATGTGAAGATGACACCACGGCTCCTCTTTTCCCCCCAAAAAACTCCAGGGCTCGCTTCCTGCTTGACCAAGCTGAGTGGCAGGCCCGTGTCAGTGTGTGTGTTGATCCCGGGGAACCACAAGCAGAGCATCCCGAACCCAAGCAGAGACAGTGTTGAAGCTGTTTTAACTCATGAGGCTCCATCCCGCTTCCATCTCCCACAGGACAATCTGTCGTCGCCTGGGGATGACACGGATCGAGGCAGCACTGTCTGATGGTTCCCCTCCCGCACCCTCTCAGCAAAGCCCATAGTTTCACTGGCAGCAGGTAGCCCTCCAGGCTCCTCAGCGTTGGGGGAGCCAACAGCCTCCCCTCAGCGCTGCGGGTGGCGGGCGGCACCCAACCCTCCCCTGCGCGTGCACCTCCGCCAGATACCCCCCTCCCTCGGGGGAGTTCACGCCTATACCGAGGCCGCCGGTTCGAGCCCCGAGGGAAGCGGTTGGTTTGGGTCCGGGAAGCCGGGCTCGTTCGCCCCGGTACCTGCGGGGCGAGACGCGGGGGGCGGGGGTCCTGCCGGGCGCCAGCGGCCGCGGGCCCAGCGCACATGTGCGGTCGCCCGGCACATGCTCACTGCGCCCGGCGCATGAGCAGACGCGGCGCGGGGACCATCGGACATCTTGGGCCACCCCGCACGGAGCGGGGAGCGCGGCCGCCGGGCCCCGGGGCGGGAGCAGCCCGCCGCCCCCGCGCCTCTCGGCCCGCCCTGGCGCCGGCTGCCTTCCCCTCCCCCGCCTCCCCCGTGCTGCTCAGAGCATCCCTCCTCCCCTCTTGCATTTGTCTTAATTCTTCTCAGAGACAAGATGGCAACGCCGGCGGCGGTAAACCCTCCCGGTGAGTAGCTGCTGCTGCCGTCGCCCCCTGCGCCGCAGGGAGTCCGTCTCGCCCCACGTGGCCCCGCCGCCCAACACGTCGTTCCCCCCCCCCCCCCCCCCCCCCCCCCCCCCCCCCCC